>CM056059.1:282173671-282791626 GCA_029574335.1 Rana kukunoris
TGGATTATTGCTATCACATGATTGGTTGGTTGAAGTGAATACAACATCACCTTATTTACTAAGCAAGGTGAATATTCAATTTGCTAAGTGAACAGTCAGTATTTCTGTACAAAATCAACCTTTGTCCCAGAGCATCTCCTTCCCCAATGCAAAGGTCATGTAATGCCGCGTACACACGGTCGTTTTTTGCGATGAAAAAAAACGAAGTTTTTTAAAACGTCATTTAAATTGATCGTGTGTGGGCAAAACGTCGTTTTTTGTCTTCAAAAAAACGACCAAAAAAAAATTCCAACATGCTTGAATTTTTTGTGTCGTTTTTCAAAATGTCGTTTTTTGTTTCACAAAAAGTCACCGTGTGTAGCAAAAACGTCGTTTAAAACGACGTTTTTCAACCCGCGCATGCCCAGAAGCTAGTTATGAAGTGAGCTTCAATGGAAAAGAGTGGTGAACGTAACCTCGTTTTTTGTGAAAAAAACGATGGTGTGTATGCAACATCGTCTTTGAAAGTGACGTTTCAAAAACGTCGTTTTTTACTTCACAGAAAACGTCGTTTTTTTTCATCACAAAAAATGATCGTGTGTACGCGGCATTAATCAGGACAAGATAACATAATGGGAAGGTGGAGGACAGTGGATTTATTTTCTGTAGTCACCAGTCGGAATCACCGTTTCATTATTTCCATTACAGCATTTCAGGGTTCATGTAGATGGCCTGCTTATCAAACATAGCCTTTTCCATTTAAATGCAGTGCTCCTCAAATGCATGTGTTCAAATGGGACTTCAATAGGATATGCTGGGTTTGAAGAAAGCTGGTGAAAAGCAGCCTCTGATTTGTTATTGACGCCACCGTTTAAAGAGGAAGTCCATGCTAAAACTAAAATCCCTGCATCTATAGACACCCACCATCTAACACTAACCTATCTAGCTCTGGAAAAAAAAAATGGGTAAACATACCTTTTCTGAAGTCGATCCGACCCAATCTCCAGTGGCGAAAGCTCTGCAGAGGACACGTCTGACAAAGGCTCAGGGGATGTGGTCAACCCATTGTGCATTCTGGGGAGGGGTACTTAGGGGACAGCCGCCGCTTAGCAGGGTTCGTCTTCCAATCCCGACCTGAGGGCCCTCCTAGCCTCAGGGATGTTGAGCTATTTTGTAGCCTCGGGGCTGGCTGGCCTGAGGCCTAGCAACTGAGAACAGGCCCAGGAGTTTCTGGGGCCTACTGATCCAGGGATGGTCCTTCGCTACCTTGTCTATGGAAGGAAGCTGAACCAGTGGGATTCAATTGATGGACGTAGCCTCACTTACCTCACCATGCTGCCGGTCCGGCTGAAAGATTCTTGGCACCGTGAGTGTAACTTTTGTTGGAACCATTGCAGTTGGTTACATGATCTTGTGGCAGAAGATCGTGGGACGGTCTGACGACACTCATCAAGTCTGTGGCGGAAACTTTGTCGAGCTTCGCATCAGCTGCTAGGCCGGTGAGAGTAGGCCTATTTGGTGGTTGCTACAATCCAGTGTGGAGCTGAGTTAATCCTCTGGATCTAAGCGGTACCCGAGATCCGCAAAACCAAAGTACTTGAGTTTTTCCCTGTCCCTCTACCCCTCTGTTGGAGAACTTTGTTAATAAAACCCTTGGAAGAGATTTTGTGTTGGTGTGTACATTCTTATGGACAACTCTTCAAGGACAACCCCTGAAACAAGCGTATGGAACAGTAAGGTAATGGCGGGTCCAAATCTAAACCAGCAGCTCCTTCGGGGGTAGTGCTACATACAGTAAAACCTTGGTTTGCGACCATAATTCGTTCCAGAAACATGCTTGTAATCCAAAGCACTTGTTTATCAAAGCATTTTTTTACAGGGTATAAAAGAGAAGAGAGGCACCTCTAAGGCCTCGTACACACGATCGGACATATCCGATGAAAACGGTCCGCGGACCATTTCCATCGGATATGTCCGATCTGGAGTTTGATCCGATGGCGTGTACACACCATCGGATCAAATTCCCCGCCGGCGGACGGCGCGGTGACATGGCGGTAACGCGGCGGTGACGTTGACGCCGCCACGTCACCGCACCAGGAAGTAAAACACTTCCGCGCATGCGCCGAATCCATTCGGCGGCAGCGCGGCGGCGGTGCGGGACGACATGTCTGCTGGTAAGTGTACTAACCAGCAGACATGTCGGGCGGACAGATTCCCACCGGATAGATTTCAAAGCATGCTTTGAAATCTGTCGGGTGGACAAATCTGTCCGCTAGCCCATACACACGATCGGAGATGTCTGCTGAAACGGTCCATCGGACCGTTTTCAGCGGACATATCCCCTCGTGTGTACGAGGCCTTAGTGTAACAATAAGTTGCAGACGCCAGAATTTGCCGGAAAGAAGTCTCCCGCACGCATGTCCAGGAGTGACGACATTGCGGCTCCAGCCACTCACAGCGCTGGAGCCGCGATACCCGGAAGACACGCCGAGGCAACATGTCATCTCCCTCGGCGTGGACCAGGTAAGTTACCAACGCCTTGTTCTAAGGTAAGTATTTCATAATGAGCTAGTAAAAAAAAAAGTTCAGCGGGTATACAACCGCTTTAACCCATAATCCTAACCCTAACCCAACCATAACTCAAAACCCTTAAGCCCTGTACACACGATCAGATATCTGATGGAATCTAATCCGATGGATTTTTTCGTCGGATGAAGCTGACTTTCATCAGTCTTGCCTGCACACCATCAGTCAAAAATCCGATCCGAAGTTCAATGCTTCCAAGCATGTGTCAACTTGATTCTGAGCATGCGTGGATTTTTGATCGATAGAGTTCCATACAGACGATCTGATTTTTCTATCGTTTTTTTATCCATAGGAAAATTTTAAAACATGTTTTATTTTTTTTCACTGATGGAAATAAAACCGATGGGGCCCACATACGATCGGTTTGTCCGATGAAAACAGTCCATGGGTCTGTTTTCAGAGGACAAACCGATCGTGTGTACACGGCTTTACCCTACTAAAAAATAATAATAAGTGAATAATAGGATGAGAAGCTGGTTCTTCCCAGCGGGTGGATTCCTCAAATCTTTTGGAATATTCAATGTATGAATACCTAACTATGTTGTATACTATGCTATGGGTGCTATGATGTGGCCCTGATGTAAGAGGAGACTCTGATGGGACTCTGATGTAAGGGGGGATGCTGATGGGACCCTGATGTAAGGGGGGCACTGATGGGGACCCCAATATTAAGGGGCTCTGATTTAAGGGGTGCTTTGATGTGGCCTTGATGTAAGAGGGTCGCATAGTAAGTACCCCAGGGCCGCAGGTTGAGCACAAGAGCTCTAAACAGTGGCGGTGCGTCCATAGTGGTCACAGGAGCGCGGCCCCCTCTCTCCTGCACCCGTCACTCAACAATACATAGATTCATGCATTGCGTGAATCTATCTATTGTCGTCGCTGCCGCCCACTATTCAGGTGTCCGGCCCCCTGTTAGGAACCGGACATCTGAATAACAGCGCTGGGTGTGTTTTGGAAGTATCTATTAGAGCCAGCTTCCAAATGGTTAACCAGGGGGCGCACAGGGTGTGCGTTCCCTGGTTAACACTGACACGCGTCTCAGCCAATCAGGTTCACTGGGTCTGGTTACTGGTCACCTGATTGGCTGAAGAGACATTGAGGGCGGGAGAAAACATTGAGGGAGCGTGGAGGATAGCTGACCCAAGAAAGGTAAGTGCTGGGCGGGGGCAAACTGGCGGTATTTGATGGGGCAATCTGACGGCATTTTACAGGGCAAACTGGCAGTATTTGAGGGGGCAAACTGGTGGCAATTGATGGGCACAGTGGAAATAATTGATGGCACAGTGGCTGCATTTGATGGAACAGTGGCGACAATTGATGGGCACATTGGCGACAATTGATGGCACAGTGGATGCGTTTGATGGCACAGTGGCGACAATTAATGGGCACAGAGGCTGCATTTGATGGCACAGTGGCGACAATTAATGGGCACAGTGGTGACAATTGATGTGCACAGTGGCTGCGTTTGATGGCACAGTGGTGACAATTGATGGGCACAGTGGCGACAATTGATGGGCACAGTGGCGGCAATTGATGGGCACAGTGGCTGCATTTGATGGCACAGTGGTGACAATTGATTACACAGTGGCGACAATTGATGGGCACAGTGGCTGCGTTTGATGGCACAGTGGCGAAAATTGATGGCGCAGTGGCGACAATTGATGGGCACAGTGGCTGCGTTTGATGGCACAGTGGCGACAATTGATGGCGCAGTGGCGACAATTGATGGGCACAGTGGCTGCATTTGATGGCACAGTGGCAATAATTGATGGCACAGTGGCTGCATTTGATAGAACAGTGGCAACAATTGATGAGCACATTGGCGACAATTGATGGCACAGTGGATGCGTTTGATGGCACAGTGGCGACAATTAATGGACACAGAGGCTGCATTTGATGGCACAGTGGTGACAATTAATGGGCACAGTGGCGACAATTGATGTGCACAGTGGCTGCGTTTGATGGGCACAGTGGCGACAATTGATGGGCACAATGGCGACAATTGATTTGCACAGTGGTGGCAATTGATGGGCACAGTGGCTGCATTTGATGGCACAGTGGTGACAATTGATTACACAGTGGCGACAATTGATGGGCACAGTGGCTGCGTTTGATGGCACAGTGGCGACAATTGATGGCGCAGTGGCGACAATTGATGGGCACAGTGGCTGCATTTGATGGCACAGTGGCGACAATTGATGGGCACAGTGGTGGCAATTGATGGGCACAGTGGCTGCATTTGATGGCACAGTGGTGACAATTGATTACACAGTGGCGACAATTGATGGTAGTGGCTGTGTTTGATGGCACAGTGGCGACAATTGATGGTAGTGGCTGCGTTTGATGGCACAGTGGTGACAATTGATGGGCACAGTGAGGCTGAAATTGATGGGGGTTTTTTCCGCTTGTTTGCGCCCCACCAAAAATTTTGAGCACCATCCGCCACTGGCTCTAAATATTGGGAAGCACAGCAGCTTAGCAGTTAGCACTTGTACCTTACAGCACTGGGGTCCCGGTCTTTATACCATTCAGAACAATATCTGCATGGAGTTTGCATGTTCTTGTTTGTGTGGGTTTCCTCCTGCACTCCAAAAATATGTTGGTAGGTTAATTCATGCTAGTGTGTATTTTAGATAGGGACCTCAGATTGTAAGCTCTTAGAGCCCAGACATATCAGTAGCATAACCACTTACAATAGTAGATACACCAGTGGTTCTCGGTTGCCCTCCCATGACCAGAAATGTTCTCAGTTACAGGGATCTGCAATTAAATTGCTTGTGAACCACCGGGGCCCTAAACGATTGCATAACCAATTCATAGCTAATCTGATTACACAACAGCCCTGCCTAAGTTCATGTGTGTAGTCAGGTTCTAGGTGGTAACCGATGCTCGACGGCAAGCGACGCATGACAGCACATGTCAGAACAGGACCCTGTGTACGCAATCATCATACAATCCAACAATTCTACATCAGAGTGGAGACAATCACACCATCCACCAGGGACCAGCTTCTCCCCTCATTTTCAGGTAAGACGGCACCATCCCTGCTGCTTTATACACAATGAGGGGAACTTACTAAAACTGGAGCAGAAAGAATCTGGCAACCAATCAGCTTCAAGCTTTCATTTTCAAAGTTAAACTTAACCCCTTCAAGCCCAACCTTGATGTCCCTTTAACAGGGATTTTAAATGGACACCAGAAAGGATTGGCCGATGGCATGATCACTGTGATTGGCTGTTACATGATCAGGAGTCGATCGCCGCTGCCTACCGATCAGTTGTCTGTGACAGCTCAGTTACTGTGCTCTCAGCACAGAAAGCTCTGCCACCCGTGGACACATATGTGAGGCCGTTGGGCATTAACCCTTTCGCTGCTAGAGACTTTCTTGTGTTTTTTGTTCACAAAAAATCATTTTAGGCCTGAAGATTACGTAAAATCCCCAAAACACTGTATATTTTCTGAAAGCAGACACCCTAGAGAATTAAATAGTGTAAGTTCCAATTTCTTTATGTCACATGATATTAGCGCAACACTTTACTGCACACAATTGCAATAACTTTCTTATTTAAATATCGACCCAACAAGTCAAACCTTAACCACTTGTCTATTGGGCACTTAAACCCCCTTCCTGCCCAGACCAATTTTCAGCTTTAAAAAGGTTGTAAAGGTAAAAAAAATTTCACCAAGGAAGGGGAGATCAGTGAATGGATGTTTGTTGCTCTCCTTTCAATCTACCTGGCAGCATGCTTGTCCCGGGTCTGCTGATGGGCTCAGGGAAATTATTGCAGGTTTGGCGGTTACTGGGGGGGATCAGGAAGGATTTTTTTCCTCTGCTGGAGAAAATTGGATCATGCTTTGCCTTCCTCTGGATCAACTGTGGTTATAGGATTGTATGATTTGTTTCCCCTTTTATAGGTTAAACTAGATAGACTTGCATATTTTTTTTTCACTCAGACTATGTCACCTCTCTTTTGCCATCACACATATGCTTTACAGCAGGGGTCCTCAAACTATGGCCCACGGGCCAGATACGGCCCGCCAAGGTCTTTTGCCCGGCCCTCCTGGCCTTTCGGGCACAGGAGCCCCCACAATATGCGGTCCACCCGGAGAGATCCATTCACCACAGACCCTGCTTCATAGAGGGAAACTGGACCAATCCCGAGCACTGTCCAGGGTGGGGGTGGAGACACAGAGAGCCCGTTTCAGCACAGGAAAGCTTCACAAGGATTCTCCTCGTGGCTGCCTGTTGATAGCGTTAAGTCTGGTGGCGCTCCTCTCACTAATCCCTGTGCACTGGACAGGCTGGCTGCATTCCTGGGCACAGGTCAGGCTGCATTACTAGGCACAGGTCAGGCTGCATAACTGAGCACAGGTCAGGCTGCATTACTGGGCACAGGTCAGGATGCATTACTGGGCACAGGTCAGGCTACATTACTGGGCACAGATCACGCTGCATTACTGGGCACAGGTCAAGCTGCATAACTGAGCATAGGTCAGGCTGCATTACTGGGCACAGGTCAGGCTGCATAACTGAGCACAGGTCAGGCTGCATTACTGGGCACAGGTCAGGCTGCATTACTGGGCACAGGTCAGGCTACATTACTGGGCACAGATCACTCTGCATTACTGGGCACAGGTCAAGTTGCATAACTGAGCACAGGTCTGGCTGCATTACTGGGCACAAGTCTGGCTGCATTACTGTGCATAGATAACGCTGCATTACTGGGCACAGGTCAGGCTGCATAACTGGGCATAGGTCAGGCTGCATTACTGGGCACAAGTCTGGCTGCATTACTGGGCATAGATAATGCTGCATTACTGGGCACAGGTCAAGCTGCATAACTGAGCACAGGTCAGGCTGCATTACTGGGCACATGTCTGGCTGCATTACTGGGCATAGATAATGCTTTATTACTGGTCACAGGTCAGGCTGCATAACTGGGCATAGGTGAGGCTGCATCACTGGGCACAGATCAGGCTCTATTACTGGGCACAGGTCAGGCTGCATTACTGTTCACTAAAGAGGCTGGCTGCATTACTGGGCACTGGAGAGTCTGGTTGCATTACTGGGCAGAGGACAGGCTCCATTACTGGGTGCTGGAGAGACTGGCTGCATTACTGGGAACAGGTCAGGCTGTATAGATGGGCACTGATCAGGCTGTCTTGCTGGGCACTGGTAAGGCTGCATTGCTGGGCACAGGTCAGGCTGTATAGATGGCCACTAGTTGGCCTGCATTGCTGGGCACTAGTAAAGCTGAATTACTGGGCACTGGTCAGGTTACATTGCTGGGCACTGGAGAGGCTAGTTGTGCTGCTGGGCACTGGTCAGGATGTGTTGCTGGGCACTGTTCAGGATGTGTTGCTGGGCACTGGTCAGGATGTGTTGCTGGGCACTGGTCAGGATGTGTTGCTGGGGACTGGTCAGGATGTGTTGCTGGGCACTGGTCAGGATGTGTTGCTGGGCACTGGTCAGGATGTGTTGCTGGGCACTGGTCGGGCTGTGTTGCTGGGCACTGGTCAGGCTGTGTTGCTGGGCACTGGTCGGGCTGTGTTGCTGGGCACTGGTCGGGCTGTGTTGCTGGGCACTGTTGCTGGGGACTGGTCAGGATGTGTTGCTGGGCACTGGTCAGGATGTGTTGCTGGGCACTGGTCACGATGTGTTGCTGGGCACTGGTCAGGATGTGTTGCTGGGCACTGGTCGGGCTGTGTTGCTGGGCACTGGTCGGGCTGTGTTGCTGGGCACTGGTCGGGCTGTGTTGCTGGGCACTGGTCGGGCTGTGTTGCTGGGCACTGGTCAGGATGTGTTGCTGGGCACTGGTCGGGCTGTGTTGCTGGGCACTGGTCAGGATGTGTTGCTGGGCACTGGTCGGGCTGTGTTGCTGGGCACTGGTCGGGCTGTGTTGCTGGGCACTGTTCGGGCTGTGTTGCTGGGCACTGGTCGGGCTGTGTTGCTGGGCACTGGTCGGGCTGTGTTGCTGGGCACTGGTCAGGCTGTGTTGCTGGGCACTGGTCAGGCTGGCTGGGCACTGGTCGGGCTGTGTTGCTGGGCACTGGTCGGGCTGTGTTGCTGGGCACTGGTCGGGCTGTGTTGCTGGGCACTGGTCAGGATGTGTTGCTGGGCACTGGTCAGGCTGGCTGGGCACTGGTCGGGCTGTGTTGCTGGGCACTGGTCGGGCTGTGTTGCTGGGCACTGGTCGGGCTGTGTTGCTGGGCACTGGTCGGGCTGTGTTGCTGGGCACTGGTCGGGCTGTGTTGCTGGGCACTGGTCGGGCTGTGTTGCTGGGCATTGGTCAGGATGTGTTGCTGGGCACTGGTCGGGATGTGTTGCTGGGCATTGGTCAGGATGTGTTGCTGGGCACTGGTCAGGCTGTGTTGCTGGGCACTGGTCGGGCTGTGTTGCTGGGCACTGGTCGGGCTGTGTTGCTGGGCACTGGTCAGGCTGTGTTGCTGGGCACTGGTCAGGCTGTGTTGCTGGGCACTGGTCAGGCTGTGTTGCTGGGCACTGGTCAGGCTGTGTTGCTGGGCACTGGTCAGGCTGTGTTGCTGGGCACTGGTCAGGCTGTGTTGCTGGGCACTGGTCGGGCTGTGTTGCTGGGCACTGGTCAGGCTGTGTTGCTGGGCACTGGTCAGGCTGTGTTGCTGGGCACTGGTCAGGCTGTGTTGCTGAGCACTGGTCAGGCTGTGTTGCTGGGCACTGGTCAGGCTGGCTGGGCACTGGTCGGGCTGTGTTGCTGGGCACTGGTCAGGCTGTGTTGCTGGGCACTGGTCGGGCTGTGTTGCTGGGCACTGGTGAGGCTGTGTTGCTGGGCACTGGTCAGGCTGTGTTGCTGGGCACTGGTGAGGCTGTGTTGCTGGGCACTGGTCAGGATGTGTTGCTGGGCACTGGTCAGGCTGTGTTGCTGGGCACTGGTCGGGCTGTGTTGCTGGGCACTGGTCGGGCTGTGTTGCTGGGCACTGGTCGGGCTGTGTTGCTGGGCACTGGTCGGGCTGTGTTGCTGGGCACTGGTCGGGCTGTGTTGCTGGGCATTGGTCAGGATGTGTTGCTGGGCACTGGTCAGGATGTGTTGCTGGGCACTGGTCAGGCTGTGTTGCTGAGCACTGGTCAGGCTGTGTTGCTGAGCACTGGTCAGGCTGTGTTGCTGGGCACTGGTCGGGCTGTGTTGCTGAGCACTGGTCAGGCTGTGTTGCTGAGCACTGGTCAGGCTGTGTTGCTGGGCACTGGTCGGGCTGTGTTGCTGGGCACTGGTCAGGCTGTGTTGCTGAGCACTGGTCAGGCTGTGTTGCTGAGCACTGGTCAGGCTGTGTTGCTGGGCACTGGTCGGGCTGTGTTGCTGGGCACTGGTCGGGCTGTGTTGCTGGGCACTGGTCGGGCTGTGTTGCTGGGCACTGGTCGGGCTGTGTTGCTGGGCACTGGTCAGGCTGTGTTGTTGGGCAATGGTGAGGCTGCGGATAAGCACTGGTGAGGCTGCATTGATAGGCACTGGTGAGGCTGCATTGATCCGGCCCCTCAACAATCTGAGGGACAGTAAACTGGCCCCCGTTTAAAAAGTATAGAGGATAGAAGATGGCTGCTTACTAGGCACAGCTCTCCCAGTTTTATTAAACTCCTCTCATGCTGACTAGTGGGGTTGCTGGTGCTTGGTGTATAAAGAGTTAACAAAGCACGGTCCCGCAGCACGAGGTCAATGCCGTCTTTATGGAACGTTAATAGATTCGGTGTTTTCCCGTAAAGTCTTCCCTCTTCCAGCAAAGTCTTCTCTGCCCGGAGCTGGGAGAGCCCCGCCCCTTTTCCCACTCTGCCCTCAGGCCCCGCCCTCACCCTCCGTGCTTTTCCTCACACGGAGCCCCGCCGCTCCCAGCTGCCTGCTTGTGCTGTGTCACCGTCACGTGCGTCTATCTCGTTTCCCGTAAACGATGAGTCAGCTCTCTGTCACCTCACTCGGCTCTTTGTCTTAAAGCGGCAGAGAGGTGACCCGCTACGGGAGGGGGAGGGGGAGGGGGCAGCTGCTCTGTGGAGTGAAAGAGAAACTCGGGGTGGAGAGGAGAGATCACGTGGGGTTCTGTATATAATTATAGAGAATCGGAGTGACGTCTGTTCCCATGAAATGACGTCAGAGCCAGGAATGGCAAGCAGAGCTTTGAATACAGAAGAGAACTGACTTTAAAGTGGAGGAACCCTGCAATTCAATATGAGGGAATCCCACCTAACCTTTATTATAGAAACATATGACATGAGCAGAGCATAATATACAAGGCTAGCTAGTGACGCCCATGGGGGATCGTTTCTAACAATCCCCTTCCATCTAAAATGAAACATAATAAGAGAAGAAGACAATGACAAGTATAATGTCCCCATTACATTGGTGTCAGTGGAGGAGCTACCCCTTTATACTGGGGACCAGTGCAAGTGTGTCCCCCTAGACTGATAGAGGAGAAATATCCCCTTTGCATTCATACTCAAGAGAAGTGTGCCCCCCAAAGTAAAGGTCAGAGGAGAAAGCCCCCTCCCCCTTTCATTGGTGAGCAGAAGAAGTGTGACCCCTATAATGATGATCAGAGGAGAAAGCCCCCCCAGAATGATAATCGAAGGAGAAAGGCCCCCCCCCACTCCTTTACATTGATGGTCAATAGAAGTGGCCCCCCTAGAATGACAATCAGAGGAGAAAGCCCCCCCAGAATGATGATCGAAGGAGAAGGCCCCCTACTCCTTTACATTGATGGTCAATATAAGTGGCCCCCTAGAACGATGATCAGAGGAGAAATGCCCCCCCCCCCCCACTCCTTTACATTGATGGTCCATAAAATGTGCCTCTTAGAATGATGATCAGAGGAGAAAGGCCCCCACCCCTTTACATTGATGGTCAATATAAGTGGGCCCCTAGAATGATGATCAGAGGAGAAATGCCCCCCCCCACTCCTTTACATTGATGGTCCATAAAATGTGCCTCTTAGAATGATGATCAGAGGAGAAAGGCCCCCCCACTCCTTTACATTAATGGTCCATAAAATGTGCCTCTTAGAATGATGATCAGAGGAGAAAGGCCCCCACCCCTTGACATCAGGGGCCAATAGAAGTGTGTCTCCTAAAATGATTATCAGAGGAGAAAGGCCCCCCAGAAGATAACTGACCACTCCTTTAAATTAATGGCCAATAGAAGTGTGCTCCCTAGAATGATGATCAGAGGAGAAAGCCCCCCCCACTCCTTTACATTGATGGTCAAAAGAAGTGGCCCCCCTAGAGTGATGATCAGAGGAGAAAGGCCCCCCCCACTTCTTTACATTGATGGTCAATAGAACTGTGCCCCCTAGAGTGATGATCAGAGGAGAAAGGCCCCCCCCCCCACTTCTTTACATTGATGATCAATAGAAGTGTCCCCCCTAGAATGACGAAAGGAGGAGAAAGGCCCCCCAGAATGATAATCAAAGGAGAAAGGCCCCCCACTCTTGTACATTGATGGTCAATAGAAGTGTGCCCCCTAGAATGATGATCAGAGGGGAAAGCCCCCTACCCCTTTACATTGATGGTCAAAAGAAGTGTGCCCCCAGGGGCGGACTGACAACTCATGGGGCCCCCGGGCAATAGAAGATTATGGGGCCCCTGGGCTTACTGATGGCCACTACGCCAGAAGGCAGTGCAGAGGCGGGGCAGCTAAAATCTCAGGATTTTCACATCAAAAGCATGCCAGTTTCGGACATATCGGGGACAGATGTAAAAAAAACACAGATTTTGACATACTGTCCCTGGTTTTACTGAGCCTGGCAACCCTGATGGGGCCCCCTAGTGGCATGGGGCCCTCAGGCAGTGCCCGAGTGACTCAATGGTCAGTCCGCCCCTGTGTGCCCCCTAGAATGATGATCAGAGGAGAAAGGCCCACACCCCTTTGCATTGATGGTCAATAGAATTGTGGCCCCTAGAATGATGATCAGAGGAGAAAGCCCCCCCCCCCCACTCCTTTACATTGATGGTCAATAGAAGTTGGCCCCCTAGAATGATGATCAGAGGAGTTAGCCCCCCACCCCTTTATATTGATGGTCAATAGAACTGTGCCCCCTACAATGATGATCAGAGGAGAAAGCCCCCCCCCCACCCCTTACATTGATGGTCAAAAGAAGTGTGCCTCCTAGAATGATGATTAGAGGAGAAAGGCCCCCCTCTCCTTTACATTGATGATCAATAGAAGTGTGTCCGCTAGAATGATAATGAGAGCAGAAAGCCCCCCACCCCTTTACATTGATGGCCAATAGAAGTCTGCCCCTATAGTGATGATTAGAGAATACCCCCCCCCCTTTATATTGGTCAATAGAGGTGTGCCCCCTATATAGTGAGGGGGAAAAAGTATTTTACCCCTGCTGATTTTGTACGTTTGCCCACTGACAAAGAAATTATCAGTCTAAAATTTTAATGGTGGGTTTATTTTAACAGTGAGAGACAAAATAACAACAAAAATATCCAGAAAAACACATTTCGAAAAAGTTATACATTGATGTGCATTTTAATGAGTGAAATAAGTATTTGATCCCCTATCAATCAACAAGATTTCTGTCTGCCAGCTGTCTTCTGTACAGGTGACAAGCTGAGATTAGGAGTACTTTCTGAGACTTGTCCTACAAACGCTCCTACATTGGAAGCTCATGTCGCATGACGTGTGAAAATCAATGTTTCCCTATGAGAGCCGTCTTAACTGATCCGACACAACGCTGTCCGACTCTGAAAATGCTCTCTGTACTACTTTGGTCCGCCATTCATCCTACTTCAGCCCATTGAATATCATTGAAGTCGGACCAAAGTAGGAGCCTTGTCCTTATCAGACATCCGACATGTGATTACAGCAGCAGTAAAAGGAATTTATCTCACTCTGGGATTGTTTTGATTGGTCAAAGAACAAGTCAGACTATCACAAAGTCGGTTCATATCCTGTTCATGAAAGTCGGATGGATGTAGGACCAATGTAGGATCTATGTAGGACCAATGCAGTACAGATGTCGCAGAGCAAAGTAGGATGAAGTTGTACTGCTGTCGTGTATCAGGCCGGGTTCACACTATACTACACGACAGCAGTACAACTTTCATCCTACTTTGCTCTGTGACATCTGTCCTACATTCATCCTACATTCATCCTACATCGGTCCTACATCCATCTGACTTTCATGAACAGGATACTACTTTGAACCGACTTTGTGATAGTCTGACTTGTTCTTTGACAAATCAAAACAATCCCAGGGTGAGATAAATTCCTTTTACTGCTGCTGTAATCACATGTCGGATGTCTGATAAGGACAAGGCTCCTACTTTGGTCCGACTTCAATGATATTCAATGGGCTGAAGTAGGATGAATGTCGGAGCAAAGTAGTACAGGGAGTGTTTTCAAAGTCGGACCGACTTGTGTCGGATCAGTTAAGACGGCTCTCATAGGGAAACATTGATTTTCACACGTCATGCTACATGAGCTCCCAATGTAGGAGCGTTGTCGGAAAAAAGTGTGAACCCAGCCGTATAGTGTGTGAACCCAGCCTAAAAGGGAGTGATCCTAATCTCAGCTTGTTACCTGTATAAAATACACCTGTCCACAGATGCAATCAATCACAATACAATCTCTCCACCATGGCCAAGACCAAAGAGCTGTCCATGGATGTCAGGGACAAGATTGTAGACCTACACAAGGCTGGAATGGGCTACAAAACCATTGGTTAGCAGCTTGGTGAGAGGTAGGGATGAGCCCGATGTTCACCTGTTCGCTGAACTGGGAATAATTTCTGCTGTTCGTGGTAAATTCGAAAGCTGCGGAACACCATTTAAAAGTCTATGGGAGAATAACATGAAAAGTCAAAAGTGCTAATTTTAAAGGCTTATACGCAAGGTATTGTCATAAAAAGTGTGTTTGGACCTGGGGGACATGTATCAATGCAAAAAAAAGTTTTAAAAACGGCCCTTTTAAGGGGATGGATCTACATCGCTTGACTTTTTTATTTTTTAATAATAGACTTGTCCCAAACTGTCTCTTGTTTTTTTTTACACTTTTTTGGGTGAAATGGTAGGGGTACAATGTACCCCGTTACCAATTCACATATGGGGTCACATAGGGGGTCCGGGATCTGGGGATCCCCTTGTTAAAGGGGGCTTCCAGATTCTGATAAGCCCCCTGCCACAGGGCAAGGGTTGTGGGGATGAGGCCCTTGTCCCCATCAACATGGGGAAAAGGTGCTTTGGGGTCCAGACCCCAAAGCTTCCTCCCCATATTGATGGCATGTGGCCTGGTATGGGTATGGTTCAGGAGGGGGGGGTGCTCTCTTGTCCTCCCTCTTTTCCTACGGCCTGCCAGGTTGTGTGCTCGGATAAGGGTCTGGTATAGATTTTGAGGGGGACCGCTATGCCATTTAAAAAAAAAAATTGACACAGGGATCCCCTTAATATCCATACCAGAACTGAAGGGCCTGGTGTGGAATTTGGGGGGGACCCCCACGCAATTTTTTTAAAAATTTTGGTTCAGGGTTCCCCTCAATATTCATACCAGACCCAAAGGGCCTGGTAATGGACTGGGGGGGAACCCATGCTGTTTTTTCCAATTAGTTTTATCTGTATTGCCGAGACCCAACAATTCATTACAGCCGCGTAGCAGTTTTAAATTAATTTTTCCCTTTAGAAATATCATTTTGCAGTGGGACTGTTTTAAACATGGGAAACATGGGCCACATTACAGGCATACTATAGACACCCCCAGGCACAAAATTTAAATGAATATTTCACTTTTATTGTTTCACTTTAAGCATTATTAAAATCACTGCTCCCGAAAAAACACGTTTTATGACCTTACTATGCATATAAGCCTTTAAAATTAGCACTTTTGATTTTTCATGTTCATGTGCCATAGACTTTAACGATGTTTGTGTGTTCGAACAAATTTTTTGCCTGTTTGCAAGTTCTAGGGCGAACCGAACCAGGTGTGTTCAGCTCATCCTTTTTTTATTTATTTTTCAAATAAAAAGGTTTTATTGAGCATAAGAATAACATAAGGCAGTTCCAGAACACAAGCAGTTCACATACTCTGTAGGGTACAGCTTACAGTAAAATCAGTCAATACAGTATATCAGCAGCACACAACCATAAATAAGCACATCTTATGGTCTTAGTACGAGCAATTACCACCTTTCAGCTCCTCAGGTACACCTATGCAAACATGAAAATAAATCACATATTCAGTTACAGCAATATGACCTGTGCGAGCTTTAGAATAATCGATCACAGACCAAGTCCACTGGGCTAGACCAGGGACATCCAACCATGAGGCCCACAGTTTATCATATTTGGCCTGGGTCCCCCTACGTTGATAAACACATTTTACCAAATGGAGAGTGTCACCCATTTGCGTAATCCACTCCTGCACTGTGGGAGTCTTAGTGGATTTCCAGTGTCTCAGAATCAGTCTGGAACAAAGCTCGACCAATATCCTGTTTAGGGATATCCTCCATCGGGAGGCCATCTATTATCCTCAGCAAGCAAGGTTTAGGGTCTAGTGGTATCTGGACCTGGAAAACCCTGTTGAGAGTGTCAATGACTTTCTTCGAATATAAGTGCAGTTTTGTGCATCGTCATAAAAGATGTATGAGATCACCATGGCCTCTATAGCATCTGGTGCAAGTAGAGTCCGTACTCACCCCCATACGGGCCAGTCTAGCTGGCGTGTAGTGTATTCTGAGGATTATATAGAGCTGTGACAGCCTCTGTGCCATGTTTAACGAACACTGGGGGACCGCCTGCAAGGCTTCCTCCCACTGCTCATCTTCGAATGCGCCAACATCTTGTTCCTACTGTAGGGTGACCAGACATCCCCAGTTTCAGGGGACAGTCCCCTGATTGAGGACACTGTCCCCGGACCAAGTCTGTCCCTGGTTTTGTCCCCAGATTGGATTTAATAGGGGCAGGGGCAATTTCAAAGACAGTCAGTGCAAAAATATAAAAAAAAAAAAATTGAATTACACCCCCCTACTCCGTCGTACCTACTAGCATAGGGGGGTTGTACTTTTCCCATTATCTGTGCCCAGAGCTTTTTTTCTCAGAAAATAGGTGCAGGAACTTAACCACGACCCGTTCAGATTTCACAAACAGTAGAAGGGTCTTAAAGGGGCATTAAATACCAGAATTGCATTACATACAGTGTGCAGAGTTCAGGGGGTTACAAAGCAGTCACTTGTAAACACAGAAACCAGACTTCTGTGTTCACAAGTGATTGTGGTGAGCGGGCACCAAAGGGTCTGAGCCAAAGGTGGTGGAACTGAGTTCCACCAAGTTCCCCCTAGAAAAAAAGCCCTGTCTGTGCCCCTTTCTGATGATCAAGTGCTGGTCGGAGCGGAGGGAATATTTCTTCAGTTTCGGGTGCATGCCCATTCAGCTTCGCTCACATGTTCTTCTGCCTTGGCTCAAATCCTGGCCAGCCGCCTGCCTATCTCCTTGCCTTCCCTGGTGGAGTGATCTTCCTCCGCTCCCCATCCAGTAGTAGCCGGGGCCTGGAGAGTAAGACTTGAGAGGCTGTGAGGCGGGAAGCGACAGGCAGAGAGTCGCTGATTGTTGCCATTTCTAGAAAAGAAAAAATATGTCCCCGGATTTCATTTTAAAAATCTGGTCAGCTTATCCTACTGGGACACTGCCTGGGACCGTTTCAGCAGACAAATTCGATCGTGTGTACGGGCGGACAGACAGATTTTTCCAGCAGACAGATTTTAAAGCATGCTTTAAAATCTGTCTGCTGGGAACCCATCCATCCGACATGTCTGCTGGTTAGTACGCTAACCAGCAGACATATCTGCTCGCACATGCGTCGAATGAATTTGACGCATGCGCGGAAGTGTTTTACTTCCTGGTGCGGTGACGTGGCGGCGTCAACGTCACCGCCACGTCACCACGCTGTCTGCCGGCGGGGATTTTGGTTTGATCGTGTGTACACGATCAAACCAATATATCCCAGCAGACAAATCCGATCAAATCGGTCTGACAGACCGATTTGATCGGATTTATTTGGTCGTGTGTACGCGGCCTTTGAATGAGAAGGTGTGTCCAAACTTTTGGTCTGTACTGTATATATAGAAAAACTTGCAATTTCTTACAACAAACAGTGCTTTAGCAAACAACATGTCCATCGGGGTTTAAATCCATTGTAATGACCTAAACATTTGCTTAGCCAAGACTTCACAACTAGAGCCCTAGAAGAATCTAAGCAACCAGTATGTGATGTAATACAGATTATCCATTTAGAGAAAAAAAAAACTCAAACTGCAACTCAGTACCAACTTTTTAAAATAGACGGTAGGCATACTGTCCAGGGGTGAGTCCAGCCCCCTGTTAAAAATGATCCATTCTAAAAAAAGGGGTCTTTATATCATCTCGGCTGCAGTACTAATAAATGTAATCTATGAGCATGCCAAGAATGCAGAAAACCAGCATTGCAAACATTCCTAATCCTACATGTGCAAGGAGCAGGGCTTGCCACGAACAACAATTAATGTAAAGTTATTTTCTGCAGCTGCACGTGTACAAAGCAAATAGTAAATATTATTTCCCTGCTTTTTCTGAATCAAGATGAGAACAGGTATTGCATCATATGCAGTTTCACTAACGGGTTGCTGAAATGGTATACACATTATGATTTCAGCAAATAGTAAGTGAAACCATAAATGTTTGGTGTGTAATATAAACCGAAAGTATTATATTGTATAAGGAAAGTATCTTGACACCATCTTGACACCATATCGCTACGGTATTCCAGAAATTAGATTTCCTTTGCATGTTAGATGCTTCAGTTTCTTGGTTGACGCAATGCTGTATTCTGGCCTAGGCCAACAAGGCCCAGGCCTAGGGCAGCACTTTGCAGGGGGGCAGCTCGAAAAGAGTGCCCGCTGGCTTCAAGCTAATAGGGTGTGCAGTACCGCATTTGGCCAGAGGTGCGGGGGCACCGATGACACTTGGAATGGTTCAGAAATATTCAGAATCACACGGAAATACTCCATTCCCGAGTATTTCCGAACCTTTGCAAGATCAGCCGAGCTGTTCTCAAGGCTCTCCGGTGTCCCCCACCTCTGGCCACATGCAGTATTGCATGCAATAGAAGTCAATGCGGAACAAATTATCTTTGTTTCCATTGACTTCTATGGGGAAACTTGCTTTGATATGCGAGTACTTTGGATTACATGCATTCCCCTGGAATGGATTATGCTCGTAATCCAAGGTTTCACTGTATAGGTAACACTTTTTTTTTTTCATTTTGGATAGAGTAAGGGAGGGTTTTAGCCCCGGTCAGTTTATTTTTTTACCATCCCTGTCCCATTGCAGAGATTTCCCTTCACTTCCTGCCCCATAGCCAAACAGGAAGTGAGAGGAAATCTATGCAAATTAAGGCAATCTATTGCTCCCCCCAGCCCCTAAGGACTAGTGTCCCCACTTGAAAATGTCAGAGTGGGACTTAAACAGAAAGGGGTGTGGTCTTGACAGAAAGGGGTGAGTCATATTTAAATTAGGGGGTGCACACGTTTAGTCAGGCCTAGGGCAGCACAAAACCTAAATACACCACTGGGTTGACGTACTACCTTTCGTTTTGTGAATATGTACTGTATTCTTTTAATCCTATAATAAAGTGTTGTAAATAATGCACTAGGCGTTTGCGCCCTTTTGTTTTACTCAAATTATAATGTATATAATAAAAAAAAGGTGATCTCCCCAGTATATACACAGACCACAATAAAAACCACACAGAGGTTCTAACCCTTCCCCACAGTATACAAAATAAAAGTAACATTTCTTTAGATACACTTAAACTCTAAAATACATGATCACCCTTCCTATGCCGGACAAAGTGAAAATATCTCTGGAAAGGGCATCCCCTGAACCCCATATATTGCATTCCTTCACAGCTCAGGGGTGGACTGACAACTCATGGGGCCCCCGGGTAATAGGAGATTATGGGGGCCCCGGGCAATAGGAGATTATGGGGCCCCCGGGCAATCGGAGATTATGGGGCCACCAGGCAATAGATTATGGGGCTACACAGTATACACACATACAGTATACATACACAGTATACACACAGTGTATACATACACACAGAATACACATACGCACACTGAAAAGGTACTGGAGAGGAGGGGCAGCTATAATCTTGGGATTTTTTTTAAAACACAGATTTTTACATACTGTCCCTGGTTTTACTGAGGCTGGCAACCCTAATGGGGCCCTCTAGTGACATGGGACCCTCGGGCAGTGCCCGATGGCCCAATGGTCAGTCTGCCCCTGTCACAGCTACTCCACAGCAGCAGACAACACCTTCAGAAACTTCACAGTATGAAGGAGTATGTTACCTGCTTCCCTATGGCAGTGCTGGGACCAGTCAGCCAATTGCTACACCTGAGTACTGTCATAATACTGCCACAAGTGATCTCAACATTCCTTTGAGTCACCAGCAATGTCAGCGCCAACAGCACTGCAAGGGATCACAGGTAAGAAAAGTATTTGGGGTCAGGAAATGCCTCTTCCCGAGACAATGGGGGTTATTTACGAAAGGCAAATCCACTACAGGTGCAAACTACGGGCCAGATTCAGATACAATTACATTGACGCAGAGTATCAGAGATACACTACGCTGCCGTATTTTACCAGGCTGTACGACGAATCCTGGTAGATTTTGTCCCTTACGGTACGGCGGCGTAGTGTATTTCTCGCTGCGTAATCGAAATACGCGATTAGGGGGCGTGAAGCATTTAAATTAGGCGCGTCCCCGCGGCGATCGAACTGCACATGCTCCGTTCAGAAATTTCCGGCCGTGCATTGCGCGAAATAACGCCGATACGTCATTCGTTGTTTGAGTAGCGTCGTTTACGGACATTCCTATTCCCGGACGTTTTACATCAAAAATAAAAAAAGACGTCGGAAAACGTTGATATTCGACGCGGGAACAACGGCCATACTTAACATGGGCTGTCTAATATTAGACCAGCAAAAAGCTGGTATAGTTTTACGCAGCAAAAAGATGACTAAAGATGCCGTAAGAGATTGCGATAGACGTTCGTAATTTCGTGGATAGTCGGCAAAAGCTCATTTGCATACCCCGACGCGGGAAACGACAGGAACTCCACCCAGCGGCCGCAATTTTATTGCAGCGTAGATCCGAAGGCGTACGAACACATAATCCAGTCGGATTGAAGCCCGCAGCCGTAATTTCATGGTTTGAGGTTTCAGAGTAGTGAAAAAACGCGCGTAATTCGAAAGTACTCCAGTCTAACGCGAGATAGACAGGAGTAATCGCTCTGTGAATCTGGCCCTACAAGTGCAAAGTGCACTTGGAAGTTCAGTCGCTGTAGATCTGAGGGGGACATGCAAGGAAAACAAAAAACGGCATTTTAGCTTGCACATGATTGGATGATAAAATCAGCAGAGCTTCCCCTCATTTCAGATCTACCCCTTAGATTTACAGCGACTGCACTTCCAAGTGCACTTTCAGTGCAATTTCAAGTGCACTTTGCACTTGTAGGGCAAAGTGGATTTTCCTTTCGTAATAAACCCCACTGTCATCTTACCCTGCATTAGCATGATGGCCAGTGTTGTAAGTAACGGAGTTACAATAAACGCAGTTACCTAACGCAGCCCCTTTTGAGGGTAACGAGTAATCTACCTGATTACTCTTCCCCTCACGGTAACGCAGTTCCCATTACTTGGGCGCCATTACTGCAATTACATCTACCGCCACTAGATGGCAGCAGAGTAATTGCTTCTACCGTCGCTGTGAACATAAATATGGGTGGAACTCCGCTTTAGAATCATGTGACCGCTGTGATGGCCTGTCACAGCGGTCTGAAAACTCCCAATCGCAAGGAGCCCTGGATACAATGAGCCCCATCCGCCTCACACTGACCTATCACCGGGGAACAACTCACATGGATCACACACACTGTAAGCGCAACCTGATCAATGATCCGGGGAACACATGGCCAGAACAAAATGTTCCACAGAACAAACATTCCCTATACAACACAGTGTACACAGCGACATCTAGTGGTCAACATGGTAAGTGCAGGGCACCTATACAGACCAATGATCAGCAGGTTATTTTTGGTCAGTGATTTTATCTCTTCATCAGACAACAAAGAAAAATCTGACATCCCATTCCAGATCCCTTGCATCCAATAAAGCTTATATAAGATAAATAAAATAATAAACAATAAACTATAGAAAATTCTTATAAAGCCTAATATAAGATTTTAAATTACAGACTCTGTAAACGTCAAGGGAATGTATATTATAAACATACATGTTAATCCAGCTTATAATTTGGATGTAATATGTAGCAGATGGATAAGGTTTTAAGTCCTATTAGCTGCACATACATGGGGGGACGGATGCACCTAGGCTGGGATATACATGGTGGGACGGATGCACCTAGGCTGGGATATACACGAGATCACCATTTGTTTCCGCTTTTCTTCTCTCAAGGATCTGACATTCTTTTGTCTTGGAGTATTAACTCACTGCTCCCTGGCAAGCACCCGTCATCTGCTTCTCAATAAAGCATTGTAGAATATTAAAAAAAAAATCAGTTACTTTGCTGAGTAACTAATTACTTTTTCAATGTAGTAACTGAGTCACTAACGCAATTACTTTTTCGGAGAAGTAATTTGTAACTGTAACAAATTACTTTTTTTAAAGTAAGATGAGCAACACTGATGATGGCAGGGTCTCTTTATTATTAAAAGGATTGAAATAACTTTCCAGAGGAAAATGTTGCTTTGTGCTCCATCCTGTGCTGGCCACTTCATCAGATGCCTATACATTTAGTCACATGATTTTTGTAGAAGGAAAAGAATCTGCAAATTTCGACCCTATACCTCCCTTCAGCAGAGATCACATAACCAATCGTGTAGGCGTATATAGCCTATAACTGGCATAGGAGAGATTGCTCCCGGGGAAATAAAGATTTTATTCCAAAAAATTAGGCTTACCCAAGTCAGCATGACTTGCTAATAAAGTTTTATTAATGCGCTAATTACAGCCACCCTTGATTATAACAGGCAAATAAATGACTCAGTACACTCAGGTGTTATGGAGAACCAAAATGTATGAGTCAGTGATTGACTCACCTGTTTCACCATAGAGATCCTTATGTTAGGACTTGCCTGGTGGGTACACTAGGTAGACTTTGATGTCTCTGGGACAAGTTTATGATTACACACCCTCTGCATAGATAGATTATATGCAGAATAATACACATAAAGCCTTGTGAACAGTTCTTTCTAGAGTACTCTAAAAACGGTTTTGTTACCGGCACAATTATTGTTGAGATTAAAGTAAAGTAAAACCACTTGCAGTTTTTCAATGATATAACTGACTTGTGGTTTCTATATTAACACTGTTACCTCGTCCTGTGGTCTGTCACAGATTCCAGTGGTGTTTTTATAGGCCAGTGTAAAAATCCCCTTTGCTCTCCTGGATAAGAAGCACATTCCAGTTTGATGAGGGTACCCCGTCCCTCACAGGAGTGGAATCATTTGTATCCTCTTGACGTTTTAATCTTCTGCCAACATGGATGAGTAACCCAAAGGAAAACCAAGGAAAGGAAGAGAGATCTGGCAGCAGTAGCATACATGACTGTTATATATATAACTGCTTCTTTTACTACATTTTGTCACTGTAAAGCTTCAGTGGTAATGGGATTTTAGGGGCGAGCAAACCCCATGTTTCTATTAAAGAAACACAGTTAACAACAGATTTAATTTCGCCCTCTGATGTATAAAAGAGCAGAACATTGTCCCCCCATCAGGGCTTCTCTGATATCAGCGCACACAGCAGGGATATACACGTGCACAGCTCTCACATGCAAGGGCTCCAAGATCAGTTGAGAAGCCAGGATATGAGTTATCTCTAAATTTAGTATTCTTGTGTGGTACATACACTAGGAGGTTCATACATGGAAAGCAGAAACACCCTTGTCCTTAAAGTGTTTGTAACCCTAAAAAAATTGGATCCTGTTACCTTAAAGCGGAAGTTAACCCACCGATTTAACAGTTTCAAAAAGCAGTTAAATTTCCGGCATGCTGGGATTGCCAACTGTCACATTGGTTGTGCTCTCAACCAAACTGTCAAACCATCCAATGGCTGGTGTCACAACTGATCACATGTGCAGCACCACGGCAGTTGAAGATTAAACATAGGCCAAGATGGCAGCTTCCTTGGCTGAAAATGATAGAAGGGTTTTTACTTCCACTTTAAGCATGTTATACAGCACAGTGCTTGTGCTGTGTAATTTGTCCCCTTGTGTCACCTAAAATACCTGGCTGATCCTGCCTGGTTCCAGAGGCGGCTCTCTAATTAGACGTTCGCCTAAGGCCTCGCACTCACAAGGGCCTCGTGGCTGCCTAATTTGATCAATACTAATGTCTGCATCATCGGATTTCTCTATTACGCCTCTCTCTTTCTCACCTCCCCCTCTCTTCCCCCTCTTGCATTGGCTGAATATGTCTGATGGGTGAGGAGGGTGCCCTGGAAGTGGTGCTGATCACCTGTGTGCTAGATCCATGCATTTTCTGCAGCCATTTTTCTTGCTTGAATTATTTCCCCCATTATGGGCATGAGTGGGGCCTCATGTCTAAGGCCGCGTACACACGGCTAAATAAATCCGATCAAATCGATCTGACAGACCAATTTGATCGGATTTGTCTGCTGGGATATATTGGTTTGATCATGTACACACGATCAAACCAAAATTCCCGCCCGCACGTCACCGCACCAGGAAGTAAAAAACTTCCACGCATGCGTCAAATCCATTCGACGCATGCGCGGGCAGATATGTCCGCTGGTTAGTGTACTAACCAGCAGACATGTCAGACAGACGGGTTCCCAGCAGACAGATTTTAAAGCATGCTTTAAAATTTGTCTGCTGGAAAAACCTGTTTGTCCTCCCGTACACACGATCGAAGTTGTCTGCTGAAACAGTCCGTTGGACCGTTTCCAGCAGATGAATTTGATCGTGTGTACGCGGCCTAAGTTTTGCCTAAGGCCTCACAAAGCCTAGACCTGCCTGGTTCTGCCCTCTCCCCTGTTTGACTGACTGACTATGGTTGACAGACAAGAGGCAAGTCCAGCAGGACTTAAAAACCCGACCACATTGCCAAAAGCACCAAAACCTAGTTCAATGACCGTGGGATTACTGTGCGTGATTGGCCAGCAAACTAGTGTGACCTGAGCCCCATAGAGAATCTATGGGGCATTGCCAAGAGAAAGATGAGAGACATGAGACCGAACAATGCAGAAGAGCTGAAGGCCGCTATTGAAGCATCCTGGTCTTCAATAACACCTCAGCAGTGCCACAGGCTGATAGCTTCCATGCCACGCCGCATTGAGGCAGTCATTTCTGCAAAAGGGGCCCAAACCAAGTACTGAGTACATATGCATGCTTAGACTTTTTAGAGGTCCGATATTGTTCTATGTACAATCCTTGTTTTGTTGACTGCATGTAATAAGCTTACTTTTCATATGCATGCAGTAGGTTATGTAATTTTATGAAACATTACTATAACCTTCCAGTCTTTTAGGAAGCGGTGACATCACAGTGACACATAGCACAAATAACCACACTGCCAGATAACTTGATTTAAAAAAAAACACAGTCTAAAGTGGGGTACATAATCCATCAGATTTTTCTCATTGTTTCACAGCAAAAATTCTCATACGACACAATGTTTTCCCGTTGTAGTTTTCCTGTACGAGAAAAATTTGGCGTTTGTCTCTTCATTAACCCCTGTCCATTTTCCTTTCCAGTATATTACTTCACAACACTCCTGATGAATGGCTGTAATGGCAAGAAACGGGTTGAATGCCACTAGATGCCAACAGTTACTTGTCTCTATTACATATGTTTTTTAGTCAATTTATTTTACCATGTATATTTGCCATGTCTATTTTCTATTTGTATTGCATGCTATGAGCTGCATATTTGGCGTAGGTCTTGTGACTACCTGTCTACTGTATTTGATACAAAATATCTGATATAAATTCTAGATTGTAATAAATAAATCATGTACTGTAACTTAATTTCTATGTTATTATTTTTACCTGACATGGTGGTACCCCAATCAAAGTCCCACAAACTCTTCCTTCCTACTTATTTTACTCACTGAACTGCAGCTTAATTTATAACATTTGTATCATGTGTTTTTTTCTGGATTTTTGATTGATATTTTGTCTCTACACCTATGATAAAAATTATAGACCCTTCGGGCGAGATTCACGTACAGAGGCGTATCCTTATGCAGGCGTAGCGTATCTCATTTACACTACGCCGCCAAAACTTTTGAGAGGCAGGTACCGTATTCACAAAGAACTTGCGCCCAAAGTTACGGTGGCGTATCGTAAATGGGCTGGCGTAACCGCGCGTAATTCAAAATAGGCAGGTAGGGGGCGTGATCCATGTAAATGAATTGTGACCCCACGTAATTGACGCTCTTTACGAACGGTGCATGCGCCATCCGTGGACGTATCCCAGTGCGCATGCTCAAAATTACGCCACAAATACTCATTGGTTTCGTCGTGAATGTAACTTACGCAAAGCCCTATTCGCAAACGTTTTACGCAAACGACGTAAACGACGGAAAATTTGACGCTGACCCGACGTCCATACTTAACATTGCGTACGCCTTATATAACAGGGGTAACTTTACGCCGGACTTACGCAAACGACGTACAAAAATACGACCGGGCGCAAGTACGTTCGTGAATCGGTGTATCTTGCTCATTTGCATATTCGACGCCTAAATCGACGGAAGCGCCACCTAGCGGTCAGCGTAAATATGCAACTAAGATACGACAGCGTAAGAAACTTACACCAGTCGTATCTAAGCAAAATTACAGTGTATCTTGCTTTCTGAATACAGAAAAAAGATACATCGGCGCAGGGCCGATCCTAGGCAGGGTGCACAGGGTGCATTGCACCCAGGCGCCTGCAGAGGTGGGGGCGCCGAAGTGCCAGAGTTCTCCCCTCCCTCTATGTTCTGAGCATAGGTGTGTGTCTGTCCAGAACTGATGTGTGAGCATAGGGCAGCCCGTCCAGCCTGGCAGTGCTCGGGGGAGGGGCTGCTCCTCTTTCTTCAGTGGCTGCTGAGTGCCGATGTGCAGGAATCAATTCCTAACACTGGGAGTGTTGGATCCCACACTGTCTCCACCAACTCCAGTTGGAATGCCTCCCCCTCCCATCTCAGGATGCACAGAGAGAGAATCAAGGTGAGTCAGTGTTCAGTGTGCTGTGTGCTGGCATCCCCAGCATCCCTTTACACGTGCTCTGGGCTGCCCCTGCTCTAGATGTTTCATGGCATGATAGATTGCATAGGATACACAGCCCCTGCCCATTTCTGCGCATAGTCCATCTACAGATGTGATGTATAATGAGATGTAAAGGGGAGAAGTTAGTAAAATGACAACGCCCATTTTGGGAGCGCCTGTGACCTTAGGATCGGCCCTGCGCCGGCGCATTCTAGAAGTTACGCGCCGTATCTCGAGATACGTCGATGTGGATCTGGCCTTTCATTTCTTTGTAAGTGGGCAGGGGATCAAAAAATTATTTTCCCCACTGTATGTAGTTATATATCAGCTTTTCGATAGCAATTCTTATTTTTAGTTAGGCCTTTTATATATTTGCTTTCTTCTTAACGGTAAAGAGAGAGCATGGTGTGTAGTAAGCAAGAAAAGATAATTATGTTCTAAAATGTCAAAAGTAGTTCTGCATACCAGCAGTATGTTAAAGTAGTAACACAAAAAAAAAAAAAAAAACGTTATTGCGGCATAAACCAGTAATTCTTTACTGTGCAAATTACATCTGTCACTTTCACCTAATGCAGGCAGCTGCTTTCAGAATGAATTGATTTAGTGTCTATCAAAACTATTCAGCCAGAAACCTAGGTGTGTCCACAGTGAGTAATCACGAGGCATGCTCCAGCATTTTATGAATTATACCAGAAATTGGCATGTAATGTCACTCCTATTACACGCTGGTATTTTTTTCCTCAAAGAAAACCCTCCAATAACGGCTTACACCTGTTATTCTGTGTGTAAAATGATTTAATACTGGAGAGGAACCAGAGCATTGTGGCATCCACTTCTCTTGTGAATTTCTGAGTTCTGAGTAATCCGCATCCTTCATGCTTATTACATGAGTCACTTCCACAAAGTGAAAGCTTAAAAGTGGCAGCAATGTAGTGAAAGATACAATTCATTGTTTTCCATCATTCATTGAATTCCACATATCCTCGGAGTATAGATCATAATTGCCCATGTTTGACAGTACTGTTCAGAATCATTTTTATACTGTGTAGAAGTCACTGTAAGGACATGTAGGTGACAACTGCTTGGATGGGGTAATATTCTGTTCCTATTTGACCGTTCCTGTTACAATGAAAGTTACCCTGAGGGTGTTTTAACTTCATCAACACAGGATGGGGCTGATAGTGCAGATACCTCCAGTATGAGAAACCCAGAAACATTCAAATCTGGCATGCTGTATTCAGCAAGCGCATTACAGATGTATTTTGCCTCGTTTCCACTGAGCAGATCGGTTCGGAACGGTCCGGTACGGTACGCTATTTTGGGTGTTTCCATTATGAAAGCGTGCTGTAAAACTGAACCGTACCGCACCAGCAAGGGTCCTGCTTCAGATGAGGGACCAGAGAGAGTGGAACGGTTCGGTTAGGGCGGACCTACAAATACATCTCACTGATTGGTGGATGCGCTAGGAATTTTTTCTAAACCCTGAATGGTCCCTCACGGTCCGATTTGCAGTGGAAACGCTCACGCGAATAGACCGGTCCCATCCGAACCGCTCCAAAATTACTGACCCGAACTGATTCGTGCAGTGGAAACAAGGCATTTGTGGCACTCAAAATTGGCCATTTTCACTCTTGCCATCAACCTGTGGTCCACTGGGCCACCAAACGAGAATGGAAACTAGGAGACTGTAGCCTGACCATAATCAATTTGGCCATTTTTTATGAACACACTGGGGTTGATTTACCAAAATCTGGTGCAGCCCCACATAGAAATGAGCCAGCTTCCAGATTTTTGTTGTCAAAGCTTAACCACTTGCTTACTGGGCACATATACCCCCCTCCTGCCCTGTTGAAATTTCAGCTTCCGGCACTGCGTCGCTTTAACTGACAATTGCGCGGTCGTGCGACGTGGCTTCCAAACAAAATTGCGTCCTTTATTCCCCACAAGTAGAGCTTTCTTTTGGTGGTATTTGATCGCCTGTGCGTTTTTTTTTTTTTGCGCTATAAACAAAAAAGAGCGACAATTTTGAAAAAAAATACAATATTTTTTACTTGTTGCTATAATAAATATCCCAATTAAAAAAAAAAACACATTTTTTTTCTCAGTCTAGGCCGATACGTATTCTTCTACATTCTTCTGAATGTAAATAATGTAATATTTGTGTGTGTTCTCCTGTTTTCTGTTTTTTTTTTCAGGTCCTGAGGATCACCTATCAAGGCTGTTGGAGAATGGGCAGACTAGATAGTTAGACATTTTAATGTCAAATGTATCATTGTGTGAAGCTAAAAAAGAAAACAAATATTATATTTTTATGTTGTTTTATCTCTTCTTTCTTCTAATCTACTTTACTGTCAAGCAGATGCAGGTAGGTGTTCAGGATTTCTTGGCTGTGCTGTGGGCTAACCTCTTGTTCAGGAACTCCCATCACCCCCAGATGGCAGGTGGCAGCAGTGGGGTCAAGTGAGTCTGAGTATCACTTCTTAGCAGCCAGTTAGGTGTGGGCCGCATTGCTGTGCATACTGGGGAGGGGTATAAAGAGGGCAGACGCCATTGCCTTAAGGTTCTGCCTCGCGTGGCGCCCACCATTGGGGTAGCCATTCCATGACACCCCCACATTAGGCCCTCCTGGCCGGGGTGTCCGTGGGTAGCTTTATTCTTGGTTCCGGGACCACATTGGCCCGGAGCAATTGATCTGCTGTGTGGGCCCAGTGATCGACAGGGTCCCCAATCTGGAGGGGGTCCCGAGCTGTCCGTCCAATTGGAGGAAGCTAACCAATGAGGAGTCTGTCCAAAGAATACCAAGCATGAGGCTAGTGTTTCAGGAGGGGC
Organism: Rana kukunoris; assembly: GCA_029574335.1. Lineage (NCBI taxonomy): Eukaryota > Metazoa > Chordata > Amphibia > Anura > Ranidae > Rana > Rana kukunoris. The sequence continues at coordinate 282,203,355 of CM056059.1, forward strand.
CTGTCCATTCATCGGGGGGACAACCTGGGATCTAAGAGGCTGGATGTTGGTTGCCTGTCAGTCGCTAAGTTGGCAAAACTACCTCAAGGAGGTGCTGAATCCACTGAGAGAGGATTCTGGACCATAATTGTCTTCATTCTTTTAGGAGGGTCTGTGGCAGAGACTTGATCCTAAGTTTAAGTGACACTCTGGCTGCCAGGCTGGTGAGAGAGGCCTGTCCAGGTGCCATATACCCACTCCGGCTGGAGTGGCGAAGTAAAGTGTTGTTGGAAGCAGGACTGTTTCCAGTACGCAGTTACGCCTCGGTCTGGTGTCTCCTATTTGCTATCCCTTTACCTTTTGTAACAGCTCTAGGGAACGAGAGTGAACCACAACTGCGGTAGCAAGGATTTCAATGCTCTTCTTTATGTGAGAATTCAGTATTAGACCCCAGGCGTCACTCCACACAATCAGGAGTTTGGGGGTTCTTTACATCATCTCTCTCTCACATAAAGATAGGTGTTGAGCTACTGAGTTTAGACGCATTACAACATGCTACCAGAGCTTAGCGTTTAAAATATAGTATGCACTAAAGGTTCCAATGCACAACTGTATGCAAGTGATCATCAGTATTACATAGCATTGTGCATTAAACCACTAAGGGAGAAGGTATGAAATATATCAAACCCCTAGCATAGAAAAGTTTAGGCGAACATGTTTCGCAAGTTAGGGCGAGGCCCATAAGCAAATAACACGTATGTCAAGCTCCTAGTAAATAAGAGTTGAGGCGAAAACGAATAGTTGCATATGAGAGGCAATTATAGCTCAGGTACTTTGAGAGTACACATAGTAAATAGGAGTTGTAGAGACGACTAATAGTTGCATATGAGAGGCAAAATATAGCTCAGTTAATTTGTGAGAACCCGTAGTAAATAGGAGTTGTAGAGACAACTAATAATTGCATGTAAGTGGGGAATATAGCTCAGGTAATTTGAGCGTTGATGTCCCTTTAAGATATTCCTTAGCAAACAGTCATAGGCACAACTGTCTATCCCAAGTAGTATGTTAATAGCCACAAGCCATTATAAATAACAGCAATTGTTTTAAGTGGAAAGTATACAGCAGATCTTTCTGTAGAACTACAAGTGACACAATTGCTACTTATCCGTTTGCAGGGCTTCAGTGTTTTAGCAGCAAGGGACACCGTAGTGTAGGGCATCAGCTCCCAGGTTGTCCGCAGCGATGGCAGGCTGAAAGCAGTGAAGGTCTGTTGCTAGCTGGCCATAATGTTGCCTGAATTGTAGCATGGCCGGTACAGCTGACAATAATAGAACCATGTTTCTATTTAAAATGAATGCCTTTATAGGCAGTGAACAGCTGCAGTGCATTACTGAATTCAAGAGAACCGCCGATTCACGGCGCACTTCCGCGTTCCAAGCTGGGCACAGAGGCGACAAAGGGCACAGTGGCATCAATGGGCACAGTGGCGACAAAGGGCACAGTGGCATCAATGGGCACAGTAGTGACAATGGGCACAGTGGCAACAATTAAAGGGCACAGTGACATGCAGAGTGGCAACAATGGGCACAGTGGCGACAATTAAAGGGCACAGTGGTGACAATTGGCACAGTGGCGACAATTGAGGGGCACAGTGGTGGAAAATGGCACAGTGGCGACAATTTAGGGGCACAGTAGTGACAATTGGCACAGTGGCGACAATTGAGGGGCACAGTGGCTGCGTTTGATGGCATGGCACAGTGACTGCGTTTGATGGCATGGCACAGTGACTGCATTTGATGGTGTGGCACAGCGGCTGCGTTTGATGACATGGCACAGTGACTGCGTTTGATGGCATGGCAAAGCGGCTGTGTTTGATGGCATGGCACAGTGACTGCGTTTTAAGGCATGGCACAGTGGTGTGAATTGATTGCATAGTGACTGCATTTGATGGCATGGCACAGTGGTGATAATTGATGGCACAGTGACTGCGTTTGATGGCATGGCACAGGGACTGCATTTGCTGACATGGCACAGTGGTGCGAATTGACGGCATAGCGACTGCATTTGATGGCATAGCACAGTGGTGATAATTGATGGCACAGTGGCTGTGTTTGATGGCATGGCATAGTGGTGCAAATTGATGGCATAGTGACTGCATTTGATGACCCAGGGGCTGCGTTTAATGGCATGGCACAGTGACTGTATTTGATGGCATGGCACAGCGGTGACAATTGATGGCACAATGGCTGTGTTTGATGGCATGGCACAGTGAGGCTGAAATTTTTTTCTTTTCTTTTTTTTTTTTTTTTTACGTTTGCGCCCCCCCAAAAAATTTGAGCACCAGCCGCCACTGCGTGTGGACATTCCCTTTACTACAACTCTCATTAAGTACCCTAGACGGTGGAGATACATGCCAGGTAACATGCCACCCAAAACAAACCAGCAGCTCCTTCGGGGGTAGTATTACACAAGTTTTTGGCAATACATTCAAGAAAAGACATCCTCTAGACTGAACCTGTATTGTCAATGTGCATAGAACTGTGTCTGTGACAGACACCCTCTGTACTAGCAAGGGAGATTTGGGCATGTACTTAGTGGCCCATCCAGGGGTGACTGCTACTCATACAACATTTCTTTTCAAAATATTAATATACTGAATAACATATTTCCAATAATGCACAGTTTAGGATATACCCAGGTAACATGTATAAAATCTCTCAGGGTCTGTTCATATGTAGTATTACACTCAGAGTTATCTGGAAGGCCTGCTCTGTAGAGTAAAAGGGCAGTACTGTATGTCCTGTAGACAATAAATAACTGTTACTCTCTAAGTGGTTGATATCCCCCTTGGTATCCCCTACCATTCATCTTCCTCACCATTACCTACAGTCAGTGGCGTAACCAGAGTTATGGGCGCCCGGGGCAGAACTTTTTTTTCGCCCCCCCCCCCGCGGCGCTAGCGCATAACCACATACGCCCAATCACATGGCGCCATGCCATCAAATGCAGTCACTGTACCATGCCATCAATTGTCACCACTGTGCCACCAATTGTCACCACTGTGCCACCAATCGTCACCACTGTGCCACCAATCGTCACCACTGTGCCACCAATTGTCACCACTGTGCCACCAATTGTCACTGTCCAGACATCTATCCACCTCGGAGCTTTATATTATAACCTGCTGGGACTTGTAGTTCTCCATCGTCTCCTGGGGCTCGGGTGCATGCAATCCACCATCTTTGTTCAGTTTTTCTTACTGCTGGGACTTGTAGTCCCATAGATGGTGGATCGCATGCACCTGAGCCCCAGGAGACGATGGAGAACTACAAGTCCCAGCAGGTTATAATATAAGGCTCCGAGATGGATGGGTTCTCCATCTTCTCCTGGGGTTTAGGTGCATGCAATCCACACCCATCCACCTCAGAGCCTTATTGTATGATAATGTATAACCTGCTGGGACTTGTAGTTCTCCAATCTCCATGAGCCCCAGGAGAAGATGGAGAACTACAAGTCCCAGCAGTTTAACTAAAATGACAGGCTCTGAGGTGGATAGGTGGAGATCAGGCAGATCACCCCTTTAGATTTACACCGACCCCCCCCCACTTACCTTGCTGGAGATGGAGATGCCGCCGCGCTGTAAACACATGTTCCAGGCCAATCAGCGCACCCTTCTGCCTGGTTGGCTGGTGTTTCCCACCACTCCCACATCAAGGGAGACAGACAGTTCCACCAGCCAACCAGGCGCGCCGCCGCCGGGTGTACCAAGATGGCCGACAGCTCCAGAGCTAGGCCAAAGCCGCGGCCTTTCCTAAGGCGGCGGCGGCGCATTCCGCGGACGCCAGGATTTCGCCCCCCGCAATTTTTCGCCCGGTGCAGGAGCCCCCCCTGCCCCCCCCCCCGCTACGCCAGTGCCTACAGTATGTCTCAGGATCATTGCTCTCTGCATTTCATGTGATATTACAAAAGCTATTTGTGGATCAACATGTTGCATAATGAGGTAATTGCACAGAGGTAATCTGGCATCACCACTTCCTCTATTACTGGGAACTCATAAATGCTCATAGGGGTTGTGCTCTGGTAGGTCTGGTAGATCATAGACTTAAAGCTGACCTTCATACCAAAAAAAGAGATTTGCACTGTTGCAACCCTCCCTATCCTCAAACTTTTAAAGCTGACATTTTTGTTTGCTTTTTTATTTCTGCACTCCTCCCCATCCCTTGTCTCCATTCCCACCTATGCAAGAATGATGTATACTGTGAGTCAGGTGGCTCTGAATGATATCAGACAGGAAGATGAAGGTGCGAGACTCAGCATGCAGCAGCAGAGTGACAGTTTACAGCCTGACAATACTGGGTTCGCTGGGTGTGTGACTATGGTGATTGAGGACAACCCAACAAAATAGGATAAAAAGCAAAAAATAAACTGGGGGCGAGAGAGTGTGAAGTTCCTTTTTAATAACGGCATGCAATCTCATGGTGCAGTTTCTAAAGCAAGATTTTTTCTTATATATACAGTGCCTTGCGAAAGTATTCGGCCCCCTTGAACTTTGCGACCTTTTGCCACATTTCAGGCTTCAAACATAAAGATATAAAACTGTAATTTTTTGTGAAGAATCAACAAGTGGGACACAATCATGAAGTGGAAAGAAATTTATTGGATATTTCAGACTTTTTTTTAACAAATAAAAAACTGAAAATTGGGCGTGCACAATTATTCAGCCCCCTTAAGTTAATACTTTGTAGCACCACCTTTTGCTGCGATTACAGCTGTAAGTCGCTTGGGGTATGTCTCTATAAGTTTTGCACATCGAGAGACTGAACTTTTTGCCCATTCCTCCTTGCAAAACAGCTCGAGCTCAGTGAGGTTGGATGGAGAGCATTTGTGAACAGCAGTTTTCAGTTCTTTCCACAGATTCTCGATTGGATTCAGGTCTGGACTTTGACTTGGCCATTCTAACACCTGGATATGTTTATTTGTGAACCATTCCATTGTAGATTTTGCTTTATGTTTTGGATCATTGTCTTGTTGGAAGACAAATCTCCATCCCAGTCTCAGGTCTTTTGCAGACTCCATCAGGTTTTCTTCCAGAATGGTCCTGTATTTGGCTCCATCCATCTTCCCATCAATTTTAACCATCTTCCCTGTCCCTGCTGAAGAAAAGCAGGCCCAAACCATGATGCTGCCACCACCATCTTAGACAGTGGGGATGGTGTGTTCAGGGCGATGAGCTGTGTTGCTTTTACACCAAACATAATGTTTTGCATTGTTGCCAAAAAGTTTGATTTTGGTTTCATCTGACCAGAGCACCTTCTTCCACAGGTTTGGTGTGTCTCCCAGGTGGCTTGTGGCATACTTTAAACGACACTTTTTATGGATATCTTTAAGAAATAGCTTTCTTCTTGCCACTCTTCCATAAAGGCCAGATTTGTGCAGTATACGACTGATTGTTGTCCTATGGACAGAGTCTCCCACCTCAGCTGTAGATCTCTGCAGTTCATCCAGAGTGATCATGGGCCTCTTGGCTGCATCTCTGATCAGTCTTCTCCTTGTATGAGCTGGAAGTTTAGAGGGATGCCCAGGTCTTCGTAGATTTGCAGTGGTCTGATACTCCTTCCATTTCAATATTATCACTTGCACAGTGCTCCTTGGGATGTTTAAAGCTTGGGAAATCTTTTTGTATCCAAATCCGGCTTTAAACTTCTCCACAATAGTATCTCGGACCTGCCTAGTGTGTTCCTTGTTCTTCATGATGCTCTCTGCGCTTTAAATGGACCTCTGAGACTATCACAGTGCAGGTGCATTTATACGGAAACTTGATTACACACAGGTGGATTCTATTTATCATCATTAGTCATTTAGGTCAACATTGGATCATTCAGAGATCCTCACTGAACTTCTGATGAGAGTTTGCTGCACTGAAAGTAAAGGGGCTGAATAATTTTGCACGCCCAATTTTTCAGTTTTTAATTTGTTAACAAAGTTTGAAATATCCAATAAATTTCTTTCCACTTCATGATTGTGTCCCACTTGTTGTTGATTCTTCACAAAAAAATTACAGTTTTATATCTTTATATTTGAAGCCTGAAATGTGGCAAAAGGTCGCAAAGTTCAAGGGGGCCGAATACTTTCGCAAGGCGCTGTATATTTAAAGAGGTATATAGAAAAAGACATAATCTTGCCCTGTACACAGTGTTGCTCATCTTACTTTAAAAAAGTAATTAGTTACAGTTACAAATTACTTATCCGAAAAAGTAATTGCGTTAGTGACTCAGTTACTACATTGAAAAAGTAATTATTTACTCAGCAAAGTAACTGATTTTTTTTTTTAATATTCTACAATGCTTTGTTGAGAAGCAGATGACGGGCGCTTGCCAGGGAGCAGTGAGTTAATACTCCAAGACAAAAGAATGCCAGATCCTTGAGAGAAGAAAACCGGAAACAAATGGTGATATCGTGTATATCCCAGCCTAGGTGCATCCGTCCCACCATGTATGTGCAGCTAATAGGACTTAAAACTCTTATCCATCTGCTACATATTACATCCAAATTATAAGCTGGATTAAAATGTATGTTTATAATATACATTCCCTTGATGTTTATAGAGTCTGTAATTTAAAATCTTATATTTGGCTTTATTAGAATTTTCTATAGTTTATTGTTTATTATTTTATTTATCTTATATAAGCTTTATTAGATGCAAGGGATCTGGAATGGGGATGTCAGATTATTCTTTGTTGTCTGATGAAGAGATGAAATCACTGACCGAAAATAACCTGCTGATCATTGGTCTGTATAGGTGTCCTGCACTTACCATGTTGACCACTAGATGTCGCTGTGTACACTGTGTTGTATAGGGAACGTTTGTTCTGTGGAACATTTTGTTCTGGCCATGTGTTCCCTGGATCATTGATCAGGTTGCACACACAGTGTGTGTGATCGATGTGAGTTGTTCCCCGGTGATAGGTCAGTGTGAGGCGGGTGGGGCTCATTGTATCCAGGGCTCCTTGTGATTGGGAGTTTCCAGACCGCTGTGACAGGCCATCACAGCGGTCACATGATTCTTAAGCGGAGTTCCACCCATATTTATGTTCACAGCTCCGGCAGAAGCAATTAGTCTGCTGCCATCTAGTGGCGGTAGATGTAATTGTGGTAATGCCGCCCAAGTAATGGGAACTGCGTTACCGTGAGGGGAAGAGTAATCAGGTAGAATACTTGTTACCCTCAAAAGGGGCTGCGTTAGGTAACTGCGTTTATTGTAACTCCGTTACTTACAACACTGCCTGTACAATATGTTAGTAAGATCTTATCTAGAACATGGCATTCATTATTGTGCACAGTTCACAAAAAGGATGGCAGTGTATTAGAGTACAGAGAAGGGTAACTAAACTTATAAGAAAAATGGAGATCAGCTAGAAGGAAAGATTCAATAAACGGAATGTATTCATCCTTGAGAAGAGATGTTTAAAGCGGGTTTTTTTTTATTTATTTTTTATTTTTTTTGCAAGCTAAAATTAATCACATTGAATAAAAAACATATTAATAGCTCCCTAATCATTCCAGAAATCATTGCAAACACTTGCCTTATATCCTCCAGCTCATGTTGTGGCCGTATTCATCATATGTATGGCATGTGAAGCTTTTTCTTCCTGGTTTTCAGGGAGAGGTGCATGCTGGGTGATTTTTAGGCACAGTAATGCCCAGAGACTCCTGGAAAATTAGTGTCATTATTTCCCAGGAGGCAATGGGGTCTTAGGACAGGAAGTTGAACCACCTAGAACCAGGAATTTTTTTTTTTAACATTAAAGGCAAGCTGTTTATAGAAAGTTAATTTTTAGGGTGGAACTCTGCTTTAAGGAAGGATATGATCACTATGTATAAATAATGTACATAAATGGTCAACATAATGAACTGGGTACAAAGGTATTTAGGTCATTGCAAAGGAAAAGGGGGGGGGGGGGGTCATTGCACCTGGAGGTTTAACACATTATAAAACTGAATGCAGTTTTAAATGCACAGGGCCAGATTCAGGTAGGAGAGCGGATCTTTATTCTGGAGTAACGTTCGTCATTTACGTTACTCCAGCGAAACTTTAGGAGCAAGTACTGTATTCACAAAGCACTTGCTCCTAAAGTTGCGTCGGCGTAGCGAAAATGAGCCGGCGGAATTCAAATTGGGCGGGTAGGGGGCGTGTATTATTTAAACTAGGCGCGATCCCGCGGCGAAGGTACTGCGCATGCGTCGACTGTCAGTGCGCATGCTCCAAATTCTGTCAGTGAACGTCAATGACGTCAATCCCCATTCACTGACGTTTTATGCAAACGATGTTAAACTTTTTCAATTCGACGCGATCACGACGGCCATACTTAACATAGGATACTCCACCTAGGGGGCATGTTTTTCTTTACGCCGCGTATCGCTTGCGGAAACGTCGGAAAGTCACTGCGTCGGGCCCGCGTACGATCGTGAATTGCCGTCTCTCGCTGATTTACATATTCTTGTCGTAAATCAGCGGGAACGCCCCGAGCGCCCATTTTAAAATTGCAGTTCCGATACGACGGCGAAATACAATTACGCTGCTCGTATATGAACTCAATCCCGGCGTATCTTGTTTTCTGCATACAGATAAGCCGGCTCAAAGTGAGAGTTATGCTGGCGAATCACTGATACTCCAGCGTAACTCTACCTGAATCTGGCACACAGACTTTAACTGGCTATTTTAATTTATAAATATTAACATTGATTGCCTTAGCCCTGGTTCACACTGATGTGATTTCAGTTGTGAGTTGGATCACACTGAATCACGTGACAGGGGAAATAATGTTGGTTCTTATGAAGCCTGTTCACATTAATGCAGGGCAGCTGCGATCTGACTTTGGGAAAGGATCCTGTGCTTCTTTGGTGCAATACAGTGTGATTCTGTGGTCCATAGACCTCAATGGAAACACGTTTATATTGCTTATCTGTCCTATTGTAATATGGTTCCAGGTCCAGATTCATAAAAAGGTCAGTATTTTTTTCCGCCATTTTTGGATTTGCTATAAGGGAAGGTGATTTCACATATGATTGCAAATATATGCAACCAAAACCTCGGTTTTTAACAAATTTGTTAAACTAGTCTAAACTCTTAATGTATTTCTTGCTATGTACAATATGTCTCCATTTGGAAATGACATTAGAGTTAGGACCCATACTTTGCAGAGGGGCCTTCATATGGCAGTGCAGCTTCACATATACAGTATTTGCAAATGTATCCATCATAATTAACCAAATACAAACTATTCAAATAATTTACACTTGTGTTTATTTTGCTGACTGGCTGGTAAGTGTAGGATTCTGTGTATTGTTCTGTGAACTGCCATGCTTAACCACTTGAGCTCTGGAAGATTTTATCCCCTTCGTGACCAGGCCATTAATTTAAGTGGTAATTTTGCGGCCATGCAATGTTGTACCCAAACAAAATGTATATATTTTTTCACACAGAGCTTTCTTTTGGTATAATTTGATGACTACTGTTTATTTTATTTGTGATATAAAGGAAAAAAGACCCAAAACTTTGAAAAAAATCTATATTTTCTACTTTATTTTTTAAAACATATCCAATCTTTTTTTTTTTTAAATCAAAGTTCTTCATAAATTTTAGCCAAAATGTATTCTGCTACATGTCTTTGTTAAAAAAAAAACAACAAAAAAAACAAGTATATATTGATTGGTTTGTGTGAAAGTTATAGCATCTACAAACTATGGTGTGTATATATACTGGAATGTTTATTTGGCAGTGATCAGCAACTTATAGTGAGACTGTGATAGTGCAGCGGCCAATCTGACACTAATTGACACTGAGTGGAAACTGACGCTGACATCACCAGTGACATTAACCACTTAAGACAATTGCGCGGTCGTGCGACGTGGCTCCCAAACAAAATTTGCGTCCTTTTCTTCCCACAAATAGAGCTTTCTTTTGGTGGTATTTGATCGCCTCTGCGATTTTTTTTTTTTTTACGCTATATACAAAAATAGAGCGACATTTTTGAAAAAAAAAATAATATTTTTTAATTTTTGTTATAAGAAAAATCAAATAAACTAAATTTTAGTCAATCATTTAGGCCAAAATGTATTTAGCCACATGTCTTTAGTAAAAAAAAAATCGCAATAAAAAAAAAAATTAGCTACCTAGCGGGAACAGCGGCACTAATACAGCGATCAGAAAAATGATCACTTAGTGACGCTGGCAATAGGGAGTGAAAGGGTTAACTAGGGTGGTGATCAATTGGTTAAAACTTTATTAGCGGGGGGTACGGGGGCTACCCTGAACCTAACACTAACTGACTGTCACACTGCCTGTCACACTGACACTAAATACAGTAATCATACATGTATGATTACTGCATTCAGTGACACTGTGACAGGGGGAGGGGGGACGATCTTGGGGGGGGGGGGGTTAATGTGACTATGTGTAGTGGGTGTCAGTGTAGTGTTAGTGCAGACTTACTGTGCGATGTGATCTCTCCTCAGCGGTGGTTGAAAAAAACACTGAAGGAGAGATCAAATCGCTTCCTCCTTCCTGTGTTTACACAGGAGGAGGAAGTGACAGGGCGGGGGGGGGCGCGCGGATTGGCTGAGAGCGATCCGGAGGGGGCGAACAAAACGAATAGCCGCCCCCCTCATCCCGGATCGCTCGGCCAGCAAAACGGACCGCCGTATGTACGGGCGGGGGGGGGTCCGATCAGACCCCCGAACCCCCTCAAGGCACCAACGTATATATATACGTTGATGTGCCTGTCGGTGACATTCTGCCGACGTAAATGTACATGCAGCGGTGGTTAACTGGTTAATACAGTGATCAGTGCTAATAATATGCACTGTCACTGTACTAACCCAGATAGCAAAAAATTGTGCTGCAAGTTTAAAAATGACTTGCTAAGCTATTGCTAGATTTGCCAAGCTTCACAAATTTGTTACATAATTGCAGCAAGTCCACATTGCATGACTCCAGATCAACTTTCTTTGCAAACATTCTGCAAATCTACTGCAAGTACTGGTTCAATATGTTGTGCTATAGTCATCCCACCACAGGGGTCTCTGTGGCTGAGTTTTCATGCTGTAGACTTGCTGAGCTCTCGCTGTAGATCCACCACTGCTACTTTTCTCTTGCCACAGACTTGCCAAACAAATTTGCTACAAATTGGAAAAGTGTCAATTAGAATTTGTGCTTCAAGAGCTCTTCAATTGTACAACTTGTCAGTGAAAATGTGCAGCAAGCTAACAAGACTTACAACTCTTGCAACAAATTTGTGGCAATTTTTCCTTGCTATCTGGGATTTTTTTTTACCTGCGGCTTTAACAGCAGCACAGAATTTGCTACCAATCATAGAAATTAGTTAAGTAAACCTCTGAACAGGTAGTAATTCTAAGTGAGTTCAGTCAGTTGGGTCAAGTTGAACTCGGTACAACTATCCAATACAATTTGGCAATCTCATTCCAACCAAGATTTAATTACAATGATTTAGAATGATAATGAGTTTCTGATTCTCCAGACTTCTACGGTTGTTCCAAACAAATTTCAGTAGTAACTAGAAAGGGAGCATGTTTTTTAGGAATATTCACAGGTAATGGTCATTTAAAAAAAACACAGTTAGTGATCCAATTGTGTTTTCATCCAGTTGGGCGATTGCCAATACTGTGCTGCATTCGGCTGTATATCAGGCATTGATCACTTGACTATGTGTTGGCACATTCTTCTGGCAGCCTTCCCTCTGCTTCCTCAGAACTGCTTTTCTTTATGTGTTTTCTGGCTCCTTCCCTAAATCTTGCTACACTTCAGTTCATCTATTGGGCCCCAACCATGTTCCAGATTATTCTCCTTATTTCACTCACATGCACCAGCAATGATTTTATGCCTTTGGACATGCTGTCAACCTAGAGGGTCATGGTTAAACGTGCAAGACAGCCAACAGGCATGGTCACCAGTGGTGGCCCATCCATAGGGGGTGCATGGTCGCCGCCTCCCACCCCATTCATGCATCCTGCCCCCTAATCTATGTGCAGGGAACTGGATGCATGGATTTCAATGTTTTTTTCTTAAGCAAATGATTAGCGCCTAAAGGCTCTAATTGGCTTCAAAAAATCTTGGGGCGCATAGTACTTTTTAAAACTCCCCCCGGTCAATCAGGAAGCAGTTCCTGAGACCTGATTGGCTACAGAGTTTTAGGACTCCCGGCCAATTGGGTCTCAGTCATTTATATAGATACATTAATATAATTTATAATAACATAGAAATGTTAATAAAGGACTTAAAACAAATCTTTATCAGCCACACTCGCATTAGTTTCTAGGAAATATTTAATTCAAATAAATGTCTGGAAATTCCCCCCACCCCCAAAGAAAATAATTAGATAGCGTTGGCCCTTTTTTTTAATGTATGGTATACAGATTAGTACCTGAATATATGCTGTATGTTTACTTATAAAATGTAAATAAAATCATTGAAGCATTGGTAATATATATATATATATATATATATATATATATATATATATACACTGCGGAAAATAAGTATTTGAACACCCTGCTATTTTGCAAGTTCTCCCACTTGGAAATCATGGAGGGGTCTGAAATTGTCATCGTAGGTGCATGTCCACTGTGAGAGACATAATCCAAAAAAAAATTCCAGAAATCACAATTTATGAATTTTTAACTATTTATTTGTATGATACAGCTGCAAAGAAGTATTTGAACACCTGTCTATCAGCTAGAATTCTGACCCTCAAAGACCTGTTAGTCTGCCTTTAAAATGTCCACCTCCACTCCATTTATTATCCTAAATTAGATGCACCTGTTTGAGGTCATTAGCTGCATAAAGACACCTGTCCACCCCATACAATCAGTAAGAATCCAACTACTAACATGGCCAAGACCAAAGAGCTGTCCAAAGACACTAGAGACAAAATTGTACACCTCCACAAGGCTGGAAAGGGCTACGGGGAAATTGCCAAGCAGCTTGGTGAAAAAAGGTCCACTGTTGGAGCAATCATTAGAAAATGGAAGAAGCTAAACATGACTGTCAATCTCCCTCGGACTGGGGCTCCATGCAAAATCTCACCTCGTGGGGTCTCAATGATCCTAAGAAAGGTGAGAATTCAGCCCAGGACTACACGGAAGGAGCTGGTCAATGACCTGAAAAGAGCTGGGACCACCGTTTCCAAGGTTACTGTTGGTAATACACTAATACGTCATGGTTTGAAATCATGCATGGCACGGAAGGTTCCCCTGCTTAAACCAGCACATGTCAAGGCCCGTCTTAAGTTTGCCAATGACCATTTGGATGATCCAGAGGAGTCATGAGAGAAAGTCATGTGGTCAGATGAGACCAAAATAGAACTTTTTGGTCATAATTCCACTAACCGTGTTTGGAGGAAGAAGAATGATGAGTACCATCCCAAGAACACCATCCCTACTGTGAAGCATGGGGGTGGTAGCATCATGCTTTGGGGGTGTTTTTCTGGGACAGGGCGGCTGCACTGTATTAAGGAGAGGATGACCGGGGCCATGTATTGTGAGATTTTGGGCAACAACCTCCTTCCCTCAGTTAGAGCTTTGAAGATGGGTCGAGGCTGGGTCTTCCAACATGACAATGAGCCGAAGCACACAGCCAGGATAACCAAGGAGTGGCTCTGTAAGAAGCATATCAAGGTTCTGGCGTGGCCTAGCCAGTCTCCAGACCTAAACCCAATAGAGAATCTTTGGAGGGAGCTCAAACTCCGTGTTTCTCAGCGACAGCCCAGAAACCTGACTGATCTAGAGAAGATCTGTGTGGAGGAGTGGGCCAAAATCCCTCCTCCAGTGTGTGCAAACCTGGTGAAAAACTACAAGAAACGTTTGACCTCTGTAATTGCAAACAAAGGCTACTGTACCAAATATTAACATTGATTTTCTCAGGTGTTCAAATACTTATTTGCAGCTGTATCATACAAATAAATAGTTAAAAAAAAATCATACATTGTGATTTCTGGATTTTTTTTTTTTGATTATGTCTCTCACAGTGGACATGCACCTACGATGACAATTTCAGACCCCTCCATGATTTCCAAGTGGGAGAACTTGCAAAATAGCAGGGTGTTCAAATACTTATTTTCCGCACTGTATATATATATATATATACACATACACACACAGTATCTCACAAAAATGAGTACACCCCTCACATTTTTGTAAATATTTTATTATAACTTCTCATGTGACAACACTAAAGAGACACTTTTCTACAATGTAGTAGTGAGTGTATAGCTTGTATAACAGTGTAAATTTGCTGTCTCCTCAAAATAACTCAACACACAGACATTAATGTTTAAACCCCTGGCAACAAAAGTGAGTACACCCCTAAGTAAAAATGTCCAAATTGGCCCAAAGTGTCACGAGGAGGAAGAGGACTCCAGTGGCAACCTGGTGAACTCCAAGCTCAGGAGAGTTAAGGCAGTGCTGGAAAATAATGGTGGCCACACCAAATATTGACACTTTGGGCCCAATTTGGATAATTGTAAGCTAAAAAACAATTAGAACTTGGTAAAAAAAAAAACGATTTGAGCCAGTTAACTAATATGAGATGGCACATAATATTAGTAGAGAGAATCTCTACTTCACATAATGTGTAAACTTGCCATCGCTGATCATCTTCTGAAAATGCAAACTTCCGGTTTGATTCGTTAAAATAAGGTCTTGTGTGCTTTAGTTTAAATATTTTCACACACTTCTGAGTAGGTATTGTAACTATTACAGAACATCAATGAAAGTAGTTTTAAAAAAAACATTAAGATAACCACAGACATATTTCTTCATTGCGAATATCAATAAAGGACATCCTTTATTAATACATGGGAACCCAAAGTTATTAGACTGTGACGCACATACAGGGTGGGGATAGTCATCCACTGTATGAGAGGTACAAGTTTCTATTGCTTAACCTATCCCTAAAACCTGCGTCATATTGGCATAGATTCTAATTAAACAGTTGGGCGGTTATCACAGCTTGGCACAATATGATTATGTTGGCAAAGGTACATTCAGCATTTATGTGAACCCAACTGAACTTTGTATTCATTCGTAAACTTAATGACATGCAGTTGAAGGATGAAGCATTACTAAGCATTGAGGCACGCATTTATTGCTCAGTGTTTCTGGAGTTTCCATTGATAATCTTGTCCTTTATATTAGCAACAATCAATTAAAAAAAAAATTATACATTACAGCGCTCACAATAGTGCAAACCAACCAGATGAATAATTACAATTAAACAAATTGATAAATAAAGATACTGTAAGTAAATGTCCATATAATGGTGAATAATGTGCTCCAATGAATAA
This sequence comes from Rana kukunoris, assembly GCA_029574335.1. Taxonomy (NCBI): domain Eukaryota; kingdom Metazoa; phylum Chordata; class Amphibia; order Anura; family Ranidae; genus Rana; species Rana kukunoris. The sequence goes on from CM056059.1 coordinate 282,218,693, forward strand.
AGTGCAATAGTGCTCCAAAATTCGAGGTGTGTCTAGGGGTCGTTCAGGCTTATATTGTTGGCCAGGGATGACAAATTCACACCAGGATGCAAGAAGATCTCCCATAATCATGAGGCGGCGTACACACGACCGAGGTTCTCGCTAGAAACCAGCGAGAACCTCGCTGGGAGCTGCATTCCAGCGAGAACCTCGGCCGTGTGTACGCTCCTGGCTCGCCCCGCCCGTCGGGAATCCCATCGAGCGAATAGAGAGCAGGCTGGTTGCCATTCCCGACGGGCGGGTCGCCGATTTCGACGGCCGGGCGAGAACCTAGATGGGCGGAACGATGTGTTCCGCCCGTCGAGGTTCTCATATGTGTGTACGGGGCTTGACAGTCATGTGTAGATAATAATAGTGATGCGCTAAAATCAACTTTTGCTAATAATATGTGTACAATGGGGCAGATTCAGGAAAGAAATAAGCCTGCTTATCTCCAGATTAGCCATCTTTTTTCAGCGTCTGGCCCTCCTATCCATGCTCCTGATTCATAGAATCAGTTAAGCATAGATTTCCATAAGATCCAACAGGCATAAGTCTCTTACGCCGTTGAATCTAATTTTCATATTTTAGGCTGACCGCTAGGTGGCGATCCCGTCTAAAATATGTAAATGAGACTATACGCCGATTCACGAACGTACGCCCGGCCGGCGCTATTCTATTACGTCATTTGCATTAGCGTAGTACCGTCGTAATGTTGTTCCTGCTATATGAGGCGCAGGCAATGTTAAGTATGGACGGCGTGCCAAAGTTTTTTTTCCCGTCGTTTACGTAAAACGTTCGCGAATAGGGCTTTGCGTAAGTACCGTTCACGTCGTTTACACGTCGAATTGACGTTGAGATTTGGAGCATGCGCACTGGGAACCAATCACGGCCAGCGCATGCGCAGTTCGTTCGGCGCGGGGTCGCGCTTCATTTAAATGATACACGCCCCCCCCTACCCGCCGAATTTGAATTTCGGCCGGGTGATTTACGCTGCGCCGCCTCAATTTTACAGGCAAGTTATTTTTTGAATAAAGCACTTGCCTGAAAAAGTTGTGGCGGCCTAACGTTAATTAGATACGTTAGGCCAATTTAAAGATAGGCTCTCCATCCTGAATCTACCCCAATATGTGCAGAATTGAAACCAAAATACACACTCAGGAGGGTATCAATAAAAAAACACAATAAAAAACAAATGAATTGTGAGATGATCCATATGTGCAAAAAACAACCTCAAGTGTAGCAAATGTCCAGTTCTGAGTAGTAGTACTTATGATACAAAGGGGTTCCAGACCACTTGCTGACATGTTGTTGAGCTTTCAAACAAAACACAGGCAGACACCTTGAAACTTCAGATTAATAAGTGTGGACTGGTGCTTAATTGCTTCCAAATGGCCCAGCATATGAGAACGCCTTGCTGCTTCAGGAAAAGGAAAGAGATATGGTGCAATACTGTGGATCACAGATAAAGCATGGACAACAGCAAAAAAAGGCAGATGCACTAATGAATCCCCTCTTCAGATACAGCCTTTGAACATAGCCTTACAAGCCGCTCAGTATAGCGATCTCTTCACACGGATGAACGTCCATTGCTCACTGCTCATCCATCCAGACCCTTAGCCCAACACAAACCTCCTACAAGACCTAAGTGCTATACCTGTAACCAAACCGGTCATCTGCAGCGATATTGCCCTACCCAATCCACGAGGTACCGAGAGACTGCTCATCCATTCAGACCAGCGGCTCATTGCTTCCAGAACGAGCCCAACCATTGAGATGTTCAGGAAGAGTGCGGCAAACTTTTTGAGGCTGATCCTGTCCAAGCTGCTGCCGGAGATAATCGGCAGCACCATCGTCAGGCAGTATGGGTTAATGGGCAGCCGGCCCAGGGACTCTGCGATTCTGGGGCTACGATTACCCTCATCCAGCCTCACATGATTTCCCAGTTGGCCCGAACCGGCCAGACTGTTGCAGTCAGGGTAGCAGGGGGCTACGTTTATCCACCGCCCAAGTCCTTTTGGATTGGGGCTCAGGGGAGCGAAAAGTGCAAGTGGCATTACTACGCAAGTTACCCGCATAAGTACCTTTGGGGAACGATTTGAGGCATTTAACTTCCTCATATGCCCCAGAGGCCGCCATGGCTGTGACGCCGGAGCCAACTTCAAGGCAACCCCACTCCTATGGTGACCCAGACGCCTCCATGTTTGGGCTGGGAGCTGTACTAAGTCAAGTTGGTGATGACGGGAAAGAGCAAACCAATGGCGTATCTCAGCCGCAAGTTGTCACCATGTGAAGTTGGATATGCTGCTGTGGAAAAAGTGTTTGGCCTTAGTCTGGGCTTTAAAGAAATTGCAGCCCTACGTGTATGGATGCTCTTTTACCGTCACGACGGACCACAATCTCTTGATAGGGCTTAACCAGGTGGCGGGATAGAATGGGCGATTACTAAGGTGGAGCTTGGCTTTGCAACCGTACATGTTCACCATACAATATGGGATATACCGGCAGACAGACCTGGAACCATAAGTCTGCTTTTCCAACATCCTCGAGTTGACCCATTTACTTATCTTTATCAATTTGTTTAATCTAATTTATTCATCTGGTTATTTGCACTATTGTGAGTGCTGTAATTTATAAAAAAATAAATATTTTGTCAAGTGAATAGAACCTTGTGTACAGCATCTGAAATTTTAATTTTCACATACTTTTTCACTTCTAGCGCGAGAATATACTGTGTGTGTGTGTATATATATATATATATATATATATATATATACATACACTACAGACCAAAAGTTTGGACACACTTTCTCATTCCAATTTTTCACGGCTCGTTGTAGTGTTTTCAGTGCTTCCAAGCATGCGTCGACTTGATTCTGAGCATGCGTGGGTTTTTCTCCAAAGTTTCACACAGACCATAGGAATTTCCGATCATTTTTTTTCCCATCGGAAAAAAATAAAACATGTTCTATTTCTAAACACCAATGGGGGGGAAAAAGTGCGATGGGGCCCACACACGATCGGAATTTCCAATGAAAAAAGTCCATCAGACTTTTTTCATTGGAAATTCTGATCGTGTGTACGCGGAATTAGGAAGATAATAAAATAGGAAGCAGCTAGCACAGTTTGTAGATAATTCAAACACAAATAATATAGTCCAAAATGCAGCGCTTAAAATAGTGCTAAATATGTGTGATAGTCCAACTGACAAAATTCCAATGAGAAATAAAGATGAGGCGCCTCCACCAAAACTTTAGGGTGCACAAAGAAAAAGCACACCAACACCCCCATGCTATCAATCTGCTTACCAGAAAGATATGAAAACAAGCAATGTAATCATAAGATGCATGAGGTCAGTAATGTATACAGCACTTCAAATCTTGGTAGGCAGGTTCGGATTTTTCAAGATCAGTACCAGAATGACATCAGAATTCACATGGCTTAGATGAGAAAAGAGTAAATCTGTCCCTGTCAATTCGGTGATCTGCAGTGTCCTCAGTGTCCAGGGATTGGTTTGTTTCTTCTGGGGTTCTGAAAACATGACATACTCCCTGTCAACTTCACCTTATTTTGTCAGTATCTAGAGCATTCACGGAGAGGATGGTCAAGATGCAGTTGCAGTAATTTGCATTGTGTCCATAGAGGGCGCAGGAGCATCACCCCCTCTCGCTCCTGCACCGCCACTGAAAAACAATACATAGATTCATGCATTGCATGAATCTATGTATTGTCGCCGCTGCCCACTATTCAGATGGCCAGCCCCCTAGCGAGTGCCGGCCATCTGAATAACGGCAACTGGTTGGCTGTGGAAGTGTCTATCAGAGCCAGCAGGGTGTGCGTTCCTTGGTTAACACTGACATGCATCTCAGCCAATCAGGTTCACCGGATCTGGTTGACGGAAACCTGATTGGCTGAAGCGACATCGAAGACGGGACTACTTAGAGGGTTCGTGGAGGAGGATTCGAGGATGGCTGACCGAGAAAGGTAAGTGCCAGGCGGGGGGGGGGGGGGGGGGGGGGGCAATTTGACCGACATTTTAGGGGCAAACTGGCGGCAATTGATGGGCATAGTGGCGACAATGGCATGGCACAGTGGCTGCATTTGGCATGGCACAGTAGTGACAATTGATGGGCACAGTGGCGACAATGGCATGGCACAGTGTCAACAATTGATGGGCACAGTGGCGACAATTGATGGGCACAGTGGCGAAAATTGATGGGCACAGTGGCTGAGTTTGGCATGGCACAGTGGCTGAGTTTGGCATGGCACAGTGGCTGAGTTTGGCATGGCACAGTGGCGACAATTGATGGGCACAGGGGCTGTGTTGCATGGCACAGTGATGACAATTGATGGGCACAGTGGCTGCGTTGCATGGCACAGTGGTGACAATTGATGGGCACAGTGGCTGTGTTGCATGGCACAGTTGCGAAAATTGATGGGCACAGTGGCTGCGTTGCATGGCACAGTGGCGACAAATTTATGGCACAGTGGTGACAATTTTATGGCACAGTGGCTGCGTTGGATGGGCACAGTGGCGGCAATTAATGGGCACAGCGAGGCTGCAATTGATGATCCCCCCCCAAAAAAAAAATGTTTTAAGCACCAGCCACCACTGGTTGCAGTGATAATTGAAACCATAAAACCAGGATTCAGCAGGAAAAGATGAGGATGTCTAAGCAGTACTGGAGCGCTAAGACAATGATGCTCACATCCAGTGGCGGCTGGTGCTCAAAATTTTTGGGGGGCGCAAATGGAAAAAAAAATATTGCAGCCTCACTGTGCCCATCACATGCAGCCACTGTGCCACCAAATGCAGCCACTGTGCCATCAATTGTCACCACTGTGCCATGCCATCAAACACAGAAACTGTGCCATCAATTGGCACCACTGTGCCCGCCATCAAACGCAGCCACTGTGCCATCAATTGTCACCACTGTGCCATGCAACACAGCAACTGTGCCATCAATTGTCACCACTTTGCCATGCCACCAAATGCAGCCACTGTGCCATAAATTGTCACCACTGTGCCATGCCACCAAATGCAGCCACTGTGCCATCAATTGTCACCACTGTGCCATGCCATCAAACACAGCAACTGTGCCATCAATTGTCAGCACTGTGCCATGCCATCAAATGCAGCCACTGTGCCATCAATTGTCGCCACTGTGCCATGCAACACAGCAACTGTGCCATCAATTGTCACCACTGTGCCATGCCACCAAATGCAGCCACTGTGCCATCAATTGTCACCACTGTGCCATGCCATCAAATGCAGCCACTGTGCCATCAATTGTCACCACTGTGCCATGCAACACAGCAACTGTGCCATCAATTGTCACCACTGTGCCATGCCACCAAATGCAGCCACGGTGCCATCAATTGTCACCACTGTGCCATGCAACACAGCAACTGTGCCATCAATTGTCACCACTTTGCCATGCCACCAAATGCAGCCACTGTGCCATCAATTGTCACCACTGTGCCATGCCACCAAATGCAGCCACTATGCCATCAATTGTCACCACTGTGCCATGCCATCAAACACAGCAACTGTGCCATCAATTGTCACCACTGTGCCATGCCATCAAATGCAGCCACTGTGCCATCAATTGTCACCACTGTGCCATGCAACACAGCAACTGTGCCATCAATTGTCACCACTGTGCCATGCCACCAAATGCAGCCACTGTGCCATCAATTGTCACCACTGTGCCATGCCATCAAATGCAGCCACTGTGCCATCAGTTTTCACCACTGTGCCATGCAACACAGCAACTGTGCCATCAATTGTCACCACTGTGCCATGCCACCAAATGCAGCCACGGTGCCATCAATTGTCACCACTGTGCCATGCAACACAGCAACTGTGCCATCAATTGTCACCACTGTGCCATGCCACCAAATGCAGCCACTGTGCCATCAATTGTCACCACTGTGCCATGCCATCAAACACAGCAACTGTGCCATCAATTGTCACCACTGTGCCATGCCATCAAATGCAGCCACTGTCCCATCAATTGTCACCACTGTGCCATGCAACACAGCAACTGTGCCATCAATTGTCACCACTGTGCCATGCCACCAAATGCAGCCACTGTGCCATCAATTGTCACCACTGTGCCATGCCATCAAACACAGCAACTGTGCCATCAATTGTCACCACTGTGCTATGCCATCAAATGCAGCCACTGTGCCATCAATTGTCACCACTGTGCCATGCAACACAGCAACTGTGCCATCAATTGTCACCACTGTGCCATGCCACCAAATGCAGCCACTATGCCATCAATTGTCACCACTGTGCCATGCCATCAAACACAGCAACTGTGCCATCAATTGTCACCACTGTGCTATGCCATCAAATGCAGCCACTGTGCCATCAATTGTCACCACTGTGCCATGCAACACAGCAACTGTGCCATCAATTGTCACCACTGTGCCATGCCACCAAATGCAGCCACTGTGCCATCAATTGTCACCACTGTGCTATGCCATCAAATGCAGCCACTGTGCCATCAATTGTCACCACTGTGCCATGCAACACAGCAACTGTGCCATCAATTGTCACCACTGTGCCATGCCACCAAATGCAGCCACTGTGCCATCAATTGTCACCACTGTACCATGCCATCAAACACAGCAACTGTGCCATCAATTGTCACCACTGTGCCATGCCATCAAATGCAGCCACTGTGCCATCAATTGTCACCACTGTGCCATGCAACACAGCAACTGTGCCATCAATTGTCACCACTGTGCCATGCCACCAAATGCAGCCACTGTGCCATCAATTATCACCACTGTGCCATGCCATCAAACACAGCAACTGTGCCATCAATTGTCACCACTGTGCCATGCAATCGAATGCAGTCACTGTGCCATCAATTGTCACCACTGTGCCATGCCATCAAACACCACCACTGTGCCATCAATTGTCAGCACTGTGTCATGCCATCAAACGCCACCACTGTGCCATCAATTGTCACCACTGTGCCATGCCATCAAACACAGCTACTGTGCCCATCAATTGTCACCACTGTGCCATGCCATCAAATGCAGTCACTGTGCCATCAATTGTCCCACTGTGCCATGCCATCAAATGCAGTCACTGTGCCATCAAGTGTCACCAATGTGCCATGCCATCAAACGCCACCACTGTGCCATCAATTGTCACCACTGTGCCATGCCATCAAACGCCACCAGTGTGCCATCGTTTGTCACCACTGTGCCATGCCATCAAACACAGCAACTGTGCCATCAATTGTCACCACTGTGCCATGCCACCAAATGCAGCCACGGTGCCATCAATTGTCACCACTGTGCCATGCAACACAGCAACTGTGCCATCAATTGTCACCACTGTGCCATGCCACCAAATGCAGCCACTGTGCCATCAATTGTCACCACTGTGCCATGCCATCAAACACAGCAACTGTGCCATCAATTGTCACCACTGTGCCATGCCATCAAATGCAGCCACTGTCCCATCAATTGTCACCACTGTGCCATGCAACACAGCAACTGTGCCATCAATTGTCACCACTGTGCCATGCCACCAAATGCAGCCACTATGCCATCAATTGTCACCACTGTGCCATGCCATCAAACACAGCAACTGTGCCATCAATTGTCACCACTGTGCTATGCCATCAAATGCAACCACTGTGCCATCAATTGTCACCACTGTGCCATGCAACACAGCAACTGTGCCATCAATTGTCACCACTGTGCCATGCCACCAAATGCAGCCACTGTGCCATCAATTGTCACCACTGTGCTATGCCATCAAATGCAGCCACTGTGCCATCAATTGTCACCACTGTGCCATGCAACACAGCAACTATGCCATCAATTGTCACCACTGTGCCATGCCACCAAATGCAGCCACTGTGCCATCAATTGTCACCACTGTGCCATGCCATCAAACACAGCAACTGTGCCATTAATTATCACCACTGTGCCATGCCATCAAATGCAGCCACTGTGCCATCAATTGTCACCACTGTGCCATGCAACACAGCAACTGTGCCATCAATTGTCACTACTGTGCCATGCCACCAAATGCAGCCACTGTGCCATCAATTATCACCACTGTGCCATGCCATCAAACACAGCAACTGTGCCATCAATTGTCACCACTGTGCCATGCAATCGAATGCAGTCACTGTGCCATCAATTGTCACCACTGTGCCATGCCATCAAACACCACCACTGTGCCATCAATTGTCAGCACTGTGTCATGCCATCAAACGCCACCACTGTGCCATCAATTGTCACCACTGTGCCATGCCATCAAACACAGCTACTGTGCCCATCAATTGTCACCACTGTGCCATGCCATCAAATGCAGTCACTGTGCCATCAATTGTCCCACTGTGCCATGCCATCAAATGCAGTCACTGTGCCATCAAGTGTCACCAATGTGCCATGCCATCAAACGCCACCACTGTGCCATCAATTGTCACCACTGTGCCATGCCATCAAACGCCACCAGTGTGCCATCGATTGTCACCACTGTGCCATGCCATCAAACACAGCAACTGTGCCATCAATTGTCACCACCGTGCCATGCCATCAAATGCAGCCACTGTGCCATTAATTGTCACCACTGTGCCATGCAACACAGCAATTGTACCATCAATTGTCACCACTGTGCCATGCCACCAAATGCAGCCACTGTGCCATGCCATCAAACACAGCAACTGTGCCATCAATTGTCACCACTGTGCCATGCCATTAAACACAGCTACTGTGCCCATCAATTGTCACCACTGTGCCATGCCATCAAATGCAGTCACTGTGCCATCAAGTGTCACCACTGAGCCATGCCATCAAACGCCACCACTGTGCCATCAATTGTCAACACTGTGCCATGCTATCAAACGCCACCACTGTGCCATCAATTGTCACCACTGTGCCATGCCATCAAACGCCACCACTGTGCCATCAATTGTCACCACTGTGCCATGCCATCAAACGCAGCTACTGTGCCCATCAATTGTCACCACTGTGCCTTGCCATCAAATGCAGTCACTGTGCCATCAAGTGTCACCACTGTGCCATGCCATCAAATGCAGTCACTGTGCCATCAATTGTCACCACTGTGCCATGCCATCAAACGCCACCACTGTGCCATCAATTGTCACCACTGTGCCATGCCATCAAACGCCACCACTGTGCCATCAATTGTCACCAATGTGCCATGCAGCTTCCATGTCCTCCCTCGATGTCTTCTGCCGCCGTGGAGAAGCTTCAGCCAATCAGGTTCCTGATAACCAGAATCCGGGAACCTGATTGGCTGAAACGGCCGTCAGTCTTATGCAAGGGATGCAGGTTGCCTGCGCTCCGAGTATAGACTTCGGAGAGCCGGAGGGCGGTACTGGAAAAGCCGCTGGCTTTGATAGGCAGTTCCCCTCAGCCAACCAGCTGCCGCTATTCGGGTAACCGGCGACCCATGTCCGGTTATATGAATAGACCGGGCAGCTGGCAACAATGATAACTCACATTCAATGCATTGCATTGAATGTGTGTTATTTGCGAGAGGAGGTGGCGCTGCAGCGCCCTCTATAGACGGCCGCCAGAACTTCGGCTAAAATGTCAAAATGACATTTTAGCCGAATAAAAGTTCTTAAAGGGCCCGTTTTTTTTTTTTTTTGTGACTGCGGGAGGGGGGGCGGCGCCCGTGCATCCCTATGGACGGGCCGCCACTGCTCACATCTGAAAGCTCTGCTCTGCCACCACTAAAAAGATGACAGTTTGGATGGCATGGTGAATTTATTAATTGCCTAGAAGCCAGTAGAATTAATTTACAGTAACCACAAACCATAATGGTTATTGTACCACTGCATCTCCTATTCCAACTGATTTAATATAGTGGTCAGCCCTGTGAGCTATTGCCCACACATCAATTATTAGCAGATTGAACAAAAATTGCCTAATCTGTCATTATAATATGCTAAGTATAATCCAAAAATATTTTAAGGTTAGTCTAGGCTTGCAGGCATTGGATGGAGACACTTTTATCTGCAACCTCTCAATTCTCTGTACAGCTTGGATCTGACATAATTTCCCCTTTTGACTCTTTGGAATGGGGTCAGTGGCATAGCTCCCAAAAGTTCTATTTTTTCCATAATAAGTTTGTTATTTTATTTTCCTTTTTGAAAAATGACATGAAGGCTCATATCGAGCCTAGGTGCTGGGTGGTCAGAGGTGTAATTGTAGCTATAGGAGCCTATGTGGCTGCTATGGTGTGGTTTTAGAATTTACACCAAAGACTTTAGATCTTAAAGTACAAACAAGATCAGTTAATGCAGACAAAGACTGGTAAAATAGTAAGGACAGAGCAGTTAGCCAATAATTAAAAAAAAGTTAATTCTCTGTATTGCTGCCCTTATTGGCAAGTTATGTATACAACATTGGCCCCTAGCAGTGTATCAACAATGATAACAGATCTCATGCTAACTGTCCTTGATTTAGACATGCTGGGCCAAATTCAGGTACAATTGCCCTGGCGCAGAGTATCAGAGATACTCTACGCTGCCGTATTTTACCTGGCTCTAAGACGAATTCAGGTAGATTTCGGCCCGTAAGGTACGGCGGCGTAGTGTATTTCTCGCGGCGGAATAGAAATACGCGATTAGGGGGCCTGAAGCATTTAAATTAGACGCGTCCCCGCGGCGATCGAACTGCGCATGCTCCGTTCAGACATTTCCCGCCGTGCATTGCGCGAAATAACGTCGTTACGTCATTTTTTTTTTGAGTAGCATCGTTTACGTACATTCCTATTCCCAGATGACTTATGCAAACAGATTGCGGCGTAGATCCGAAGGCGTACGAAGACGTAAGCCTGTCGGATCGAAGCCCGAAGCCATCGAATCATGGTTTGAGGATTCAAACTAATGATACGACGCGCATAATTTGAAAGTACTCCGGTCTAACAGGAGATATACCGGAGTAATGGCTCTGTGAATCTGGCACGCTATATTTTAGGATCAGTTACACTATTGTCGGTTGCCTCGTTTCCACTGAGCGGATCGGTTCGGGTCGCTTAGAATGGAACGGGTTAGAATGGTCCAGTCTATTCTGCTGAGCATTTCCACTGCAAATCGGACCATCCGGGACCATACAAGGTTTAGAAAAAAAAAATAGCACGTCCACCAATCAGTGAGATGTATTTGTAGGTCCGCCTTAATGGAACCGTTCCATTTTCTATGGCCCCACATCTGAAGCAGGACCCAGAATGGTGCGGTACGGTTCGCTTTTATGGCACGCTTTCATAATGGAAACATCCAAAATAGCGTACTGTACCGAACCGATACACTCAGTGGAAACGAGGCATAAGTGGACAATGCAGGTGCCAAAGAAAGATCGCCATGGGCCCCTTCACAATTTAGCTAGGGAACCCCTTGATTTAAAGGTTATATCCCCGAAAGTGATCTTTATAAACATGGAGCAATCATTTGCCCTTAAACCTTTTAAACAAACTGTATTCATACAGCGTATAATTGGCATATTTTAGTATAAGGTAGCTCAAGTTTTTAGTTCTTGCTCTGCTGTTGCATCATTGATTGTGATTCATTCATCTCTTACAATGCTTGCTGGGTGGGGTTTCCCCTTGTGAAATTGCCAGTTTTTTTGCCAACTCATGCTAGGGTAACCATAGCCTAATCCTAGGATTTAGGAAATGTAAAGAACATGAGTATATGCTAAGGAGCTGTTGGCAAAAAAGAGAATGAAAGAGTGAGAAGATGAGGATCTTGTTCTTATATTTTACAGAAAAGAAACAGCTATTGTTATCTACTTGCTAATTCCAACAACATTTGCACATAGCAGGCAACATTTTGTTCATGCACCCCAAGGTTTGCTTTAAAGCCTGATGCCGCGTACATACGACTGTTTTTCGGGTTCTAAAAAATGATGGGCCAGATTCAGATACAATTACATTGGCGCAGTATCAGAGATACACTACGCTGCCGTATTTTACCAGGCTGTACGACAAATCCTGGTAGATTTTGTCCCTTACGGTACCGCGGCGTAGTGTATTTCTCGCCGCGTAATCGAAATACGCGATTAGGGGGCGTGAAGCATTTAAATTAGGCGCGTCCCCGCGGCGATCGAACTGCGCATGCTCCGTTCAGAAATTTCCCGCCGTGTTTTGCACGAAATAACGTCGATACGTCATTCGTTGTTTGAGTAGCGTCGTTTACGGACATTCCTATTCCCGGACGTTTTACGTCAAAAATAAAAAAAGACGTCGGAAAACGTTGATATTCGACGCGGGAACGACGGCTATACTTAACATGGGCTGTCTAATATTAGACCAGCAAAAAGCTGGTATAGTTTTACGCAGCAAAAAAATGACTAAAGATGCCGTAAGAGATTGCGATTGACGTTCGTAATTTCGTGGATCGTCGGCAAAAGCTCATTTGCATACCCCGACACGGAAAATGACGGGAACTCCACCCAGCGGCCGCAAATTTATTGCAGCGTAGATCCGAAGGCGTATGAACACGTAAGCCAGTCGGAATGAAGCCCGCAGCCGTATTTTCATGGTTTGAGGTTTCAGAGTAGTGAAAAAACACGCGTAATTCGAAAGTACTCCAGTCTAACGCAAGATAGACAGGAGGAATCGCTCTGTGAATCTGGCCCGATGTTTTTAAGGGTCTAGAAAAAACAAAGTTTTTTTCAACCCGATCATTAAAACAGCCTTGCCTACACACGATCGTGAAAAAAAATGCTCTAGCAAAGTGCGGTGTACAACGGCACTTTAAAGGGGAAGTTCCATTCGGATGGCGCCACCCTTGGGGCTGCTTTTGCTGATTTTGTGTTAGTAAATGACGATTCGCGCTTTTCAGTCTGTTACAGCGTGATGAATGTGCTTACTTCATTAAGAACGCTAGTTTTACCAGAATGAGTGCTCCCATCTCATAACTTGTTTCTGAGCATGCACGTTTTTTTTCACATCATTAAAGCCCACACATGACCATTTTTTACAACCTTAAAGGGGTGTTCCAGCCAAATTTAGTGTTTATTAAAAGTCAGCAGCTACAAAAAGTGTAGCTGCTGGCTTTTAATAAACACACACTCACCTGCTCCACGATCCAGCGACGCGCCGGCCGGGGCTCCGCTCCTCCCCCCCCCTCCCCGGCCGGCGTCTTCATCCTAAGTGTGGGCACCCGACCGTGACAGCCTTCGGCTTCACGGCCGGGCACCCACTGCGCATGCGCGAGCGGCGCTACGCTCTCCTATTGGACAGGCGATCACATGGGACCTGTCATGTGTCCCATGCGATCGCCTACAGGGAGGGGCTGCTGTAGGCGATTAAGCTTAATCGCCTAACCAGCCCCTCGGCGGAAGGAGGAAGTGGGACAGGAAGTCCCACTCCTCCTGAGGCCCCCACTCCCCCCCCAAAAAAATTACATGCCAAATGTGGCATGTAAGGGGGTGAGGAGTGGGATTAGCGGAAGTTCCAATTTTGGGTGGAACTCCGCTTTAAAAACGACAACGTTAAAAACATTGTGAAAAAATAGAGCATGTTCAAAATTTTTAATGGGCTTTAACGACGTGCAAAAAACGTGCATGCTCAGAAGCAAGTTATGAGACGGGAACGCTTGTTCTGGTAAAACTAGTGTTCGTAATGGAGTAAGCACATTCATCACGCAGTAACAGACTAAAAAGTGTGAATCGTCTTTTACTAACACTAAATCAGCAAAAGCAGCCCCAAGGGTGGCGCCATCCGCATGGAACTTCCCCTTTATAGTGCCGTCATACATGTTGTATGTCACTACGCTTTGCTAGAGCATTTTTTTCACGATCGTGTGTAGGCAAGGCCGTTTTAATGATCGGGTTGAAAAAAAGTTGTTTTTTCTAGACCCTTAAAAACTTCATTTTTTTAGAACCCGAAAAACGGTCTTGTGTACGTGGCATAAAAGTTATACAGCTCATGGAAACTATTGTTAATGTATTGTTTAGACTCCTGGCACCAATCCTGTGGCCCAGGGGCCGCATTCAGGGCTTTGGCGCCTACCATGAAACCATTGGACCCCAGGAATCTGCAGTGGAAGTTTTGATTTTGTAAAGGGTCTGTGATTAGAGTGATCTGTATAAGTCTCATGTAACTTATCTCCAATCTTTAACTGTCTCCTACAGGCAAGAATGTCTCCAACCACACTTATAGCATGGCCCCAATTTTTTTTATGGCCTCAATTTCTGACCATTTCCAATAGTAAGTCTGGAGTCTCTGAAGTCTTTACCTACAGTGGACTGGAATATCACATTTATTTATGTGGACTGAAACCTTGACATGGAACTTCAGCTCAATACACCATTGAAGTATTTAGGCTAACCTGTATTTACTGCCACAGAATTTGTAATTAGCTGCTCTTGTGATTCACACACCTGACCTGCCACATTGTATAGCTAGGCAGGTGCTTGGGATCCCTTCTGCTGTTAAGAGTAGATGTATAGACAAAAAGGTGAAGCATTTTATACATTAATGTGAGGATCCGTACCTTTATCATACGCTTGCTCAGCGGGGATCGCTCCGTTGATCCCAGCTGAGCCTGTCAGATCTCCACTCTCCTCTTGTGGTGGAAATTTGAAGATGTATTTAATATGTATTGTCATATTGGCACCCAGCCTTGACACTTCCCCAACCCGCTCTAAATAGAGCTGACTGTGGCAGTCCTGAGGCTGGTTGACTCTCGTCTGGTAGTAGAAAATGTCTTGAGGTTGGAGTGTGATGGTTGTGGCGTGGGCGTATGTCCGCCAGCGAGGGGCCCCTCTGTCAGAGGGAATGTCTTGATATGGTGTTTGCTGTGTGGATGGGACATCCTGTGATGACCACTCCCATGGGGGAGCGATTTACTGGTGGAGTGATGACTTCCTGTTTGTGTAAATAAATGAGTCGTGCTCAGCCATGTGAAGGGCATTGATGGTGATGACGGTGACTTGAGAACAAGCTGGTGTGAGGTCTCTTGACTTGTATGGATGGGCAGAGAATGCATGGTGAGTGAACCTGTTAGCTTAAAGATGGCATTATTTCATTAAGATGGGGAATGTGCTTTTTTTTAGCACAGGGCAAAGTGGCGGTATGCTCTGCATAAAGCCAATTTGTCCACGACAGTTGTAAAGCCAATTTGTCCACGACACTCTACAGGGGGATCGGATGAATACGGACTGTCTGTCTGTGTTCATCTGATCCGCAGATGGATAGAAAAATAGGATTTTCCTTCGTCTGCAGAAACGGACCATAGCGGGGACCCATGAGATTGGATGTCAGCGGCTGTTCAACCGCTGACATCCTCAATCCCATAGACATACATGTATGTCCATATTTCATTGGAAAACGGATGGATGGAATACAGATATACGGTCCGCAGGTATGAAAGGGCCCTAAATCTAGTGTACGTCCAGTGTAGTATAAGTGGTAACCTTGTGTTTAACCTCTCCTAATGGGAACTTGTCACATCCACTTCACAATCTGTCTTTTTTTTTTGCCTGTTGGAAAAATGAGTAGCTCTTCAAGTAAGAGCCTTTGACATCACATATTTGTATATGCATTTAAAGTGTGAAGCGGTTATGCTTTCTTCAAACATAGTGGGGAGGCTTCTGTAGTAAAATAATGTTTGTTATTAAAGTTTCCAGTGAAACCACTACAGGGTGTTCAAACAAGAAAGGCTTAAGAAATGAACAATAGCAAGAGATTTCTTTGTAAAGCAGCATCCATAACTAGAAAGAAGGTGCCAGCCCATATTGACAGTATAATATTGTCATATTGACAATAGAAGAGCTACAAGGAACATGTGCTAGCCGCATATTCTCCTGTTAGCAAAAGTAGAAGAGTAAGGGCCATTTCACACAAGCGGACGAACGGTCCGCTTTTCAAATGTCTGTTTACGGACTCACAATGCATCCCTATGGAATCGCAGACGTTAGCGGATGATGCATCCGCTAACGTCCGTAAACATCCGCCTCCGTCAAGATCCGGTTTTTCGGACGGAAGAAAATCCTATTTTCTTCCGTCACAAGTAATTAAGGCTGCATTCACACCTGAGCGTAGCGTTTTTGGTCGTTTTTCCGCCGTTTTGTCGCGCGTATTCACGTGTATTTGAGCGTTTGCATACAGAGTCGTCGGACGTTTTTGAACTTCAACGTTTTTTATTTTAGCCAATAGGAAAAATGATCATCTCTTTCATCACTTGTTGCTATGTTTGTAGATTTTTTTATCTTCTGTCTGGGTGAAATGTTCTATTGACTAAAGCGTCAAAACGCCCATAGAAACGCTCGTTGTCGCGCTAGACACTTGAATCGAGCGTTTCCATTACTTTCTATGGGAATACAAACGCTCAAGCATGCCCAAACTGCCCGATTCGAGTGACAAAAAAGGGTTCGGAACTTGTTTGAGCTTCAGGCGTTCGGCGTCACGCGTTTTCTATCTCCATAGAGAATAATGTATTTTTTCCCCTCTAGCGTGTTATAGCGCCGCGCTTCAGGCGACCAAACGCTTAGGTGTGAATTGAGCCTTAATGTACAGAAACACGAAAAGTTACAAACTGGTCAATGCAAACAAATTATAAAAAAGAAAGATGAAGGAGTAAATCAGGGGTTCAATTGGAGCAATTTCTGACCTATATAAAAAATACATTATCACAATTGTAACATTGTAACTGTATATTTATTATCAACTGACAACAATGCTGAGCAGAGCAGGGCTGGTTTTGTTTGCCATTCCGAGTACCCACACTGAATATCCCCATAGCATTTACAAACAAGACAACTGTTGTATGAAACCAGACTAGTTCAAAGCCAGAAAGGTTGCAGTGCTAGTAGATATTACTTACGCTTGGACCCCTTTTACACCAAGGGCGTTTTTCAGGCGCTATACCGTTAAAAATAGCGTCTGCAATCGGCCCTTAAACAGTTGCTCTATTCACTCCAGTGTGAAAGCCCGAGGGCTTTCACACTGGAGCAGGGCGCTGGCAGGGCATCAGAAAAAGTCCTGCCAGCAGCTTCTTTGGAGCACATTAGTGCGCTCCTGCCCATTGAAATCAATTGAAATCAATGGGCAGCGTCGCCGTACCGCCAGCAATATGCCACTGTAGTGAGATATTGCAGGTGGTTTTAACCCCTTCTCAGCCGCTAGCGGGGGTTAAAAGCACCCCGTTAGCGACTGAAATGCACCGTAAATCTGACGGTAAAATAGCGGTTTTACCGCTATTTTACCACCGACGCTCGGGGTGGCATAGTGTGAAAGCAGTCTTAAATTCAACCTAGTTTCACCCTCCAACGCATAAAGCTAAAGACATTTAAAGTGATACTCAAGTCAAAAAACGTTTTATTTAAAAATAACAAACATGTTATACTTACCTACTCTGTGCAGTGGTTTAGCACAGAACAACACAGATCCTCCTCTTTTTGGGTCCCTCATCGGCGCTTCTGGCCCCTCTCTCCTGCCCCAACATCAGAAAGCTCGCTATGGGGGCACCTGAGCCGAGCCGCTGCTCAGTGTGTCCATTCAGACACAGAACCGCAGTTCAACTCAGTCTTTTGAGGAGTTTTCATTCTCATTCGACTGTCCTACGAGGCTGCAGGTCCTATCCGAGTTTGGTCCGAATGCGATGAGATATCAGCCATAAATCCAATCGCACGGACGTCGCATGTGATTTGCACTGCAGTGCGAATCGCATACGATCTCGCAGAGCGCAGTGGTGTGAACCGACACTATAAATTGATAAAAAAAATAGATGAACACATGCGTTTTGACATGACTGAACTGATGAAATGGGTTTAGATATGTGTTAAATCTCATTGGTCACGTACATTTAAGGTGACGCCTGCAGATATTAAAAGAACAAGAAAAGTTGCTGCTGCACAGAATGCTGTGATTCATTTCCTTTTCTGACATTCGCTGAAGTGCAATGAGTTGCACCATCACCCAGGGACTTTGCAGTGGAGACTGGGATGTGGCACTCATCTTGAACACATCTTCTGTGAATCATTCTATAGCAATTGCAGTTATATAGACTGATGGTCTATATTAAGGTGATCAGATTTTTTTAATTAAATCCGGGGACATGTTTTTTTTTTTTTTGGCAAATGGTAATCTATTTTATAAGCATATTTTCCTCAAATTATATATGCAGTCAGTGTGGGTTGTCAGCGCCCGGGACAAGGCAAGAAATTTGCACCCCCCCGCCAGACTTTTAGCACTCCCTTATGCCCTGTACACACGATCGGTCCATCCGATGAAACGGACTGATGGATTTTTTTCATCAGTTATCCGATGAAGCTGACTAAGGATCAGTCGTGCTTACACATCATCGGTTAAAAAAACGACCGTGTCAGAACTCTGTGACGTAAAACAACGTGCTGAGAAAAAATGAAGTTCAATGCTTCCGAGCATACGCCAACTTGATTCTGAGCATGCGTGGATTTTTAACCGATGGACGTGCCCACAGACGATCGTTTTTTTCTATCGGTAAGTTAACCATCACATAATTTAAAAAACAAGTTCCTAATTTTTTAACCGATGGATAAAAAACCGATGGGGCCCACATACGATCGGGTAGTCTGGTGAAAACGGTCCATCAGATCGTTTTCATCAGACAAACTGATCGTGTGTACGCGGCATAACACTAGTACAGTAGTACTGACCAACTTTCCTACGCTGACATACCTGACCACTACACTGACCTACCTAATTCCTACACTGATCTACATGATTCCTATACTAACCACTACACTAACCTACCTTATTCCTATACTGACCACTACACAGACCTACCTTATTCATATATTGACCACTACACTGACCTACCTGATTCCTGCACTACTCACACCCCCCTATATGAACAGTGTAGATTGATTGATTTTGCTGGCCTCCATGACAATCCATCGGAGCAGGGCTCCCCAGCACCATGTACTGTTCCCGACACCCAGCCGCTCCTCAGTATCCCCCGCCAAGAGCTTCTCCGATAGCCACTGTACGCTCTGCACCGCCCCTCCCCTCCGCTGTTCTAACACACACATGGTCCACCAGCACCAGAGGGAACATGGGGGACAGGCTGGACCACAGGAGTCACTGTGCGGGGGACAACACATCACACCTTGGGGGGGCACAGTAGGGATATTGCGTCCCCCCAAATGTTGCACCCGATGCCCTTACCATGCCACTGAAATCCGGGGACAAATCCGGGGACAGACTGGCTCCTGGGACAGGGTCCTCAATCTGGGGACTGTCCCCGAAAATCGGGATGTCTGGTCACCCTATTCTATATGCATGTTAAATGGAAAAAAAAAATACTTAAAATGGTCAGAACTGCCTACCTGCCACACTGCATGTTGTCTGTCCAGTGTGGCTGAACTGGAAGTACGAGGCACACATGGAAGAGTTTAAAAATGTGTTTAACAATTTTTAAAGTGAATAGATATATATACATAGTCCAAATTGGAAATTTAAACAATACCCTGGACCCATTGTATAAATTGTTATTACCAGATTTAAGTAATAAATATTATCTTCTAAACATTCAAACCACTTAACATATAAGATGACACATTTACACATTTTTTCTCTTTATTACATAAATAAATCTGAAATTACAAAAGGCAACACACAACCCTATTGGAATGTTGTAATAAACAATTGGGACATGTCTGGACATGTAGAAAATGTACACTGTCTCCCCCTAATGGAGATGAAAACACACTGCTGCTTGGTCACAGAGTACATTTAGATTTATGAAATAAAATGTATATCTTTTTTTGTATTCCTTTGTATAGCACTAATCTATTCTACAAAAAAAAAATGGTGAACCTTCCATCTACCCCTGCACTTGTTTAGAGTTCTAATGGTGGGCATGAACTTTGTGATCAGTTTGTCTGGGTTGCATACCTCCCAACATTTTGAGATAGGAATGAGGGACACCAACTAAAAAATGTATATAGGCATAGGACACGCCCCCTGCCACACCCACTTAAAGGAGAATTAACAAAAATGCGCTTTAACAGGTTGACCATACGCGGGCAGCATCATTCATACAGGAAACAGATTTTCTAAGCGGGGGTCACCTAGACTCCTGAGCTGGGATTGGGGGGTATAGATATTGTAGGGATTTAATCAGAAATAATTTGCATTATTTAATAAATATTAGTTTATGCTGCTTGCAGTTGATAAAACAAGATTTGTGCATTTTAACCACTTAAGACCCAGACCTTTAGGCAGCTAAAGGACCCGGCCAGGTTTTGCGATTCGGCACTGCGTCGCTTTAACAGACAAATGCGCGGTCGTGCGACGTGGCTCCCAAACAAAATTGGCATCCTTTTTTTCCCACAAATAGAGCTTTCTTTTGGTGGTATTTGATTACCTCTGTGGTTTTTATTTTTTGCGCTATAAACAAAAATAGAGTGACAATTTTGAAAAAAATGCTATAAATACCCCCTAAAAAATATATAAAAACATTTTTTTCCTCAGTTTAGGCCGAGACGTACTTGTAGGTGGTCCTCGGAGGTAGGTACCCGGACCGTCCTCCGTTCAGATAGTCCCTGACTATCGGTTGACTCGTGTTGTGCCCACGGGTACCCGGGAGATCAATTTCACCATAGAAAAGGACACAGAGTCATGCAGCAAGTGAAATCAGAGCTCTCCGTTTATTTAGGCTCGTCTAGACCTTTTATATGGTGTAAAGAGGGGTGTAGAATACATTTACAAAAGATAACTTATTAACATTCTATAGGTAGATGTAAATGAGGAGGTTATAACCAGTTGTGACCGACATTTCAGAGGAAAACCAAGGAGGACAAGAACATGTTGTTCTGCAGAGGAGTGTAAAGGAAGATAAGAACATATTGTTCTGAGAAAGGCTGAGAAGACAGATCTAAGACAGTTTCAAGGTAACACATACCACAGACAAGGACGTGCAAAGGCAAATATCTAAAATGGAGCTGAGGAGTGAACAAGATGGCGTTACAATTGCAAAAGCATAAATCTCCTTCAGTATTCTTCTACCTATTTTTGGGGAAAAAAAACGCAATAAGCGTTTATCGGTTGGTTTGCGCAAAATTTATAGCGTTTACAAAATAGGGGATAGTTTTATTGCATTTTTATAAAAAAAATGTTTTACTACCAATGGCGGCGATCAGCGATTTTTTTCATGACTGCGACATTATGGCGGACACTTCGGACAATTTTGACACATTTTTGGGACCATTGTCATTTTCACAGCAAAAAATGCATTTAAAATGCATTGTTTATTGTGAAAATGACAATTGCAGTTTGGGAGTTAACCACAGGGGGCGCTGTAGGGGTTATATGTTCCCTAATGTGTGTTTACAACTGTAGGGGAGTGTGGCTGTAGGTGTGACATAATCGATTGTGTATCCCTATAAAAGGGATCACACGATCGATGACGCCGCCACAGTGAAGAACGCCCACTATCAGCCTACTTTGAATTACGTGCGGTTACGCCGGCCCATTTACACTACGCCGGCTTAACTTAGGGCGCAAGTTCTTTGTGAATACGGGACCTGCCGCTCTAAGTTACGGCGGCATAGTGTAAATGAGATACGCATGTGCATGCTCAAAATCACGTCGCAAATAGTCAATGCTTTCGACGTGAACGTAACCTACGCCCAGCCCCATTCTGAATCGGCTTATGCAAACAACGTAAACCACGTACAATACGACACTGTTCCGACATCCATACTTAACATGGGTTGCAGGGGTAACTTTACGCTGGTCCGAAGCCTTACGTAAACGATACGCCGGGCGCAACTACGTTCGTGAATCGGCGTATCTACCTAATTTGCATATTCGACGAGTAAATCTACGGCCACCTAGCGGCCAGCGTAAATATGCAACTAAGATACGACGGCGTAAGAGACTTACGCCGCTCGCATCTTAGCAAAATTCCGGCGTATCTTGCTTTCTGAATACAGAAAAAAGATACGCTGGCGCATCCTAGAACTTACACGGTGTATCAACAGATACGCCAACGTAAGTTCTTTCTGAATCTGGCCCAATATGTGTATATCTGCATACACATGCTTCCCGACCATTTTATTTGTGAACTTATCTGCATCTGTAGGTTAGAATTCAATGTGATTTACAAAAAAATAAGAATACAATGTAACTACTTCAATACCGGCCATTTTCACCCTTTCCTGCCCAGGCCAATTTTCAGCTTTCAGCACTGTCAATTGCGCGGTCGTGTGACGTGGCTTTTGGTGGTATTTGATCATCTCAGTTTTTTTGCGATATAAACAAAAAGACTAACAATTTTGAAAAAAAATAGGGCCAGATTCACGTACATCGGCGCATTTTTTGACTGGCGTAGCGCAACTCCTTTACGTTAGGCTGCCGCAATGTAGCGGCGCAATCACCGTATTCTCGATTGATTTGCGCAGAAAATAGCACCTGTGCAACGTAATTTCAGAGGCGTAAGGCGGAGTAATTCAAATTGGGAAGGACGTGGGCGTGTTACATTGAAATGAGCCGTGACCCCATGCAAATGAAGGGCATGCGCACATGAAGCAGACCATGGTCAGCACCTCTGTGCGCATGCTCACAACTCGGGAACGGCGCAATCAGTGAAATTGGAAGTGGACCAGGGCAACTTAGTGAACTACGCAGACAGCATAAATAGACAGACACAAATGCACTTCCTTTGCAAAAGTACATCCCTTTGTATCCCTTCCTATACAGCAAGGTGCTTTTGTTCTGTTGTTTATTAGCGTTTGTTTGTTTGTGACGTGTCTTTGAGATATTTGGGGACTGTTTTGCAGAGTGATTTTTGTCTTTTATGTGTTTTCTTTGTTGTTATTTTGTTTAAATTATATTTTTGCTGGTCAATTTTTTATTTTTTTTTGGTTCTGTTTGTGTATGATTGTGGGGGTGACATTCCTGCCGGAAAAGGGGTGTCACCCTCATTTGTGGTGGAGAAGTGATCCCCAGGTCCGTGTGAATGGTGTATGAATGTACAGTGACATAATTGGAGCCGTGGCATGGCGTTGCAGCTCACAAGTCCTGCATGGTGGGCTTGTGCCAATCCAATGTGATGAGGATGTGATGTGTCTGTGCTAGGGACCACAGTGGTGTGCATGCATGCATTCTCATTGTGCCATGATTAATGTGTGTGTTTAACATGCAAAGATGCCTAATGTGAGCTGGCTCCTGGCTTCTCTTCCCTCAGAAGACGGGGTAGCCTTGGTTAGGGGGGTTCCGTATAGGAGTCATGAGATGGGGTCCCAGTGCATATTCAGAGTCACCGTGAAGGGATAAGACAGGAGGATGTTAGTAGTGCATGTGCCCCTTGTGATTTCAGCATCATGGGGGGGGACAGTCATGCCTGCCACCCATGTCACTCACCAACCAGCCAGCTGTCCCCATACATGTTCTGTTCGAAATCTGTGGGGATGGGGCTAGGATTGTATATGTAGCTGTCATGGGTGGTGTCATGTGTTGGGCTGGTGATGTCCTCCTGAAGGGTTGTGGTTAATTCCAGGATGGCATGAGGGGTGAATCTGAAGATGCGAGACACCTCAGAATCACCCATGCCAAAGATGTCTATGCGTGTGTGATATATCAAGTGAAGAGTGAGGGGCTTGTATCAGATTAGATTATTATATCCATCAAGGTTTTAAAGGGCTATTGAAAGATAGTGAGACCGTGTTTGTAATTTGTATGTATGTTATGTATTGATGTATATATCAACATGGGGTAAATTACTAAAAATACAAAGCCGTGCTTAAAAATACTTAGCATCCACCAGGCAGCGCTAGTATATATGTCTAATACAACATATATGTAAAAGAATTAATGACCTGGTTAAATCTATGTAATCTACAAATCTCTATAGAGGAAAAATCAAAACAAGGTAAAACAGTAATAATAAATAGTCCGATTAAAGGGGTTGTAAAGACAAAAATATTTTCCTCTTAAATTAAAGTCTGACAGTAGCTGATAAAGTAAAAAGTAATGTTTTGTAGTATAACTAGTTTGATACCTGTTGAAATCGAGCTGTTTTATTCACCTCCAGCACTCCTGAATCGTTATTTTGACTGACTTCCTGGTTTGCGGTGCACATTCATTCTTGCTACATCACGGCCTAATGGGAACTACAGTTCCTATTCGGCTCGGCCTCCATGCCTATGAGGGTTAAGAGAGAATCTTCACGCAGGGCTGTAGTCATAGGGAGGGGGTGAGAACATTCTGCTTTCCACCATGCAGGTGCTGGAGGAAAGCAAGAAGAGGAGAGACAGGAAATGGCATTTTCAAACCTGGATTACTGTATTTTGGAAGTCCAAAAGGAAAAACGAGGTAAGTGATATTTAAATGCTCTAGCTTACAGCAATCAATTGATCTAATAAAAAACGAACCTTTAGTGTTCCTTTAATCCCAAGGAGGAAAAAAAAAACATATGATCTTGTAGTTGCCAGAAGATCCACCACCAATCGTGTGCAGAGAAAGAAGGGGGGGGGTGTGGATAGCAGCCCCCTCTAAAGAAAGCCTCTTACCAGCAACCAGATAAACAAAAGCCCATAAGATAGCAGGATCCAAGGTGATCTCCTGATATACCTCCTCACTCCAAACGAGTAAATGCCCAATGTTCAGCAGATGTAAACAAAAAGATCGGACATAGTGTAATACTGTTTCAACTTTTAATTAATCTCTGTATATAGATAATCCATATAGATGTACACTTACAAACTGTCAGATCAAAACCGGCATGTAGTCACATTCATTGCGGACTTATTGGATCAAATGGACGGCGTCTCTCACCGCTCTGTATTAGGCAGGGGGGTGGATACAATCCTCTCCACGGATCCTGGCGTCCTTCACTCACATTACTGGGTTCCGCCCTGATTTTCTTGTCCTAATCCACATTTTCAGATGTTTCCATTAGTAATGTCTTCTTCCTGATCAGACTTTAGGTCACAGAAAGGAGTTGACCAGCTGACCTCATTAGCACACACCTTGCATCATCCACCGGTGATGTATATATGTATGTATATTTTTTGTAAAAATGTTTCTTAAAGCAAAGAAAACATTTTTGTAAAAAAAAAAAAATCCTCTCCCGTGCCCTCCTCCGTGCCCTCCTCCTTCTTTGCTCATCTAAAGTCAGTAGTATAGCTATGAGCATGGATGCCACTGGCATGTTGGCATACAGATTGTTGTGCAACACGTGTGACTGCTCAGCTCCTCACTAACAGTGTTGCTTTCTCTGACATGTAGACAAATTGTCAAATTTTATACCACCTTTTATATGGTCTAATTTTAGACAGGCTGTGCAGCTGTTGCTCACAGCGCATAGCCTGTGCTGCACCAACGTTCTTTTGTGGATCCCCGTAACTCACTCATTAGCATATTTGGGGATGCGGCGCATCGAAACGCATGCGGAAATTTAGACTTACGCCGCGCATCTCCTGTTACGCCAGCGTAATCGCTCTGTGAATCTGGCCCATAATATATAGAATAATTATTATATAATATATATAATATAATAAATATCCCCCAGGATGCGCATTGGGTCCCCAGTGATGTGGCGAGTGCACACTTCACACTGCGGGAATCCCAGGACATCTTATGACAGCCAGCCGGAGGGACGAAGGGTTCCTGCGACCGTCATATGACTATAGGCCGGGTGGGAAGCGGTTAATAAATAATAAAAAATAAAGTTTAAAGTGTATATAAAAACAAAAATGTAATTGCCCTGATTACAATGCAGTCCTAACAGTGCCCATCAATGATGCCACTCTGTGCCCATCAGTGATGCCCCTCTGTGCCCATCAGTGATGCCACTCTGTGCCCATCAGTTATGCCAATCAGTGCTACCTTTTAGTATCCATCAGTGCCTGCCCATCAGTGCCACCTATCATTGCCCATAAGTGCCACCTATCATTGCCCATAAGTGCCACCTATCTGTGCCACCTATCAGTGCCCATCAGTATCACCTA
Source organism: Rana kukunoris (assembly GCA_029574335.1). Taxonomy (NCBI): domain Eukaryota; kingdom Metazoa; phylum Chordata; class Amphibia; order Anura; family Ranidae; genus Rana; species Rana kukunoris. The sequence continues at coordinate 282,244,664 of CM056059.1, forward strand.
TCAGTGCTGTATATCAGTGCCGCCTCATCAGTGCAGCCTCATCAGCGTACATCAGTGTAGGAGAGATAATTACTTTTTAGTTTCAAGAAAAAATAAATTTTCTGTTTAAAATTTTGGTATTTTTTAGTTAAAAAAATTATTTGTGTGAAGAAAATGATAAATGCATTTTGGGTACAGTGTTGCATGACCGCGCAATTGTCATTCAAAGTGCAACAGCACTAAAAGCTGAAAATTGGCCTGGGCAGGAAGGGGGTGAAAGCGCCCAGTATTGGAGTATTTTGTGGTATTTGTGGATGAGACTCTTTACCTTTTAGATGGTAAAGCTGTCCATTCCTCTTGGCAAAAAGCCAACAGATCCTGTAAATTATTGGGATGTCTTCTATGAACTGCACGTTTGAGATCTCCCTAGACAATGATATTGAGGTCAGGAGACTGAGATGGCCACTCCAGAACCTTCACTTTATTTTGCTGTAGCCAATGATGGGTCGACGTGTTTTGGATAATTTTCATGTTGGAATGTCCAAGTACGTCTATTGCCCAGCTTCCTAGCTGATCAATGCAAATGTTCCTCCAGTATTTTTTGACCAAATTTCCTGTGGCTTTGTAGCTCACACATCCCCAAAACAACAGCGATTCACCTCCGTTTTTTACAATAGGAATTGTGTACCTTTCATCATAGGCCTTGTTGTTTCCTCTCCAAATGTAGCGTTTATTGTTGTGGCCAAATTTTGGTCTCATCACTCCAAATGACTTTGTGTCGGAAGGTTTGAGGCTTGTCTCTGTGCTGTTTGCTGTATTGATGCTAGGGTATGTTGATGTATTGTAAGCCGGATACTTTGTGGCATTTGCGTAGTAATGTCTTTCTTCTGGCGACTCGACCACACAGCCCCATCTTTGTTCAAGTGCCTTCTTATTGTGCATCTTGAAACAGCCACAAACCCAAGGCAAAAAAAAAATTGAATGCTCATAAGTGCACAAACAAAAATACATTTCTAGGATATACCGTATTACTTATAAAGCAAGCAAGTTGAATAGAGAAGTTCCCCAACCCCGCAGGGACATTGTATTCTGCTATGGCTCCCACTGTTATCAGAATACACTGATCTGTGGCTGCAGCTAATTGGCTACAACTCGTTATTGTCAAAAAAAAATTCAGTGCGTCCGTTCGACAGAAGCCGATCTAATGGAAAGGCCACACACAGATCAAAATTTGGTCAGTCCCTGCTAAACCAGATGAATTTAGATCCATGTAAACAATAGCTTTATTTGTAAATTACTACTTTACTTTTGCTATTTTTTGCCATATGCTACATGCATGTACTCTTTTACCATTTGCACTTTGAAATGGTAAATTATGGCTCAGCTGTGTGTAGTATACAGAGTGCAGGACTCAGGAGTACATAACATACAGAGTGCAGGGTTTAAACGTGTGTAAAACTGAGTGCAGAGTTTAGGAATGCATAAAATATAGTGTCAGGACAGGACTAGTGCATAAGACACAGAGTACAGGGGTCAGGAGTCTAAAATACACAGGATGAATGTATCCAAACTGAAGTAGCCAGAATCTGGAGCATGTGCCTGGCAACCAATTAGATTCTATTTTCAGCTTGTTCAGTTGCTTGCTAGTTTTCATAAATTGTCCTCTTGGTGCAGGCTTCAACAGTGGTTAGTGGTTACAAATCTCCCTTAATCTCACTCACCAGAAGAAAAAAGAAGAAAATTGCGCCAACTAAAAAGGAACCAATAAAGTCCATAAATAACACAAACATGTGTAAGTCCAATAAAAATGATGAACGTGACACCAACAGCACCCGAGTGAAAAATTAAGGATTCGTGAGCCACCACCACATGGACTGAGGCTTACCAGAGATGAGCCCAGTAACAGCATATAATAGATCCAGACGATATATATCCCAAAGGAGTTCTCACAGCTAATCAGGATCCCGTCTCGCACCAACACAGCTGATCTCGGATTCACAGGAGTGGGAAGCAGCGGTGGATACTTGCCAGTAACAGTATCATACAGGACAGCGGTAAACCATGTGAAAGGAAGGAGACCGCAACATAGTGTAGTACCAATGAATGGTTTTAATAAAAAGTTAAAAGGCTACTTACACAAAAAAGTGCAAACGAGCGATGTACATAAAATTCTGCCGGACGGCAACAACAAGGAGCCCTCCTCCTAACGCATACATGGTGACGTCACTGCACGCCGTTTAACACAGACGCATTTCGTCATATATTGACGTTCTCAATGGGAGTGGGCTCTGCAGTGATTCACCGCTATAAATACCCAAGCCTCGCTTTGGTCAACAGGAACCGGAAAAGCTAGGAACTCCATTTTGGATTTGGGAATTGTACAAGCTAATACTAGTGCAACCAGAGATCATGGATGAAAGCAAGCATTACTCACCAGATGCAATGGAAGTTTGGAGTAAGAGGAAGTCCTCCCCTCAGCTGTGTCATGTGACAAGAGCCGAGGAGGAGCCTTCTTTAGCTTTGACCTGCCACTGTCAGATGGGCATAAGGGGTGCTGCAAAGCAAATGCCGTGAGCACTGCAGCACCATGCAACACAAAAAAATGTTGGGTGGTTGCGGCCTAGGGCTCTACTTAAAAGATGTTGGACGTGCCCTGAGTGCCGTGTGCTAGCAACCTCCCTGACACTCTGTTAGGACAAAAAGGAAATGCAATCTACGGAAGGGAGCTGTAAAGCCATTTTAAAAATTAAGTTCCCATACCACATCTAAGGTATCAAAAACTAGATCCCATAGTGTGTCTAGTTTTGGGAAAAGGGAAGGCAGGGCAATGCCTACTTTTTGGTAAAAGCAGACTACTTTGGGAATGAAGGAGGGGTGACATTATTCTTATTAATAAATAGAATTGCACGAAGTACAATGCAGGGCCAATAGCTCAGTATTGTAAGTAAAGATGGTGAGGCGCTCCCCACAAGCCAGAGCAGAGGAGCATTCCAAAGTCTGTCAGAGTGAAGAGTAAAATAGATATTAACTCTTCTTCCTTATTCCCCAAAGTTATTTAGCATTTAACTCATGCAGTGCAAGGGGCCCAGCTGCAAGGGTAAGCTTTATTGTAAATCCTGGAGTTAGATTTTAAGGAAGACCTGCCAAGAATGATGGCAGATATAGCAGAAAGAGGGCTTCCAAAGCCAGAACATGGTGGAAATTACTTTCTCCAACAACCCTTTATTCCAGCTGAACACACTTTTCAAGCTGTTAAAGCTAGCGACTAAGGTTGGGATGGGGCCCTGGGGTCTGGCCAAGTCAGAAGTGGGCAAGGACCTTTGGCAGAAAGAGCAATGGGGTCAGAATACCAAGCTGTCTGAAGACATTCGGGGTCTACCAGAATGGAGTTGACTATGTCTAGCTCGGGGGTCAGCACCCTGTAGCTCACGATCTGCCAGTATCCTGGAGTTAGATTTTAAGGAAGACCTGCCAAGAATGATGGCAGATATAGCAGAAAGAGGGCTTCCAAAGCCAGAACATGGCGGAAATTACTTTCTCCAACAACCCTTTATTCCAGCTGAACACACTTTTCAAGCTGTTAAAGCTAGCGACTAAGGTTGGGATGGGGCCCTGGGGTCTGGCCAAGTCAGAAGTGGGCAAGGACCTTTGGCAGAAAGAGCAATGGGGTCAGAATACCAAGCTGTCTGAAGACATTCGGGGTCTACCAGAATGGAGTTGACTATGTCTAGCTCAGGGGTCAGCACCCTGTAGCTCACGATCTACCAGTAGATCGCAGACAGATGACTTGGCCAGTCTGGGCTTGCTGACCCGCCACCCCAGAACATCAAACAGAGTAAAATACAGAGGGACTACTTGTAAAGTTGGAGCTGTAGCAAGGAACAGAAGCCACAAAAGCTGAGCCCTCCTCTGTATAGCTGACTCCTGACCCATGCAGGGTGATACCAACTGCACTCTACGGGTCCTTTCACACTAGCGTACCGTTCGTAATGGGACCGTTCGTAATGGGAGATGCATCCGCTAACGTCCGCCAGATCCGCATCCGTTTTTGCGGACAGAAGAATGTCCTATTTTTCTTCCGTCCGGCAAAAACTGATCGGATGCAAACTGACAGACGGTCCATTTCCATCCGACTCCCCATAGGGGAGAGCGGAGGAGAGACAAGGCGGTCCCTGCACAGTGTGCGGGGACCGCCCTGTCCGCCGACAGCTGAGCGGAGACCCCCCGCTGAGCTGACGGACACACGGAGCGGACCGAAAAACGGACCGCTCCGTGTGTAAGGAGCCTAACTCTTACTCCAGCTAGTCTCCAGAGTGGTGCCAGCAGCAGGAAAATCAATACTATTATGCCCAGTGTGAAGCAATACACTGGGCATAATAGTATTGGGCTGCCTTCACACTGATATGCTGCAGTTTACCCACACGGTGGGTGCAGTGCACTGTAACTGCAACTTTCCTGTGGGTTTGCTGCACTTAGCCATAGACTTCAATTATATTGTGCGGGTTTGGTGCACTTTCTGAAAGTGCACCACACCTGCAGGATATAAAAGAAGTCTATGGCAAAGTGAAGCTAACCCAGGAAAGTTGCAGATGCACTGCACCCACGGTACAGGTAAATCGCAGTACATCAATGTGAAAGCAGCCTTATAGGGGGTTCAGAAAAGTAAGGGTTTATTTACATTTGCAGTTTGGGGGACTCCATAGTTAAGACGTGTTTTTATCACCCCCGTCCCAACCGAACCCCCTTTAGCGGCAGTGACCAGGGGTGTACACATGTTGAAGCCACAGCAGAAGTTAAAAACTGTGACTCAACTGCAAGGTTTAACTATTCCCCAACTTTACATGTGAATGAGCCCTAAGGGTGCTGCTGCCAAATACAACAAAGGGCTCATTCACAAGTGCAGATGGCACTGCTACTCTTGTGAAAGGGGACCTGAGTGTGTTTGACAGGTGGTGAGGAAGCAATATATCTGCCTCTTCACCACCTGATTTAAACCTATGTTTGCCATGCAATTGCGATGCAGTAGTATGGCAATTAGAGGTCTAAATCAGGTGTAAGGAAGTGACACTGTGCTCAGTGATCATTGACTTCTCCCATGTTGTTCAGTTGCCTACACCTGCTGTAGCTTAATACTGTTAAGGCACCGAGGAAGAAGTATTAGACTGTATACTACAGGGTGGGCCATTTATATGGATACACCTTAATAAAATGGGAATGGTTTGTGATTAGGGATGAGCTTCGCATTCGATACGAACGTATGTTCGAATCGAACATTGCCTGTTCGATCGTTCGTCGAAAACGAACAAAATGGGTCGTTCGCGCCAAATTGGAATGACGCGCAACGGCCCATAATTCACTGCGGCGTTGCGCGCTGATGATTGGCCAAGCATGCACCATGACCCTGCATGCTTGGCCAATCACAACGCCCAAAAAAAGAAGAGCCCTAATTGGCCAAAGTCTGGGTACTTTGGCCAATTATGGCTCAGGGCTTTAGCACACGCCCCACACTATAAATGGCCGCCTCCCGGGCGGCCTCGTGTAGCGTGTTCCGGCTTGCTTACAGAGAGAGAAGTCAGACAGTCAGTTAGAGATAGATAGATAGAGACACAGGGCCAGATCCACAGAGTCATTATGCCGGCGTTACAGGAGATGCACGGCGTAAGTCTAAATTTGCGCATGCGTTTCGATGCGCCGCATCCCCAAAACGAGATACGCAAGAAATCTACTTTTTTTGGACCGGCGTAATTTCGATAGACCGGTGTATCCGTCCGCGCAAAACTGCGCTAGACACACCATTGATTTGCTATCCAAATATGCAAATGAGGGAGTTACGGGGATCCACAAAAGAACGTTGGTGCAGCGCAGGCTACGCGCTGTGCGCAACAGCTGCACGTCCTGTCTAAAATTAGTCCATATAAAAGGTGGAATAAAATTAGACAATCCGTCTACATGTCAGCTAAAGCAACACTGTTAGTGAGGAGCTGAGCAGTCACACTTGCTGGACAACAAACTGTATGCCAACAGGCCAGGGGCATCCATGCTCATAGCTATACTACTGACTTTAGATGAGCAAAGAAGGAGGAGGGCACGGAGGAGGGCACGGAGAAGGGGACGGGAGAGGATTTTTTTTTTTCCAAAAACTTTTTATTTGCTTTTATAAACATTTTTACAAAAAATATACATACATATATACATCAATACATAACATACATACAAATTACAAACACTGTCTCACTATCTTTCAATAGCCCTTTAAAACCTTGATGGATATAATAATCTAATCTGATACAAGCCCCTCACTCTTCACTTGATATATCACACACGCATAGAAATCTTTGGCATGAGTGATTCTGAGGTGTCTCGCATCTTCAGATTCACCCCTCATGCCATCCTGGAATTAACCACAACCCTGCAGGAGGACATCACCAGCCCAACACATGACACCCATGACAGCTATATATACAATCCTAGCCCCATTCCCACAGATTTCGAACAGAACATGTATGGGGACAGCTGGCTGGTTGGAGAGTGACATGGGTGGCAGGCATGACTGTCCCCCCCATGATGCTGAAATCACAAGGGGCACATGCACTACTAACATCCTCCTGTCTTATCCCATTAGGGTGACTCTGCATATGCACTGGGACCCCATCTCATGACTCCTATACGGAACCCCCCATGGTACCCTGTTGTATTCCCCAAACTTTGTATGCCAGATCATCGGTGCATGTTGCATGCTGTACAACTTTGCAGTGAGAAAGGGCCTGGAGATTGACATAAGTGATGACCTGGCCCCTGAACCAGACAATCCCCCCCCTAACCGAGGCTACCCCGTCTTCTGAGGGAAGAGCAGCCAGGAGCCAGCTCACATTAGGCATCTTTGCACGTTAAACACACACATTAATCATGGCACACAACTGTGGTCCTTAGCACAGACACATCACATCCTCATCACATTGGATTGGCACAAGCCCACCATGCAGGACTTGTGAGCAGCAACGCCATGCCACGGCTCCAATTATGTCACTGTACATTCATACACCATTCACACGGACCTGGGGATCACTTCTCCACCACAAATGAGGATGACACCCCTTTTCCGGCAGGAATGTCACCCCCACATTCCAAAATCATTCACAAACAGAACCAAAAAAAAAAAAAATGACCAGCAAAAATAAAAAATGCCCAGCAAAAATATAATTAAAAAAAAAAAAACAACAAAGAAAACACAGAAAAGACAAAAATCACTCTACAAAACAGTCCCCAAATATCTCAAAGACATGTCACAAACAAACAAACAAACAAACGTTAATAACAACAGAACAAAAGCACCTTGCTGTATAGGAAGGCATACAAAGTGATGTACTTTTGCAAAGGAAGGCCGTTTGTCTCTGTCTATTTAAGCTGTCTGCATAGTTCACTAAGTTGCCCGGGTCCACTTCCAATCTCACTGATTGCGCCGTTCCCGAGTTGTGAGCATGCGCACAGAGGTGCTGACCATGGTCCTTCATTTGCATGGGGTTCACGGCTCATTTCAATGTAACACGCCCACGTCCTTCCTAATTTGAATTACCCCGCCTTACGCCTCGGAATTTACGTTACACCGGCGCAAATTTCTGCGCAAATACTACGAGGATACGGTGATTGCGCCTCTACATTGTGCCGGTCTAGCGTAAAAGGAGGTGCGCTACGCCGGTCAAAATATGCGCCAATGTACGTGAATCTGGCCCACAGTGTCTTTTCTACCAGATAGATAGATAGATAGATAGATAGATAGAGTAGGAAGGCTAGTAGTCAGTATAGTTACATTTACAGTATGTAGAGAATATATATACATCCTTAGGAGTTGTACATATATTTATACACTGTATAGCTTAGCTAGATCTGCTATTAGTATTTGTCAGGCAGGAGATTGTGCTGTGCTGTGTTTTTGCCCATAAACTCAGTCCATCATACTGCACGTTTGCTGTTTTTGGCCAGAAACTCAGTTGATCTTACTATGCGTTTGCTGTGTTTTTGCCCATAAATTCAGTCGATCATACTGCACGTTTGCTGTTTTTGGCCAGAAACTCAGTCGATCTTACTATTTGTTTGCTGTGTTTTTGCCCATAAATTCAGTCGATCATACTGCACGTTTGCTGTTTTTGGCCATAAACTCAGTTGATCTTAATGTAAGTTTGCTGTGTTTTTGGCCATAAACTCAGTCCATCATACTGCACGTTTGCTGTTTTTGGCCATAAACTCAGCCGATCTTAATATAAGTTTGCTGTGTTTTTGCCCATAAATTCAGTCGATCATACTGCACGTTTGCTGTTTTTGGCCAGAAACTCAGTCGATTTCTTACTATACGTTTGCTGTGTTGTTGCCCATAAATTCAGTCGATCATACTGCACGTTTGCTGTTTTTGGCCATAAACTCAGTCGATCTTACTATACGTTTGCTGTGTTTTGGCCCATAAACGCAGTAGATCATACAGCACGTTTGCTGTGTTTTTGCCCATAAACTTAGTCGATCTTAATATAAATTTACTGTGTTTTTGCCCATAAATTCAGTCGATCATACTGCACGTTTGCTGTTTTTGGCCAGAAACTCAGCCGATCTTACTATACGTTTGCTGTGTTTTGCCCCATAAACGCAGTAGATCATACACCACGTTGCACGTTTGCTGTGTTTTTGCCCATAAACTCAGTCGATCATACTGCACGTTTGCTGTTTTTGGCCAGAAACTCAGTCGATCTTACTATACGTTTGCTGTGTTTTTTCCCATAAATTCAGTCGATCATACTGCACGTTTGCTGTTTTTGGCCATAAACTCAGTCGATCTTACTATACGTTTGCTGTGTTTTGGCCCATAAACGCAGTAGATCATACAGCACGTTGCACATTTGCTGTGTTTTTGCCCATAAACTCAGTCGATCATACTGCACGTTTGCTGTGTTTGCCCATAAACGCAGTCGATCATACTGCACGTTTGCTGTGTTTTTGCCCATAAACGCAGTTGCTCTTACTGGACAGGTGCTGTTTATTTCTGTCCTGTGCAGGCTATTAAAATGTCTGGAAGGACAACAAAGAAAGGCAGAGCGTCACGAGGGCAAGCAGGCTCTGCACCTAGAGGCAATGCTGGTGGTGGACGCGGTGCATCCTCTTCAGCACGTGGCCGCTCGTCCTTATTTTCGGGAGCTGGCCGTGTTGAGCCTCAACATGCAGAGAAAATAGTAGATTGGATGACCAAGCCGTCCTCATCCTCCTCATCCTCTCTCACACAGACTGATCTTAGTTTGTCTGGCAAAGCAGCTGCCAAGGCTTCCTATTCCCTCTGTACCATGGCATCACACAGTCCTTCCCTAGTCCCACCGTGTCCTCCTGAGGAGTCCCCCGATCTGTTACAACACAGTGTTGGGTACATGCTGAATGAAGATGCCCAGCGTTTTGAAGGCTCCGATGATGGAACACAGAGAGAGGAAGGCATTGATGTGAGCCCAGGGAGAGGGGGTGGCCGAGAGGACCAGCAATCTAGCAGTGATGTTCCCCCAGCTGGAGCATACTGCCAGGTTTTTGACAGTGATGAGGAGGGAGGGGATGATGAGGTCACTGACTCTACCTGGGTGCCTGATAGGAGAGAGGAGGAGGAGGAGGAGGAGGAGGCACAGGCACATCTCCAAAGAGGCAGGATGCCCTCCAGGGGTCAGCTTAAGGGCACACCAACTGCATTACAGCGCACATCTACGGCGCCTGTGCATGGCGCTGCTGTGTCTGACCGGGCCTTTTTTATAACATGTCCATTAGATCATACCTTTGCTATTTGCAATATATGTCGCAAGCGTATCTCGCATGGCCAAAACATCAACCGCCTGGGTACCACATGCTTGTCCAGACATATGTCGACCTGCCATGCAGCTCGTTGGCAAGCACACCAGAAAGACCCACACCAAAGACAAAAGCGTACCTCCCCTTGCCCTTCTGGGACCTCCAACCCCACTAGACCCCCAGTCCTCTCTAAAGCCTGCAGTGAAGGTGTAGAAATAGGTGTGTCAATACCTAGTTCTAGTAGTACATGCAGGCAATCTACTGATAGTACCAGGCAAATTTCCCTGCCCCAGCTGCTGCAGCGCCGAAATAAGTACAATCCTAGCCATCCACATGCCCAGCGGTTGAATGCTAGCTTAGCGAAATTGCTAGCACTTCAACTGCTACCTTTTCAGTTGGTAGATTCTGCCCCCTTCCGTGAGTTTGTGGAATGTGCAGTACCTCAGTGGCAAGTACCAAAACGCTCTCTACCGGCATGTGGAAGGCAATGTCCATGCCTCGCTGGACAGGGCGGTCAGTGGTAAGGTGCATCTTACCGCTGACTCATGGTCCAGCAGGCATGGGCAGGGACGTTACCTGTCTTTTACGGCGCATTGGGTGACTCTGCTGGCAGCTGGGAAGGACGCAGGGCAAGGTACAGTAGTTTTGGAGGTTGTTCCGCCACCATGCCTTCAAAACACTACTACTGTTTGTGACACACCTCTCTCCTCCACCCCCTCCTCTTCTTCTTCCTCTGTGGCCTCTTCCTGTGGTGATGTTTTCTCAGAACCAGCCATGCTCCGTAGGCGTACGAGGGGCTACGCAGGAATGCAGGCCAAGAGATGCCATGCGGTGCTAGAGCTGGTGTGCTTGGGAGACAGGAGCCACACTGGGGAAGAGGTTTCTTTTCAGCTCTGCAGGGTCAGGCTCAGAGGTGGTTGAGGCCACGCCAGCTGAAGCCTGGAATGGTAGTCAGTGATAATGGCACCAACCTCCTCTCTGCCCTGCGACAGGAAAAACTCATCCACGTGACCTGTTTTGCGCATGTCCTGAATTTGGTGGTGCAGCGGTTCTTGGGCAGGTACCCGGGCTTACAGGATGTCCTGAAGCAGGCCAGGAAAGTCTGTGTGCATTTCCGGAGGTCATATAATGCCACTGCTCGGCTGACAGACCTCCAAAAGGAAATACAACCTGCCCAAGAACCGCCTAATTTGTGACATGCCCACCAGATAGAACTCTACGTTGGCCATGCTGCAGCGGCTGCACACGCAGCAGCGGGCCATCAATGAGTACCTCTGCCAATATGGCAGCAGAACTGGGTCAGGGGAGCTTGGTTTTTTTTCACCACGCCAGTGGGCCTTGATCAGGGATGCATGCACTGTCCTGTCACCATTTGAGGAGGCGACGAGGATGGTGAGCAGTGACAGTGCCTGCATCAGTGAGACTGTCCCTCTTATTCACATGTTGGAGCACACGCTACGTGGAATAATGGACAGGGCCCTTGAGGCAGAACAGAGGGAGGAAGAGGAGGACTTCCTTACCTCTCAAGGCCCCCTTTACCCAGACAGTGGTCCTGCTTGCCCACCTAGCACACAGGAAGAGGAGGAGGAGGAGGAGGAGGAGGAGGATGATTCCATCCCATTGAAAACGTCCGATTGATGACGAAACGCGTGGTTGGGCTATAGCCAACTGCTCTGTTTGAGCTTACTTCTGGTAAGCAGCCATTCCTGTCTCGGTGAAGGGATCACTTGCAAATGTATCGGTGTGTCACTGTGGTGGTGTGTTGCTACGGATGTTTCCATATATATATACAGCTCCAATAACAATGGATGTGTCTTTGAAATTCAGATTGGACTCATGCTGTGTTGAATCTTTATGAAAACTGGACACACGGTTTTTTCTTTCATATAATAATTTTTATGTGGCGCAGTTTTGCTTTTGTTTTATGATTGTATCAGTAGCATGGAGGTGGAGCCTAGCACTCAGCATCAGCAGCAGCAGTCTTCAAGGGATCATTTACAGTCCCAAGGAACACGTGGACTTTTTACGTGGCTGTGATGAGGTGCCTGTGGATCCTGTTGTCCATAGTGACCCAGAGGACTGTGCCCCGAATGCCTCTGCAAACCTACGCTGCATGGCCTCCCTGATCCTGCAAAGCCTGTGTAAGGATCCTCGTGTACGTGCTATCAAGGAGAGGGATCATTACTGGCTGGCAACTCTCCTTGATCCACGTTACAAGAGTAAGGTTGCGGACCTTATGTTGCCATCGCAGAGGGAGCAGAAGATGAAACTTCTGCGGGAGGCCTTGCAGAAGGGTCTGTGCAATGTGTTCCCAGAACCGGGGGGATTACCAAAACCTGGCTCTGGACAACGTCTTGCTGAGGCTTCGGTGAGTCACAGAAGGAGCGGTGGGGAAGGTGGCCGTCTGACCGATGCGTTCAGACAGTTTTTGAGTCCACAGCCCCAAGGTCTGACCGGTTCCAGCAACCATCGCCAGCGTCTGGTTTACATGGTCCGGGAATACCTAGGGGCAAGATCCGACTTGGACACCTTCCCCACCGCAAATCCTCTGGCTTACTGGGTCTTGAGGATGGATCACTGGCCAGAGCTTGCCCAGTATGCAATTGAGCTACTGGCTTGCCCTGCATCCAGTGTTCTTTCAGAACGCACATTCAGTGCTGCTGGAGGCTTTGTGACCGATCACAGGGTGCGCCTCTCCACCGACTCTGTTGATCGATGGACCTTCATCAAAATGAATCAGGCTTGGATCAACACCAGCTACCAAGCACCTGATGCTGATGTTACTGAAAAATATTTTTTTGTTGAAATGTCGGATCCCTTTGAGACTGCGTATGCTGATGCTGAGTGACTGTCCTGTTATGCTGCTGATGGAATATCCTTCTCCTCCTCCTCACTTTTCTTACTGATAGCTAGTAAGAAATGGTGTGTTTCTGGGATCCACCACCAGTGCCTAAGGCACAATTTTTCAGCCCCTGTTTAACAGGGGCGCCTAATAACAATTTTTGATGCAATACTTTGCACGTGGCTCTTTGTTGTGCTCCAAATAAGTTATTGTGAGGGGTTGCAGTGTTGTGTTGTGCCTAAGGCACAATTTTTCTGCCCCTGTTTAACAGGGGCGCCTAATAACAATTTTTGATGCAATACTTTGCACGTGGCTCTTTGTTTTGCTCCAATTACAGATATTGGGAGGGGTTGCCGTTGTTGGATTGTGCCTAAGGCACAATTTATTTTTAAGCCCCTGTTTAACAGGGGTGCCTAATAACAATTTTTGATGCAATACTTTGCACGTGGCTCTTTGTTTTGCTCCAATTACAGTTATTGGGAGGGGTTGCAGTGTTGGGTTGTGCCTAAAGCACAATTTTTAAGCCCCTGTTTAACAGGGGCGCCTAATAACAATTTTTGATGCAATACTTTGCACGTGCCTCTTTGTTGTGCTCCAATTGGAGTTATTGTGAGGGGTTACAGTGTTGTGTTGTGCCTAAGGCCCAATTTTTCAGCCCCTGTTTAACAGGGGCACCTAATAACAATTCTTGATGCAATACTTTGCACGTGCTTCTTTGTTGTGCTCCAACTACAGTATCTGTGAGGGGTTGCAGTGTTTTAGGCAGCATTGATATAATAAGAAGCCAGACATTGTTGAGTATCCAAAAATATTTATTGTATCACACTGAAAATGTGTGATTTTAATTTTTTTTTTAAATATCAAAATATAATTTTTTTATTTATTTTTTTAAGACCTATATTTTTGCATTTAAATAATTGTCTACATGTATTGTTTTTTTAATGTTTTTTTTATGTTTTTTTTTTTTTTATTATCATTTTTTTTTTAAACCCTCTCCAGAATGTCAACAACACTTTTCAGGTTTTGGTCCACCTCTTTGTTGTTCTTTATGATCCTCTCGAGGGCGAGGTTTGTGTCCTGTATTTGTTCCCTGCAGGACATTATCTTCCCAATTAGCCCCCGGGCACTGTCGGTGTCTAAGCTGCCCCCAACAGCTCGTACACCTGAAATTTTGGAAAAAAAAACATGTTTTAAAATTATGCAGGCCTACATGTATTACCTGAAGCTGTGCTGTATGACACTGACCTGATGTGGTTGCATTTTCCACTTCCTGCACATCCGGCGAGGGTGGGGCTTGGCACTGTGTGGGGTTGGTCGGCGCCACTGCTGCAGCTTGATTGCGGCCTATGAGATTGTAAAAAAAGGGATAGATGTATCAAAAAGATTAGAGGCCTGAAAGAGGAATATCAATCATTCTTTTTAAAAGTGTCGTACAATTGTGTGTTTTTACAATCCTAAGCTTAACACAGGATTGTATCCATTACCAAAGCTGCTGCATTTCTCTATCTTTGGCCAAGTTTCCTACATGGCAAAACAACAAGTTGACACTGGATCACCTCTATGTGGAACGCTAACTAACTAGGTTGTTCTTGTGACCAACACTCAGTGCCGATCCTGACCTCCCTGGGGCCTGAAGCAAAATGACATGGCACATTTAAAATGAGAAGCGGGGGGCGCTAACGACAGTGACGTGTCACATTAAAGAAAGTTGAGAAGTGGGTGGAGGGGGTGTTCTGCTGTCTGAAATGACATCTTACATTAAATTGAGAAGCAAGGGGTGCTGACTTCTTGCCTCTTCTCCCATGCAGCCAGCGATTACTGCGTTCTCTTTGTTTACAGCCATTGACATGTCGCCGAGGTTTACACGTGCGGAGCAGATAGAAATTGTGTTGATGTCTGGTGAACGCAGTAACCGGGTCATTGCAGCAGATTTCAATGCGGTGTTGCTATCAGTGTGAAGAGTGGGAGAAGAGGGTTGCATTGACAATCCAACACAATGGGCAGCACATTGAACACATTTTATAAGTGGTCAGAAACTTGTAAATAACTCATGAAAGAATAAAGTTACGTTAAAACCATTGCTTTTCGTGTGAAATTCCCAATAGGTTTAATGTGTCACATGACCTTTTTCCTATTGAAAAAACAAAAGTTGGATTCAAAATGGCCGACTTCAAAATGGCCAACATGGTCACCACCCATCTGGAAAAGTTACCCCCCTCACATATACTAATGTGCCACAAACAGGAAGTTAATATCACCAACCATTCCCATTTTATTAAGGTGTATCCATATAAATGGCCCACCCTGTAGTATGTAAAAGGTCCAGAAAGTGATTGAAACAATAACTGAATTTTCCATAGGGAGAGATTCCTGCAAATCGATCACTGCTGTTTTGCAATAGTTACAGATCTGGAAGAATAGCTTTAAATTAAAGGCCAATTCCCCTCTTTTGAAAGTTTAGTAAATCTGCAAACTCTTTTCCTATTTCTGGCATGTCAACTGCAGACAGAATTGGGATGTGACATTGTGCCGAGTAAAAGATGTAAGATACTGATGTTGCCTTGTTCCTGGTACCATCCTGGTTGTTTCTCTATGCTATTGCTGTAGTGTTGTGCTACTTAACTTGCACACAATGACCAATGTAAAAGGGTAGTGGAACACACACATATGGATAGCTCAGATGTCCAGAATGTTAATCAGCAAGAATGATGTTTTTGGGTTTCAACGATTTGAATAAAGAGGTTGACAAGGACCATCTAAAACCAACGAGTCTTGTGTCTGTGGTGATGAACTTTCATTAAACAGGGAGTAAGGACTGACCCAGAGATAACTGGGAGGTGTGAAGCGAACAAAGAAGTAGGAGTTTGGTTTAAGAACATAGATGGATTTTGTTATCTATGGAAAAAGACTACTTGCTCAATTTCAGAAAACAATCCGTCTAGAGAGGCTTGGCATTAAAAGTGTGTGACATGAATTACTTTGAAGAAGGTCACCATCAGCCCAAGAACCCAGACTAGAAACAAACTGTAGAATAGCATCAAGTGCAGAGCAGGAAAATATGCTGTCACAGAGCCACTATCTTGGGGTGAGTAAGACTCCTCACAAGTTGATGTTCTGGATTATGCACAGGTATTCCAGGTGTTGGGGGGGGGGGGGGGGGGCAGAGGAATTGTATCAGTATTGATCCAGCCAAACCTCAGTAAGGTCCCTAAAAAAATCTGCAGGTTGAGCAATGTTTCATGGTGCGTTAGTAATTAGTGCCTTGATGAGAAAATTGTATAGGCCAGTGATGGTGAACCTTGGCACCCCAGATGTTTTGGAACTACATTTCCCATGATGCTCAACTACACTGCAGAGTGCATGAGCATGATGGGAAGTGTAGTTACAAAACATCTGGGGTGTCAAGCTTCCCCATCACTGGTATAGGCATTGAATTACAAGGATTCCTCTGGTATAGGAAAGCTAGCACTAGAGCTAGCCCTGTCTACCACTCTTGCCAGGTATTTTGCTAGTGCCATCTCACCCACGACTCTGCCAGTAACACACTCACCCAAGACCTTTCTAAGACCCCGTTATCTAATTTTTTTTGAGGAACTTTCCCAGACTGACCTTTTGCAATCTAGTCATTAAATCTGAGGCGGCGTACACACGACCGAGGTTGTGTGAGAGAACCTCGCTGGGAGCTGCATTCCGGCGAGAACCTCGGTCGTGTGTACGCTCCTGGCTCGCCCCGCCCGTCGGAAATCCCGTCGAGCGCATAGAGAGCAGGCTCTCTATTTGCTCGACGGCCCGCCTGGATGAATGGCTGGTTGCCGTCAAGGTTCTTGTACGTGTGTACGCCGCCTGACATTTGTGATACTTCTGATTTTGAGCTGTTTGTAGTTCATAAGCTTTTCCCTCTATATTTGAATCCGCCTGGTTTCCTTTTGTTGTGCTTGCTCTACATTTAGTTACCTAGTCTCAATCCTTTATCAAAGGTAATTGTGTCGGCATCTTTCCACCCCTGCCCATTCCGAGTCTTCCCCATATATCGCTACTCTTTGTACTGGTGTTTCTTAATACCCCTTAAGTGCTTTACAGACCCTTGTTCTTTTTATATGCTAGAAGCAACATGCACCCCTTCAGATCTGGCATACATCTGCAAGATAGTAGTCCATGTTGGCATTCTCCAGGTGCTGGTTGATCTCGGTATTCCTGATGCCTTTGTCAGACTGCAAGGTGCAGCAATCTTCCCTCACAGCATACGTAGTCAAATGCAGGAAATGAGCCGTGAACCCAGCCTTCTCCCATTTTTATATTACCGGTGAGTAGGCTGGATCCAAAAAGCCTGGGAACTAAGCATACATACTTAACTCTTTCCTGCCCAGCCTGGACCAGCCACTAACTAGAAATAGACAATCTGCCAGTGGCGGCCGCTCATTAGGGGTGCCACACCCCTAATCAATGCGCCCAGCCCCTAATCTACATGCAGGGCGCCGGAAGCCTGGATTTCAATGTATTTTTTTTAGAGGCACATGATTAGATCCTGAAGCTCCAATTGACTTAAAAAAAGGTGGGCTCATGGCATAGAGCACTGCGCCCTGAGCCCACCCTGTTGTGTGACATTAGCAAATTAAAATCCGCTAATGTCTTCCTGTTTTTCTTCTCGGCCAATCAGGAAGCAGGTCTTGAGACCCCCAAGACTCCCCTGGGGGAGAAGCAACCGCCTGGACATGGAGGGGGGAGTCGCCACCGCAGTAAGCAGATCCCTCTTCTCTTACACTGCACACAGATTTTGTGTTGCCGACTCAGTCTAGGAGCAGGGGGGACAATGGGATTCCTGTGTTCCAGGTGAAGCAAGACCTGAAGGACACTCAAACCTTGAAGGTAAGTAATCCACTGTTGTTGGATTCTCTTGTTTGCCATTATAGAACAGTTTTGCATTTGCCACGACGAGGGGGGGTTAGTGTCGGGTGGCGAACTGGAGCCACGGGGGGATCTGTGGTGAGATCTTTCTGCCGCCCCCCCCAAACGATGGAGCACCAGCCGCCACTGCCTACACTATAGTGGGCTGTAATGTGTTCCTGAGCTTTCTGGGAGACTCTTATTCTTCTGCATTCCTGTTTCTCAAATTTTTTACTTTAGCCTGTATTTGACTACACTTGTCAGCTGCCTGCCCTGACCTTTCGCCTGCCCCCGTTTCTGATATTGTCTGTTGACTTTGTGACATGCTCTGATTCTTTCCTTGGCCTGCTCTCACAGGTGTATTCACCTTGTACACCTACCAGTAAAGATCTGAGGCCAGATTCTCAGAGGCGCTACGCCTGCGTAAATGGATATGCGCGGTGTAATTGTAAATGTGCGCCGGCGTATCGATGCGCCGTAAACACAGAACCACATACGCCAGAAAATCTTTTTCGCCTGAGCGGCGAAAATGCTTTAAGCTAGCATGACGTAGGCACATAGTTACGCATTGCGCATATTCAGCTCCCATTGAATTAGCATGCAAATATGCAAATGAGGGAGATGCGCGGATTCCCGAAACTACGCGCGTTCGGCGTAGGCTACGCGTGGTGCGCGTAACACAAAAGCCTTGAGTAAACATACCCCTCATAAAAGCACGGGTAACTTTGCTCAAGACCGTGTGCAAGTCAGCTGGAGAGCAACTACAGCAGCACCATAACGGACGAGCTGAGCAATCACACTTACTGGACAACACATTCGTATGCCAACATGCCAGGGGCAGCCATGGTCTTATCACTACTAATGTATGCAGAGGAAGAAGCGCATAGAAGGAGGAGGAGGAGGAGGGGGGCACGTGAGAGGATCTACCGAGCGCGCATGAGCCTCTTTGGCATGGGTGATGAGGAGGTGTATCGCATCTTCAGATTCACCCCTGCTGCCATCCTGGAAATAACCACAGCCCTGCAGGATGACATCACCAGCCCAACACACCGCTCACATGCAGTGCAGCCACTGGTGAAGGTACTGGCAACACTCCATTTCCTTGCCAGTGGTTCATTCCAGCGTACAAGTGGAGTGGTGGCTGGGATGTCACAAACCAGCATGAGCAGATGTGTGCACCAGGTTATCCCCGCAATCCTCAGACGCATGTCCCACCACATCATCAGACCCACCACTGAGGACCTGCGGCAGAAGGCAATGACAGATTTCTACAGACTTGCCAGATTCCCACGCACCATCGGGGCCATTGATTGCACACATGTGGCACTACAGCCCCCCAGTGCCACAGAGCACATTTACCGCAATCGGAAGCACTGGCATTCCATCAACGTACAGGTGATAGCTGATGCCAAATACCTCATATGGCACGTCCGTGCCAAAGACCCCGGATCCAGCCATGACAGCTACATATACTGTCAAAGCACCATCCCAGCAGATTTTGAGCAGAACATGTATGGATACAGCTGGCTGGTTGGTGAGTGACATGGGTGGCAGGCATGACTGCCCCCCCCCCCCCCATGATGCACACAACACAAGGGGCACATGCATGACTAACATCCTCCTGTCTTTACACTACCAGGTGATGCGGCATATGCACTTGGACCCCATCTCATGACTCCTTTCCGGAATCCCCAAACCAGAGGAGAGAGAAGACATCTTTTTTTGAATGTCCTGCGGTGTCCGGATCTCGTGTGAGAGGGCATTCACCTGACAAGCCACCTTCATCAGGATTTCATCCCTCCGGGACTTGCTGGTCCGGGCACTGTCAGCACCATGGAGCCTGGAATCATACTTTTCCATTGCCGCGATGACAATGGCCCTCTCCTCTGGGGAGAAATTTTTCTTTCTCCTCTCCTTCCCAATAGAAGCCATGGTCATGCAAAAGATTTCCCGTGACAATCCAAAAAATGGGAGACTTTTGCGCTGCACGGGCGCATGTGTGGGCGCATTATATACACAGCGCCGGCGAATCGTAGGGAGGCTTTGCGCATGCGCAGAAGGCATCCACGTCACGGCGCGGGTCAACCACGTCACGGCGCGGGTCATCCACGTCACGGCGCATGCTTCGTTCGTCCCGGCCTTCATTTGCATGGGGTCACGCTTCATTAGAATGCAACACGCCCACTTCCCTCCTACTTTGGAGTTGCGCCGGATTACGCCGATGAATTTCCGCTACGCAGGCGCATCCTGGAGCGCATTTGCTTAGGGAATAGGGTACTTGCCACTCCGCGTTACGTCGGCGTAGTGCATCTGAGATGCGCTACGCCTGCATAATTATGCGCGCATCTACGAGAATCTGGCCCCTGGTGCGTTACGTGCGTATACCTAGACTTTGCACCTCTGCCCTTTTAAAGGCTTATACCATCACCAAGATGCATTTAGCAGGGAAGGTCCAGTTTAACTTTGGCACATGGGTTGTGAGGGAAGCCAGATAAAGTCACCCCTCCCTTGTTGTATAAAGAAGAACACCTATTAAAAACTTCTCCTTATCCAGTATCACCACTCCACCTCAAGCTCCCGTGCATTGTCAGTTTCCCATGCTCCTGCCCAATGCTCCTACTTCACCATAAACCTGTCAATAATTTAGGACTTGTGTTTGGAATAATAAAGAACCCACCTTTATTTTGTGGCTGAAAGGTTCAGGAAACCTCCACAAACAGCCCGGGTTGGACACAAAATTCTGAGCTTTTGCTGTTTCATTACATAGAGCAGCCCTCAAAAATTCCACTGGCCTGCTCACATTTTGCTGGGGGGGGGGGGGGGGGGGGGATTACCCTCAACAACCTGGGTTGAATGGGAGTCCTTCTGCCAGCAATCGCGGAGGGGAAGAGCCGCCCGGATGATCAGAGCGCAGCGCAGGGAACACAACAATAACAGCTTTCATTTCACATTGCTGTGCTCCCCGCTGCTCGCTGTCTGATAAAGCCCCACCTCTTGGTATATGACATTGAGCGACGGGAACACGGCAGTCGAAATGAAAGCTGTTATCGCTGTGTTCCCTGCGCTTTGCACTGATCATTAGGTTACTCTTCTGTTCCTCTCCTCCCCTGCACAGGTAGGCTGCATAGTGGGTGGGCACTAGTGTTGCTCACGAATATTCGCATTGCGAATATTCGTTACGAATATTGCATATTCGAGTATTCGCGAATAAATCGAATATCGCGGTGAATATTCGCTATTGCGAATATTCGTATTTTTTCAAATTTATTTTTAAAACAGATCACATCCTAGTGATCTCCATCAACGTCTAAAAGCATTGCTGGTATGATTAGAGACCCTGGGCCTAGTAGCTGAGGTGATCCTTTTATGTTGCCGAATATTCGCAATGCGAATATTCGTATTACGAATATTCGCGAATACTTTCTCTGCCCTTCTGTGTTTTGTGTATAAAAAACAAAAAAAAATTAGCTTTAGTTTAGTCATATAGAAGATTGAAGGATTCCCCCAGGGGAGGGGCTTTATAGGCAGCAATAGTAAGCGTATATATAGTAGTACCAAAAACAAGAAATTATTTTATGAAAATCAATAAATATTTAATTATATAGAAAAAAGATCATACAATATGACATAATATAACACTTAACAAGTCATAGAGTTGCAAAAAAATTGAAACTGATCCACATAAGTAAACTCTACAAGGCCCTACGCGTTTCGGGGTTTTCCCTTCTTCGGGGGCCGGAGTCTGTGTGGAAACAAATTAGGTTGCATCAGGTTTACATAAACATAGCATCAAAAATATATAACTTTAACAATCGCGTCAGATTTTAATACAGCAAGCATAATAAGTAAAAGATAGACAGAAACACATACCAGTCAAGAGATGGCAACTCAATAAAAACACAGGGTAAAAAAGTCCATGGTGAAAAATTCCTGAAGGGATGGTATACAGGAGTTGGGGAGCAGGCACCGTGCATCCAAGGGAAGCAAACCCCAAGCCAAAAACTGCCAAGCTTAGGAAAGTTGTATAATTCCTAAAATGAAGGACACAATGCAAAAAAGATATATATATCTATGCAAAGTAAAAAATAAAATATAATAAATATAATGGTTCTAGTATATATGTATGTGTCATATCAATTTGTGTCAAGGTCTTAAATAATTGTAAGTTATATACCTGACAACAGGGAGTAACCCATAAGAATGGCCAGCAGGGGTCAGCGGAAGGCACAGCACAATAGATTGTCTCCCTATCCAAAGGAGGTAGTACTTGAAAATGGCCAGAGGGGGTCAGTGAGAAGCACAACACAAGGAGGCTGAAAACGAAGGAAATTTGAAAAAATATAAATAAAACAATTCCTAGGTATGGAGATAAGCAAGGAAGCAAAGGAGTATTGGAGAAGGGAAGGCTGACAGGAACAGACCGTCAGCCAGTGATGTACCTTTTAAATGGATGTGTAGAACCATCGCCGTCAGCCAAGTCAGCCATTCCCATGAGATGGCTGTGTATAAATAGGCAAGGGAGGGGGAGTGGTCACAGGAAGTAGTAAGAGGTATGAAATATCACATGACCAATGATAGTCACATGGGCGGAAGTGTTATGGCAACTGTCAGCAAAGGACGTCCGAGGAATTGGAAAAAAAAAAAAAAAAAAAGAAAGAATCATATGTTAGAGCTGTGCTGCTGGGGATGAAAAAAGGGGTGTGGATTTAAGTTCCCTTACTGGCAAATTTGAGTATCGCTTAAATGAAGGCAGTGGGCAATGAAGGGGTACAGAGAGCAAGCCCGGAGAGGGGAAAAAGTCTAGCAAAGTCCCCTGTCCGAGCAAAATCCCTGTCCAGCGCAAAAATTGACCCAACAATCACAGGGCACATAGTGCCGTGTGACTGGGCCAAAAAAGGGGGCCGCCAACTGAAGGTGGCGGCCTGGGTGCGCCGTGCTTCCCAAGAGGATGAAGGTGCCGGACTCCCCAAGTCAAACCAGGCAAAAAAAAAAAAAAAAAAAAAAAAAAAGAACCCTGTGTAATTATAACGAGGAGGCATCTCATATAGAAAAACATGATACCTGAATCTTGTTTGTCCAAGGGAACAAGCAAGAAGGCTTCAAAGAGAAAAGCACAAACACAACAATGAATACAAGAATGACAACAAAACCAAAGCACGTCTAGAAAGCGGCTTATGAAGATAAATAATATGTACAGCAGACAAATATAATTATCATTGTAAACATATGTAACAAAGATGACTGCAACCACCTCACTCTTTTTCACAACCACCCGAAGAGAACCCTTCTAAGAAGGGTCTAAAACTAATCTGTTCGTTTAGACCAGGAAAACTAGTCGCTTCAAGGTCTATGATCCATCGGGTTTCGCGTTGTAATAGGGTTTTGTTCCAGTCACCCCCTCGAGGATTGGGGTGAATCCTATCTAGGATGAGGAATTTAACCCCTGAAAATTGCCCATTGTGATGGAGCAAAATGTGGCGTCCTAGGGGCATATCAGGATTTGCTGAACGCATATTACTGATATGTCGGGCAGCCCGTTTAAAAAAAGGCAGTTTGGTCTTGCCCACATAGAACCTGTTGCATGAGCAAGTGAGTAGATATACTACCCCAGGGGTCTTGCAATTTGCAAAATGGCGTGATCTAAAGGGTCGCCCATTTGGTAGCAGGGCTTCTGGGTCAATGTTGATATATCGACAAATCGAGCAACCACCACATGTGTATGTGCCCTTTCTTTTACAGGGATCTTTCCTGAAGTCTCCCTTAAATTCACTCGTGACTAGTTGGTCCCTGAGGGAGGAAGCCCGTCGATACGTAATAGCTGGTTCTTTGGTGACAAAAGGTCCCAAATTGGGATCAAAAGAAAGTAGATGCCAATATTTTTTAAGGATACCTCTAGTTTGTTGGTGTTGCATGTGATATTTGGTAATTAGTCGTAGAGTATTTCCATCTCTAGTCGACTGTTTTTTTGGTTGGGAGAGTAAGTCTTGTCTAATATGCGCATTAGCACGTTGGAAAGACTTTTTGAGGCATTTCTTGGAGTACCCTCTCAAAAGCAGTCTTTCTCTTAGTGCTGCCGCCTCCAACAGGAATACTTCCTGATTGGAGCAGTTGCGCTTAAGACGTAAGTACTGGCTATACGGTATGGACCTTATTAGAGGTAAAGGGTGGGCACTAGTAGCATGCAATATTGTATTGCCCGCTGTAGGTTTTCTATGAAGCCCTGTGGAGATACTGCCATCCACGGTTTTTCGTAGGATTACATCCAAAAAGGCAATCTGGGTGTCACTTGATGTCATTGTGAATTTTAAGTTCCAGTCGTTGTTGTTCATAATAGACATAAAACTTTGCAATTCATCCCATATCACTAGGACATCATCTATGTATCTAAACCAAGCCGACACTAGATGGATGAACGGTTGTATAGATGTACTGGTCAAGAAAGACTTCTCCCACTCCCCCAGGTACAGGTTGGCATACGATGGGGCACAAGATGTCCCCATCGCAACCCCCTGCACCTGGAGGAAATGGGAGCCGTCAAACGAAAACACATTATGGTGGAGAATAAATTCCAAAGCCATTATCAGAAATTCCCCAAGTTTGGGATCAGCTTTAAAAATGGGTAGAAGGATATTGCGAATAGCAGCCAAGCCTAGGGAGTGAGGGATGGAGCTGTAGAGGGCCTCTACGTCAATGGCTACTAGCAACGTATTGGAAGAAGTATGGAGGTGCTCGACTTTTTGCAGTAGGTGAATAGTGTCTTTTATAAAAGACGAAAGACGTTCCACGAATGGCTTCAAATATGAATCCACATATATACTGAGGTTCTCAGTTATGGCACCGTTGCCCGAAACGATTGGTCGACCGGGTGGATCAGTCATATGCTTATGAATTTTGGGAAGACAATAGAAGGTTGGAATTCTTGGGTACTTAATACGGAGGAATTCCCAAGTGTCACGATTAATGACCCCGTGAGAAAAAGCCCCGTCAACCAAAGCATAAAACTCAACTTCAAATTTGCTGACAGCAGTTTTCGAAATAGGTAAGTACCAATCTTTATTGGAAAGAATTTTCAAGCACATGGATTTATATTGTTGGTTAGTCAAAATGACAATATTACCCCCTTTGTCGGATGGCTTAATAGTTAATGAATGACAGTCTTTCAATTTTTCCAAAGCATTGTTTTTCTGACGGATGGAGTGAATGGTACTTCGTGAATGATGAAGCTTTTTGATTTCAGCAGTGGTAAGTGCTACAAACGCAGCCAGATTGGAGTTGGTTTGTAACGGTGGAAACTTGTCCGATTTATTTTTTAGAAGGTTGGCCGGTGTTTCTGGGGTGCCCTCCGTATCCAATTCAAATGACATTTCTTCCAGATCATTCATTACATTAGGGTCAGAGATGTCAGCTTCGCCACACAGTGACAGAAGCAGATCCATATCTTCCTTATGTTGTTGCATAGTCCTATACGTGGAGTCGTTCTTTGGTTTAGAGTAAAGGCTTTTTAATAGGAGTTTCCTAGCAAATAGGTTGATATCTTTAATCAATTCAAATGTATCCAGATGAGCTTCGGGACAAAAGGTGAGACCCTTGGCTAATAAGGTCTTCTCGTCTGATGACAGTACATAGTCAGAAAGATTTATGATGTCAAGTCCCTGAGTTGTACCTGATTGATCGTCAGGTACACAATCGTCCCTTAAGGGTTTGTCGATATGTGTGTGACCTGGGGAAAAAACCCAGTATCAATGGTTTCTTTAAGATTGGGTCTTAAACCTTCATGAGTAGTTTGTGTATTGAGTGAGCGAGGGGTCGCAAAGACAGAAAATAATTCGGTCGGTTGTGTAGATTGTTGGTTGGATCTATCAGAACCACCCAATGTATTGGTGAGACCTGATTGTTGTACTAGACGTTTTTTGGTGGTGCTATCGTCCTCGCCCGATAGGGGTCGTTTTGGCTTGTTATTCCTATTCCTGGTGGGGTTTTGTGTGGGAGCATTGCTTGAAACAGTTGATGAGGTCTTATAACCTTTTTTGGGGGGAATTATATTGGTATTGCCCTTAGCAAAATACTTTTGAGAAGAATTGGCCGATTGCCATTTATAGGCTTTTCCTTCCTGGAATGATCGTTTATCTCTCCAAAATTTATTCTCTTTTTTATAAAGGGTTTCTGCTATCACTATGTCAAGTCGACCTTTAATTTTAGTTTCATGGTCCTTGAAGGCTGGAAGAGCCAGGAAGGGTGAAAGTTTTATATATATATCATCGATTTCTTTATTGACTTGGCTTGTTCTAATTTTGTATTCTTCAATAAGGAGTTTCATCATGTTAGCCGAACATTGTTGCAAGTTCTGCTCCCATTTTTTACGGAAGTCGGTGTTTATGTTATCTAGGAGAGGGAAGATCTGAATGCGGAGCCCATAAGGGTTGATATTTTCTTTTAGGTACTTGTCGAAACTTTCGACATGCCAGAAAAGAGCTGCCTTTTTTTCAACTAATCTTCCAAGTTGATTACATAAAGAGGCAAGCTCAGAGTTTTTGGCCTCCCCATTGTGATGACTGGCTGAGTAGCTCAGCATCAGATCGTCCCAGTCCTTACCTTGAAACATAGTAAACTGATAGGTATGTCAATCTATACAAATATGCTACCACTGTCACCGTCAGATGACAGCAAAAAAACGGACAAATAAGATTGAAAAGCAACAAAATAAAGGTGGAGAAAATACGTAATAATAAAAACGTGAGAGAAAAAAGTTTTTGAATAATAAGATAGTCATAAAGTCCCCAACACCAATGGGGATATGTAGGAGTCACTGAAGGATGTTACTAGGGGGAAGAAAGAGGGGGATGCCCCAATTTCATAGGTATTTGCTACCTTGGATACAGAAAAGGGAATTATGTAACATCACAGGAGTGTGAGTGCTGCCGACACCCCTAATCGAATAGAAGATTGAAGGATTCCCCCAGGGGAGGGGCTTTATAGGCAGCAATAGTAAGCGTATATATAGTAGTACCAAAAACAAGAAATTATTTTATGAAAATCAATAAATATTTAATTATATAGAAAAAAGAT
Organism: Rana kukunoris; assembly: GCA_029574335.1. Classification (NCBI taxonomy): domain Eukaryota; kingdom Metazoa; phylum Chordata; class Amphibia; order Anura; family Ranidae; genus Rana; species Rana kukunoris. Next base: position 282,271,242 of record CM056059.1, read on the forward strand.
CATACAATATGACATAATATAACACTTAACAAGTCATAGAGTTGCAAAAAAATTGAAACTGATCCACATAAGTAAACTCTACAAGGCCCTACGCGTTTCGGGGTTTTCCCTTCTTCGGGGGCCGGAGTCTGTGTGGAAACAAATTAGGTTGCATCAGGTTTACATAAACATAGCATCAAAAATATATAACTTTAACAATCGCGTCAGATTTTAATACAGCAAGCATAATAAGTAAAAGATAGACAGAAACACATACCAGTCAAGAGATGGCAACTCAATAAAAACACAGGGTAAAAAAGTCCATGGTGAAAAATTCCTGAAGGGATGGTATACAGGAGTTGGGGAGCAGGCACCGTGCATCCAAGGGAAGCAAACCCCAAGCCAAAAACTGCCAAGCTTAGGAAAGTTGTATAATTCCTAAAATGAAGGACACAATGCAAAAAAGATATATATATCTATGCAAAGTAAAAAATAAAATATAATAAATATAATGGTTCTAGTATATATGTATGTGTCATATCAATTTGTGTCAAGGTCTTAAATAATTGTAAGTTATATACCTGACAACAGGGAGTAACCCATAAGAATGGCCAGCAGGGGTCAGCGGAAGGCACAGCACAATAGATTGTCTCCCTATCCAAAGGAGGTAGTACTTGAAAATGGCCAGAGGGGGTCAGTGAGAAGCACAACACAAGGAGGCTGAAAACGAAGGAAATTTGAAAAAATATAAATAAAACAATTCCTAGGTATGGAGATAAGCAAGGAAGCAAAGGAGTATTGGAGAAGGGAAGGCTGACAGGAACAGACCGTCAGCCAGTGATGTACCTTTTAAATGGATGTGTAGAACCATCGCCGTCAGCCAAGTCAGCCATTCCCATGAGATGGCTGTGTATAAATAGGCAAGGGAGGGGGAGTGGTCACAGGAAGTAGTAAGAGGTATGAAATATCACATGACCAATGATAGTCACATGGGCGGAAGTGTTATGGCAACTGTCAGCAAAGGACGTCCGAGGAATTGGAAAAAAAAAAAAAAAAAAAAAGAAAGAATCATATGTTAGAGCTGTGCTGCTGGGGATGAAAAAAGGGGTGTGGATTTAAGTTCCCTTACTGGCAAATTTGAGTATCGCTTAAATGAAGGCAGTGGGCAATGAAGGGGTACAGAGAGCAAGCCCGGAGAGGGGAAAAAGTCTAGCAAAGTCCCCTGTCCGAGCAAAATCCCTGTCCAGCGCAAAAATTGACCCAACAATCACAGGGCACATAGTGCCGTGTGACTGGGCCAAAAAAGGGGGCCGCCAACTGAAGGTGGCGGCCTGGGTGCGCCGTGCTTCCCAAGAGGATGAAGGTGCCGGACTCCCCAAGTCAAACCAGGCAAAAAAAAAAAAAAAAAAGATACATAGATGATGTCCTAGTGATATGGGAAGGGACCATTGATGAATTGCAAAGTTTTATGTCTATTATGAACAACAACGACTGGAACTTAAAATTCACAATGACATCAAGTGACACCCAGATTGCCTTTTTGGATGTAATCCTACGAAAAACCGTGGATGGCAGTATCTCCACAGGGCTTCATAGAAAACCTACAGCGGGCAATACAATATTGCATGCTACTAGTGCCCACCCTTTACCTCTAATAAGGTCCATACCGTATAGCCAGTACTTACGTCTTAAGCGCAACTGCTCCAATCAGGAAGTATTCCTGTTGGAGGCGGCAGCACTAAGAGAAAGACTGCTTTTGAGAGGGTACTCCAAGAAATGCCTCAAAAAGTCTTTCCAACGTGCTAATGCGCATATTAGACAAGACTTACTCTCCCAACCAAAAAAACAGTCGACTAGAGATGGAAATACTCTACGACTAATTACCAAATATCACATGCAACACCAACAAACTAGAGGTATCCTTAAAAAATATTGGCATCTACTTTCTTTTGATCCCAATTTGGGACCTTTTGTCACCAAAGAACCAGCTATTACGTATCGACGGGCTTCCTCCCTCAGGGACCAACTAGTCACGAGTGAATTTAAGGGAGACTTCAGGAAAGATCCCTGTAAAAGAAAGGGCACATACACATGTGGTGGTTGCTCGATTTGTCGATATATCAACATTGACCCAGAAGCCCTGCTACCAAATGGGCGACCCTTTAGATCACGCCATTTTGCAAATTGCAAGACCCCTGGGGTAGTATATCTACTCACTTGCTCATGCAACAGGTTCTATGTGGGCAAGACCAAACTGCCTTTTTTTAAACGGGCTGCCCGACATATCAGTAATATGCGTTCAGCAAATCCTGATATGCCCCTAGGACGCCACATTTTGCTCCATCACAATGGGCAATTTTCAGGGGTTAAATTCCTCATCCTAGATAGGATTCACCCCAATCCTCGAGGGGGTGACTGGAACAAAACCCTATTACAACGCGAAACCCGATGGATCATAGACCTTGAAGCGACTAGTTTTCCTGGTCTAAACGAACAGATTAGTTTTAGACCCTTCTTAGAAGGGTTCTCTTCGGGTGGTTGTGAAAAAGAGTGAGGTGGTTGCAGTCATCTTTGTTACATATGTTTACAATGATAATTATATTTGTCTGCTGTACATATTATTTATCTTCATAAGCCGCTTTCTAGACGTGCTTTGGTTTTGTTGTCATTCTTGTATTCATTGTTGTGTTTGTGCTTTTCTCTTTGAAGCCTTCTTGCTTGTTCCCTTGGACAAACAAGATTCAGGTATCATGTTTTTCTATATGAGATGCCTCCTCGTTATAATTACACAGGGTTCTTTTTTTTTTTTTTTTTTTTTTGCCTGGTTTGACTTGGGGAGTCCGGCACCTTCATCCTCTTGGGAAGCACGGCGCACCCAGGCCGCCACCTTCAGTTGGCGGCCCCCTTTTTTGGCCCAGTCACACGGCACTATGTGCCCTGTGATTGTTGGGTCAATTTTTGCGCTGGACAGGGATTTTGCTCGGACAGGGGACTTTGCTAGACTTTTTCCCCTCTCCGGGCTTGCTCTCTGTACCCCTTCATTGCCCACTGCCTTCATTTAAGCGATACTCAAATTTGCCAGTAAGGGAACTTAAATCCACACCCCTTTTTTCATCCCCAGCAGCACAGCTCTAACATATGATTCTTTCTTTTTTTTTTTTTTTTTTCCAATTCCTCGGACGTCCTTTGCTGACAGTTGCCATAACACTTCCGCCCATGTGACTATCATTGGTCATGTGATATTTCATACCTCTTACTACTTCCTGTGACCACTCCCCCTCCCTTGCCTATTTATACACAGCCATCTCATGGGAATGGCTGACTTGGCTGACGGCGATGGTTCTACACATCCATTTAAAAGGTACATCACTGGCTGACGGTCTGTTCCTGTCAGCCTTCCCTTCTCCAATACTCCTTTGCTTCCTTGCTTATCTCCATACCTAGGAATTGTTTTATTTATATTTTTTCAAATTTCCTTCGTTTTCAGCCTCCTTGTGTTGTGCTTCTCACTGACCCCCTCTGGCCATTTTCAAGTACTACCTCCTTTGGATAGGGAGACAATCTATTGTGCTGTGCCTTCCGCTGACCCCTGCTGGCCATTCTTATGGGTTACTCCCTGTTGTCAGGTATATAACTTACAATTATTTAAGACCTTGACACAAATTGATATGACACATACATATATACTAGAACCATTATATTTATTATATTTTATTTTTTACTTTGCATAGATATATATATCTTTTTTGCATTGTGTCCTTCATTTTAGGAATTATACAACTTTCCTAAGCTTGGCAGTTTTTGGCTTGGGGTTTGCTTCCCTTGGATGCACGGTGCCTGCTCCCCAACTCCTGTATACCATCCCTTCAGGAATTTTTCACCATGGACTTTTTTACCCTGTGTTTTTATTGAGTTGCCATCTCTTGACTGGTATGTGTTTCTGTCTATCTTTTACTTATTATGCTTGCTGTATTAAAATCTGACGCGATTGTTAAAGTTATATATTTTTGATGCTATGTTTATGTAAACCTGATGCAACCTAATTTGTTTCCACACAGACTCCGGCCCCCGAAGAAGGGAAAACCCCGAAACGCGTAGGGCCTTGTAGAGTTTACTTATGTGGATCAGTTTCAATTTTTTTGCAACTCTATGACTTGTTAAGTGTTATATTATGTCATATTGTATGATCTTTTTTCTATATAATTAAATATTTATTGATTTTCATAAAATAATTTCTTGTTTTTGGTACTACTATATATACGCTTACTATTGCTGCCTATAAAGCCCCTCCCCTGGGGGAATCCTTCAATCTTCTATTCGATTAGGGGTGTCGGCAGCACTCACACTCCTGTGATGTTACATAATTCCCTTTTCTGTATCCAAGGTAGCAAATACCTATGAAATTGGGGCATCCCCCTCTTTCTTCCCCCTAGTAACATCCTTCAGTGACTCCTACATATCCCCATTGGTGTTGGGGACTTTATGACTATCTTATTATTCAAAAACTTTTTTCTCTCACGTTTTTATTATTACGTATTTTCTCCACCTTTATTTTGTTGCTTTTCAATCTTATTTGTCCGTTTTTTTGCTGTCATCTGACGGTGACAGTGGTAGCATATTTGTATAGATTGACATACCTATCAGTTTACTATGTTTCAAGGTAAGGACTGGGACGATCTGATGCTGAGCTACTCAGCCAGTCATCACAATGGGGAGGCCAAAAACTCTGAGCTTGCCTCTTTATGTAATCAACTTGGAAGATTAGTTGAAAAAAAGGCAGCTCTTTTCTGGCATGTCGAAAGTTTCGACAAGTACCTAAAAAAAAATATCAACCCTTATGGGCTCCGCATTCAGATCTTCCCTCTCCTAGATAACATAAACACCGACTTCCGTAAAAAATGGGAGCAGAACTTGCAACAATGTTCGGCTAACATGATGAAACTCCTTATTGAAGAATACAAAATTAGAACAAGCCAAGTCAATAAAGAAATCGATGATATATATATAAAACTTTCACCCTTCCTGGCTCTTCCAGCCTTCAAGGACCATGAAACTAAAATTAAAGGTCGACTTGACATAGTGATAGCAGAAACCCTTTATAAAAAAGAGAATAAATTTTGGAGAGATAAACGATCATTCCAGGAAGGAAAAGCCTATAAATGGCAATCGGCCAATTCTTCTCAAAAGTATTTTGCTAAGGGCAATACCAATATAATTCCCCCCAAAAAAGGTTATAAGACCTCATCAACTGTTTCAAGCAATGCTCCCACACAAAACCCCACCAGGAATAGGAATAACAAGCCAAAACGACCCCTATCGGGCGAGGACGATAGCACCACCAAAAAACGTCTAGTACAACAATCAGGTCTCACCAATACATTGGGTGGTTCTGATAGATCCAACCAACAATCTACACAACCGACCGAATTATTTTCTGTCTTTGCGACCCCTCGCTCACTCAATACACAAACTACTCATGAAGGTTTAAGACCCAATCTTAAAGAAACCATTGATACTGGGTTTTTTCCCCAGGTCACACACATATCGACAAACCCTTAAGGGACGATTGTGTACCTGACGATCAATCAGGTACAACTCAGGGACTTGACATCATAAATCTTTCTGACTATGTACTGTCATCAGACGAGAAGACCTTATTAGCCAAGGGTCTCACCTTTTGTCCCGAAGCTCATCTGGATACATTTGAATTGATTAAAGATATCAACCTATTTGCTAGGAAACTCCTATTAAAAAGCCTTTACTCTAAACCAAAGAACGACTCCACGTATAGGACTATGCAACAACATAAGGAAGATATGGATCTGCTTCTGTCACTGTGTGGCGAAGCTGACATCTCTGACCCTAATGTAATGAATGATCTGGAAGAAATGTCATTTGAATTGGATACGGAGGGCACCCCAGAAACACCGGCCAACCTTCTAAAAAATAAATCGGACAAGTTTCCACCGTTACAAACCAACTCCAATCTGGCTGCGTTTGTAGCACTTACCACTGCTGAAATCAAAAAGCTTCATCATTCACGAAGTACCATTCACTCCATCCGTCAGAAAAACAATGCTTTGGAAAAATTGAAAGACTGTCATTCATTAACTATTAAGCCATCCGACAAAGGGGGTAATATTGTCATTTTGACTAACCAACAATATAAATCCATGTGCTTGAAAATTCTTTCCAATAAAGATTGGTACTTACCTATTTCGAAAACTGCTGTCAGCAAATTTGAAGTTGAGTTTTATGCTTTGGTTGACGGGGCTTTTTCTCACGGGGTCATTAATCGTGACACTTGGGAATTCCTCCGTATTAAGTACCCAAGAATTCCAACCTTCTATTGTCTTCCCAAAATTCATAAGCATATGACTGATCCACCCGGTCGACCAATCGTTTCGGGCAACGGTGCCATAACTGAGAACCTCAGTATATATGTGGATTCATATTTGAAGCCATTCGTGGAACGTCTTTCGTCTTTTATAAAAGACACTATTCACCTACTGCAAAAAGTCGAGCACCTCCATACTTCTTCCAATACGTTGCTAGTAGCCATTGACGTAGAGGCCCTCTACAGCTCCATCCCTCACTCCCTAGGCTTGGCTGCTATTCGCAATATCCTTCTACCCATTTTTAAAGCTGATCCCAAACTTGGGGAATTTCTGATAATGGCTTTGGAATTTATTCTCCACCATAATGTGTTTTCGTTTGACGGCTCCCATTTCCTCCAGGTGCAGGGGGTTGCGATGGGGACATCTTGTGCCCCATCGTATGCCAACCTGTACCTGGGGGAGTGGGAGAAGTCTTTCTTGACCAGTACATCTATACAACCGTTCATCCATCTAGTGTCGGCTTGGTTTAGATACATAGATGATGTCCTAGTGATATGGGAAGGGACCATTGATGAATTGCAAAGTTTTATGTCTATTATGAACAACAACGACTGGAACTTAAAATTCACAATGACATCAAGTGACACCCAGATTGCCTTTTTGGATGTAATCCTACGAAAAACCGTGGATGGCAGTATCTCCACAGGGCTTCATAGAAAACCTACAGCGGGCAATACAATATTGCATGCTACTAGTGCCCACCCTTTACCTCTAATAAGGTCCATACCGTATAGCCAGTACTTACGTCTTAAGCGCAACTGCTCCAATCAGGAAGTATTCCTGTTGGAGGCGGCAGCACTAAGAGAAAGACTGCTTTTGAGAGGGTACTCCAAGAAATGCCTCAAAAAGTCTTTCCAACGTGCTAATGCGCATATTAGACAAGACTTACTCTCCCAACCAAAAAAACAGTCGACTAGAGATGGAAATACTCTACGACTAATTACCAAATATCACATGCAACACCAACAAACTAGAGGTATCCTTAAAAAATATTGGCATCTACTTTCTTTTGATCCCAATTTGGGACCTTTTGTCACCAAAGAACCAGCTATTACGTATCGACGGGCTTCCTCCCTCAGGGACCAACTAGTCACGAGTGAATTTAAGGGAGACTTCAGGAAAGATCCCTGTAAAAGAAAGGGCACATACACATGTGGTGGTTGCTCGATTTGTCGATATATCAACATTGACCCAGAAGCCCTGCTACCAAATGGGCGACCCTTTAGATCACGCCATTTTGCAAATTGCAAGACCCCTGGGGTAGTATATCTACTCACTTGCTCATGCAACAGGTTCTATGTGGGCAAGACCAAACTGCCTTTTTTTAAACGGGCTGCCCGACATATCAGTAATATGCGTTCAGCAAATCCTGATATGCCCCTAGGACGCCACATTTTGCTCCATCACAATGGGCAATTTTCAGGGGTTAAATTCCTCATCCTAGATAGGATTCACCCCAATCCTCGAGGGGGTGACTGGAACAAAACCCTATTACAACGCGAAACCCGATGGATCATAGACCTTGAAGCGACTAGTTTTCCTGGTCTAAACGAACAGATTAGTTTTAGACCCTTCTTAGAAGGGTTCTCTTCGGGTGGTTGTGAAAAAGAGTGAGGTGGTTGCAGTCATCTTTGTTACATATGTTTACAATGATAATTATATTTGTCTGCTGTACATATTATTTATCTTCATAAGCCGCTTTCTAGACGTGCTTTGGTTTTGTTGTCATTCTTGTATTCATTGTTGTGTTTGTGCTTTTCTCTTTGAAGCCTTCTTGCTTGTTCCCTTGGACAAACAAGATTCAGGTATCATGTTTTTCTATATGAGATGCCTCCTCGTTATAATTACACAGGGTTCTTTTTTTTTTTTTTTGCCTGGTTTGACTTGGGGAGTCCGGCACCTTCATCCTCTTGGGAAGCACGGCGCACCCAGGCCGCCACCTTCAGTTGGCGGCCCCCTTTTTTGGCCCAGTCACACGGCACTATGTGCCCTGTGATTGTTGGGTCAATTTTTGCGCTGGACAGGGATTTTGCTCGGACAGGGGACTTTGCTAGACTTTTTCCCCTCTCCGGGCTTGCTCTCTGTACCCCTTCATTGCCCACTGCCTTCATTTAAGCGATACTCAAATTTGCCAGTAAGGGAACTTAAATCCACACCCCTTTTTTCATCCCCAGCAGCACAGCTCTAACATATGATTCTTTCTTTTTTTTTTTTTTTTTTTTTTCCAATTCCTCGGACGTCCTTTGCTGACAGTTGCCATAACACTTCCGCCCATGTGACTATCATTGGTCATGTGATATTTCATACCTCTTACTACTTCCTGTGACCACTCCCCCTCCCTTGCCTATTTATACACAGCCATCTCATGGGAATGGCTGACTTGGCTGACGGCGATGGTTCTACACATCCATTTAAAAGGTACATCACTGGCTGACGGTCTGTTCCTGTCAGCCTTCCCTTCTCCAATACTCCTTTGCTTCCTTGCTTATCTCCATACCTAGGAATTGTTTTATTTATATTTTTTCAAATTTCCTTCGTTTTCAGCCTCCTTGTGTTGTGCTTCTCACTGACCCCCTCTGGCCATTTTCAAGTACTACCTCCTTTGGATAGGGAGACAATCTATTGTGCTGTGCCTTCCGCTGACCCCTGCTGGCCATTCTTATGGGTTACTCCCTGTTGTCAGGTATATAACTTACAATTATTTAAGACCTTGACACAAATTGATATGACACATACATATATACTAGAACCATTATATTTATTATATTTTATTTTTTACTTTGCATAGATATATATATCTTTTTTGCATTGTGTCCTTCATTTTAGGAATTATACAACTTTCCTAAGCTTGGCAGTTTTTGGCTTGGGGTTTGCTTCCCTTGGATGCACGGTGCCTGCTCCCCAACTCCTGTATACCATCCCTTCAGGAATTTTTCACCATGGACTTTTTTACCCTGTGTTTTTATTGAGTTGCCATCTCTTGACTGGTATGTGTTTCTGTCTATCTTTTACTTATTATGCTTGCTGTATTAAAATCTGACGCGATTGTTAAAGTTATATATTTTTGATGCTATGTTTATGTAAACCTGATGCAACCTAATTTGTTTCCACACAGACTCCGGCCCCCGAAGAAGGGAAAACCCCGAAACGCGTAGGGCCTTGTAGAGTTTACTTATGTGGATCAGTTTCAATTTTTTTGCAACTCTATGACTTGTTAAGTGTTATATTATGTCATATTGTATGATCTTTTTTCTATATAATTAAATATTTATTGATTTTCATAAAATAATTTCTTGTTTTTGGTACTACTATATATACGCTTACTATTGCTGCCTATAAAGCCCCTCCCCTGGGGGAATCCTTCAATCTTCTATTCGATTAGGGGTGTCGGCAGCACTCACACTCCTGTGATGTTACATAATTCCCTTTTAGTTTAGTCATATAAGTTTGTGTAAGTAGAGTGAGGCCTTGTACACACGATCAAATTTGTCCACTGAAAACGGTCCGATGGACCGTTTCAGCAGACAAATCCGATCGTGTGTACGGGCTAGCGGACAGGTTTGTCCATCGGACAAATTTCAAAGCATGCTTTGAAATTTGTCCGCTACAAACCTGTCCGTCGGATATGTCCGCTGGTTAGTACACTAACCAGCGGACATATCTGCCCGCACAAGCGTCGTATGGATGCGACGCATGCGTGGAAGTTTTTTACTTCCTGGTGCGGCGACGTGGCGGCGTCAACGTCACCGCCACGTCACCGCGCTGTCTGCCGGCGGGGATTTTGATCCGATGGTGTGTACACGCCATCGGACCGAAATCCGATGAGACATGTCCGCTCTAAACTGTCCGTCGGACAAGTTTGAGCGGACATATCTCATCGTGTGTACGAGGCCTTAGTGTTTAGTGCATATTAGTTCAGTAATCCAGGAAATGATCTCCGTTTTCGCGTGTTGACGAGAATTTCGCAATCAATTTCGCATTCGCATTAGCGAAATTTCGCAAAAAAAATTTTTTTAGAAAATATCACGAATATTCGATATTAACGAATATTTCGCGAATATTCTTCTATATATTCGTGAAATATTGCGAAATCGAATATGGCGTATTCCGCTCATCACTAGTGGGCACAGGCTGAATGATGGGCAAAAGGCTGCATGGTGGTCACACGGCTGCATTGGTGGGCACAGGCAGCCTGCATTGGTGGGCTCAGATAAAGTTGTTGTTAATATTTATGTTTATAACTTGATACTGCATAAAACATTTAGGTGTAATTTCATGAGATTTATGAGGGCGTGTTTAGGGGAGGAATTAGGGGTGGGGTGGGCTGCGTGGGGCAACCAGTGGAGAGTAACCCTTGAGGCCTGGCTAGTAGCTCAGGACTTGAAATTTTGAGCCCTGACATAGGACATCTGCAAATTGAGACCTAGTTAAGTGTTATGCATAGTGAACTAAAAGTTTAATAAAATTGATATAGAAAGCAAACTGCAGGGGAAAAAAGAACATAATCTGTACCTTTCTAAGGCTCCATTCACACCTAGGAGTTTTTACGCCTGAAGCGTGACGCTACAATACGCCGGAGGGTCGAATTTACATTGTTCTTTATGGAGACTGTTCACATCTCCTAACGCAGAACGCCGTACGTCGATAGAACGTCGAACGCCGAATTTCAAACAAGTCCCAGACACTTTTTCGACGCGCGTATCGAGCGGCTTCGGCGTTCCGCATAGCCGACAATACAATGTAAAAAAAACGCGGTTAAAAACTACGCGTTTTGTCGCCGCAAATCGCGGGACAAAACGCCTATTTTTTTCGCCGCAAATCGCCTACGCAAAGGTGTGAATGCAGCCTAATAGATAGCTTTGTATATAGTAGAAGCAATGCTGCACTCTACTAGTTAAAATTAAGAAGAAAAATTCTAAGCCCAAAGATGCCATCTAGTGGACAAACTTGACATTACTTAACATCGTCTCTGGGGGAAAAAAATGGCTGCTAAAACCTTGTTTACGCGTGTGTACTACAGTGTACACTAGGGTTGCCACTTCATGCATCCCTTTAATCCAGGACACACATTAATTATACAGGTTCTGTGGCTGATTAACCACTTAAGGACCGCCTACTGCACATTTACGTCGGCAGAATGGCATGGCTGGGCACATCAACGTATATATACGTTGGTTTTAGTACCCAGCCGTGGGTCGCGGGCGCGCGCCCGCGACCCGGTCCAAAGCTCTAGGACCGGGACCGCGGGATTCGCGGACCCGATCGCCGCTGCAGTGCGGCGATCCGTCCCTGGAGCGGAAGAACGGGGAGAGCCGTGTGTACACACGGCTTCCCCGTGCTTCTCTGTGGCCGGAGCATCGATCGCGTCATCCCTGTAATAGGGGGACGCGATCGATGACGTCACACCTACAGCCACACCCCCCTACAGTTGTAAACAACACATTAGGGCACACATTCCCTACAGCGCCACCTGTGGTTAACTCCCAAACTGCAACTGTCATTTCCACAGTAAACAATGCAATTTAAATGCATTTTTTGCTGTGAAAATGACAATTGTCCCAAAAATGTGTCAAAATTGTCCGAAGTGTCTGCCATATTGTCGCAGTCACGAAAAAAATCGCTGATCGCCGCTATTAGTAGTAAAAAAAAAATAATTAATAAAAATGCAATAAAACTATCCCTTATTTTGTAAACGCTATAAATTTTGCGAAAACCAACCGATAAACGCTTATTGCGATTTTTTTTACCAAAAATATGTAGAAGAATACGTATCGGCCTAAACTGAGGAAAAAAAATGTTTTTTTATATATTTTTGGGGGATATTTATTATAGCAAAAAGTAAAAAATATTGAATTTTTTTTTAAATTGTCGCTCTATTTTTGTTTATAGCGCAAAAAATAAAAACCGCAGAGGTGATCAAATACCACCAAAAGAAAGCTCTATTTGTGGGAAAAAAAGGACGCAAATTTTGTTTGGGAGCCACGTCGCACGACCGCGCAATTGTCTGTTAAAGCGACGCAGTGCCGAATCGCAAAAACCCCTTGGGTCATTTGCCAGCGTATTGGTCCGGGTCTTAAGTGGTTAAGGTGGTAATTAAACTCACATGGTGCCTTATCTGCATTAAATAAGCCTTTAGAACCTGTGTAAATAATGTGCTCTGGATTAAAGGGGTGATGTGGCAACCCTAGTGTACACCTGTGCAAGGGCATAGCTCTCAGCCATCCCTGAATTTGAGGGACTATCCCTAATTTGGAACAAAGTCCCTCTGTCCATCTTTTCTCCTCATTTGTCCATCTTAAATATATAGTTGTTAGGGTTGTCCCGATACCACTTTTTTAGGACCGAGTACAAGTACCGATACTATTTTTCAAGTAGTCGCCGATACCGAATACCGATACTTTTTTTTAAATGTCCCCCACAAATGCAGCCATGTCCCCCACAAAAAGCCATGTCCCCCACAAATGCAGCCATGTCACCCATATATGCAGTGGAGGGGGGGGTTGGCGGCAGTGGAGGGGGGGGGTTGGCGGGACGGAAAAAGTATTCTATTCTGGTATCGGGGGTATTTGCGGGAGTACAAGTACTCCCGCAAATACTCGGTATCGGTCCCGATACCGATACTGGTATCGGGACAACCCTAATAGTTGTACATATAAAATGCACTACTTATCTTTCAAAAAGTGTTATACAGTGCTTAACCTTTCATCCAATTTCAAAATTGCTGCATTTGTTATTTCAATAGCCAATATGAAGCAATAGTAGACCGAAAAAAATAATTCAGTTTAAGAGTAACTTAGTTTGAGAGCGTTTTGTGTTGACTCGCAAGACGAGCAGAATTCAAGCTAAATAGGCATGCAGTACCTCATTTGGCCTGAGGTACGGGGGCGCAGAAGCTGAGCAGAGCCGAAAATAGGCCTGCAGTACCTCATTTGGCCTAAGGTACCGGGGCGCAGGAAACAAGCCGAAGTGTCCTTGGGCCTTTTCAGCACTCTTTGGGGCCCCCACCTCTGGCTGTATTCGCTATTGCATCCCATTGAAGTCAATGCAGAACAAACTATTTTCGTTTCCATTGACTTCAATGGGAAAACTCGCTTTAATATGCGAGTGCATTGGATTACGAGCATACTCCTGGAACGGAAAATGCTGATAATCTGAGGTTCAACTGTATGGGTGAAAATTCCGTTTCAGCTGCTGCCCCTATGCTTTTTTGCTGAGCCTACTATTCCCAGATCAAGTGCCTGGTAAAGCTGAGTGGATTCTGCCTGTTTTTCCTTCCTGTGTGGTGTGATCCGGTCTGATAAACAGCTGAAGGTGATATCCTCATCCAAGAGGACGGAAGCATCCCTCCTTGATCGAGGTGGTCATTTATCGTGGCTGGCAGGCTGATGCACACGCTCTAGAGATCTCTATAACCTGAGATCCTCTCAGTCCGGTAAGCGACAGTAAAATTACACTCTTTTGGCTGAAAATAAGACCAAGGTTCCTTCCAGATACTCCATTGAATATTGCAGTAGCTATTGAATTAAATCCTAGAAGTGTCCTATTTTTATGCTTTAGGACTTTGTTCCTTTTTCACACAATGAACATTTAGCACATAATTCGCTTTGAATACATTTGCCTCTTGTTGTTGTTCACAGTTTTTTTGTGTATTTTTATATGCACAATCATTACTGATTTGACTATTTCACATAGGGATTTCTATAATGACACTTTATTGAAATTTTGGTTGCACGCTTGTTTATAATTTATTATATCTATTTATATCTTTTTTTTTAATTTTCAGGAGGAATTAAAACAATTTTTTATTTGCAATGAAAGATTCCCACAAACAGGGCTGCTGCCCCTATGCTATTTGCACTGCTAATTGTTTTGTACATTCCTAGGGGTTTTTGTAACCAAACCTTTTATTGTGGTTGTACTGGAAAGTTGGCGACTTATAAATGATCAGTGAACATTTTGTATTAAAAGGGACCTTAAAATAAAATGCACAGTCCACTTACAATGTCACTTCACAAATCACCTATCAATAGTAGGTGTAAAATGTGTAGCACTATTCTTTTCTCTCTCTCTCTGCGACTACTGAGGTATGATGGCGTCCCCTGTATAGTATTTAGGCTGCTTTCACACCTAGGCGACAAGTAACGCCGCGTACGCGGCTTATTTTGCCGCGATTCGATTAACTTTTTTTTTTTTTAACAAATCCTTTCCATTGCTGTCTATGGCCGAACGCCAATGCCGCCTGAAAAAAAGGGTCCAGCAGGCGTACGGCGTTTCGGCGTGAGATGTGAACCATCTCATAGACAGCAATGGAAATTCGCCCCTCCAGCGTATCGGGCGTCGGGCGTTTTGTCGCCAAGGTGTGAATGGGCTGTTAGGAGCAGAGTCTTCATAATCTGTGTGATCAGGACAGGATCTCCAACAAGCACAGTGCCTCCACTCAATTGGGGCTTGTGAATAGCAAGTGAAATCCCAATTGAGAAATATATCTCCACATAGACGGTAATCCACACAGCATTTGTATTTTAAAGTCCATGTATTGAAGAAATAACAATTGGTGAACCATCCAACATAAAGTATTTTCCAAACAGGAACATGTCTGTTTGTCTTAGGCTGCATTCACACCTAGGTGTTTTGTCACAGATCACACAGATTATGCAGCCTTAGCGAGGTGAAACTGCATCACTTACACAGTCTGTGTTCTCTTAAAGGGGTTGTAAAGACAAAAATATTTTCCTCTTAAATTAAAGTCTGACAGTAGCTGATAAAGTAAAAAGTAATGTTTTGCATTATAACTAGTTAGATACCTGTTGAAATCGAGCTGTTTTATTCACCTCCGTCACTCCTGAATCGTTATTCTCACTGACTTCCTGGTTTGCGGTGCGCTTTCATTCTTGCTACATCACGGCCTAATGGGAACTACAGTTCCAATTAGGCTTAGTCTCCATGCCTATGAGCAGTGCCGGCCCAAGACATTGTGCTGCCTGGCACCAAGAATGAAATGCTGCCCCCCACCCCCCCGCCAAATAAATCACGCCCACCAAAAAAAAAAAAGAGAGAGAGAGAGGGGGGGTCAGGAGAGAGAGAGGGGGCAGGAGAGAGAGAGAGAGAGGGTCAGGAGAGAGAGAGGGTCAGGAGAGAGAGAGAGAGGGTCAGGAGAGAGAGAGAGAGAGAGAGGGTCAGGAGAGAGAGAGAGGGTCAGGAGAGAGAGAGAGAGGGGGTCAGGAGAGAGAGAGAGAGAGAGGTCAGGAGAGAGAGAGAGAGGGTCAGGAGAGAGAGAGAGAGGGGCAGGAGAGAGAGAGAGAGGGGCAGGAGAGAGAGAGGGGGCCAGGAGAGAGAGAGAGAGGGTCAGGAGAAAGAGAGAGAGGGTCAGGAGAAAGAGAGAGAGAGAGAGAGAGATGGGGGCCGGAGAGAGAGAGGGACAGGAGAGAGAGAGGGGGCAGGAGAGAGATGGGGGCAGGAGAGAGAGGGAGAGAGGGGCAGGAGAGAGAGAGAGGGGGCCAGGAGAGAGAGAGAGGGTCAGGAGAGAGAGATGTGGGCCGGAGAGAGAGAGGGGCAGGAGAGAGAGAGGGGGCAGGAGAGAGATGGGGGCAGGAGAGTGAGGGAGAGAGGGGCAGGAGAGAGAGGGGGGGGCAGGAGAGAGAGAGGGGCAGGAGAGAGAGAGGTGCAGGAGAGAGAGAGAGGCAGGAGAGAGAGAGAGAGAGGCAGGAGAGAGAGAGAGGGGCAGGAAAGAGGGAAGGGCAGGAGAGAGAGAGAGGCAGGAGAGAAAGGAGGCAGGAGAGAGAGAGGGGTAGGAGAGAGAGAGAGAGGCAAGAGAGAGGGGCGAGAGAGAGACTGACAGAGCAGATGAGAAACAGACCTCAGAAGACAATGACACACAGCGCGAGTTAGGACTCTGGAGCATGCAGGGCAGGTATGATTATCCACAGACACAGACTGCCCTGCCTGCATCCACATGTGACCAGGAGCTATGGCTTTAGTCTAGGCGATAAGGCGAATCCTTCACATACCGTCATGTCCGCCGCGCCATACGATCTGTCCCGTCCCACACTGTCGCACATGACATGTACAGAGCGGCGCCGGGCTCCTGAGAGGCAGCGGCGCCTGCCCTTCTCACTCGCTGACTGGTTCCGCTGGGAGTGTCCTCACAGGCAGCGGGCGGAACGGGCTGGCAGAATGCCGCTCCCCTAAAAGTGCCGCCTGGTACCCATGGTACCACCCGGTCCCATCATAGGGCCGGCCCTGCCTATGAGGGTTAAGAGAGCATCTTCACCAGGGCTGTAGTCATAGGGAGGGGGTGAGCACATTCTGCTTTCCACCATGCAGGTGCTGGTGGAAAGCAAGAAGAGGAGAGACAGGAAATGGCATTTTCAAAACTAGATTACTGTATTTTGTAGGTCAAAAGGAAAAACGAGGTAAGTGATATTTAAATGCTCTAGCTTACAGCAATCAATTGATCTAATAAAAAACGAACCTTTAGTGTTCCTTTAATAACATAGATTCATGCATTGCACGAATCTATGTTATTATCGCCGCTGCCGCTGTTCTATTCAGATGGTTGGCGCTCATGTCCGGCCATCTGAACAGCGGCTCTGATAGGCTTTCCCAGTACAGCCCTCGAGTCCCGGAAGCTTATCCTCGGAGCGCACAGGCTGTGCGCTCCTTGGATAAGACTGACAGGCGTTTCAGCCAATCAGGTTGGCCGGTTCTGGCTATCGGTAACCTGATTGGCTGAAACGCCTGTCAGTCATCGAGGGCGGGAAAAGACATCGTGGGGCGTGGATGCCTGACTCCAGTATAGGTAAGTGCCTGCGGGGGGGGGGGGGGAGAAGGAGCACTTTACAGGGCACAGTGGGGACAATTGATTGCACAGTGGCTGCGTTTGATGGCATGGCACAGTGGTGACAATTGATGGCACAGTGACTGCATTTGATGGCATGGCACAGTGACTGCATTTGATGGCATGGCACAGTGGTGACAATTGATGGCACAGTGGTTGCGTTTGATGGCATGGCACAGTGGTGACAATTGATGGCACAGTGGCTGCTTTGATGGCATGGCACAGTGACTGCATTGATGGCATATACAATACACAAAACAAGTCCGCGGACTTGTTTTGTGTATATTACTTGTGTTGGGTACTTCCGGGTACCGTCATTCCCGCTGCACTGAACTGTCTATATGATACCCTCTACAGCAATCACCATAGGGTTTGTTTTTGCCTCATTGACCGGCCTATATCCCTCCTAGCGCCAGTGACCGTTTGTGTATTTTTGCATTTGATGGCATGGCACAGTGACTGTGTTTAATGGCATGGCACAGTGGTGCGAATTGATGGCACAGTGGTTGCATTTGATGGCATGGCACAGTGGTGACAATTGATGGCACAGTGGTTGCGTTTGATGGCATGGCACAGTGGTGACAATTGATGGCACAGTGGCTGCGTTTGATGGCATGGCACAGTGACTGCGTTTAATGGCATGGCACAGTGGTGCAAATTGATGGCACAGTGGCTGCGTTTGATGGGCACAGTGAGGCTGCAATTTTTTTTCCGTTTGCGCCCCCCCAAAAATTTGGAGCACCAGCCGCCACTGGTATTGGCGCTATGTGACATGCAAAATCGTGCGAGAATCACTGTAGCCTCATACACACGATCAGATTATCCAACGGGATTGTGTGATGGCAGGCTGTTGTCGGAAAATCTGACCGTTTTTATGCTCCATCGGATAATTGTTGTTGGATTTTCGGCAGACAAATGTGGAATAGCATGCTTTAAAATTGTTCGCCAGCAAATGTGTCTTGTCGGATTATCTGATTGTGTGTACAGAAGTCGTCAGAAAAAATCCAAAGTACAAACACGCATGCTCGGAAGCAATGCTAACCATAAGACAACATTAGCAGAAGTTGCCCAAATGGTGGTGCTAAAAAGATGAAAAACCACGTAGTTTTGTGTTTGTTGTACGCTTTGTCCGCAAAAAATCCAATCGTGTGTATGAGGCGTTTGAACGCTCCAGCTACATGATATGTAAACAGGGATTTCGTTATCAATGTTCAGATCAGTAAAAATGTGGCGTTTTTCCCTCCTGTATGCAACAGACCTTTATTTTTCCCATATTTATTTATTATTTTAAAAGGTGACTGTGGCTTCACAGGTTCCCAGTGACACGTTACCATCATGTGTGATTTGATGACATTAGCTAATGCTGAGTTGTTCCAGTCAGTCTGCCACCTGATCCTCTGTATGGCGGGAAGGAATGCGGAACTCTCAGAATCCGGGAGCGAGGCGTGGAACGCAGATGGTACACGACATCGGAAATCAGCCTTCAGTTTTGTCTCTTAGCAACCCGCCAGCCCTACCTGCCGCTCCGTAGACATGGAGAGCCTTCTGCAGCTCCTGCTTCCCTGCCTTGTCCTAGTCGGAGCCGGAGCCATCTCCTTCCATCTGCCCGGTGACGGCAAGAAATGCCTGAAAGAGGAGATCCACAAAGATGTGCTGGTGACCGGGGAGTACGAGGTGTCCGAGCAACCGGGGATCGTCACACACCTCAAGGTATCCCTATGTGACGTGTACTAGTACTGAGCGCCGCTCTGCTGTCTGTGTGATGAGTTGTGTGATGGGGTCAGAGATCCGAGGGTTCCCACTCATTGTCCTTTGTGTGATGACATTTCTCACATCAAATGAGTTTTGTAAAATCAGTCACACCCGGATGTGATGTACTGCTATGCTGCAGGCAGGAAGGTGATCCTCGTGCGTGCCGGGCATGTAAGCGATCCTGGCACGTGCCGGGCAGGTAAGCGATCCTGGCGCGTGCCGGGCAGGTAAGCGATCCTGGCGCGTGCCGTGCAGGTAGGCGATCCTGACGTGTGCCAGGCTGGTAGGTGACGATCACGCGTGCCAGGCTGGTAGGTGACGATCACGCGTGCCAGGCTGGTAGGTGACGATCACGCGTGCCAGGCTGGTAGGTGACGATCACGCGTGCCAGGCTGGTAGGTGACGATCACGCGTGCCAGGCTGGTAGGTGACGATCACGCGTGCCAGGCTGGTAGGTGACGATCACGCGTGCCAGGCTGGTAGGTGACGATCACGCGTGCCAGGCTGGTAGGTGACGATCACGCGTGCCAGGCTGGTAGGTGACGATCACGCGTGCCAGGCTGGTAGGTGACGATCACGCGTGCCAGGCTGGTAGGTGGTGGTGGTGATCACGCGCGCCAGGCTGGTAGGTGGTGGTGATCACGCGCGCCAGGCTGGTAGGTGGTGGTGATCTCGCGCGCCAGGCTGGTAGGCGGTGGTGATCTCGCGCGCCAGGCTGGTAGGCGGTGGTGATCTCGCGCGCCAGGCTGGAAGGCGGTGGTGATCTCGCGCGCCAGGCTGGAAGGCGGTGGTGATCTCGCGCGCCAGGCTGGTAGGCGGTGGTGATCTCGCGCGCCAGGCTGGTAGGCGGTGGTGATCTCGCGCGCCAGGCTGGTAGGCGGTGGTGATCTCGCGCGCCAGGCTGGTAGGCGGTGGTGATCTCGCGCGCCAGGCTGGTAGGTGGTCGTGATCTCGCGCGCCAGGCTGGTAGGTGGTGATCGCACATGTCAAGGAGGGTTTGCAGTCCACACCTGATTGCATTTATCTTACTTTTTTGTGCCGAAAGCTGTCATGGCCGGGTGCCCACAGTTAGAATAAAGACGTCGGATGGGGAGGGGGGTAGAGGAGCGGAGCCCCGGTCGGCGCGTCACTGGAACACTGGAGCAGGTAAGTTAATGTTTATTAAAAGCCAGCAGCTACACTTTTAATAAACATAACTGTTGGCTGGAACACCCCTTTAAGGAGTGTTTTCAAAACGCATGAGCTGCGAGGCCTGGGTCACACCTGTGCGTTTTGCACAAATGCGCTACAGTCCATTTAACATGGTTTCCTATTGGTCATGTTCTTAACTCTGCATTTTCCACTGGTGCTTTTTTTGTTAAAGGGGTTTAGGGCCAGTTCACCCCATAGAAACAACGTCTGGATGCGTTCTGGGTGCATTTCTGCAGACACGTTTTTTTTACGTGTTTCCGATGCATTTTTTATGCTTTTCTGTGCATTTCCCCCCCCCCCTCCTTTTTTTTCTTCTTCACTTTGAAAGAGAAGTATGGGCTTCATACTTGCTTAGGTGGATGCTGCATCGGTCCCTCGCATCTCTGCACTGAGAACCAAGCGATCGCACTTTGCCGATGGCTCAGTTCTCACAGCTCTCCACGCTAACTGGAGCGCTGAGCTGTGGAGGGGCGGGGATCGGCTGTCTCAGGCTCCCAGCGGCTCGTTAAGAGGCTGAGACAGGCATCAGTCCAGGCACCTGGTGGATCCAGACTTTATTGTCGCCATGACGCGGTGCCTGGACTGCTTCCAGTGATGTCAGCAGAGGGCGGACTTCAGGCGGCTCTTTGCTAAAAATGGGTCACAGGAGTGCAAAACGAATTACACTCCTGTGACCCAGAGGAGAAGCCCAGCCTAATGCGCAAGTCTTCCAGCGCAATCGCAGGATGCATTCCATCCAAAAGTAGCTCCGGAACAATTTTTGGGCATCGTGCACCCCGTGATTGCAGCAAGTTTTATCACGCGACAATCGCGGCAGACCCCCATCGCGATTTGAGGTGTCATTCAAATGAATGACATTTCAAATGCGAGTCCCACGATTTGTCATTCACACCTTGGCGCTGTCAAATCGCGGGCAGATCTGCAGCAAATCTGCTTGTGATTCAAAACGCTGTCATGTAAATGCAGTTTTAGTTTTTGGTTCCATAGACTTCCATGGATCAAAAACGCATATTGGAAAAATGCAAACTGCAACCTGCATAAGTGTGAACTAGGCCTGAATGGAGACGTGCATTCTGGCCGATTTTTTTTTGGTGCGCGCCAGTGGGTTCTTGACACTTTTTTCCTGCGTTCCAGTACAGTTCAGTGCAGAGAAAGTTTTTTTTTTTTTTTAGTGCAACTGACCGCACTGGTGTGAACTATGCCATTGGAAACCATATAATCTACTATCCATGTGTTTCTGGTGCAGAAAAAATGCTCTGGACTGCATGTTGTTTTGGCTGAACTCGCATTATTTTATTCCCGCAGTCAGTGTGAACCAGGACTAAATCAGCTGTCTTGGCCGTATGCCTAGACTTCACTGCAGTGCTAACCAGGAAAAGAAAATCTAAGAGCACTTTCTAAACCATAAATAAACATGGAGACAGCAGATATACATGTAAAACCTATGTAGGAAGATTTGTTTCATCCCTGTTATCATCTGAGGCTGTTACATTCACTGGGTATATGTGAGGGTTTACATCCACTTAAGGACCTTAGGCCCCTTTCACACGGGGCGGATCAGTAATAATCTGCCTTTGTATGCTCAGCGGGGATTGCTCCGTTGATCCCCACTGAGCCGGCGGATGACAGGGCGGCCCCCGGTCCCCCTATGCGGGGATCAGATGAACACAGACCGTAAGTCCGTGTTCATCCGATCCGCAGACCGAAGGAAAAATAGGGTTTTCTTCCGTCTGCAGAATCGGATTATTGCGGAGGCTGACGAGATCGGGTGTCAGCGGATATTCATTTGCTGACACCTGCAATCTCATAGGGACCAACGTTTGTCGAATGGATGAAAAAGTGGACATAAGGTCTGCAGGTGTGAAAGGGGCCTTAGATCCTTGAAGGCAGGGGCTGATGTGAATGTATAATATATATGTAAAGTGCTGCATAAATTGACAGCGCTATATAAGTACCTGTAATATTGAATAGTGCGTTTTTTTGTTTTTTTTTCTGCGTTGGTTGTCGCAATGCCTTGCACAGCAACAGAAATTGCATTATTCTCTACGATGACCAGTCACATCAATGCAACACGGTAAGGTGCGATTTTTGAAAAGGTGCAGATGCTTCTTTGGTGCCGTATATAGAATGTGTTTTTTTGCCCCATAGACTTCAATGGCTTAATTTACTTTAGAGATGATTGGCTCCGCCCTCTACAGGAAACACAAATCGGATACAATTTAAAAGGCCCCTCCCTTTCCTCCCAACCTCAGTTTTGTGTTTCCAGACCCTCCCAGGGGCACCGACACGATTTTTGTTTTTCCTAGGTCTGGTAACTGGTTGGCCGACCCCCCCCCCCCCCTTCTCCACGACCTATGTGTATTAGTCCCTGTACTTTCTGCCAGAAGGGTTCCCTATTTTGGAGGTATTTGCTTACCTGGTGAAAGTGGTGGCAACTTCCTTCAGGTTTTTCCCCAGCTCTGCCTGTGTGGAAAGCCTTGTGCTTCGGCGAGGTGTACCAAGATGGTGTCGGAGGACTTGCGGTGACGTGGCATTATGACGCCGGTAGGGCACTTTCCGGCAATGTGTTAATACGGAACGCGGCGTAGTACACTGAGGACATACTGCCTGCCTATTTCTCTGCCGATCTCCACTCACCACATGGAGCTTGGGGCTATGGAGGGAGAAGAATCCCCACATGCTTTTTTTTTTTGGAGTTGGCCTAGGTGAAGTTGGCCTTTAATTTTGTTCTATAGTGAAGTGGCAGCTGGTGGGTGAAGGCACCTAATGGGGTTTGTGTTCTCTGACACACCTTAAAGTGTCGGATAATAGTGGTACTCATAGGTCTGTAACAGCAAAGATCGGAGCAAAGGTCCAATGTCTTCTCTTACAGACTTCTCATATCTCAATCCTTTTATTCTTTCTTTTCTTTCTGTTTTTTTTTTAGTTCCTGTGAGCATGATTAGATTGTTGTAACTGGTGGTGTAAGTGAATGGTGAAGATGCCTTCTTCCTGGCATACATTAAAATGGTCTGGGGCTGAGTTACATGGGCAAGCACTGAGAGATTTCAAATGGGATTCCCAGCACCACCTAACTAACCTTAATATTGTCCACCCCCCCCCCCCCCCCCCCCACGTCCTATCACCTCTTTTGACCTGTGTAAGTAACTTCTGGAAGTACCGGTCCGGTCACATGCTCTCCCTTGTGTGGCTGCGGGGGA
Organism: Rana kukunoris; assembly: GCA_029574335.1. Classification (NCBI taxonomy): domain Eukaryota; kingdom Metazoa; phylum Chordata; class Amphibia; order Anura; family Ranidae; genus Rana; species Rana kukunoris. Next base: position 282,294,599 of record CM056059.1, read on the forward strand.
GCAGACAGAGCACTCTGACCACGGCTAGTAATGCCTGGAGTGATGACATCAATCACCCTTAGGCAGGGCTTGACAAATTTGTTCTGAATCTAGGAGCCAGCTAAATAAGTTAGGAGCCAGTTTGTGCGAGGCGATATGTAACGTGTATCGCATTTGATGTTTTTTATGCGTGCCCCTTTAACACAGGCACGTCCACCAAGCGGAATCAGCATGCTCAGTGGGGAATCTCTCCGCTAAGCAGGTTGATGACAGGTCTGTGTCCTCTCCACCATGCAGAGCGAACTCGGACACAATCATGCTCTCCTGTATGGGGCAATCAGATGGAAACGGACCACCTGATCAAGAAAATAGGACCACCACACCATACATCTGTTTGTGGCAGACAGGATCATCCTCGGCTACTTCCACTCCTTGTTGCACACTGTATGCAGACACATCCTGGTTGTGACATGCTTCTGGTCATTTCACATGCAATGATCCAATCAGTACCGCTCTGTGAGTTCTGGCCACCAGAAGTGTAAGCAATGTAAGGGAATGCCATCTGGCCCAGTGCGACATCTTATGCCGCGTACACACGGTCGTTTTTTGCGATGAAAAAAAACGTCGTTTTTTAAAACGTAATTTAAATTGATCGTGTGTGGGCAAAACGTCGGTTTTTGTCTTCAAAAAAACTACCAAAAAAAAATTCCAACATGCCTGAATTTTTTGTGTCTTTTTTCAAAACGACCGTGTGTACGCGGCATTAGTTCGGGGAGCCGCATGGGGACAAGACGTCTGCCACAGTCTAGCTCAGGAGCCAGGCCGCAAATTGTAGGCGCCAATGCGACCTGGCACCTGGGGTTTTTCAAACCCTGCCCTTAGGCTTCAATGGCCCATCCTTTGTTGGTGCTTCCTTCTGTCCTCTGAAGCACCATTGGCTGACACAAGGGAAGGGCGGTAAGGTGACTGGACCCAAGCTGGCTGAAAATAAGCATGTATACAGATGTTCCTTACACAGTTTAGGAGGGGGAAGGGGGCATTTATAAGATTAGTTAGGTGGTGCCTAAATTACTCTTTAACCAATTGCTGGCAATCACCTTATTAATCTAGAGCCGTCTTTCTCAACTATTTTCGCTCAGGCCACGTACACACGATCGGACCAAATTGATCGTGTGTACGGCCCATCGAACCGTTGTCCGTCGGACCAAAGTTTTAAAACTTGCTTTAAAATCTGTCCGATGGACACCTGACCGTCGGACCAAAACGATTGTTAGTACACAAAAGCATCAGACCAAAAACCCACACATGCTCAGAATCAAGTCGATGCATGCTTGGAAGCATCGAACTTCGTTTTTTCAGCACGTCGTTGTGTTCTACGTCACCGCGTTCTGGTCCGATGGGATTTTGGACTGATGGTGTGCACGCACATCAGACCATTTCAGCGTGGTCCGATGAAAACGGTCCGTCGGACCAGTCTCATCGGACCGGTCTCATCGTGTGTACATGGCCTCAGAGGAACCCATAAAATAGTTTCTAGGTCTCGGGAAACCCTTGAATATTTCTCTGCGGTTCAATGGGAAATTGTCCCTTTTTACATTAACGGTCAATGAGAAGAATACCCGTACAGTCGGGTAAAAGATTGTAACACCTCACAAATCAGTCTACGCTAGTACAAGGCTCTGCTAGCAAGTAGAACAATTATATGTACAGTGCAGAAAATAAGTATTTGAACACTCTGCTATTTTGCAAGTTCTCCCACTTGGAAATCATGGAGGGGTCTGAAATTGTCATCGTAGGTGCATGTCCACTGTGAGAGACATAATCCAAAGAAAAAATTCCAGAAATCACAATTTATGATTTTTTAACTATTTATTTGTATGATACAGCTGCAAAGAAGTATTTGAACACCTGAGAAAATCAATGTTAATATTTGGTACAGTAGCCTTTGTTTGCAATTACAGAGGTCAAACGTTTCTTGTAGTTTTTCACCAGGTTTGCACACACTGGAGGAGGGATTTTGGCCCACTCCTCCACACAGATCTTCTCTAGATCAGTCAGGTTTCTGGGCTGTCGCTGAGAAACGCGGAGTTTGAGCTCCCTCCAAAGATTCTCTATTGGGTTTAGGTCTGGAGACTGGCTAAGCCACGCCAGAACCTTGATATGCTTCTTACAGAGCCACTCTTTGGTTATCCTGGCTGTGTGCTTTGGGTCATTGTCATGTTGGAAGACCCAGCCTCGACCCATCTTCAAAGCTCTAACTGAGGGAAGGAGGTTGTTGCCCAAAATCTCGCAATACATGGCCCCGGTCATCCTCTCCTTAATACAGTGCAGTCGCCCTGTCCCATGTGCAGAAATACACCCCCAAAGCATGATGCTTCCACCCCCATGCTTCACAGTAGGGATGGTGTTCTTGGGATGGTACTCATCATTCTTCTTCCTCCAAACACGGTTAGTAGAATTATGACCAAAAAGTACTATTTTGGTCTCATCTGACCACATGACTTTCTCCCATGACTCCTCTGGATCATCCAAATGGTCATTGGCAAACTTAAGACGGTCCTTGACATGTGCTGGTTTAAGCAGGGGAACCTTCCGTGCCATGCATGATTTCAAACCATGACGTCTTAGTGTATTACCAACAGTAACCTTGGAAACGGTGGTCCCAGCTCTTTTCAGGTCATTGACCAGCTCCTCCCGTGTAGTCCTGGGCTGATTTCTCACCTTTCTTAGGATCATTGAGACCCCACGAGGTGAGATTTTGCATGGAGCCCCAGTCCGAGGGAGATTGACAGTCATGTTTAGCTTCTTCCATTTTCTAATGATTGCTCCAACAGTGGACCTTTTTTTCACCAAGCTGCTTGGCAATTTCCCCTCAGCCCTTTCCAGCCTTGTGGAGGTGTACAATTTTGTCTCTAGTGTCTTTGGACAGCTCTTTGGTCTTGGCCATGTTAGTTGGATTCTTACTGATTGTATGGGGTGGACAGGTGTCTTTATGCAGCTAATAACCTCAAACAGGTGCATCTAATTTAGGATAATAAATGGAGTGGAGGTGGACATTTTAAAGGCAGACTAACAGGTCTTTGAGGGTCAGAATTCTAGCTGATAGACAGGTGTTCAAATACTTCTTTGCAGCTGTATCATACAAATAAATAGTTAAAAAATCATAAATTGTGATTTCTGGAATTTTTTTTTTTTGATTATGTCTCTCACAGTGGACATGCACCTACGATGACAATTTCAGACCCCTCCATGATTTCCAAGTGGGAGAACTTGCAAAATAGCAGGGTGTTCAAATACTTATTTTCTGCACTGTAGTTCTTGTTCAGATCTCAGTGTAAATTGCAGCTCTAGGAGTGAGACTATGACTTCCACTATTACGCCCAAAAGGAGAAGAACACAGCGTCCAGTATTATAAATGGGCTGCAACAATCGCTGTAAAATGACTGCCACCATTACCTCCCAGTGAAAACACACCAGATAGTTGGACCTCAGCATGAAAGAGGTCAATGTGCATTTGCACAATTAGCTGGAATGCAGGTATCCTGGATCCTCTGTCCTCCTCCTTCAGTCTCAAAACAGTAAAACACTCCTGATCACAGTAAACCATAACCAGATAGGAAGCGCCAATGATAAGTTACCCTTTTAATAAAAGTTGGGAATTAAATGATCACTAAAGGAAAAACATTTAATTTTTTTGCTAAATAGCTTCCTTTACCTTACTGCAGTCCTGATTTCATGTCCTCATTGTTCGTTTTTGCTTTGAAGTTGCTGTAATTCTGCTCTGATCTCCACACTTCCTGCTTGTCTGGCTCCTTATGAAAAATCTCATGGCAGCTTTTCACTGTGGTCCAAGCTGTCATTATTGTGTGTCTAAAACTCCTCAGAACCAATCAGATTCATTTTAAAAACAAAACACTGCCCTGGATTTGTTTGTTTTTGTTCTGTGTGTCTCTCTACTTCATAGATATATACATACATATACACACACACAATTTTGACTTGATATACAAGTAGTCTCATGTCACAACTGAGTATACAAGAGAAGAGAGGCGCCTCTAAGTGGAGCAATGTGGTTACATTTAATGAAAGTACAACATTTAGCAACATATTGCTACGCTAAGAGTCGGTTCACACTGGGGCGACTTGGGATCCGATTTGAGGTCGCCTCAAGTCGTCCCAAGTCGCGCTGTAGAGAAAAACAATGTTAGTGAATGGGAGCGGTGTTAATACACACTACTCATGTCGCTCCGACTTCAGAAAAGGTTCCTGTACAACTTCAATCCGACTTTTCGCCTCAGAAGTCTGATCACTAGCTACTTTCCAGATAAGATAACATACATTTCTTAGGCAAACCTCTCCCTCCCCCTCCCTCTCCCAGAGCTGATTGTTGTTTTATTGGCCACTGGAATGTCTCCTGTCTTGGACATGACTTCAAGTCGTGTTGTAAATCTCCCCAGATCGCCCTGTGGTTCATGCTCAGGTCATGTCTGAGTCGCTTCTGAAAGTCGCGCTGGAAGTCGTGTCGCCCCAGTGTGAACCGACTCTTAGGCCTCGTACACACGAGGGGATATGTCCGCTGAAAACGGTCCTATGGACCGTTTCAGCAGACATCTCCGCTCGTGTGTATGGGCTAGCGGACAGATTTCTCCACCCGACAGATTTCAAAGCATGCTTTGAAATCTATCCGGTGGGAATCTGTCCGCCCGACATGTCTGCTGGTTAGTACACTTACCAGCAGACATGTCGTCCCCCGCCACCGAATGGATTCGGCGCATGCGCGGAAGTGTTTAACTTCCTGGTGCGGTGACGTGGCGGCGTCAACGTCACCGCCGCGCCGTCCGGCGGCGGGGAATTTGATCCGATGGTGTGTACACGCCATCGGATCAAACTCCCGATCGGACATATCCGATGGAAATGGTCCGCGGACCGTTTTCATCGGATATGTCCGATCGTGTGTACGAGGCCTTAGAGGCACCCTCTTCTCTTTTATACTCTCTGGCTTCTGCTGGATTTTGGTTCTAATCCCTTTGTGGGCGGACATTTTATAGTTACACAGCGTTGCTATAATCTTTTTATATGAACACCAAACTGAAGGACTTATAAATAAATGGTTGTGGAACAAATCATTTGAGTTTCCATTATTTCCAATGGGGAAATTTGCTTTGATATACAAGTGCTTTGTATTACAAGCATCTTTCTGGAACAAATTATGCTTGCAATCCAAGGTTTTACTGTGTGTGTGTGTGTATATATATTTACTGCACTTGAAGAAAAAAGATAAGAAAACAAATGGGACCAATAAGCTGTAATATATTACATTTCTGTTTTGGGTTTAGATGAACTTCGATCGCGATGAAAATGGTGACAGGTGTATATGGAATTATTTAAAAGAATACTGCGCATGTATAAAAACAGCGTAAGGGCTCTTTCACACGGAGTGTCCGTTCAGGTTCGCCTGCCAGTTTTTTTTTTGCGGACCTGAGCGGGCGCTCCGTGCTCCTCTATGGAGCCGCGGATGTCCGCTGACATCCGACCCGCTCCGATCTGCCAAAGTATGACGGAGGAAAAACCTACTTTTCCTTCCGTCTATCGGATCCCCCCCATAGGGGAGAGCGGAGAAAAGACACAGGGTGGTCCCTGCACAGTGTTCGGGGACCGCCCTGTCATCCGCCGGCTTAGCGGGGGTCAACGGAGCAATCCCCACTGAGCAAACAGAGGTGCATGGGGCGGATCATTACTGATCCGCCCCGTGTGAACGAGCCCTAAATTGTCCAGCGGCACCACAAAAGTGAGACATAATCACAATAAACAACACGTGGAAAAAAAAAATTATGCGCTAAAAAAAAAATATCATATTGGGTTATTAAAATGCAACTGTAGAAAACATAAATCTGTAATAAATAGTAGAATCCACAAAAATCTTCACGTCGTGCATACACCGTCACCACAGGCAATATAGACTCACCAAAGGGTCTGGACCCTTTATTATTAAAGGTCAAATGGGCTTGATGTAACAATCTTTGCAGGGGTCATCAGCTGCTCGGGGAGAAGTCCTTTTTCTGCTGCTCGGGGAGAAGTCCTTTTTCTGCTGCTCGGGGAGAAGTCCTTTTTCTGCTGCTCGGGGAGAAGTCCTTTTTCTGCTGCTCGGGGAGAAGTCCCTTTTCTGCTGCTCGGGGAGAAGTCCCTTTTCTGCTGCTCGGGGAGAAGTCCCTTTTCTGCTGCTCGGGGAGAAGTCCCTTTTCTGCTGCTCGGGGAGAAGTCCCTTTTCTGCTGCTCGGGGAGAAGTCCCTTTTCTGCTGCTCGGGGAGAAGTCCCTTTTCTGCTGCTCGGGGAGAAGTCCCTTTTCTGCTGCTCGGGGAGAAGTCCCTTTTCTGCTGCTCGGGGAGAAGTCCCTTTTCTGCTGCTCGGGGAGAAGTCCCTTTTCTGCTGCTCGGGGAGAAGTCCCTTTTCTGCTGCTCGGGGAGAAGTCCCTTTTCTGCTGCTCGGGGAGAAGTCCCTTTTCTGCTGCTCGGGGAGAAGTCCCTTTTCTGCTGCTCGGGGAGAAGTCCCTTTTCTGCTGCTCGGGGAGAAGTCCCTTTTGTGATGGAACCGGTCGGGTTAGGAGCGGTTTCCTGCTATCGCGATTGTTCATCTCCAGCTGATGACCCCTGCAAAGATTGTTACATCAAGCCTGTTTGACCTTTCATAATAAAGGGTCCAGGCACTCTGGTAAGAGTCTATTTTGCCTGTGGTGACGGCGCATGCACAAGGTGGAGTTTTTTTTTTTTTTTTTTTTGCTTATCACGGATTTGAGTTTTCTACAGTTGGATTTTAATAACACACTAGGTGTATATAGAGAACTTTGTTCCAGTCTTGAAGGTTATCATGAATGTGCTGTAATTCTTCTATCCTGCTTACATCTAGGTTACAGATTCCATTGGTCATATTCTATATTCCAAAGAAGATGCAAAGAAGGGGAAGTTTGCCTTTACCACAGAAGATTATGAAGTGTATGAAGTTTGCTTTGAGAGCGCTAGTTCTACCGGTCAGTACTTTACAAATGCTGCTATTGGTTTACTACTTATACAGGTCATTCTCAAAAAATTAACATATTGTGATAAAGTTCATTATTTTCTGTAATGTACTGATAAACATTAGACTTTCATATATTTTAGATTCATTACACACAACTGAAGTAGTTCAAGCCTTTTTTTTGTTTTAATATTGATGATTTTGGCATACAGCTCATGAAAACCCCAAATTCCTATCTCAAAAAATTAGCATATTTCATCCGACCAATAAAAGAAAAGTGTTTTTAATAAAAAAAAAAAGTCAACCTTCAAATAATTCTGTTCAGTTATGCACTCAATACTTGGTCGGGAATCCTTTTGCAGAAATGACTGCTTCAATGCGGCGTGGCATGGAGGCAATCAGCCTGTGGCACTGCTGAGGTGTTATGGAGGCCCAGGATGCTTTAGTAGCGGCCTTAAGCTCATCCAGAGTGTTGGGTCTTGCGTCTCTCAACTTTCTCTTCCCAATATCCCACAGATTCTCTATGGGGTTCAGGTCAGGAGAGTTGGCAGGCCAATTGAGCACAGTAATACCATGGTCAGTAAACCATTTACCAGTGGTTTTGGCACTGTGAGCAGGTGTCAGGTCGTGCTGAAAAATGAAATCTTCATCTCCATAAAGCTTTTCAGCAGATGGAAGCATGAAGTGCTCCAAAATCTCCTGATAGCTAGCTGCATTCACCCTGCCCTTGATAAAACAGAGTGGACCAACACCAGCAGCTGACATGGCACCCCAGACCATCACTGACTGTGGGTACTTGACACTGGACTTCAGGCATTTTGGCATTTCCCTCTCCCCAGTCTTCCTCCAGACTCTGGCACCTTGATTACCAAATGACATGCAAAATTTGCTTTCATCTGAAAAAAGTACTGTGTTGCTTCTCTGTAGCCCAGGTCAGGCGCTTCTGCCGCTGTTTCTGGTTCAAAAGTGGCTTGACCTGGGGAATGCGGCACCTGTAGCCCATTTCCTGCACACGCCTGTACACGGTGGCTCTGTATGTTTCTACTCCAGACTCAGTCCACTGCTTCCGCAGGTCCCCCAAGGTCTGGAATCGGTCCTTCTCCACAATCTTCCTCAGGGTCCGGTCACCTCTTCTCGTTGTGCAGCGTTTTCTGCCACACTTTTTCCTTCCCACAGACTTCCCACTGAGGTGCCTTGATACAGCACTCTGGGAACAGCCTATTCGTTCAGAAATGTATTTCTGTGACTTACCCTCTTGCTTGAGGGTGTCAATGATGGCCTTCTGAACAGCAGTCAGGTCGACAGTCTTACCCATGATTGCGGTTTGGAGTAATGAACCAGGCTGGGAGTTTTTAAAAGTCTCAGGAATCTTTTGCAGGTGTTTAGAGTTAATTAGTTGATTCAGGTTAAGAGCTCGTTTAGAGAACCTTTTCATGATATGCTAATTTTTTGAGATAGGAATTTGGGGTTTTCATGAGCTGTATGCCAAAATCATCAATATTAAAACAAAATAAAGGCTTAAACTACTTCAGTTGTGTGTAATGAATCTAAAATATATGAAAGTCTAATGTTTACCAGTACATTACAGAAAATAATGAACTTTATCACAATATGCTAATTTTTTGAGAATGACCTGTATTATCTTATATTTTAAAATGGGAAAAAAGTGATAAATTATACAACAAGTGATATTGTTTGCGCTGTGGTGGTGATGCCTAAAGGGTGATGGGAAAGGGGAAGTGAAGTAGTAAACTAGGTGAATACAATAAGTGACAAAAATGTCACAGTAAATAACAGTGACCGTGTCATCTATAAAGATGTGTGTTGGACATATGTCCACCACACATCTTTATAGATGACACGGTCACTGTTATTTACTGTTACTTTGTTCACATTGTGTTTTATGGAATTTTTTCTATATATTTATACATTTTTGTCACTTATTGTATTCACCTAGTTTACTACTTCACTTCCCCTTTCCCATCACCCTTTAGGCATCACCACCACAGCGCAAACAATATCACTTGTTGTATACCTTTTATTGTCCATTTGGATAGACCTATTTTTTGTTTGCTGCAGTATACCTCCCGTGCCCCTTTCCCACGGTCCAATCCCTTTTCACCCATTTCAGCGCAGGAGTTTCACCTATCAATTAAAGTGATAAATTAACTTACTGCTGCCACGAAAAATAACAACCCTGCAAAACATACCCGTCTGCTGGCATGGGCTCCCTCACATTCCGACCAGCTGCCAGTTCTGATTTATTCACTGAAGTAGCAGGTTAATATAAGTGTTAAGCAGGGACACTGACTGCGCTATCAATGCCTCTGCCACCTGCACATGGAAAAGAGCGTAATGGCTCCTTCACACTTGTGTGGAGAGCTGCAATTTTAAGCATTAAAAAAACGCAGGACGTATCTTAGGCAGTTGTTTCGAGGTGATTGTGAGCATGCGCACTGGGATATGTCCAAGGTACGACGCATGCGCAATTCATTTTAAGTACTTGTCTGAAGCTCAGGCCATCATTTGCATGGGGTCACGCTTCATTTAAATGTATCACGCCCACTTTGACTTACGCTGCCTTACACCTACGACTATACGCTACGCCGGCGCAACGTTGGGAGCATTTGCTTTGTGAATTCCATGCTTCCCTCTATGCGTTGCGCCGGCGTAGTGTAAAGAAGATACGCTACGCTGGAATATATATGCGCCGAGGTATGTGAATCCAGCATAGTGCACGGACACAGGGATTGATTTACTAAACATGAAGAGTGCAAAATCTGGTAAAGCTCTATAAAGAAACCAATTAGGTTTTTTTTCCTTTTTTTTTTTTCCGTCAAAGTTCAGTTGAACAAGCTAAAGGTACCATGCACATCTGCACCAGATTTAGCATTCTCCAGTTTTAGTAAATCAACCCCATAGACTTTTATTGAGTTGTGTTCAGAGGCTTTAGCAAAAAAAAGTCAAAAGCTCCAAAAATTTGAGTTTAGGAGCAGGAGTGTGAGTGAGTGAATAACTTGTATAGCGCTACAAATGTAAAATAATAAATCGCCTCAAGGCTGTGCATGAGGTCTTAGACCAGGGGTCTCCAGCTGTTGCAAAACTACAAGTCCCATAAATCATTGCAAGGCTGACCGCTACAAGCATGACTCTCATAGGCAGGGGCTTGATGGAACTTGTAGGTTTACAACAGCTGGAGGGCCACCAGTTTGAGATCCCTGCCTTAGGCCCCTTTCACACTAGGGCGGGAGGTTTGGTGGCGGTAAAGCGCCGCTATTTTAAGCGGCGCTTTACCTTTGAATTTGCGGTGGTATTCGGCCGCTAGCGGTGCGGCTTTTCCCCCTGCTAGCGGGCGAAAAAGTTAATATCGCCCGCAATGCGCCTTTGCAGAGGCGCATTGTGGGCGGTATAGCCGCGCTGTCCCATTGATTTCACTGGGCGGGAGCAGTGAAGGAGCGGTATACACACTGCTCCAAAGATGCGGCTAGCAGGACTTTTTTTTTTCCACGTCCTACTAGCGCACCGCTCCAGGGTTTTCACACTGGAAACACAGCAGCTGCTGTTTTAGGTCGGTTTGCAGGCACTATTTTTAGCGCAATAGCGCCTGCAAACTGCCCCAGTGTGAGGGAGTGATCTCTAAGACCGCGTGCGTACACACGACTAAATAAATCCGCTCAAATCGGTCTGACAGACCGATTTGATCGGATTTGTCTGCTGGGCTATTTTGGTTTGATCGTGTACACACGATCAAACCAAAATCCCCGCCGGCAGACAGCGTGGTGGTGGTGACGTTGCCATGTCACCGCACCAGGAAGTAAAAAACTTCCACGCATGCGTCAAATCCATTCGACGCATGTGCGGACAGATATGTCCGCTGGTTAGTGTACTAACCAGCAGACATATCGGACGGACGTGTTCCCAGCAGACAGATTTTAAAGCACGCTTTAAAATTTGTCTGCTGGAAAAACCTGTCTGTCCGCCCGTACACACGATCGAATTTGTCTGCTGAAACGGTTTCCAGCAGATAAATTCGATCGTGTGTACGCGGCCTAAGACACCTTTAATTCCAACATCCCCTGATCAGCCCATCTTGAGGAAAGAATTACAGTTTTTTCGACGTATACCGTGCACTTTTTTCCCCTTAAAATAAGGGGAAAATCGTGGGTGCGCGATATATGCCGATACCCGCTTCCCGCGCTTAGTTTGAACGCCGTTGCCGACATATACCGAGCGCAGTACATTCGGCCAGGCTCGGCTTCACTCGCGGTCACGCTCCTAGCCTTTATGCGTGAGAAGCCGAGCGTGCCCAAGTGTACTGCGCTCGGTATATGTCGGCAGCGGCGTTCAAACTAAGCACGGGAAGCGGGGAGGACACCATCGAGGCCGCAGACGGACGCCGGACCGGACAAGGCCACCGATGGACACCGGGCAAGACACAGACGAGGGGCATCTAAACTGTAAGTATTTTCTTTTTTTTTTTTTTTCAGGATTTTCCCTTCTAGGTTGGGGGTGCGCGCTATACGCTGGTGCGCGCAATTCCCCCGATAAATACGGTACTCAATTTGATAGAATTTCCCTAGTTGATAAGTAATAAGCCAGCACCAGGCCAGTTTTTCCTGCTTTGTATTAGTGCCTTAATTTCTATACAGTGTACCCTCCCACTGCTAGCTTCAGTTGGTGTAGAGCAGGCATGTCCAAAGTCCAGCCCGGGGGCCAATTGCGGCCCACGTTCTGGTTTAATGTGGCCCCAATGGTAATTTGGATATATACCCCTTTTGTAGCCCCCAGAAAATCCCTGAGCATCGTGCATTAAGAGGCTGCATTCATGGCAATGGTGAGGCTGCATTCATGGCAATGGTGAGGCTGCATTCATGGCAATGGTGAGGCTGCATTCATGGCAATGGTGAGGCTGCATTCATGGCAATGGTGAGGCTGCATTCATGGTAATGGTGAGTCTGAATTCATGGCAATGGTGAGTCTGCATTCAGAGGCTGCATTCATGGCAATGGTGAGGCTGCATTGATGGGCACTGACCCTTTTTTTGCTTCACAATTCTTTATTTAAAATAAAATTTTCTAAAAATTCCCTCTTACAGTTAAGGTGCATGTTATACGCAGATAAATACGGTATATCCAAATAACACGCCCAATCTCATCCTCAGATCCTTCACCACACACAGCCAAAAAGGCATAAGAATTCTTGTTGGGCAGTGTATTAGTTCATTTGCATTTAATTTAATGGTTCAAAAGGCAAAATGGTTGGCCCTCACTCATGTTCACTTCATCAAATATGGCCCTCTTTGAAAAAAGTTTGGACACCCCTGGTGTAGAGCAAAGCTAGGTTGTCGAAAGTATACATGATGGTAGATGTATAGAACTCCTTTTTTTTTTTTTTTTATCCTTTAATTTAGTAAACTATGTTCAGTATTTTACTCCATATAATATTCCATTTATATTTAAACTTGAGATGTTTTTTGCTCTTTCTTTCTCAGGGTCTGTGACAACGCATGATCAGCTAATCGCGCTTGATATCAAACATGGCGTAGAAGCTAAGAATTATGAGGGTGTAAGTTTATTATCTGACCCATTCAATGCATGAGTTGTATATATGCGATGCATCTATAAAATTGTGCCTTGTTGTCCCTGTCACATTTCAGCTGGCCAAGGCAGAGAAACTGAAGCCCCTGGAGGTTTTATTAAGACGTCTAGAGGACCTGTCGCAGTCTATCATTAAAGATTTTACATACATGAAAAAGCGGGAAGAAGAAATGAGTGACACAAATGGTGAGTGAAGGTTGAGATTCTGTCAAGACTGGGAAGAAGGTTGATCATTGCAGATGTTCAGCAGTAACTTTTATTTAAGGATTAAGCTGGGGATCTCTAGCCTCTGTCTGCAGTGAAGTGGATCGGTCACATGACCTTACTAAAACGCGTAGATTGCCATTTTTTATCAGTTATTAGCTCCATAGAAGTCTGAGGCCAATTCCTACAGTTCAGTCAATGCACAAGACTTAAATACATTCAGCAAAGGCAGGAGAACACTGACAACCTTTTATGTTAATCAGATTTAAGACCAGCAGAAGTTGGCATGTGGGGGGAGACCAGGCTATTGCCTAAGCCCTCACATTCCTATATTGGCCGTTCCTGCTTAGCTTGGTACTTTGGAGAACAACGTTGATGCTACTTTAATCCGACTTCACACTTTCTGGATCAAAGTCTCCTCAAAAGTCGCATCAAAGTAGTGCAGGCACCTTTTTAAAGTCGCTACAACTTTAAGTTGCATAGATTGGAATGGGTGCCATTGAAATGAGTTGTGACGTGTAATGCAACTTTGTGTCCAAAGTCGCATGATAAGTAACACTAGTGGAAACAGAGCCTTAGCCAGCTACATTTTTCCACCTACCTTATTTGTGGGGGTCTCCACCCCCCACGGGACATGTATTCTGACAGCTGCACTCCGTGAACCAGCTGAATTTTGTTAAGTGTATGGCCAGCTTTAGGTTGGGTTCACAGATGAGCACGCAGTGGCTCGCAGCAGAAGTCTAGTGCATCCTCGTTTCACCATTTCAGGTTCGATTTCAGGTTGAGTTCAAAAAACACACAGGGCTCCTGTGCAAGTCGCACCGGAGCGGCTGCGGAGATATCTGAACTGCCTCCATAGAGAGCTGGTCACAATCTCCTGCTGTACGAATTGGATGCAGGGAAAGCCGCATCCAATTCGCACTAGTATGAATCCAGCTTTAAGGTTACCCACTGCCCCAGTACATGAAGAGCAGAACTATAAAAGCCGCTGTTCTTTCCCAATATCTTGAGCTTCAACAAAGATCAGTACGCAGCAGGATCTGCCCGCCTTCCTCTGTGCAAGATGACAAAAACTACCGCACAAGGGAAAATTATGTACGTGTGTGTGTGTATAGTGTGTGTGTGTGTGTATAGTGCAGGGCTGTGTGTGTATAGTGCAGGGCTGTGTGTGTTTCTTGATTTTATAGTGCTAAATCAGAGGTCTCCAAACTTTCCAACTAAAGGGCCAGATAACTGTCCTTCAGACTTTGGAAGGTTCCAAACTGTGCCCACTGGGAGTAAACAATGCCTCATATTTGGTTTTGGGGGGAAAAATAGTGCCCATTTGTTGGTGTCAGTGGCAAGAATAATGCCTCAAAAGCTGGGTCAAATCAAGCAAAGGGCGGCAGTTGGAGACCACTGTGCTAGATTTTGTGTATGTCTCTATAGAACTGGATTGTGTGTCGGTTTTAGGCAGAAGCAATAAACCAACTTTTGGAGTTCAGTTGTGAAAGATGCATGTTCTCCCGATATGCACTCCTCCCTCATCATCATCTTTCTTTTGAATAGTGCAAATCAGAATCTCTGTCATATTTGTAGTGCTTACCCTGATGCCAACATTTTCTTTCACTTCCTGTCTTCCAACACTGATGTTATGGGGATAAGAAGTGGGGTAAAATATCTCAAATCGGGACAAAGCCAGCAACGAAAAGCCTTTTTACTAGTAGAGTGGGAAAAGTTTAGAGCCTCTGTCAGGTTATTAACCACTTGCTTGCTGGGCACATATACCCCCCTCCTGCCCAGGTGAAATTTCAGCTTCCGGCACTGCGTCGCTTTAACTGACAATTGCGCGGTCGTGCGACGTGGCTCCTAAACAAAATTGACGTCCTTTTTTTCCCCACAAGTAGAGCTTTCTTTTGGTGGTATTTGATCGCCCGTGCGGTTTTTATTTTTTGCGCTATAAACAAAAAAAAGCGACTATTTAAAAAAAAAAATGTTTTACTTGTTGCTATAATAAATATCCCAATTTAAAAAAAACAAAACAATTTTTTTTCTCTCAGTTTAGGGCGATGCGTATTCTTCTTCATATTTTTGGTAAAAAAAATAAAAAATCGCAATAAGCGACTGGTTTGCGCAAACGTTATAGCGCTTACAAAATAGGGGACAGAATTATTATTTTTTATTATTTTTATTTTTTTTACTAGTAATGGCGGCGATCTGCAATTTTTATTGGGACTGCGACGTTATGGCGGACACATCGGACACTTTTGACACATTTTTGGCGCCATTCACATTTATACTGCGATCAGTGCTATAAATATGCACTATTTACTGTATAAATATGACTGGCATTGAAGGGGTTAACACTAGGGGGTGAGGAAGGAGTTAAATGTATTCCCTACATAGTGTTCTAACTGTGGGGGGAGAGGGGGTGACCGATCTGTGTCCCTATGTACAAGGGACACAGATCGGTCTCCTCTCCAGAGACAGGACACTGTCTCTGTGTAAAACGGCAATGAGAGATGATCTCATATGTTTACATATGAGATCATCTCTCATTGGCCGCGCAGATCGCATAGCAAACGATCACTCTAATTGACCGTTCGCCGCGATCTGTGATTGGCTGTGTCCAAGGGACACGGCCAACACAGAGCTTCCCCGCTGCGCGCTCTGGAGCGCGCGCTGGGAACGCCCAAAGGGGCGGCCGTCAATTGATGGCGGGTTGGATATTCAGGACGCGCTGTAACTGTCATTCGGCTATAGCGCGGGCCGCAAGTGGTTAATAGATTTTGGGGAGGAGTGGGTACCTGGTTTTGACAGGTACTCACTCCCACTTTCTCGTCACTTTGCTGCGGCCAAATGCGCTGGAAGTTCAGCCCCCATCTTCCCCTAGCAGCCGGCCCATTGACAAAGTGCAGCGAGCTTCACGCACGCCAGTACGAAACCGGCTGTGAAGCTACAAGGCTTCACTGCCAGTTTCCCTTAGCCAAGATGGCAGTGGCTGCACCCAACAGCCGATTCAAAAATCTGCTCGGGTAAGGACAACGCTGGATGCCTGGACAGCAGCTACAATATTTGTACCTGCTGACTTTTAACTTTATTAAGGGGGTGGCGGAACTCCTCTTTATCCTGACATATGTTCTAATTTTCACCACTCTGTCCAAAAAAAATGTTTGGTTGTGGTTGGACTTTCGGGTCTTTAAATTCTGAATGGAAGATGGAATACCTGGATAACAAATCCTTACAATCCCTTATTACTATCGCTTAGTTTATTTCTGGCTAGTACTGTGTATATGCTGCCACATAACATTTCCCTAGGCTGGTTACACAATAGAAATATTGTTGTGTTTTTTTAGTTCAGCCAGCTGGGTTGAAGGAAAAAAAAAAGATTGCCATGCTAACACAAACAATGTTGAACACACTGATCAGCACCTGCAGCCATTAAAGAGGTTGTAAACCCACAACAAAAAGGACCTGCAAGACAAATGCATAATGAGTTAGTATGCTATGCATACTAACTCATTATGAAATACTGACCTTAGATCGCAGTCCTGGCAGTGGTCCCAGCACACTGCTCTGCCTGGCGACATGTCTCCTGGAGTTATTTCCGGGTATCATGAGCTCCGGCGCTGTGATGATGTCAGGTTTAGGAGATATCCACGGTAGCTACAGGTAAGCCTTATTATATGCTCTTGAACTTTAACTGCCAGCGCTGGTGAGATGTTGGTTTTCCAGCATTGGCGTTAGACTGGCCTCTGTAGAACATACAACTGGCTATACACGTGGGCCGAAAGTCGTTTGATTCCTGGCAAACTGTTTTTGACCGATTTTTCTGCCTGCGTTTACCTAGTTTAGGGCTTTGCAGAACCATTATTCTCTCAATGACATTTTGGAAACCTGGCATGTCAGGAAGGCCTCATTTACAGTATTTTGTAGCTCAAAGCTCTCAGCATCCTATATCCCATGTATGTCAGCACTAAAAGCCTGAAGCTCCAAAAGCTAAATACCATGGGCCAGATTCAGAAAGAGTTATGCCGGCGTATCAGTGATACGCCGGCATAACTCACACTTTGCGCCGGCTTATCTGTTTTCTGTATGCAGAAAACAAGATACGCCAGTTGGCAGCAAAGATCTGACAGGCGTAATTGTATTACACCGTCGGATCTTAACTGCAATTTAAAAATGGCCGCTGGGGGAGTTCTCGCTGATTTACGCAGAGAATATGTAAATCAGCGAGATAGGCCAATTCACGAACGTACGCGGGCCCGACGCAGTCACTTTACGCCGTTTCCGTAAGGGTTTTCCCGGCGTAAAGATAAAGCTGCCCGGGGGTGTGGCTTAGCGCGGAAGCCGAATGGACGTCTGAGCACAGAGCTCCGGATAGCTAGGGACTGAAGCAACACGAAACGGTACATCCGCGTACCTTCCTACCTACCAAGTGACACCCTGATCCCAAGCGGCATCTGACATGACGGGCAAGAAGCACTCTGGCCGCAAACCGAACCGTTTGACGGACTTTTTCTCGCCGGCCGGCGGGAGCCATGGCCAAGATGGCGCCGAGGCCTACTTTCCTCCACACGCGGCCGCCACGGTGAAGCACCCGAGGACAAGTAAGAAAACCCATCCTGGAGCGGTGCACGCCGCTAAAGGCTCTCTCCCTCCGACTCCTTCCTCCTGTAGCCCAGCCAAGTCAAAACCCAGGCTGGATGAGCGCGGTCTGACCCCGACAACAAGCCCGGCGGCGAGCGGAGCCTCTGATTCAGGTGAGGACACCCGAGACCTGCCCGACTCTATTGAATCCTACCCCACACTGAACCGACCGGTGGATGATACGGTCCTAAAGGACATGTTAGTATCGCTGCGGAGTACTCTCCAGGCAGATATGGCATCCTGTATGCATCGCCTGGCTGGAGACATACAGGAGGTGGGGGACAGGGTGACCCATGTTGAAACTAGAATGGGGGAATACGCTGAGATGATCAATGCTCTGGTTGACGCCAATGAGGACAGAGAAAATGACAATGAGTGGATTAAAGCTAAACTGGCAGACATAGAGGATAGATCAAGGAAAAATAATATGAAGATTAGGGGGATCCCTGAATCGGTGCAGCAACCTGATCTAGGCGTCTATGTCACCAGTATGTTCAAAGATCTGATTCCGGCCCTAACTGATCTAGATGTCACTATTGATAGAATCCACCGCTTGCCAAAACCCACATATCTAGCTGACCAAGTACCTAGAGACGTGATACTCAGAGTACACTTCTTCCATGTAAAGGAACAATTGATGGTTGCCATGAGGAAACAGGATCACATTCCACTGAAGTATCAGGGCCTGCAATTTTACGCTGACTTATCTCAGTTTACCCTGCAAAAGAGGAGGGCTTTAAACTCTGTTACTAAGGTCCTGCGAAATCATGGGATAGTCTATAGATGGGGATATCCATCACTAAGGACAACCGCTCTCATACGGTGACATCAATGGAAAAGGGACTTGATCTGCTCAGGGAGTGGGGTATTCTTCCAACTACGGCTGACACTCAGGAGGACCAACACGCCACATCGGGTGGAACG
This sequence comes from Rana kukunoris, assembly GCA_029574335.1. Lineage (NCBI taxonomy): Eukaryota > Metazoa > Chordata > Amphibia > Anura > Ranidae > Rana > Rana kukunoris. The sequence continues at coordinate 282,312,943 of CM056059.1, forward strand.
TGACTGGAAACAAGTCACGGCTAAGAATGCTACTTCCCACACTTGATCCACTAACGGATGGCCTTATGTTCATTCTACTCAGGTCCCTATGCTAGGGGTTAGTTTTCCATTTCTTTGAACTTATTCCCCAAGTGCAAGTTGCAGCTGTTGGCTGCCACCGGAGATCTGCAGTTCTCCACACATGTTGCCATGATGGCGTTATGTTAATGCTCTTATTAATCTTAATAAAAACGTATTGTTGAAAAAAAAGATAAAGCTGCCCAAAGCAGGCGCATCCTATGTTAAGTATGGACATCATGACCACGGGAAATTTGAAAATGTTTACGTCGTTTGCGTAACTCGTCTGTGAATGGGGATTTACGTAGATTACGTTCACGTCGAAAACACCGTCATAATTTGGAGCATGCACACTGGGATTTTTCTAAGGCCGGCGCATGCGCAGTACGTTCGGCGCGCGGACGCGCCTAATTTAAATAGACGCCCCCTACCCGCCTATTTTGAATTAGGCCGCCCAATTTTGTGAATACAGCACTTGCGTGTTAAGTTGCGGCGGCTTAACGGAAATAAGAAAAGTTACGCCGCCGCAACTTTGCGCAGGGCTTTATGAATCTGGCCCCATATATACTTGAGTATAAGCTGCCCGAATATAAGCCAAGGCACCTAATTTTACCACAAAAAAATGGGAAAACTTATTGACTGGAGTATAAGCATAGGGTGTCCATCTGCATGCCTCACTGTGTCCATCTGCATGCCTCACTGTGTCCATCTGCATGCCTCACTGTGTCCATGCGCATGCCTCACTGTGTCCATACCTCACTATGCCCATGCTTCACTGTGTCCATGACTAGACTGACATTTAACATGGGAGTCTATGGAAGGGGTAACTGGCTTTGAAAAATTGGTGCTCCCAGCCGTAGGTCCCCCAGACAACAAACTTTGCACACTTGTAGAGTAGAAATGGTGCTACATGTGTGCCAAGATCCGGGTCCAGGGGACCTATGACCAGCCGGTACTGGGTCCCCAAAGTTACCGGAGAAATTACTATTTAACATGGGAGTCTATGGAAGGGGTGCTTCCCGGCCGTAGGTCCGCAGACAAAAAACTTTGCACACTTGTAGAGGAAGAGTGGGGTCAAGTTTGGGGTCCAGGGGACCTACGGCCGGCCGGTACCGGGTGCTCAAAGTCCGGGAGATCAGGGGCAAAAAGGTGACTCGAGTATAAGCCGAGGGGGGGCATTTTTAGCACGAAAAAATGTGCTGAAAAACTCTGCTTATACTCGAGTATATACGGTAAGCTTCTTTTGAGGCAGATTTGGTCCCATGGAGTTCAGTGAAAATGCCTGTAAACTCAAACTGTTTTTTTTTTTTTTTTTTTTTTAGCTCAAAACAAAAATTTTATATTTTGGATGATGGGAAGAACTAAATGGCCATCATAAAAGATTTACGTGATAATATTACATTTTACAATACTGAAATGTTCTACCTGCATATATTGACTTACTGTTTTCTTCCTCTTCACAGAATCCACCAGCCAGCGTGTCCTTTACTTCACTACGTTTTCTATGTTTTGCCTTGTCGCTCTCGCCACTTGGCAAGTGTTCTACCTCAGGAAATTCTTCAAATCCAAGAAACTCATAGAGTAATGTGTGGACTTGGATGAAAGACTTATGACGTGCCGAGTAACTAAGAAAGACCAAGTGAATGTGCAGTTTCCGCATTGTGGCACATTTGTGTAAATTGATAATGGCGAGGGATATATATGTGAGTAGGTGCACAAGTAGCTGTAAATCCAATTCTTGTATTTGGTACAAATTGGAACCTAAAAGCAGCATTCTGGTTGCTGTGATTTGCAGCTACCTGCACTGTCACACAAATGTCCTTCACGATACACTAAAACGTATTGAGCTGGGTGTAATGAGATTTTTGATAATGGATTATGATGTTCAATAGAGATTATATATAAACCATTTTGAGATTTTGTAACAGACCCGTAAATCCAAAGAGGAGGTGTGAACTACGGTATTTTAGTGGAAGAAACAATGGAAAGTCTGAAGCTAAAATATTTTTTATTACCTCTGTACTTGATTAAACTCTCCTGTGGAATATATTTTTGATACTACTAAGTATTCTGCCCTGGTAAGCTTATTTTAGTAAACCAAAGCCAAGAACTGCAGTGATGTACAAAGTCCGGTAACCTATCACAGCCAGCCAGGTTTTTAAAGACAGATTGCTGAAAGTTGTATTTTAAATTGATCGCTGTTCGTTATTACACTTTGCATGTTGCTCTTTGCCTGATTAAATCCAATAATCTGTTACATTTACTTCAATGGTTGTCCATGTGTTTTTTTTTTTTTACCCTCAAAGTGGAGTTCCACCCATTTTTTTATGTTTGTCTGTGCTGCATGCCCTAATCTCATAGCGTTCAGAATGGTCAATTTTTATTTATTTTGTTGCTTGTAAATACCTTTATTTTGTAGTCCTTCATCACTTCCTCCTCCTTATTAGCCTAGGCTATTAATTCACAAGGCTATTTGCAAGGGTTTCTGCGATAGGCATCATGTTTCCCAGTAGTCCTTGCAAACCTGACTGAAACCTATTACATTGCTTGTGCAGCACTGAGCATGTGCGAGATATGCAAAGCTGAAATCCAGGAAGTCATACAGTCTGGCTTCATGATGCCCACACTTAAGATGGCCACTGTCTATTTATAGTTTATAAACTAAATCATCTAAATGCTGTAACAACCTAACAAAACGGACCTTAGTTTACAGACTAACTTTACTAGAATACATTAAGCTTGTGTATTACAGGGGTATTTATATTTAAAAAATGAAATTGTGGGTGGAACTCCCCTTTAACAGAATACTATTTTACATTGTTGCACAGAAGCTTGTATCTAGATGACAATTTACTGTCATTGCAGTTATGTACAAATTTGCTGTGAACCACATTAGCCATTTTTTTTTCATCTCTCCCATACAGAGTAATGAACCCATGAAATGGTCCATTCCCTACCGCTTAATCTACTTACAGGGTAGCCAGATTTGACCGTACATTCAGATATCCAAAACGGACAGGATTTTTTATTTTTTTTTGGGCTAAATGCAATGGTCTTGTGATGACCTCGTGCAGTGACTGATGAAGTCATAGTGTGTCTGAAATCTCCACCCTGACCATGCAATATCTGATGTTTCACCACTTCAGATCCGCGCTATGGACAAAAGACGTCCACAGCGCGGCTCTCAAGTGCCAGGATCACGTCTTTGGACGTCATGTTATTGTAATTCCCCGCTGGGTGGAGCGCAGCGGGGAAAAACAGTGCCGTCGCATCGCTGAGGATCCGATGCATGTGCCTGGCGGCCGCAGTGTCCGCCATATACATGCGATCGGCGGTGACACAACAGGGACGTGGAGCTCTGTGTGTAAACACAGAGCTCCACGTCCCGTCAGGGAGAGGAGACAGATGCTGTGTCCCTTGTACATAGGGACACAGCATCGGTCACCTCCCCCAGTCAGTCCCCTCCTCCCACACAGTTAGAACACACCCAGGGAATACATTTAACTCCTTCCTCACTCCCTAGTGTTAACCCCTTCAATGCCAGTCACATTTATACAGTAATCGGTGCATTTTTATAGCACTGGTCACTGTATAAATGTGAATGGTCCCAAAAATGTGTCCGATGTGTCCGCCGTAATGTCGCAGTCCCAATAAAAATCGCAGATCGCCGCCATTATTAGTAAAAAAAAAATAGTAATTCTGTCCCCTATTTTGTAGGCGCTATAACTTTTGTGCAAACCAGTCGCTTATTACGATTTTTTTTTTCTTTTTTTTACACAAATACGTAGAAGAATACGTATCGGCCTTAAATGAGAAAAAAAAAAAAAAACTTTTTTCTTTTAAAAAAAATTGGGATATTTATTGTAGCAACAAGTAAAAAATAGCGCAAAAAATAAAAACAGCAGAGGTGATCAAATACCACCAAAATAAAGCTCTATTTGTGGGAAAAAAAGGCCGCCAATTTTGTTTGGGAGCCATGCCGCACGACCGCACAAATGTCAGTTAAAGTGACGCAGTGCCGGAAGCTGAAATTTTGCATGTGCCCAGTAAGCAAGTGGTTAAAGGAGGAGTTCATCTTTTTCGAAAAACTGTCTATGCAGGTAAGGCACGCCTGTAGATAAAAACAAACACTGCAGCTTTGACCAAAGTTAAATTATGCTTCTGCTTTAGGTATAGGCCATTTACAAACCTCCTGAAACCTGACTGAAAAACCAGTCCGCAGACCAGTTTCAGCGGACATGTTTGATCGTCTGTACGGCCTAGTGGACATGTTTCCAGCGGACAAAAGTTTCTAAACATGCTTAGAAACTTGTCCGCTGGAAACCTGTCCGATGGTTAGTACGCCCAACCATCGGACCAAAATCCCGCGCATGCGTCAAATTGATTCGACGCATGCGTGGAAGCATTGAACTTCCGTGTTTGAGCACGTCGGTGTCTTCTATGTCACCGCGTTCTCTGTCTGCGGGGATTTTTGTCTTATGGTGTGTACACACATCAGACCAAAATATCCCTTCAGACATGTCCGATGAAAACGGTCTCCTCGTGTGTACAGGGCCTAAGAGGAAAATATTTTGGTCTTTACAACCCCTTTAACATTCAGTTAAAAAAAAGACAACTTGCTTCAAAATTTAACCGATGGACGCCTAACCAATAGGTCAAAACCGATCGTTAGTACATACGACCATCGGTTAAAAATCCACGCATGCTCAGAATCAAGTCGACGCATGCTTGGAAGCATTGAACTTCATTTTTCTCAGCACGTCGTTGTGTTTTACGTCACCGCGTTCTGATACGATCGTTCTTTTAACCAATGGTGTGTAGGCACATCAGACCATCAGTCAATTTCATCGGTTAACCAATGAGAATGGTCCTTCAGACCGTTCTCGGCGGATGGACTGATTGTGTGTACGAGGCTTTACTCTGATCTCAGTGATGCTGCGACAGAGGAGACAGTGGACTGCACATGTGTAGGGGTTTGAGAGCTTGCTGCTGTGATGGTGGAGGTGAGCAATAATGGCTGGGAATGTCTTGGCAAAGTCCTAGCAACAAGACAGGATGGGATAATTAATGTCATCTGAGATTTATCCATCCAGGCTTCAAGAGGTCTTAAATGACTTTCACCAGTAGCAAGAACATTATCTAACTTTAATTAAAGCTGCTCAGTTTGTTTTTATGTACAGACGCCCCTTATAGCCGTTTTTTTGGTAAAGGTGAACTAACCCTATAACTGCTCATCTGATGATCAGCAGCCAGAGTCATTTCTTTCCCACACTTCTACAAAGTTTGTATGTTTGGTTGAAAAACATCTAATATTTGCTTTGTGTGCAGTTTTAAAAAGCTGAATGTGATTACTGTATGTGTGTGAGCAAATCTTGCACTTTTTATTTTTTTTGCAATGATTGAAAATAACGCAAATTCTAGAAGGTGATATTCTGGCAGTTTTTAATACATTTTTACTGGGTAATGTTGTAAATGTGTGCATATTATTTCTTTCCCATGTGGTACCTTAAATCACACGAGTCCCCGTCATTTATTTATTAATTACAGGTTTATATAGCATTTTAAAGCGGATCTCCACCCTAAAGTGAAGATCCGCTGATCGGAACCCTCCCCCCCTCCGGTGTCACAATTGACACCTTTCAGGGGGGAGGGGGGTGCAGATACCTGTCTAAAGACAGGTATCTGCAACCACTTCCAGCCCGCAGTCTTGGGCAAAAGACGGGTTTTTTTGGTGACATTCCATCGCCCCCCCGTTGTGTGCTGGGAACTCTCAGCTCCCAGCACACAGCGGGAGCCAATCGCCGGGCGCAGCGCGACTCGCGCATGCGCCGTAGGGAACCGGGCAGTGAAGCCGCAGCGCTTCACTTCCTGGTTCCCTCACCGTGGATGGAGGGGGGAGCAGCAGAGTGACGAGCGATCGCTCATCCTCTGCTGCGGACGCCGCTGGACTCCAGGACAGGTAAGTGTCCTAATATTAAAAGTCAGCAGCTGCAGTATTTGTTGCTGCTGGCTTTTAATATTTTTTTCTAGTGAACCATCCGCTTTAAATAGCGCCGACAATTTCTGCAGCACTTTACACACACACACACATATATATTTTTATGTTTTACATTAGTCCCTGCACTCAGTGAGTTTACTGTTTTTAAGATCCCTAACTCACGTTCATACATACACATACTAGGGCCAATTTAGACAGACCAAATTAACCTACCATCATGTCTTTAACCACTTAAGGACCGCCTCCTGCACATATACGTCGGCAGAATGGCACGGCTGGGCAGATCCACGTACAGGTACGTCCTGTACTACTACCCAGCCGTGGGTCACTGGCGCGTGCCCGCGGCGCCCTCCCGTGACCCGGTCCGAAGCCCTGGGACCGTGGACCCGATCGCCGCTGCAGTGCGGCAATCGGTCCCCGGAGCTGAAGAACAGGGAGAGCTGTGTGTAAACACGGCTTCCCCGTGCTTCACTGTGGCGCCTGCATCGATCGCGTCATCCCTTTTATAGGGGGGACACGATCGATGATGTTACACCTACAGCCACACCCCCCTACAGTTGTAAACACACATTAGGGAAACACATAACCCCATCAGCGCCCCCTGTGGTTAACTCCCAAACTGCAACTGTCATTTCCACAATAAACAATGCAATTTAAATGCATTTTTCCGAAGTGTACGAGGCTTTAGTCAGTCAATTTTATAAATAAGTAATTTTTCTTCTTCATTGATGTGCACTGATAAGGCGCCACTGATGGGCTGCACTTATGGGCACTGGTGAGGCGCTATTATGCCGCACTAATAAGTGGCACTATTACTCCACACTGATGGGCACTCAGCGACAATGGTGGGCACCGACAGGTGGCGCTAGTGGACACGGATAGGCGGCACCATTGGGCGGCACTGATGTGAATTGATGGGCAGCACTGATGGGCACTCAAGGGCAGCACTGAGTGGCACCAGTTATGGGCATTGATTTGTGTCACTGATGGGCACTCATTGGCTCTGATTGGTGGCACTGCTGCAGCTTTCCTGTAATCAGAGCACCGATGATCAGTGCCCTGATTACCTTCCCTGTTCTCCCCTGCAAGAAGATGCTGCTGATCAGCTCTCCTCGCCACATTCTCTGTCAGTGTGAGGCAAGGAGAGCCGATGCGTTTACATGTTACCGGCTGTGATTGCACACAACCAATCACATGGTTAAAGAGCCACGTCAGAACGCACGAGAGAGCGGCTGTTCTGGTGTGTCGTCCACCCAGAACGAGAGCCGCACCGCAATTTATTGGCTCACATGAATTTTGCCAATTCTCTGCGTAGTATGTTAAGAAACTGGGAAGGGGACTGTTCTTGGTAATGTCTGAAAAGGTAGAGCAGGTGAAGGAGAATGTTTATTTTAAAGTGGAACTTTAGTCAGAAAATAAGTCCTGCTAGATCAAGTCAGGCTGGCCCCTTTTGTAATAAGTACCTATACTGTTTAAAATCCAGTAATACACTGTCTCACCCTGCTCTGCACATGTTCAGTTGCTCAGATCACTATAGGACAAAGTTGCAGGAGCAATCCAGTCCAGTCCAGAGGCTCTATGCATCCACTAGCTTTGAAATGTTCAGGGAGCCATGCAGATCAGTCAAACAGGTAGAGGAAAATTCACGTGTGACGTCGAACACCTGGGGGCATGGCTACATGTTTCAAGGTCACCATACCTCTTAACCCCTTAAGGACCGCCTCCTGCACATTTACGATGGCAGAATGGCACGGCTGGGCCCATGCACGTACAGGTACGTCCTCTGTTAGTGCCCAGCCGTGGATCGCGGGTGTGTGCCCGCGACCCGATCCAAAGAACCGTGACCGCGGGACCCACGGACCTGATCGCTGCTGGAGTCCCGCGATTGGTCCCCGGAGCTAAAGAACGGGGAGAGCTGTGTAAACACTGCTTCCCCGTTCTTCACTGTGAAGCCGTCATCGATTGTGTGATTCCTTTTATAGGGATACACAATCGATGACGTCACACCTACAGCCACACCCCCCTACAGTTAGAAACATATTAGGTCATACATAACCCCTTCAGCGCCTCCTTGTGGTTAACTCCCAAACTGCAATTGTAATTTTCACAGTAAACAATGCATTTTAAATGCATTTTTTGCTGTGAAAATTACAATGGTCCCAAAAATGTGTCAAAATTGTACAAAATGTCCGCCAAAATGACGCAGTCACGAAAAAAATCGCTGATCGCCGTCAGTAGTAGAAAAAAAATTAATAATAATGCAATAAAACTATCCCCTATTTTGTAAACGCTATACTTTTTTGTGTAAACCAACCGATAAACGCTTATTGCGATTTTTTTTTTTTTACCAAAAATTGGTAGAAGAATACGTATCGGCCTAAACTGAGGATTTTTTTTTTATAGCGCAAAAAATAAAAACCGCAGAGGTGAACAAATACCACCAAACGAAAGCTCTATTTGTGGGAAAAAAAGGACGCCAACTTTGTTTGGGAGCCACGTCGCACGACCGTGCAATTGTCAGTTAAAGCGACGCAGCACCGAATCGCAAAAACTGTCCGGGTCCTTCAGCTGCCTAAAGGTTCGGGTTTTAAGTTGTTAAGCTCTTGCCACCACTCCATAAAAAGATTGTCAAGAGTAGGGGTGAACTTTCATAGGGAGCTCATAAAGGCTCTGCACACAGAAACCTCCAAAGAATATGACATTAGATATTTTATTATCAGTATCATCAATAAGTATTCTAAATCAGCCCTCAAAATTTCCACTCGCCTACTAGCATTTGGCGAGTGGATTTAAGCTGGGGGCGAGTGATGACAGGGCTGCATGACCAATCTCCCTCCAATCTGTGCCTACACTTAGAGTCCCGATGAGATTGGCGGCCGAAGAGGAAAGGTGCATGCTCGGGAAAAGTAGTCTGGTGAGCCGCGCACAGGCAGAGCAGTACACAGGTGCTCTCCTTACAATTCTCAATAAGCCATGAGACCTGCCCCCCTCCCCCCGACCAATGTAGCTGGAGAGCAGAGAGCAGGGAGTAGGAAGTAATGAGTGAGGTGGAGGATCGCGAAAATTACCACTCCGGTGCAGCGCTCACTAAAAGTTGCCCTAACAAGAGAGCGGCAGCCATCCAGTTTGTGCAGTTTTCTTCTCCTTGTGCTCTATGTAAGTGTCCAAAAGTTCAGCCTGAGCACTGTGAACAGACTGGTCTCAATGTGTGCTGTGCTATGGTGTCAATGGCTATGCAGTTGTGTGGATCTCAGCACTGGATTGTACTCCCTCCCGCTGTGCTGCAGCTCCTCTCCTCACTGCCAGCCTGAATAAAAGAGGAAAGTGGGGACATGCAAGCGTGGAGCCGCACACACAGGTTCCTGATGATGAGATGAATAGGAGAGGGAGAGAGAGAGGATGAATGGGAGTTGCAGAGGAGACAGCAAGAGAATGGGGAAGAGACCCAGTTTTAGTGCCCTGTTGCTCTGGTCTGCCCCCAGTGCCCTGTCCCTCTGGTCTGCCCCCAGTGCCCTGTCCCTCTGGTCTGCCCCCAGTGCCCTGTCCCATTTTGTTAAAGTCGTTGTTGGTAATATTTAATTTTGTAACTTGATTCTGCATAAAACATTTAACAGTGTCATTGCATGAGATAATCTGCGAGGGCTGGTTTACGGGTGCAATTAGGCGCAGGGCAGTGTATGAATTAGGTGGGGCAACTGCTGGCGAGTAACTCTTGAGGCCTGGCTAGTAGCTCAGGGCTTGAAATTTTGAGCCCTGTTCTAAATCATCTAAATATTTTGAATATAGTGTATATCAAAGTGAAATTATGTGGATTTAGGGGCTCAACTGTTTGCTAGTGATATAGAGCATCACAAAGTAAGAGGACTTCCGGAGACATCTAATGCTGTATGCTAGAAAGAATGTGCTATTTGTCAGGTTCAATGTGGGCTATACAACCTGTTTTTTAAGAAGAATAGTTGATCACTTGGATTTTATTAGACGTACATCAATACCTTGGAAAGCCACTAGATGATGCTACAATTTTGCTAGATTAATAATAATAATATAATTTTTATTGTTACTGAATCTATTTATCATGAACCACTTGCCTACCAGGCCAATTCTGACATTTCTCTCCTACATGTAAACATAATTTTTTTTTTTGGCGCTATATACAAAAATAAAGCAATATTTTTTTACTTTTTGCTATAATAAATATCCCCAAAAAGATATAAAAAAGCTATTTTTTTCCTCAGTTTAGGCCGATACGTATTCTTCTACCTATTTTTGGTAAAAAAAAATTGCAATAAGCGTTTAACGATTGGTTTGCGCAAAATTTATAGCGTTTACAAAATAGGGGATAGTTTTATCGCATTTTTATTATTTATTTATTTTTTACTAGTAATGGCGGCGATCAGTTTTTTTTTCTTTTTGTGACTGCGACATTATGGCGGACAATTTTGACATATTTTTGGGACCATTGTCATTTTCACAGCAAAAAGTGCTATAAAAATGCATTGATTACTGTGAAAATGACAATTACAGTTTAGGAGTTAACCACTAATGGGCGCTGTAGGGGTTATGTGTGACCTCATATGTGTTTCTAACTGTAGGGGGGTGGGGCTGGACTTGTGATGATATTGATTGTCTTTCCCTATATCAGGGAACAGACAATCCGTGACACTGCCACTGTGAAGGACGGGGAAGGTGTGTTTACACACACCTCTCCCCGTTCTTCAGCTCCTGTGACCGATCGTGAGACACTGGCGGCGATCAGGTCCGCGGGTCCCGCGGTCACAGAGCTTCGGACCGGGTGGCGGGCATGCGCGACCCACGGCTGGGCACTTACAGGGGACGTACCTGTACGTGCCACTGCCCAGCCGTGCCATTCTGCCGACGTACATGTGCAGTAGGCGGTCCTTAACCACTTAAGGACCGCCGCATGTACATTTACGTCGGCAGAATGGCACGGACAGGCACATCAACGTACCTGTACGTGGCTGCCTTGACGTGGGTCGGGGGTCCGATCGGGACCCCCCCGGTACATCCGACGGTCCCGGTGGCTGTAGGAGTGATCCGTGCTGAGGGGGCGGTGGTTCGTTTTTGTCCGCCCCCTCCGGATCGCTCCCAGCCAATGCGCGCGCTCCCCTGCAGTGTCATTTCCTCCTCCTGTGTAAACACAGGAGGAGGAAGTCATGTGATCTCTGCTCTCGTCCGTTTTTTCAACCGCCGCTGAGGAGAGATCTCATCACATAGTAAGTCTGCACAACACTACACTGACACCAGTACACGCAGGCACATTAACCCCTTGAGATCCCCCCCCCCTCCCCCTGTCACAGTGTCACTGAATGCAGTGATCATATGTACTGATCACTACAGTTAGTGTCAGTGTGACAGGCAGTGTGACAGTCAGTTAATGTTAGGTCCAGGGTAGCCCCCGTAACACCCCCTAATAAAGTTTTAACCCCTTGATCACCGCCCTAGTTAACCCTTTCACTCCCTATTGCCAGTGTCACTAAGCGATCATTTTTCTGATCGCTGTATTCGTGTCGCTGTTCCCGCTAGGTAGCTATTTTTTTTTTATTGTGTTTTTTTTTTTTTTTACTAAAGACATGTGGCTAAATAAATTTTGGCCTAAATGTTTGACTAAAATTTAGTTTATTTGATTTTTCTTATAACAAAAAGTAAAAAAATATTGATTTTTTTTCAAAAATGTCGCTCTATTTTTGTATATAGCGCAAAAAATAAAAATCGCAGAGGCGATCAAATACCACCAAAAGAAAGCTCTATTTGTGGGAAGAAAAGGACGCAAATTTCGTTTGGGAGCCACATCGCACGACCGTGCAATTGTCAGTTAAAGCGATGCAGTGCCGAATCGCAAAAAGGGGCCTGGTCCTTTACCTGCATTTTGGTCCGGGTCTTAAGTGGTTAATGCTTTAAAAAAATTAACAGTAAAGTTAGCCCAATTTTTTTGCATAATGTGAAAGATGATGCTATGCCGAGTAAATAGATACCTAATATGTCACACTTCAAAATTGCACACACCCAAGGAATTGTGCCCAACTTTGGTACTTAAAAATCCCCTTGAGCGTTTTTACTAGTTACATGTTTTGAGTTACAGAAGAGGTCTGGGGCTAGAATTATTGCTCTTGCTCTAACGTTCACGGGGATACCTCATATGTGAGATTTGAACATCGTTTACATATGTAGGCACGACTTTTGCGGTCGCTACTGCATGCAAGCACAATGGGACAGGGGAACTTAAAAAAAAAAAATGTATTGTTATTTTTACTTTTATTTTTCTACTTGCTTTTTTTCTAGTTTGCTTTTTGTTACTTTTTTTTTTTTTTTCATTTAAACATCCCTTTTAATAGGAATATATGATGACAGGTCCTTTTTACAGTGAGATATGGGGCCAATAATTCCCCACATTTCACCTCTGAAGCCTGAAATAAATAATAATAGAAATTAACAAACCCAGCTTCCCAGCCGAGGCGGCGCCATTTTTCCGAATGCAGAGGTCGGGTGTGATGTCATAACATCGCGCCCAACCTCCGAACGATCATAGAGACTTCAGGACCATCTGGTCCGCCGGAAATCTCGATGGTCAGCATCTGGTGCCGGCAGATCCCTTCTTCGTTTGCTGATGGCATCTGCAAGCCCGGGGGAAGTACCGGAGGGCGGCGGGAGGGGGGATGTCCCCTCTTGCCGCCCATAAGAATGTTTAAGTGGCTGAACAGCCACTATGATTTTTCTTATGGTGTAGGGAATCACTGGCTGAAAAAGAAGATATCTGAATGATGTCTGTAACTGCAGGCTCAAAGTCAAGGACGTCATATGATGTGCAGCGGGCGGGAAGCGTTTAAACAAACAAATTGAATAAAGGATTTGCGCAAAAAAGGGGGGGTTAAACCAGTAGTGCAATAATGTAGATGTCGTCACACGCATCAAAAAATAAATAAATAACAAAGTGCAAATTAGCAGATGACCCGACTTCAAAAGCTAGATGGTCACCAAGTGGTGATATTGTGCAAAATAACAATATAAAGTGCAAATCAGGTTCCCCAGATGAAGACACGTGACAGTGTCGTAACGGGTAGGGAGGCGGACGGACGTGACGTGCATCTGGAGTGACGTAGGACGCTGCCGTTTGTTTTTATTGTTACCGATCGTTTTTTTGCTGTAAGCATAGGTTTTTCCTATTAAAATTCCCCCTTTACTTTATACTACACCATTGGAGGCTCTCTGTTTGTTGTCTTTCTCCTGGAGCAAAGGGCTCGTTTAGGTATAGCCCAGGTGTTTACTGCTACCACAGAAGAAAGGATAAGACGGAGAGGCTGGAGGAGACACTCAATACGGTGCTATGGCCGTAAGGAGGTGGACCATATCAGACTTACTCAACGCTTGTCTTTTCCGTTGGTGAGGTGAGAGTTCTGTGAGCCTGCTGAGGGATATCTCCATCTTTTTTCTCTAGACACATTGTCACCCTGCTCCACACTTGGACTACTATTGTTACTTAGCTTCCATTTCACATTGACTAGTACTCCATTGGATTATTTTCACTTTATACGTTAGTCCATATTCTTGGTGATGATTTATGCTGCTATATAGTTAGTTGGACATTTAGCACTTTATTGGACACTTTGCACTTTATATTGTTATTTTGCACAATATCACCACTTGGTGACCATCTAGCTTTTGAAGTCGGGTCATCTGCTAATTTGCACTTTGTTATTTATTTATTTTTTGATGTGTGACAACATCTACATTATTGCACTACTGCAGGGGTGACCAACCAGTGGCCCGGGGGCAACATGTGGCCCACGGAGCCCTCTCATGTGGCCCGTGACCTCCTGCTCTGGAATGGGGGTTGGCAAACCTAGATCGCAGGTTGCCGAGCGCCATACCGCAGCATCAGTGTTGTGAATGAATCTGGTGGTAGAGGAAGAAAGCGGCTGTGGAGCAGAGCCCCATAAGCCGATGTTTCCTCTACAGTGCTGGCTTTTGCCACAGGCGGAGTCTATGGCAAAGTTCAGCTGACCCGTAGCATAGACACAGTGGGTGTGGGTAAACCGTAGCAGATCAGTGTGGAAGCAGTCTTACGCCCTTTTCACATGATCAGCCCAACCAAATGAGACCCTCAATTCACCGCTATAGAGCGACAGATGTCCGTTTACGCCCGCCTACCTCCAACCCGAAAAAAAGAAGGGAATTTGTCCCCTTCTATCTGGGTGGATCAGAGGGCTTATAGAGTAGTCGTAACCCTTCATCCGCCCACTCCGCTCATTGTGGCCCGCGACTGGTTACCAAGTTGCTTAAGTGGCCCTCGTGCCTCAAAAGGTTGGGCACCCCTGCACTACTGGTTTAACCCCCCTTTTTTGCGCAAATCCTTTATTCAATTTATCTTTATTTGTGTAATGTTAACACTGTTAGATTTTGCTGCATTTATTTATGTTATTGTTTTGGAGCATCTGATTCACTTGTAGTAGCGCGAAGGCCACTATATATTATTCACTGCTTAACAGTGGCAGCTGGTGCTCCATTTTTTTGGGGGGGACCCAAACAAAACCCTAGCCAACCCCCCCCCTCCGGCAACGTCACTCGCAGACAATGGGACCTGCAGACAGACAGATAGATAGATAATTGGATAGACAGATAGATAGATAATTGGATAGACAGATAGATAGATAGATAGACAGACAGACAGACAGACAGACAGATAGACAGACAGACAGACAGACAGATAGATAGACAGATAGACAGATAGATCCTTTTGTTGTCTTGTACATCCTTCTCTGAACTTTGGGGATTATTTTCTCTATTCTACACGGACCTTTGATTTATTTCTAAGTTTTTTTAATTTTGCACCGGTGTATTTATGCACTAGTTAAATAATATTTTGGTATATTTATGCAACACATTTTGTTTTTTATTGATGCAGCGCAGCTTTTTTCCTTTTCCATATTGCTCTATGTTTATATCTGACATATTAGCTGCAGCAGCATCTATTCATTATTTATTTAATTTCACAGCTTATTAATATAGACCTGCGCAGTATTTTTCCAAATTTACAGTATAGCCTTAGATACATCTATACAGCAGCGGTCACAACTTTATTGAGTTAAAATCCTTTTATAAGGTTAAGTGTTTTCTTTTTTGTCGTGATATCAAACACTTATTATTACACAAGTCATTTTCTCACTATCATTCTTCTGATCTCAAGTCTTAAGATGGATGTTTTTGATTATAGAGCCTCCAAGGTTGTCGATACTGAAGGCGTTTTTAAAATGTACAATGACAAAGAGAGCGTTATGAAAGGTCTTTTTATCAGACTTAAGAACCTTACCATTACTGAGATTCACACTCAGTGGGACATAGCTTTCCTTAACACATACATTAAACTTAATATGGTTCCTAGGAGCCTAAGATGGCAAGTGAGCCCTCAAAATGGTGATCTAGAACTACAAGAGTGGTTTCGGTATTTCAACGAAGCTGGGGTAAACTTTTTACGCTTCTTGGTAACAAGAAAAACCACCAAACTAGAAAAATTAGACACTGAGATCAAAGCACTCAAGGAAACCCTATCACCCTGTAAAGAGAGCGATGAATACAAAGAAAGATCTTCCAGTCTTCTGGGGATTCTTGATAAAGAAGAGAAGGAACAAAAAATGTAAAAAAGAAAAAAGTATAATAGAGACTTTGGGGACCATCAGGCCAGTCTAGTTTTTGAATGGCAGAAAAAACTAGCGGCCGAACAACAGAATGAGGCCAATTCTAGAATGGAAGCTGTAGCACAGGGTGACAACACTCCTGCAATAACAGCGACATACTCACAACCATCATTGCCCAATAAGGATCTGACTAAGACCCCCAAAATTAAAAAAGTGGGGAAAAAGACGAAGAAGATGAACAATCATTCACCAATTAGGACATCAGGCCCCTCAAAAAAAAAAAAAAACTATTCACAAGGTAACAACTCAGGACGGAATAAAGTGACATATGGAAATCATGGAACCAATCCAGATAGGAATAATGGTCCCCAAGACTATTATCACTATAGGGATTCCCCTAAAAGAGAGAGGGACCCATGGAGAGGGAATGGCAACCAACATAACTATGACTCCTATTCGGAGCATAGATCTCACCAGGACTCTCGCCATTTTGCAAATAGATCTAGAGAGGATCTTGAGTATGATAGCGACATAGACACTAGGAACCGTTTCTATCCATTAAGAGACCGTGAAGGCCCAAGAAACGTTGCACCTATTGACTATGAACAGACAAGACAAATCCAAGAGCTCTATAGACTAGGTCCATCAAGAGACTTTCCTCCAGGTCAATGGGAAAAAAATTCAAGTGAACATTGGGGTTTTCCCAAACCCAATCAAGGGCTAAAAAGACCTGTAGAAGGCAAAGAGGGAGCAGAGGGGGGAGGAGAACAAAGTGTAAAAAAATCGAGAACGTGAATAGTGATGGCATTTACAATCTTAGCTCTCATGTTCTAACCCAATCAGAAATCATTTTGCTAAACAAAGGACTTAAATTTGCCCCTCCAAGGAAGCTTAACAAATTTCAAACATATATGGACATCCATCAATATATACGCAAAGTGAACATCAAACGTTATTTTGCTGGTGTACCAATGAAAGATACAGTTGCTGTTCAAACAACTGTCCAACATTCAGGACTTTCTAATGCTTCTACTTGGAACCCCCCTGGTACGCTGGCTCCTTCCTTAAAAGTCTTTAGGGATGTCATGATAAGAGATTTAGATAAGATCAAAGTTCTCAATCAGAAACTGGATCCTAAATTAGAAATTGGTCTAGATACTCTTTGTACCAACAAAGAGGTTGTTATCCGTCCAGCGGATAAGGGGGGGGGGGGGATAGTAATTATGGATCGTACCACCTACATTGATGGGATCAAAATCATTGTTAATGATCTTGACACATACACCCCTTTGTTGGGGAATCCTATCATTGAATACAAAAATGTATTGGAACTGCTAGTTTCAAAGGGCGTAGAGAAAGGGATCCTCAATGAAAAAGAAAAACTATTTTTAGTACCTAAGGCTCCAAGGGTCCCTATTTTATATAGCCTCCCGAAAATTCACAAGAGCCTCACTTGCCCCCCTGGACGCCCTATCATTAGTGGCATTAATTCCATCACGTCTAGGGTGGGAAAATATATAGACCACTTTCTCCAGCCTCTAGTTCAGAAAATGCCGTCATATCTCAAAGATTCTAAACAGGTTATCAATATTGAAAAGGAAGTCTACTGAACTTAATAGTGAAAATAAGTACAAATAGCACAAACAGCGCTAATGTGTAGTGAAACCACACAAGTGAACTAAATAAACAATAAGTGACAGAAAAAATGTAAAGGTTATCAATATGTTGTCCCTACTAAAGGCGGACAAGGACTTATGGATGGTGACAGCTGACGTCAAGTCATTGTACACTATCATCCCTCATGATTTGGGTATCCAGGCTGTTAAATATTTCCTTGATCTTTCTTCCAACCTACTATCACAGCAGAGGGATTTCATTATGGAAGCATTAGAGTATGCGGCAAGCCACAATTACTTTTGGTTTAATCACAATTATTATAGACAAACCCGTGGAGTCGCTATGGGCGCCAAGTATGCGCCAAGCTTGGCAAATTTGTTCATGGCCAAATGGGAGGAGGACGTCATCTATAGTGACCAGAGTCCCCACATAGCATTGTGGGCAAGGTACATTGATGACGTCCTCCTCTTGTGGACAGGCAGCAAGTTGCAATTAGACTCCTTCATCTCATCTCTTAATGACAATGAGAGAGGCATTTGTCTGTCTTTTGAGGCTAGTCAAGATTCCATCAACTTTCTGGATCTTACCATCACCAAAGAAAATGATTATTTTCTAACTAAAACTTATTCCAAAAAGACAGATCGGAATTCTTTCATCCCCATAGGGAGCTGTCACCATGCAAATTGGTTGAAATCTGTCCCAAAAAGCCAGTTCATTAGAATGAGGAGAAATTGCTCGACTCTGAATGAATATAAAACACAAGCTGGCATCCTTAAAACCAGGTTATTAGAAAAAGGTTATGACCCCCTAACACTTGAAAATGTTTTCAATGAGGTAGCTAAAATAGATAGATGCACATTGTTGGACTCTATCCCCAAGCCCAATAACACCAAACTTTTGGTGCCATTTATTACTACCTTTTCCAATCAACATTATGCCATAAAAAAACTTATCAAGAAACATTGGCACCTATTATCAAATGATAGGGTCATTAACAGTTTTTTACCAAACACCCCTCAGGTCATCTTTAGAGGTGCATCCTCATTACGTGACAAAGTAGCTCCTAATGTGGTGGATCCTCCCACTAAGAAGGTGTCTTTTTTCCAACGAGACATCAAGGGGTACCACCAATGTAGAAATTGTCAGGTTTGTACATTAAATAAGATCAAATCCAAAAAAACCTTATCTTTTATTTCAACTAGTACCTCAAAAGAGCATAAGATCGAGTCTTTCATTACTTGTAGTTCAACAGGGGTTGTCTATCTGTTACAATTAGACATGTGCACAGCAAATTTTTTCGTTTATTTCTGTTTCGTTTCTGTTTGTTTATCGTGATTCGTAATGAGTCGTAGTTTCGTAAGACGTTAGTTATCGTATTCGTACTCTTTAGTATTTTCGTAACACTTTTTTTTCCGTTTACGTTTTTTTATGTTAGTTTATTTTTCGTTGATTCGAGATTAGTATTTTCGTTAAATTTTGTATTCTGCCTCGTTCGTATTTTTACAATGAATTTATTCGTTCATTCGTTTTTACGTTGGTTTATTTTTCGTTGTTTTGATATTCGTATTTACATTATATTTTCATCATGCCGCCTTCGTATTTTCGTAAGAAATAATCTTCGTTGCTTTATGATCATTCGTATTTTCGTGTCTAATTTCATTTGATTGTAACAACGTTCTTTTGTAGATTTTATTGCTTTCGTAATTCTGTTAAAATACATTTTACGTTTATTCGACACACTACTCGCCGTAATTTTGTAAATCGTACTTTACTGCGATTGACTTGACCGATCCACAAAACCGGTGCAACCTACCCAAACACACCCTATCTGCAGTCTAACACAGATAAAGACACACGGTCAAGGAGCCACTAGGTAATAAGAAGAAAGAAGCTCATTGGGGGGAAGGAACAAACCTCTTCAGGGTAAGGGACAGTGCTGAGTGGCTATTGGTCACAGTACTAATGAAAGTGAATTTGCATTATTTTGTATAATTGTTGTTTTCATTTCCGTTTTCCAAAGATTCGTAATTTATTTTTCGTTAGTTTTGTTTTTCGTTTTTTATTCTTTGTTCGGCTTTTCGGTTGTTTTCTTTTCGTAAGTTTGCATTTTCGTTTATTTTTCGTAATCATGATTTTTTTTTGGGGTGTTCGGTATTTTCGTTATTTCTATGTTTTCGTTTCTTTTTTCTTTCGTTGTGTGGTTCTTTTACATTTAGTAGTTTCGTATCTTCGTAGTTTTCCATATTCGTTCATTTTGGAAATATCGTTATTCGTTATTATTTGCGCTAAAACTTTCGTTCATTCGTAGGTTAACGAATCAACGAAAATAACGAATAATGACGGAAAACGTATTCGTAACTTAAAAAATTGCACATGTCTAGTTACAATGTCCGTGCGGATTACAATATATTGGCAGGACCAAAAGAGAAATGAAAGTAAGATTAGGTGAACATATCACCAACATTAGATCTGGGTTTTCACAACACTCAGTATCTAGCCATTACGACCAATGTCATAATCGCAACCCTGAGGGAACTCTCTTCATGGGGATAGACAAGTTCGAACCCCATTGGAGAGGCAGTTCATTAGTGAGAGAATTATCCAGGCTCGAAATGGCCTGGATATATCGGATCCGTACCTACATTCCATATGGACTCAATGTAGACACAGACGTAAATGCTTTTATTGACAATGGTTAGTCATATATGTAATATTTTGATATCTGTGAACTGGCTTTGAATTTTGGCTAATCTGGGTTCCCCCCCTTTTTTTCTGTCATTTTTCATCCTACTCACGCATATAAATTATATTTCACCAAACAGTCTCCTTAGAATATTATGATCCCTTTTTTATATATATATATATTGATATATATTTTTTATATAATATTTTATTGTTTTGTATGGAATAATTTGTTGCTGTTCTGCCACAGTATGTGCATATGGTTATGCGCATGTACCACAACATACATCTTTTTCCAACTAATAAATGTTGCTATAAATGCTATTTATCTAGCTTGCAACCTATGTGTGATTATGCACACTTTTATGTGACCTCTTGTCTATATAATTATTTTTATCATGATTTATAAACATCCTTTGATATGTCATTATATCTGTTTTATATCCCGGGAACTAAGTCCTTAAATTAACACATATATGTTTTTTATTTGTGGTTGCGGCATGTTTGGTTCACAAACGGCAACCTTCTTTTTAAACATTTTTTCGTTCTATCACCTGGAGATCTGTTATTAGATCCCTTTTTGTTATCCCAGTTTTCATCAGCCTAGTACTGGCAGGGATCCCTTATCCAAGATGGTGGACGCGCCCTCGATTTTCAAACCTCAGAGCTGGGCGGTCCTTGGATGTTTGTTGTTGAATAAAGAGTGGCGAGTCAGCACGCCGCTCGTGCCCCTGGAAGAAGTCATTGTTGTGACGAAACGGCGTAGGGTAAGCGGCGTGCTGACGTCACCACGAATTGTACCACGCTGTCAATCCGGAAGGACGAGCGGATGACAGAGCCGGCCGGCTATTTTAGTTACACGCAACTTTTGTTCTACATAAATGTGAGTGTACTTTACTTTTAATAAATAACTTTTTAGACGTTATTACGCCATGTCAATGTTTTCCTTCTGGGTGGTCATGCTTTTGGAGGAACGCTAATCTGGCTAAAAGGAGAAGGTGATACAAACAGGGTGACAGGATTCCTGGATTTCTCGTGCTGGCTTAATTTGAATCCATGTGTTGTTGATCTCGTTAGAGGTCTGATCTCTCTGGTAAGCAGTTTTAACCATAAGTGGTGGAGGATAACCTGTATCAATCTGGCTGTTACACACGATTTCCTTGGAGCTGTTCAACACCCATTCGGACTCCTTTTGTTGTCTTGTACATCCTTCTCTGAACTTTGGGGATTATTTTCTCTATTCTACACAGACTTTTGATTTATTTCTAAGTTTTTTTAATTTTGCACCGGTGTATTTATGCACTAGTTGAACAATATTTTGGTATATTTATGCAACACATTTTGTTTTTTATTGATGCAGCGCAGCTTTTTTCCTTTTCCAGATACAGAGATAGATAGATACATAGATAGATAGATACATAGATACATAGATAGATACATAGATAGATAGATAGATAGATAGATAGATAGATAGATAGATAGATAGATAGATACATTAGATACATACATACATACATACATAGATATATAGATACATACATAGATACATAGATAGATACAGAGATAGATAGATAGATAGATAGATAGATAGATAGATAGATAGATAGATAGATAGATAGATAGATAGATAGATAGATACAGAGATAGATAGATACATAGATAGATAGATAGATAGATATATAGATAGATAGATAGATAGATAGATAGATAGATAGATAGATAGATAGATAGATAGATAGATAGATAGATAGATAGATAGATAGATAGATACAGAGATAGATAGATAGATAGATAGATAGATAGATAGATAGATAGATAGATAGATAGATAGATAGATAGATAGATAGATACAGAGATAGATAGATAGATAGATAGATAGATAGATAGATAGATAGATAGATAGATAGATAGAGAGAGAGATAGATACATAGATACATAAATAGATAGATAGATAGATAGATAGATAGATAGATAGATAGATAGATAGATAGATAGATAGATAGATACAGAGATACATAGATAGATAGATACACAGACACACAGAGAGAGAGAGAGGGGGGGGCAGATAGAGACAGACAGAGATAAGAGATCTGTGAAGCACAGCTGCAGCAGGACGCAGTACTCTAAGCCCTCACACACATACAGGAGATGTGAAGCACGGCTCTCTGCCCCCTTCCTCCAGCCCGATCACAGTACAGGCAGAGCATACAGCACAAGGTGCTGCTGGATGGGGTGGACAGTGACACTGGAAAGGACAGACAATGAGATTTAGACAAATAAAGTGTTTTAAATAAGTTACTTACCTTAGATTCCTTTTGCAGCCAAAAATGAAAGTAACACTGCCCTGGGGAAAGCACCGCCCATTTCCTTCTGCAGAGAGGAAGCAGCAAGACCCAATTGGAGTGGAGAGAGTGGGGACACTGTATTGTGATGGGCTCGTGGCGCAAAGCACATAGCCACAGAGCTTAAAAAAAAAAATGCAAATGAAGCGTCTTGCCTGCTTGCATTGGCATGACGCTTCAATGACACTACAGCAGTAAACTGTGACCAGCGCCCACCCTGCACATAGTAGTGCTGTTAAAGGACCTTTTTTTTTCTTAAAGGGACCAAAAAAAAAAATATATTTTTTTTAATGGCTTTGGGGGAGGGGGGGGCGGCGCCCCTGCGCCCCCTACGGACGGGCCGCCACTGCTGCTTAAACAAACAAAATGTTTTGCTTTCTGGTTTTAATGTGTAGATTTTGGTTATGTTTTTGTTTTAAATAAAATAGTATGTTTCAATTCCTTTGCTTAATGTACAGCTAGTAAGATTTTTGAACTCTGGTGCACAGTTTTAATTTTAATTCGATGCCTGGAAGAATTTAACCATATATAGCCTCCAGAAGGTTTTCAGCACTGCTACTTTACCTGGCAATTACATGGTCATGCAACACTGTACCCAAATTTATATATATATATATATATATATATATATATATATTTTTTTTTTTACACAAATAGAACTTGGTTTTGGTGGTAATTGTTCACCATCGGGTTCTTTCTTTTTTATTATATAAATAAAAAAAAATGCTGAAAATTAAAACAAAACAAAACACTATTTTCTAATTTCATAAAAAAAAACTGTTATAAAAAGTTAAGCAAGCGTAAATGGGAGTTTAAAGGTGCAGAATTAATTGACTTAATTAATTGACTTTGAAACAATATCAATTTCATAATTTTATCAAACATATTTAAAATTGATACATTTAAAAAAAAAAAAGAAACAAAGGTTTGTTTCCGCTACATGTTTCGCCATAAACATGGCTTCTTCTGGAGCTTTTGTAAGATCTTATATACAATATTACTAAAATAACAAAAAAACATGTTTTAATAAATATACAAATACTAGAAAATATTTATATAAAGATCATATGGATCTACAATTCATATATTTACATAAATACAGTTAAGGCTAAGTCATCCAATGATTTCACTCTCACCCCAAATGTAGGAAGGACTCAGAGGACTCTCAGGCCCCCAGGTGGTCCGGCAAAATATCAGTGTGCCATTGAGGGGATAAACCCCTACAATAAAAACCTGCAGGAACACACATAAGTATATTCAAACATGGCAATTATATTTAAATTAGGTCAACCAAGGAATACCTATAGGATCCAACTTAACCTACCCTATTTTTATTAGGAGTTCAGTAAATCAAAAAGTTGATTTTGCTGATGGGTACTTTAAATAGTAAAAACAAGCTTGAAAGGGACTAAGCCATTTGAAAAAACACATATTGTTACAACAACCAATCCATCCATGCAGTTTAAACCCTTTTAAAGCACATAATCTGATATGCTCCTCTTACCCAAACAGTTCCTTCATCTATAATGAACAAACTCCTTTTCTCTACCTCACATTGATACCCATAGGACAGGGAAGATCCAAGTAGATAATCATTCCCAATGGGATAACCCCTGTAAACATAGGCTCGGATTCACGTGTACGGGCGTAGCGTATCTTCCTTATGCTACCCTGCCGCAAGTTAGAGAGGCAAGTGCTGTATTCACAAAGCACTTGCTCCCTAAGTTACGGCGGCGTAGCGTAAATGGGCCGACGTAAGCCCGCGTAATTCAAAGTAGCAAGGCAGTGGGCGTGTTGTATTATAATGAATCGTGACCCCATGCAAATGATGGGCGCATGCGCCATCCATGGACGTATCCCAATGCGCATGCTCAGAATCACGTAGAATAGAATGCCTAAGATACACGTCGAACACTGCCTACGACATGAACGTCACAGCCCCATTCACGTACGACTTATGTAAACGACGTAAAAACTATGGCTGTTCCGACGTCCATACCATTTCTCTTCCGTTCATGGACGGACACAGCAGCCTTTGACCTTAGGGTTATATCCGCTTCCTTCCAGGAGAGTTAGGCAGAAAAAAAGCACTTTAACTACTTGCCGACTGCCCGCCGTCATATTACTGCGGGACGGTGGCACTGCTGGGCGAGAGCCCGTAGCTATACGTCTGCTCTTAAGCGGCTGCTAGGGGGCGCGTGTAAACACATAGCACATAGCTCCCGGTCCTGTCAGCGGGGGAAACGCTGATCTCCTGTTCATACAATGTATGAACAGAAGATCAGTGATTTTCCCTAGTGAGGCCACCCCCCCATACAGTTAGAACACACCCAGAAACACACTTAACCCCTTCCCTGCCCCCTAGTGTTAACCCCTTTACTGCCAATTGCATTTTTATAGTAATACAATGCATTTTTATAGCACTGATCGCTATAAAAATGGCAATGGCCCCAAAAACGTGTCAAAAGTGTCGGAAGTGCCCACCATAATTTCGCATTACTGAAAAAAAATGCTGATCGCCGCCATTACTAGTAAAAAAAAAATATTAATAAAAATGCCATAAAACGACCCCCTATTTTGTAAACGCTATAACTTTTGCGCAAACCAATTAATAAACGCTTATTGCGCTTTTTTTAACGAAAAATATGTAGAAGAATACGTATTGGCCTAAGCTGAGGAAAAAAATTTTTTTTTTATATATTTTTTGGGGATATTTATTATAGCAAAAAGTAAAAAATATTGAATTTTTTTCAAAATTGTCGCTCTATTTTTGTTTATAGCGCAAAAAAAAAAAAACGCAGAGATGATCAAAAACCACCAAAAGAAAGCTCTATTTGTGGGAAAAAAAGGACGCAAATTTTGTTTGGGAACCACTTAAGACGCGCAATTGTCAGTTAAAGCGACGCAGTGCCGAATCACAAAAAGTGCTCTGGTCATTGGACAGCAATATGGTCCGGGGCTAAAGTGGTTAAGTGTTAACAACACTTTCCTCAGTATAGCTCCTCCCAGCCCAGGGGGCGTGGTCCCCCGGGTATAACCCCCACTCTGCCCCAGCAGCTCCAGTTCTTTCTGCCTAATGTCAGGAGAGGACATGGCCTTTTGGACTCTGTTTTGTTCCTGCATTTTTGAATGCTGTGATTCTTCTATCAACAGCCGACTGGGTGACAGGCTGGGTCTTGACTCTTGTAGTCCCCCCATGTTCGGCCATCAAGCGTGTGCCGGCCCTCAGCTCATCTCTGGGTCATCCACGACAGGCCCCATTGCTCCAGGGGTGGCCGGGGAACTACATGTTCCAGGACACATATATGACTGGTCTCTATGGCCTGGTCACAGTGGGTCTGGCCGACAGCCATGCCATTTAGCGGACGTTGGTTCTGTCCGGGATACCTCCAGCCGGTGGTCGCAGGATGGGTAAGTAGTGGTCCCTTGCTCTGGCAAGGTGGTTTGGCTGGTGTTTTTCCCTGGGGAGGTCGATTGACCGCCCTGCTTTCCTCTCTCTCTCTTTCCTCTCCCTCCTTCCCCATACTGGGTAGCGGCTGTGAGGGGGGCCTCCTGGGGTCTTTTTATTGCCATTGGTAGACCGTGTGTTGTGGGGGGCTGTGTTTTGACTTATAGGGGGTGCTGCTGTGTGCTGTTCTGTTTTTGGTTCGTCACTGGGGGTTTTAAACTGCGCAACGGCCGCCGTTTTGCCGTGGTCGTGGTTTACATAGCTCGGCGGCCATTTTCCTGTAGCCCGCTGGTGTTTTTTACCTCAGACGGCGGCCATCTTAGAATAGTCTTGGCCTCTTGTGACTGTAATAGCGCTGCAAAACACCGCAAATCATCCCTGAGGTGACAGATGCAGTGCAGCCAGCACTTCGGAGCACACCTCAGGTTTTCAGCTCACTCTGCAACCGGGTGGGGTGGTGAGTCCCCGGGGGGCCTCTGCTTTCTATTTGTGCAGCCAGGACGTGACCGGTGGGTTGTTCTGTCTTGCAGTACACAGTGGTGGGGCAACATGGAGCCTGAACCTGGTGCTTATGCCCCAACAATGCCTGAATTATTCTTTAATTCCCCTGCCGCATCTGTTGAGGCAATGTCGGCTGTCCTTGAGGCGTTTCTCGCCAGGTTTGAAGCATCTAGTAGCCAGAAGGGGGTTACAAAGCACCCCTCCCTGAACCTGCTTCTGGGGATGTCTCTGACACAGAATCATGTCCTGCAGTTGATTCTGGCTCTGGTTCTGTCATGTCAGACGATGCAGGCTTAACCCTCACGGACTGTGAGGATGACTGTGAGGATTTGGCGTTTGGGTTTCGCAATCCGCCAGGCACCACAAAAGTGTTTCCCTGTATTCCATATTTGGAAAAATTGTTATACAAGGAATGGGATACACCACAAAAAGTTTTTGCTGTTCCAAAGAACTTTTCGGTCCGTTATCCCTTTGAGGAGGACTTTTTGAAAAATTGGGTCTCTCCTCCATCAGTGCACCCTCCCGTGTTCAGACTGAGCAAGGCCACCACATTGCCTGTGGACGGGGCTCCCGCTTTTACGGACCCCGCTGATAAGAGAGTGAAGGCTGTAGCCCGCTCCATGTTCACAGTAGTGGGTTCGGCTGTGAGACCGGTTTTGGCCGGGACTCTGGTGTCACAGACGCTAACTGAACGGGCAAAGTTGTTGCTGCAAGAGCTGGAGGCGCAGGATGCTTCAGAGACCTGTAAGGACCTGGCTGAACAATTGGTTCAGGGTCTAAAATTTGTCTGTGAATCGGCCCTGGATACGCTTCCCTTGCTTTCCAGGGCCTCCGCCTATGCGGTGGTACTACTCCGTCTTGTGTGGCTGAAATGCTGGTCTGCGGACCAATCCTCAAAGAAGGCCTAGTGGATTTACCCTTCAAAGGTGAACCGCTTTTTGGGGCGTCCCTGGATGACATCATAAAGGATGCCACTGGTGGTAAGAGCACACTGCTCCCACAATCTGGGAAGGGCAAGGAGCCTCGCCGTAAGCAAGGGCCCTCCTTTACTACCCCGAAGCGTTTTTTTTGTGCGCCCAGTGCGGCGGAAAAAAGTTTGCAAGGTGCTAAGGCGCCCACTGCAGGGCAGAAGCGCCCCTGGTAGCGCAAGCCTAACAAGCCTGCTTCCGCATGAAGGTCTGCCCCCGCCCGTGTCTCGGGTGGGGGGCCGACTTCACAAATTCGCGGCCCGGTGGGGGGTCTCTTCTCTCTGACCGTTGGGTTTGCGAAGTAGTTTCCTCGGGGTACAAGATAGAGTTTCTCTCTTGTCCACCAAACAGATTTTTTCCTTCCAACCTCCAGCTTCCTCCGGTTTGCCGGCAGGCTCTGTCAGGGGCTGTCCAGGATTTACTGGACAGGGGAGTGATTGTACCAGTCCCCTCGTTGGAACGGTTTCAGGGGTTTTACTCCAATCTGTTCGTAGTCCCCAAGAAGGAAGGGGTCTGTCCAATCCTGGACCTTAAGGCCCTCAATTGTTTTGTCAAGGTGCAAAAGTTCAGGATGGAGTCAATTCGCTTGGTGATAGCAGCACTCCATCAGGGGGACTTCATGGCGTCCTTGGATATCATGGAACTTACATGTTCCCATATGCAGAGATTTCTGCGCTTTGGGATCGGGGAGGACCACTTTCAATTTGTGGCCCTCCTGTTCGGCCTGGCCTCAGCACCGCAGGATTTCACCAAGGTGCTCGCCCTGATATTGGCCCTGCTGAGACAGCGAGGGATCGCTATCGTGCGATATCTGGACTACCTTCTCCTGAGAGCTTCTTCAGGCTCAGAGTTAGAAGAGGACGTGTCTATCACGTGTCATACTCTCCAAGAGTTTGGCTGGCTTCTAAATATCCAGAAGTCTGTGTTGGTTCCGTCTCTGCGTCTGGAATACCTAGGACTAGTCCTGGATTCCTTGGAGGCAAGAGTTTTTCTCCCAACAGAGAAACTCCAGACGCTGCAATCTACGGTGCAGCAGTTGCTGACCCAGAAGTGGTCGTCTCTTCGATTCTACATGAGGGTTCTGGGTCTGATGTTGGCTTCTTTCGAGGCGGTTCCTTATGCCCAATTCCACACCAGGGACCTGCACAAGGGAAATTCTGTCACGTTGGGACAAGCTCCCGTCTTCTCTGGATTACCAGATTCAGTTGAGTCAACTGATCAAGTCCTCTCTGGTGTGGTGGCTGACGTCTCCGGTGCTTCGGAACGGAAAATCGTTTCTGCCATGCCAATGGACAGTGGTCACGACGGATGCCAACCACTCTGGCTGGGGGGGGGGGGGGCGTTTGGGGCACCCAGTCAGCCCAGGGGAGCTGAACTCAGGAGGAGTCCCGTCTCCCAATCAATGTACTGGAGCTTCGAGCAATCAGGAGCTGCAGGGCCGACTGGTCAGGATCCAGTCCGACAACAACACAGCCGTGGCGTACGTCAATCATCAGGGAGGCACACGGAGCTCAGCTGCAGCGATGGAAGTTGCGCACATCCTTCGGTGGGCCGAAAGGTCAGTTCCGGCTCTATCGACCGTGTACATTCCGGGTGTTCAGAATTGGCAAGCCGACTACCTAAGTCCCCAAACACTGGACCAGGGAGAATGGTCACTTCACCCGGAGGTGTTTCGGAGTCTGTGCCTAAAATGAGGCACTCCAGACGTGGACCTTCTAGCGTCCCGTCTCAATCGGAAGGTGCCACGATATGTGGCCAGTTCAAAGGACCCGTGGGCGGACGCGTCAGACGCGTTGGTGGCACCTTGGGGTCACTATCGCCTACTTTACGTCTTCCCTCCTCTGAAGCTTCTGCCTCTCCTACTGCGCAGAGTGGAAGTCGAGGGGATTCCAACAATCTTGATCGCTCCAGACTGGCCGCGTCGCTTCTGGAACGCGGACCTGGTGCGTCTGGTGGCAGAACTCCCCTGGCATCTACCCCTGAGAGAAGATCTTCTGTCGCAGGGTATGATCTCCCACCCTGCTTTACAGTAGCTGGCTTTAACGGCGTGGCTGTTGAGAGCCAGGTACTGAAGGACCGGGGCCTATCGGGCTCGGTGGTCTCTACCATGCTGCGTGCATGGAAGTCTACTTCACAAAGTATTTACCATCGTACGTGGAAGGCCTACATCTCTATGTGTGAAGAGATGAAGTGGCACCCCCATTCATACGTGATGTCCCGGATTCTGCTGTTCTTACAGCGGGAAGTGGATCAAACTCTCGCCTTGAGTACAGTTAAGAGTCAGATTTCGGCTCTGGCTGTTTACCTTCAGCGACCCTTGGTGGCACACTCCTTGGTGCATACGTTTGTGCAGGGGTCCGGCATGTGGCCCCTCCCGCGCGCCATCCACTACCCCCATGGGACTTGAGTTTAGTCCTTTCGGTGCTTCAGGATGCTCCCTTTGAGGACATTTGAAAAAAATTCCCTTTGTTGACTCAAAAGGTCACAAAAGATGGTTTTTCAGGTAGCAATTACATCGATCAGACGGGTGTCTGAACTGGTGGCCTTGTCCTGCAAGGCTCCCTACTTAGTCATCCATAAGGATAAGGTGGTGCTGCGACCTCAGCCGTCTTTTCTCCCGAAGGTGGTTTCGGCTTTTCACATTATTGATGACATTGTTCTTCCATCCTAATGTCCTCGGCCGAAAAACCCAAAGGAGGCCACTCTACATTCCCTGGATGTGGTTAGGGCCCTACGAGTGTACGTATCGGCTACGGCTCTGTTCGGACTTACTGTTTGTGTCGGTGGCTGGTCCTAAAAAAGGTCTGGCAGTATCGTCGGAAACCATTTCTAGGTGGATCAGACAGGTTGTGCTCCAGGCCTATGCCCTGAAGGAGCGGGCGCCTCCCTTTCGGGTTGCAGCGCATTCGACCAGGGCGATCGGTGCCTCTTGGGCTTTCCGGCATCAAGCCTCTGTGTTACAGGTGTGTAAGGCAGCGACCTGGTCGTCGGTCTACACTTTTTCAAAGTTTTACAAGGTGGATGTGAGTGCATCTTCTGATGCCTCCTTCGTTTGGCGTGTAGCTTGGTTTGCTGTGTTGTTTTCCCACTCCTCAAATTTTTTGACACTGCTTGGGGACGTCCCTAAAGTCAAAGGCTGCTGTGTCCGTCCATGAACGGAAGAGAAAATAGGATTTTTGTACTCACCATAAAACCAATTTCTCTGAGTTCATGGATGGACACAGCACCCACCCCTCCTTTGTTTGTACTGCTTGTTACTAACTGGAGCTGCTGAGGCAGAGTGGGGGTTATACCCGGGGGACCACGCCCCCTGGGAGGAGCTGTACTGAGGAAAGTGTTGTTAACACTTAAAGTGCTTTTTTTCTGCCTAACTCTTCTGGAAGGAAGCGGATATAACCCTAAGGTCAAAGGCTGCTGTGTCCGTCCATGAACTCAGAGAAATGGATTTTACGGTGAGTACAAAAATCCTATTTTTCACTTGCTTAACTTTTTATAACTATACCTTGGAGAGGTGGTGCTAGTACCAAGACCTCTCTCTCTCATCTCTGGTATAAAAGGTATTTGGTCATAATAAAACCTCATTTTGGAATCTCACACCTTTTGGTTGGGTGCTCTTTCTGTTTCCTGTATAGTTGGATGTGTCTGAAGACCCCCTCCTTTTAGGGTGTTTTTTTGACATTTGTGGGTAATCTGACTGAAGCAAGAAAGCTTGATCAATAGGATGGTCTTTGACAACACCGGATACCAGTAATAGAAGACATAGCACCTCTGTTTTTAGTTTGATTTCCTTTACTTTTGCATTTATTTTGTGGTTTCAAGATTTCCTTTATTGATAATCACCTCACTTTCACTTTTACTAAGCACATTTTCTTTATATTACCTTCAAGATATGATCATTCACTCCAGCATTTAGGTCTGTTGTATGAAAGTATCAATATGCTACTGCTTTGTGCCATCAGTGCTGTCATGGTCCTTTTCCCAGACCCATCCTGTTCAAGCTCCGAAACGGTGAGTGCTCATTAGATTTAATGAATTAATGGTAACTGAAATATTTGATATGTGATTTGGCTGTTTACTGATTATTGTTCATTTTTTTAGGTCCAATTTGCAAACTTCATACGGCAGTTTAACAAGAGCTACAGCAGCCCTGAAGGTATAACCTTAGGAAAGAGTTGTCTCTGAGAAGTAGTAAAAGTTCTTAAGTTGGTCTTAGGTTCAAAACTATAATTTTGCTTGTTAACCATTATTTTTTAACATTTTAAATGAGTCTTTCTCAAACTTTTTTGTCTTGCGGCACACCAAAAAGATCAAAAAAATTTCAGGGCACACCTGAAAAGATTAAAAATGTTGTGGTGAAGAACTTACCGTATTTATCGGTGTATAACACGCACAGGCGTATAACACGCACCCTAACTTTAGGAGGGAAGTTTCAGGGAAAAAAACTTTCCACAGCCCCCTGCGTATAACACGCAGGCACAGTTTACCCTCTATTTTCAGGGTAAAAAAGTGAGTGTTATACGCCAATAAATACAGTAATTATTTTTTACAAATATGTTTCAATTTATATTTGATGTGAAGGATGTGCCTGCTTTCGAGCAGCAAATCAGATTGAAGCGAGGCTTCAAAGTTGACAAACGGAACAAAGGAAAGTCTGTATTATTATAATATAATTAGAGCGCTCTCGGACTAATCTCACATTACGAAAGGAACCAATGAATGACAGACTAACAGAGATTGCGTTTTTAAATATGTTACTTTTTTTAACTTTTGCTACATTGATTTACCATTTAACTTTTCGGTATGTTCAAGGTTTCCAAATGCTAGCAATTTTAAATATTTTTCAAAACTCCCACGGCACACCAATAAATCCCAAGCGGCACACAGTTTGAGAATCACTGTTTTAAATAGTACTTTTTAACTTTAAGATATTTTTCCTTAATGATTTGGGGCACTCTTAGGCTTCGTACACACGATCAAATCTGTCTGCTGGAAACGGTCTGCTAGACCGTTTCAGCAGACAGATTCGATCGTGTGTACGGGCAAACAGACGGATTTGGCCACCCGACAGATTTCAAAGCATGCTTTGAAATCTGTCGGCTGGGAACCCGTCCGCCCGACATGTCTGCTGGTTAGTATGCTAACCAGCAGACATGTCTTCTCGCACACGTGCCGAATGATTTTGACGCATGCGCGGAAGTGTTTTACTTCCTGGTGCGGTGACGTGGCAGCGTCAACGTCACTGACACGTCAGCGCGCTGTCTGCTGGCGGGGATTTTGGTTTGCTCGTGTGTACACGCGAGCAAACCAAAATGCCAGCAGACAGATTTGTTCAAATCGGTCGGACAGACCGTTTTGAACAAATCGATTGACTCGTGTGTACGAGGCCTTACTGTACAACAATTGGTCAGGGTCATAGGTGTGCGCACAGGGTGTGCCAGGTGTGCCTGGGCACACCCTAATCACTCTGTATGGTGCAGATTGCACCAAAAATATACTGCGTTAAATGTGCACTAACACACAGAAAAATACAGCATTAAATGGCACATAACACACTGAAATATACAACGTTAAACATGCACTAATGCACACAAATATACTGCGTTAAACATGCACTAAAGCACATAAATATGCTGCATTAAACATGCAGTAATGCACTGAAATATTTAACGCAACATATTTCTTTGCATTAGTGCACGTTTAGTGCACTAATGCAAAGAAATATGTTGCGTTAAATGTGCAGTAACACACTGGAATATACGGCGTTAAACATGCAGTAATGCACAGAAATAAACCCCTGATATTTCACCAAAGCTCCCTAATGGGGCTCCTAAAATAAAAAAATAAATGTATCAAAAAGAAAAACTACTGACACTGTCTACTGCCCAACGCTCTGCTGACACCATCAGTATACTGTATTTACACATGCAAATATATTTGAGCTTTAGGGTGCACACCCTAATGTAATAGGCTGCGCACACCTCTGGGTAATAATCAATCAGTCCAAAATGTCTGTCATAATAAAACGGTATTAAACCCAATACCAAAACAATTATATATAGCAGTTTACTAATTATTAGATGTGTTGGCTGCATTTGTTTTCCTTTTGTAAGACTTTTTCCCTCAATTTTCACTGGGTGATCTGGTCAGTAACACGCTTCCTGTAGAGGGAATGAGAACAGGAGAACCTTTTGACAGCAGCATTATCAGTCTGGGTGGAGGGGAATGTTATACACGAAAGGAAATTCCGACAAGAAAAGTACAATGTGAGCTTTTGGTCAGAAAATCCGACCATGTGTATGCTCCATCGGACTTTTGCTGCCGGAATTTCCACCAACAAAAGATTGAGAGCTGGTTCTCAAATTTTTAGACAGAAAAATTAAAATGATCGGAAATTCAGTTTGTCTGTATGCAATTCCGATGCGGAAAAAACATGCATGCTCAGAATCAAGCATAAGAACCAAACTGCCTATTTAACTTCATTGATTTGGGCTCGTCGTACGTCTTGTACGTCAGCGTGTTCTTGACAGTGGGAATTTCCAACAAGATTTGTGTGACCATGTGTATGCAACACTGGTCAGATCACCAGGAAAAAATAAAGGAAAGAAAGAATTGGTCTTAGTCATAAGCACTAGTTTCAGTGCGAAACGCATCAGCTGTCAGGTTTTACTTTATTTTGCTGTGACTTGTAGTGCTGTCCCTCTTTTAATAAAGGCTACAGTACAATTTGTTCAGAGTGGGGCTGTCCAGAGACAATGTTTTTGTTTCTGCTTTACCAGATTAGCATATGATGGGGAAACATTAGTGCTCATAGCTGTTTCCATGGATTTGTAGGTAAAAGTCACTGACAAATTTGAAATAATTGTGTGTAAGGCAGAATAATGTAGCGTCAAGTATGAAGTCAGCTTGTCTGGAATTGAATATACAATCTTGGGAGAGAAAGTGTTGTAATACGAACATGCCGATATCATGATGAATGGCTGTGTAAATAGATGTAACATCTAAGAAAAAGCAGGCACCCATTTGAGAGGGGTTATATATGGGAGGAATTCAATTTTTAATTATTGGGTTTGCCAGTGTCCAATCACCTGTGGTGACTACATAACCCATTAAGTAATTAAGGCTCTATGTCCTGTGATGTATGAGCAAGAAAGCAGGTATAATTAGGTTTCCAAGTATATGGTTCAGTAAGTTTAAGTAGATGTATACTGTCACAGATGTAAGAGGGGAGGTTTTAAGCCAGTAGCTGAAAAAGGCTGGAAGCAGCCAACGGGTGTCCATGAGATGTTGCTTTAAACAGGACGCAGTGGTGAGAGGGCTATGGGCTGCCTGGCTACTGGAATGCTGCCTGGGCTCCTGTGGCCCATCTTCTGGATCCCTAAAGCAGATGGGAACTTTAAGCCCTGGTGTGGGACAGGTATACTGGTGGTGAGCAGAAAAGTTGTTTTTCCATGCCTGAAGTTTTTGAATTGTTTGGTTTTGTTTTATGCTGAAGAAAAGCTTTTTTTTTTAATTTGCCCTTTGAAAATAAAAACGGTGTACTTTTGCAAACATGACTGGCTAGTGATCCGAACTATCCAAATGTCACAATATACAGTATAAATAATGTCACGATCAGGTGTCGGGTTTGAAGACCAATTGCTATAACAATTGCAGGACTACCAGCGAACAGCAGTATAGGTACACAGGCAGTCACACTGGCAGGCTCATCTAAAGCCCCGTACACACGACAGGGAACCTCGACGGGCGGAACACATCGTTCCGCCCGTCGAGGTTCTCTGCCGGCCGTCAGATTCGGCGACCCGCCCGACGGGAATGGCAACCAGCCATTCATCCTGACGGGCCGTCGAGCAAATAGAGAACCTATTCTCTATTTGCTTGACGGGTTTCCCGATGGGCGGGGCGAGCAGAGAGCGTACACACGGCCGAGGTTCTCGCTGGAATGCAGCTCCCAGCGAGGTTCTCGCTGGTTTCTGGCGAGAACCTCGGCCGTGTGTACGGGGACTGAGGTGCGGAATCTAAGTACTAGCCAGTGTTTACCAGAGCTCCTGATGGTGGAGATGGATTTAGTTCTGTCCTAGTACCAGGTCGTGGTCCTCAGGTTTGCCCCACCAGGGTGTCAGCAAGCCGGGGGCCAGGAGTGGACGAGCAGATAAGGATTAAACAGCAGCGAGGTCAGTAAACAAGCCAAAAGGTCAGTAACAAGTAGTTGCAGGTTGGGATCAGGCAGTAGATTAGTCAAAGAACAAGTCAAGGGTCAATCACGAGTGGTAGCAAATACAGACGGCAGCAGGGAAGACAAAAGCAACACACTGGCTGAGAAGGCACAATAACCTGTTAAAGAGGAAATGCAGAGACAAGGCTTATAGAGGAAGCTCATGGGAGGAGCAAAGAGTTCAAGGTTCAATAGTAATCAAGACTCAAAGCAGGGACCAATGGATCATATAGGATTGTCCAATAGTGAACTGTACAGCATCCCAGATAGCTCAGTGGGAAGAATCAGCACCAGACACAGAAGAGGTCCCAGGTTCAAGCCCAGGTCCTGACAAATACACACACAACATCCCGGTGTGTCAAATTTTTATACACAGATTTTGCTGAAAGGTTGACTGTTTTCATAATTTTTTTACTGATTAATATGCTCCATTAGGACAGAGTTCTATGCATCTCCAGTTTGCAGAAAGAAATAAACAATATTACCACTTTTATTCTTGTCCTCCATCATGTCATAAATATCTCTTGTGTGTCCCAGACCCTAGATGCATTGCTAACAAAAAAACAAGTTAGGCTACGAGAAAGACTCACTCAAATTAGGTTGCATGCACAATACATCGATCTATTGATCGATCTACCGATCTATCTATCTCCTTTTACATAGTATTTCATTTTATGTTGGTAGAAAAGCCTGTGTTATCCATAATATGTTCAACTATGTTTAACCACCTCCTAACCAGCTACAGCTTGTGATTTTCTTAATCACAGAATTGTTGTACCGTCTATCTGTATTTTCCAAGAACATGGAGGTGGCCGCTCGTTTACAGAGAGATGAGATGGGAACAGCAGAGTATGGTGTGACCAAATTTAGTGATCTCACAGGTAAGCATGCAAGTACTATCTGCTGCATACAGTGTTTCCCCGAAAATAAGCCTGGGTCTTATATTAATTTGGATAACAAAAGACACAGTAGGGCTTATTTTCGGGGTAGGTCTTATGATGCCATGTGCTGTGTCTCTCCCTACCTGCCTGTCATAAATCCCCTGTGTAAAAGTGCTTGAAAAATGTTGGTATCACACAATGCAAAACTGCTGCATGCTCAGATGTAGTGCCACATACCTTCTTATATTGCCTGTGACACGCCGGAGGTCTGCAGAGGAAGGGGGGCCCGAGATTCCCAGCTGACATCTCGGAGAGGGAGAGATTAGCTGAGTGCAGGTTGTCACTTGCTTTGCCTGACAGAGCTCTGCACAGGGAGGGGGGCCGAAATCCCCCGCTGACATCTCAGAATGCAATTTGCCACTTCCTTAGCCTGCCTGACCTCTCCTTCTTGCTCCGAGCACTGTGGGGAGGGGGAGAGAGGAGGAAAGAAGCAGGAGATCAGCTGATCACAGAGCGGCTGTATTCTGAAGGTATTTGGCACAATTGACACACACAGTGTCTACACTACACACTACTGCAACGGAGTGGTGTATACACTATACACACAAGCACTCCACTAGGGCTTGTTTTCGGGGTAGGGGTTATATTGCAGCCCTTCCCAAAAATCAGGGTAGGTCTTATTTTTGGGGTAGGTCTTACTTTCGGGGAAACACGGTAGGAATAAATGCTCAATAACTTCAGGGTGCTGTACTAGACTGGAGGGATGGTGCCTTCTTCTTTATAGACATTTCCCTCCCCTCCCCTCCCATAGACACCTTTCTTGTAAAGAACACTAAGGGCATATAGACATTTCCACCAGCAAACCTTTCTTGTAGAATAATGGCCTTTTATTCAGTATCAGTAACATTATCAACTAACAGTTCGGGACTGTAAAGTAAGGTGACCAGATTTTTTAAATGAAATCCGGGGACATATTTTTTTTTTATTAGTAACGGCGGCAATCAGTGACTTTCTGTCCGTCGCCCTCAGCCTCACAGCCTGTCAAGTGTTACTCTCCGGCCCCCGGCTACTACTGGGTGGGGTGCAGAGGAAGATCACTCCGCCAGGAAAGGCAAGGAGATAAGCAGAGACTTGAGCCAAGGCAAAAGAACATGTAAGCAGAGCTGGATGGGCATGTACTCGAAACTGAAGACATATTCCGCTCCGGCACATGATCATCAGAAAGGGGCACAGATAATGGAAAAAAATACACCCCTTAACCACTTCCATACCAGGCACTTACGCACCTTCCCGCCCAAGCCAATTTTCAGCTTTCAGCGCTGTCGCACTTTATATGACAATTGCGCGGTCATGCTACACTGTACCCAAACAAAATTGGCATCCTTTTTTCCCCACAAACAGAGCTTTCTTTTGGTGGTATTTGATCACCTCTGCGTTTTTTGTTTTTTTTTGCGCATCAACTAAAAAAAGACTCAAAATTTTGAAAAAAAATAAAGTTTTTGTAAATAAGTAAATTTTCTCTTTCAATTACGGGCACCGATGAGGCGGCACTGATGGGCACCGATGAGGCAGCACTGATGGACACCGATAAGGTAGTACTGATGGGCACCGATGAGGTGGCACTGATGGGCTCTTCCTGTTTACATTGTGATCAGCCGTGATTGGACACAGCTGATCACGTAGTAATGAGGCTCCGCCGGAGACTCGTTACCGAGATCGGAGATGCAGGGTGTCAAACTGACACCCCGCATCACCGGGCGCGCGCGGCATGAAATCCTGCAGGACGTCAATAGACGTCCAGTCAGGATTTCAGAACCACTTCCCGGACGTCAATCTGTTATTGACCGGGCGGGAAGTGGTTAAGCTAGTAGGAGAGTGAGGGAGGGGGGGGTGTAGTTCAGAATTATTTTTTTTTTTAATTCTGCACTGACTGTCTTTAAAATTGCCAGAACCCCTGTTCAAATCCAATCCGGGGACATAACCGGGGACAAACTTGGTCTGGGGACAGTGTCCTCAATCCGGGGACTGTCCCCTGAAACTGGGGATGTCTGGTCACCCTACTATAAAGGCCCCTTTAAGAAAGGGGCAGAGATATGGTTAGTGATATTCTTCTCATTGAAATATAAAAAAAGATCATTGTTCTATAAGAAAGGTTTTGTGGTGGAAATATCTATATGCCCATAGTACTCTTTCACACTGGTGGCAATACATACCGCCTTCTGAAAAGTGATCTGCAGTGTAATATTTAATATATAATGCATATAGGGCCAGATTCAGGTAGAGTTAGGCTGGAGTATCAGTGATACGCCAGCATAACTCTCACTTTGAGCCGGCTTATCTGTTTTCTGTATGCAGAAAACAAGATACGCCGGGATTGAGTTCAGATACGAGCGGCGTAATTGTATTTCGCCGTCGTATCGGAACTGCAATTTTAAAATGGGCGCTCGGGGCGTTCCCGCTGATTTACGCCGAGAATATGTAAATCAGCGAGAAACAGTGACTTTCCGATGTTTCCATAAGCGATACGCGGCGTAAAGAAAAACATGCCCCCTAGGTGGAGTATCCTATGTTAAGTATGGCCGTCGTCATCACGTCGAATTTAAAAAGTTTAGCGTTGTTTGCGTAAAATGTCCGTGAATGGGGATTGACGTCATTGACGTTCAGTGACAGAATTTGGAGCATGCGCACTGACAGTCGACGCATGCGCAGTACGTTCGCCGCGGGATCGCGCCTAGTTTAAATAATACACGCCCCCTACCCGCCCAATTTGAATTCCGCCGGCTCATTTTCGCTACGCCGCCGCAACTTTAGGAGCAAGTGCTTTGTGAATAACAGTACTTGCTCCTAAAGTTTCGGCGGAGTAACGTAAATGACAAACGTTACTCCAAAATAAAGATCCGCTCTCCTACCTGAATCTGGCCCATAGGATATAAATATTTACTGCATGAAAACTCATTTCACTTGATGATTTCCTGACTATGCTAATGGTTTCCGTACGTTTCTGAAATAGTCTGTGTGGAACAGTGCGTGGGGGAAGGTTTACCACATAAGTGAAAATGTTTTTAAGCTATGCATTCACATACAGTTATCTGTATCAGTTATCTTCAATGTACAGTACTTTCAAATATATCTACATTTTTATCCTTTTCTCTTTCTACTAAAATGTGTTTTTGCTTTAATATGCCTGTCCTGGTAGGAAGTGAAGGCGAATCTCCACCGTGTTGACACAGACAACAATAAAACCTGACAGAGGCTCTAAAGCTGGGCATAGATGGATCTGATTTTTTTTTTTTTTTTGGTCAGCCATCCGGCTGATTTAAAAAAATCCGAATGGATTGCTCCATCCACACATTTAAAGTGGAGTTTCCGTCCCAATTTTTTTTTTTTTCATTATTGTGCTCAATAGACCTAAAAAAGGAAAAAAAAAATTTTTTTTTTTACTCATCTGGAAATGCCTGTTGCTATGCGGTCCCACGAAATCTGCCTTTGAAATCACCTAGGATTCTGACATTATCTCCCTCTAATGCTCCTGGGAAATGTGTGTCATCATTTCCCAGGATGCAGTGCGCTGTCCAATTATCACTCCCCATCCAAGACTTCAGGAAGTAAGTGCTTGTAGGCTTCACAATGCCCACAAGCAAAATGACAACGGTGTGGACATAGTTTTATAAACTATCTTTTTTGAATAACTATGCGGAGCGGCGGCGGATTGTAAAATAGTAAGTGACCGGATTTATATTATAAAAACGCAGGATGAAAGGACATACATTTAAAAAATGCTAATTGTAGTTGGAACTCCGCTTTAAAGTGGATGAAGAAATTTTTGCACTTTTATATTCTGGCAGTAGGGACTCCCTCGCCATCAGAATACACTGCATAGCACTGCAGGCGAATGGGAGCTGTCATAGATGGATTGAAATTCGGCCAGTCCCTGCTGAATTTAATTTCCATCAATCTCTGGCCAAATTTATTCTTCTTTACTCTATCCAAAATGAAATAAAATGTTTTTGCTGAATTTGTGAATCTCATATGGGATATAGCTAGTAACAAACTATGCTGTATTCATATCAATAAATTACTCTTGACATCATAGTCTCTTGTTCATTGCATTTCTAGACATCTGACTAGTAGCTTAGTGTTATACTGTTTTATCCATCAATAAAAGCAGAGTTACAGACAGAAGAACAGGAAGTGAGGATTTCTCAGAAGAAATAAGGACATTTAGAAGCAAAATGGAACGATGAGGTAAGTGAAGGAGGACTGCACTAAGGTAAAGGAAGCTTTTTAGGAAAAAAAATTGTAACTTGACAACCCCTCTTAAGACTCTCGTTTAGTACCATACATTCTGCAGGAAACTGATTGTAATATGTAATTTTTCCATAGCTGAAGAATTTAGGAGTTACGGAATAAAATCCAGTATTGGTATGGATTTATCCAATCTAAAGCGAGCAACAACGTCAGCTACATTTCCCTACAGTCGTGATTGGAGGAAAATGGGTGTTATTTCAGAAGTGAAAGATCAGGTAAGAAATTTATAAGAAAATGGAATAAAACATACTTTACTGGTGCAACTTGTGCCAACGCTCTTTTCGACAATAAGGACATTTGTAAGGCTTTACCTGGAATAGGCTCTGAGAAAGGTCCGGAGACATCTCCCTCCCACGTTCTCTGCTGGAGTATATCAGCCGTTAAACTAAAAGATTTTCAATATGAACATAAAAACAGATTTTAGGGCAAATTTATAAAACTGTGAATGTGACATTCACCGAAATTTCCCTGCAGATGTATCATTCTGGTGCATGTTTTAGATGACATTGAGTGATTCATTTGCAGTGAATTGTTTGATAAATGTGATATTTAATGATTTATAAATATACCCTTTAGGCTACTTTCACACCGGGGTGCGTTAGCGGTAAAGCCCCGCTTATTTTCACTTTTCAGCCACTAGCGGTGCGTTTTTAACCCCCGCTAGCGGCCAAATAAAGGGTTAAAAGCGCCCACAAAACGCCGCTGCCAAAGTGCTTAGCAGGTTGTTTTTTTTTTTTATATATTTGATACATCTTTTCATATTTTTTTTTAACCACTTTAATACCCGGCCATAGACAATTGACGGCCTGAGATGGGATCTACCATCCTAAGTGGCCGTCAATTGACGGCCTGGGCTTTGCGGGTGGATATCTGAATGATGCCTGCAGCCAGAGGCATCATCCAGATATCCTCTTCTTCAGCTGGCGATTCTGCACGACGTAAGACTGATCATAGCGCCGCTTGTTTGTTCTTACAGGGCGCGGGAGGGGACATCCCCCCCTCCCGCCGCCATCCGGTGCTTCTCCGGGCTCTCCCGTGACTTCGGGGGCCCGGAGAACGAATCGTCGGCGTCGGCAGGAAGCATAGAGATGACTGGTGACCAGATGGTCACCAGTCATCTCTATGACCGTCGGAGGACCCGCGCGCGATGTGATGACGTCACGCCCGGGTCCCCGTAAGTAAACAAAGCCGCGATTGCGGCTGTAAGCCACCATTCATGAGATCGGTGATTTTTTTTTCACCAATCTCATGGTTTCCAGCCTGGAGAAGAGATGTGAGGTCTTATTGACCACGCATCTCTCCTTAAAGAGGACCTGTCACACACATTTCCTATTACAAGGGATGTTTACATTCCTTGTAATAGGAATAAAAGTGGAAAAAAAATTTGAAAAAAAGTGTAAAAATAAATAAAAAATAAGTAAAAAAATAAAATAAAAGATAAAAAAAAAAATTAAAACGCCCCTGTCCCCGATAGCTTGCGTGCAGAAGCGAACGCACACGTAAGTCCCGCCAACATATGTAAACGCCATTTAAACCACATAAATGAGGTATCGCCGCGTACGTTAGAGTGCCAGCAACGAATCTAGCACTAGATCTCCTCTGTAAATCTAAACTGGTAACCTGTAAAAAATAAATAAAGCGTTGCCTATGGAGATTTTTAAGTACCGAACTTTGGCGCCATTTCATGAGTGTGCGCATAATTAAAGCGTGACATGTTGGGTATCTATTTACTCGGTGTAACATAATCTTTCACATAATACAAAAAAATTGGGCTAACTTTACTGTTTTGTTATTTTTTTAATTCATGAAACAATTTTTTTTACAAAAAAAAGGCGTTTGAAAAATGATTGCTTAAATACCGTGCAAGATAAAACTTTAGAATGACCGCCATTTTATTCCCTAGGGTGTCTGCTAAAAAAACATATATAATGTTTGGGGGTACTGTGTAATTTTCTAGCAAAAGAATGATGAATATTACATGTAGGAGAGAAGTGTCAGAATAGGCCCGGTATGGAGGTGGTATAAAAGCCTGGTATTGAAGTGGTTAAAAATAACAAAATCAAAGGTCTACCCTACTCAACACCCCCCATCCCCTTTACAAATTGTATTCCCTGATTATTCTAATGAATAGTTTCCCTAGAGCCTAACTCTTAAACTGGCCATAGATGGACCGAAATGTAGTCAGTTCAGCAGGGAACAGTCACATTTATTCTTGTTTGAGAAAAGTCAATTGTTAGATCTTGCTATCAGAATACAACGTCCCAGTCCCATCTGTCAATCGCTTGAGTGGGTGGAGGAATCTGTCTGTTTCTTTATTTTTTCATTCAACCATCTGGCTGAACAAAAGAATTAAATCATCTATGGCCAGCTTGTAAGCAGGTGCTTCCGAAATGTTCTGTGTATGTAAAGGGTTTTTCTTGTGTTGTGCTATCTGCTCTGGGGTTGGTTATTTCAACTGTATTTGGGGATAGGAAACTGTGCTGCAATATAGGTTTCTTGCACCGTGTTCATGGTTGACCTGTTGAGCTGGTGGGTCCTGAAAAGAAGGGGTTAACACTGCTGCCCAGGTTTTCCCAGTCTTTTTAGGAAGCTTGCTGCCCCCTACAGGTCAGACCATATAATTAGGGTACTCCTAACAGGGTATAAAAAGTACTCCTAACAGGGCTGTCTTAATGAGAGGGCATACCTGGGCACTGCTCAGGGGCCCCAGCTACATGGGGCCCCTGCACTTTCACCAAAGCAGCTGGTCCTTGAGCTCACGCTGTCCCGAAATTGCCCTCATGATGGCAATGAGAGTAATGGATTCACAGGGGAGGCAAAGTGCTGGGGGTATATCTGGGGTGTAGAGAGGTCAAAGTGCTGGGAAAATATTTGGGGTGTAGAGGTGTCAGAGTGCTGGGGGGATATCTGGGGTGTAGAGAGGTCAGAGTGCTGGGAAAATATTTGGGGTGTAGAGGTGTCAGAGTGCTGGGGGGATATCTGGGGTGTAGAGGTGTCAGAGTGCTGGGGGGATATCTGGGGTGTAGAGAGGTCAGAGTGTTGGGAAAATATTTGGGGTGTAGAGGTGTCAGAGTGCTGGGGGGATATCTGGGGTGTAGAGAGGTCAGAGTGCTGGGAAAATATTTGGGGTGTAGAAGTGCTGGGGGGAAATTTAGGGTGTAGAGGGGTCAGAGTGCTGGGAAAATATTTGGGGTGTAGAGGTGTCAGAGTGCTGGGGGGATATCTGGGGTGTAGAGGGGTCAGAGTGCTGGGGGGATATCTGGGGTGTAGAGGGGTCAGAGTGCTTGGACACAAGAGGCAGGATTTATGATTTCTCCAATCACAAGCAGGGGGTGGGGATTGTGCTCCTCCAGGCATTCCCGGCCAGGGCAAGTACTGTCAGTGAGTAAAGCAGTGATGTGGTGGCCTTTTTTGGGGGCATCAGATTGGCCCAGGGGGGGAGGGGGTGGCTGTGTCAGTTTCATTCCCGGACACTGTATTGTACTGGAATGAAGGTGCTCGGGACAGATCTGCAAAATGCGGGACTATCCCGGGCAATCCGGGACACGTGGTCACCCTACCTGCATACCG
This sequence comes from Rana kukunoris, assembly GCA_029574335.1. Classification (NCBI taxonomy): domain Eukaryota; kingdom Metazoa; phylum Chordata; class Amphibia; order Anura; family Ranidae; genus Rana; species Rana kukunoris. Next base: position 282,357,177 of record CM056059.1, read on the forward strand.
GAAGCAGTGCGGCTGCTTTATGGGGGGCACTAGACTAATTTGCCTCACTGCCCAGTCTGCCCCATAAGACTGGTGCTACACTAACAGTGTAGCACAAGCCGGCAGGGACTCTTTCCGTGCTGCCCCCCTGCAACGTGCTGCCCTAGGCCTGGGCCTTGTTGGCCTAGGCCAGGATACAGCGCTGCACATGTGCCAGTGACGTCATCTTCTGGGGCTGATATTAATATCTACGAATCGGCTCAAGTTCCACCCATTTCTAAGGCACCTAATAGGTGATTTTTTTTTTATATATAAACTTACATGTAAGACAAAATTAAAAATACGATTTTAATACTTGAGCCTGCCAATTTCTGCATTTTCTTAGACCTACTTTAACATGGCAACAACTGATTCCTAATGCTGTAGAGCACAGGTGTCAAACACAAGGCCCACGGGCCGAATCCGGCCCTCCAGGCCATGTCATGTGGCCCTGGCACCTCTTCTGCAGCTGCCGGAGAGCTCCAGCCCTCCCCTAGACCCTTTCGGCTTTCAAGCAATGCATCTAGCTTCTTCCCAGCAGCAGCACAAGGAAAGGGGAGTGCACTGTGATGCAAGGGAGAGTGGGAGACTCAAATTCTGATGGTGGGGTTGCTCTTGACATCTAATGTAAAGGGGAGGGAATGCGCTGGACATCTAATCTTACAGATACAACCGGCCCTTTTGAGGGAAATCATAATGCTGATGCGGCCCACGATGAAATTGAGTTTGACACCCTTGCTGTAGAGTGTCCCCCTGCTGGGAAAATAAAGCTGTATTTTCATCCATTTGGATGCTGTTACTGCACCCTGTAAACCAACCCTGGTTGTATGACATCTGCTCTGGCTATTTGGCAGATGAGACTAGGGTGCCCTGCAATTGTAACTGATACTTTTGCTGGACAGCTAGGCCTGTTACAGAACATGGAAAAATACGTTTTACAGGCATGACCAACAGATTACAAACCTATGTAATAGGGTTAATTCAAAACTGCTGAGATAATGCTATTGATCAGCTGCATTTTTTATGTCATTTTGTACTGTAGTTATACTTTAAAGTGGAACTTCACGCTCTCAATCAACATTGACTATTTTTTATCCTTATGTTGCCAGCATTAGTAAATAGATAGGAAAGTATATCATATTTACTTGTTTTAAACATTTATTTTTACATTTCTTCAATCAGTTGCTGGTTTCCAGGCCTAGGCAAAATATGTCATACATCCCAGGAGTCTTCAGAAGGGTAGGAGGGGTTTTATAAGCTAAGCACACCCTCCTTCTTGCATACCTGAGCTAAGGTCAGATGGATTCTAGGAAGTAAATGAATCATCTGCCCTTACTCAAGATTCCTTTAGCCGAGGGTTGTTTTCCAAAGTGAATTCTTAGCAAAATAATGCATGGAGACATGGATGGATGGGGACATTTTCTTTAACCACTTCCATACCAGGCACTTACGCACCTTCCCGCCCAAGGCAATTTTCAGCTTTCAGCACTGTCGCACTTTGAATGACAATTGCGCGGTCATGCTACACTGTACCCAAACAAAATTGGCGTCCTTTTTTCCCCACAAATAGAGCTTTCTTTTGGTGGTATTTGATCACCTTTGCGGTTTTTATTTTTTGCGCAACAACTAATAAAAGACTGAAAATTTAGAAAAAAAATACATTTTTATTTTTTTCTGTTAACTTTTTTTGTAAATAAGTATGTTTTCTCTTTTAATTACGGGCACTTGTATGGCGGCACTGATGAGGTAGTACTGATGGGCACCGAAGAGGTGGCACTGATGGGCACTGATAGGCGGCGCTGGTATGCGGCACTGATGGGCACTCATAGGTGGCACTGATGGGCACTCATAGGCGGCACTGATGGGCACTCATAGGTGGCACTGATGGGCACTCATAGGCGGCACTGATGGGCACTCATGGGCAGCACTGGGAACTCATAGGCGGCACAGAATGGCACTCATGGGTGGCACTTATGGGTGGCACTGATGGGTACTTATGTGTGGCACAGATGGGCACTGATAGGTGGGCACTGGGTATGGATTGGCACGGAGGGGTGGCACTGAAGGACACTGTGGGGTGGCACTGATGGACTTTGAGGGGTGGCACTGATGTATATGTTGCCAGTCAGTGCCCATGTGTGGGCACTGACTGGCATCTTTCTTTTTTTTTTTACCTGTATTTTTTTTTTAAATCCTGTTTTTTATTTAATTTTTAAGTTTTTTTTTGCCCTGCCAGTGTGGGCATCCCTGGTGGTCTAGTGTGGGCATACGAGGGGGGGCTGCGCTGATAAACAATCAGCGTGAACCCCCCTGTCAGGAGAGTCACCGATCGGCTCTCCTGTACTCGTGTCTGTCAGACGCGAGTGAGGAAGAGCCGTCGGCGGCTCTTTCTGTTTACATCGTGATCAGCCGTGATTGGACACGGCTGAACACGTGGTAGCGAGCCTCCGCCGGAGACTCGTTACCGAGATCGGTGATGCAGGGTGTCAGACTGACACCCCGCATCAGCGATCGCCGCGCTGCTCGCCTCCACGGGCGTGCGCGGCATGAAATCGTGCAGGAAGTTTGAGAACGTCTAGTCACTATTTCATAACCACTTCCCGGCCGTAAATGAAAATGATGTTTACCGCTCCGCGCTGCGCCGCTACGCATTCGACACGCCCATCACTACGTCTTATTTTCGGAGATTCGACACGCCATCGCTACGTCTTATTTTCGGAGGGGTGTCTTATATTTCGATCTTGTGTCGAAATCCCGCTACGGCTTATTTTCGGAGTACGTCTTATTTTCGGGGAAACACGGTAGCCTTTTTGGTTTATGGAGCTCAGATGCAGTGCAGTTCCACTTTAAGTTCTCAGTTTCTATTATAACCACAACTGTTTTAAAGGCTGAAAAATGTGAAGATTATTTAGAAATATGTAGGTGTGGAAGCATTTCAAGGAAAAGACACCATAGAGTAAAGGCTTTGGTATTTGTAATTATGAAATAATCCATGTTAATGCTCATGTTATTCACAAGTTCAAAGATTTTTAATAATTTTCTGTTTATTATAAATGCTTCCATTTCATTAACAGGGACAGTGTGGATCCTGTTGGGCATTTGCAGCAGTTGGCAACATTGAGGCACAGTGGGGAATTCAAGGAGCTCCTAGGAACCTCTCAGTACAACGTAAACTTTGATCATTTATCTTACAGACCACCATCACTCTCTGTACTCAGATAATCACTATTGGTAGAGTCGAACATGTTAATTAGAGCATATTTCCAGGAAAAAATTAAAATAAAAACCCGCTACAGGCCCCTTTATGTAGTAATGGAAGGTCTCACCTACATCATAACTATTGTTGTGTGAACATACATACTGTTACTTGTGTAACAGGTAGGCAGCAGTGCTGTGCACAGGTAGGCTGCATTGTTGGGCACAGGTGAAGTGGCATTGATGGACACAGGTAGGCTGCATTGATGGACACAGGTAGGCTGCATTGATGGACACAGGTAGGCTGCATTGATGGACACAGGTAGGCTGCTTTGATGGACACAGGTAGGCTGCATTGATAGACACAGGTAGGCTGCATTGATTGACACAGGTAGGCTGCATTGATTGACACAGGTAGGCTGCATTAATTGACACAGGTAGGTTGTGTTGTTGGGGACAGGTTGGCTGCATTTTTGGGCACAGGTAGGCTGCATTTTTGGGCACAGGTAGGCTGCATTGATGGACACAGGTAGGCTGCATTGATGGACACAGGTAGGCTGCATTGATGGACACAGGTAGGCTGCATTGATTGACAGAGGTAGGCTGCATTTATTGACACAGGTAGGCTGCATTAATTGACACAGGTAGGTTGTGTTGCTGGGGACAGGTTGGCTGCATTTTTGGGCACAGGTAGGCTGTATTGTTGGGCACAGGTAGGCTGCATTGATGGACACAGGTAGGCTGCATTGTTGGGCACAGGTGGGCTGCATTGATGACACAGGTAGGCTGCATTGTTGGGCACATGTGAAGCGGCATTAATGGACACAGGTAGGCCGTATTGTTGGGCACAGTTGAAGTGGCATTGATGGACACAGGTAGGCTGCATTGTTGGGCACAGGTGGGCTGCATTGATGACACAGGTAGGCTGCATTGATGGATACAGGTAGGCTGCATTGATGGATACAGGTAGACTGCATTGATGGACACAGGTAGGCTGCATTGATTGACACAGGTAGGCTGCATTGATTGACACAGGTAGGCTGCATTGATGGACACAGGTAGGCTGCATTGTTGGGCACAGGTGGGCTGCATTGATGACACAGGTAGGCTGCATTGTTGGGCACATGTGAAGCGGCATTAATGGACACAGGTAGGCCGTATTGTTGGGCACAGTTGAAGTGGCATTGATGGACACAGGTAGGCTGCATTGTTGGGCACAGGTGGGCTGCATTGATGACACAGGTAGGCTGCATTGATGGATACAGGTAGGCTGCATTGATGGATACAGGTAGACTGCATTGATGGACACAGGTAGGCTGCATTGATTGACACAGGTAGGCTGCATTGATTGACACAGGTAGGCTGCATTGATTGACACAGGTAGGCTGCATTGATGGACACAGGTAGGTTGTGTTGTTGGGGACAGGTTGGCTGCATTTTTGGGCACATGTGAAGCGGCATTAATGGACACAGGTGAAGCTGCATTGATGAGCACAGGTGAGGCTGCATTGATGAGCACAGGTGAGACTGCACTGATGGGCACTGATAAAGTTGTTGTTAATATTTAGTTTTTTAACTTAATCCTGCATAAAACATTTAAGTGTAATTTCATTAGATAATTTATAAGGGCGTGTTTAGGGGGGGAATTAGGGGTGGGGCAGGGTAGGGGTTGTGTTGGGCAACTGATGGCGAGTAACCCTAAGGCCGCGTACACACGATCGAACATGTCCGCTGAAAGCGGACATGTTCGATCGTGTGTACGGCCTATCGGACCGTTTTCCAGCGGACAAAAGTTTCCAAACATGCTTAGAAACCTGTCCGCTGGAAACCTGTCTGTCGGACATGTTCGATGGTTAGTACACAAAATCATCGGACCAAAATCCCACGCGTGCTCAGAATCAAGTCGACGCATGCTTGGAAGCATTGAACTTAGTTTTTTCATCACGTCGTTGTGTTCTACGTCACAGCGTTCTGGTCCGAGGGGATTTTGGTCTGATGGTGTGTAAGCACATCAGACCAACAGACCACTTCAGCCTTGTCTGATGAAAACGGTTTCCTCGGACATGTCTCATCGTGTGTACAGGGCCTTAGGCTGCATTCTCACCTAGGCGTAGGCGGTATGCGGCGTATTGCGGCAACATGAAATAGGCGTTTTGTCCCCGCGATTTGCTGCGACAAAACGCGCCTTGTTTTTTGCTGGAGGGGTGATTTTTACATTGTCGGCTATGCCCGAACGTCCAAGACGCCTGAAAAAAAGGGTCCGGGACTTGTTTCAAGCTTTAGGCGTACAGTGTTTTGGCGTAGAGATATGAACCCCCCCCAGATCCGCCCGCCTCTCCACGGTGACACCCCCTCCACGGCCTCCTCAGCTTCTCCTCCCGGCCAATACGATCCGCCTCCTGTCGGAGGAGAAGCCGAAAGACAATAGCGAATATTAATTTGCTATTGTCATAAGTGGGTAGGATCGGGCGAAGTGCTCTTTCCCCCGAGCCCAACCTTTTTCAGGCTAATTAAAGTAACAGGTTCTAATAGTGTGGCTTGGAAAAAAAAACGATGAGTCTGGCAATCCGCAGGGGGGCGGCACCCTTGCGCCCTTAATGAACCGGCCGTTCATGGTAAGACCCCTATCACATGGAGCAGACTCTGTCAAGCAGATCTGCCTGCTTAGTGTGGGATCTGTCTGCTGATCCCAGCTGAGCAGCTGAGCAGGCGGATGACAGGTTTGCATCTGCTCCGCAGATGCAGAGCTGACACGCAGTTCTCTATGGGGGCGGTCAGATGGAAACGAACCACCTGTCCATTTTCCTCCAATACCATGCAATCCAATCTGCTAGATGGATGGGGAATAGGATCCCCATCCCTCTGTTTTTAGCGGACACACTTCCATTTACATCAGCCTCTCCAAAGAGAACAATGGGTGGTCCAATTGAGCCCGTCTGAAAAACGGACTGGCAGACCCAATCGGTCTGCTTTTGTGAAAGGGGCCTAAGGCTTTGTTCACACAGGGCATACATAGTGTACCTTTACAGGGATGCAAAGGTGTTCCGTGCATCTCTGTGCAGGCCGTCCCATTGATGTCATTTGGGATGCAGCAACTGCATGAACAGAGCGGTTGCTCCCAATTTGACATCCATGTAGGTCTGCATGCATGTCCCTGAGCTCACACTGCCTGCGTTTGGGGTCATGTACCCACATAGATGTCAGATTGGAAGCAGCATCTATTGCTGTGCAGCCTTTGCATCCAAATGATCATAAATGGGACTGCCTGTACGTGGATGCACGGAACACCTGTGCATTCCTGTGCGGGTAAACATGGCCCTCCATGGGCGTAAGCTTTAGTATGCCACATGTGAATGATGCTTTATTAGTCATTTAGCAGGAATTTTGTAAGTTATGTTGTGTTTATGTACACTATTAATGATTTTAGGCAAATATCGCACTGCCTTAAAAATCAGTAGCACCTTCTTTTTATTCTACTGGTCATGTGCATTGGTTTGGGGGGGGGGGGGTCTTTTACAAATTCTGAAAGCTGTAAGCGAAAAAGGAAAACGTCAAGATTTTCAAAAAAAAACGTTTGGGTACGTCCGATTTTCACTATTACTCAAAAAGGAGCATTTTAAAAATTTACAAATTTTCGTTATTTATTAACTCAATACAGGTTAAGCTTTTATATTTAGTAGAAATTTAGCAGGAATTTTGTCAAATGTGCTGTGTTTGTGTCGGGTTATAATGATTTTAGTTTATTTTTTGGTAAACATTTGCGCAAATTCGTGAGGCCTTAAAAATCAGTAGCACCTTTTTTTTTTTCTACTGGTTCTATAATTTCAGAAAATATATGGTTTGGGGGGGGTAGGTCTTTCACAAATTCTGAATACTGAAATGGAAAAATTAAAACCTTTTTTAAGAAATTTGTATATTTACATTTTTGCGTAAGTTCGATTTTAACCATTTTGAAAAAAGGCGCAATGTAAAAATTACAAATATATGTATTAAATCCATAGAGGTTAATATTTAGTTGGAATTTAGCAGGAATTTTGTAAAATTTGCTGTGTTCTTATCTGCTAATAATGGTTTTAGTGTATTTTTAGCAAAAATATTGTTATTATAAACACATGCCCAAATACCGCAGGGCCTAAAAATTCAGTAGCACCTTCTTTTTATTCCAGAGGTCATATGCTTTCAGAAAATGTTTTGTTGGGGGGGGGGGGGGGGTCTTTCACAAACTCTGAAAGCTGTAAATGAAAAAGGAAAACCTTCAGATTTTTAGAGAAATTTTGGGGTATGTTTTATTTTCACGATTTTGCAAAAAAGTAATACCTTCTTTTTATTTTAGAGGTCATATACTTTCAGGAAATATATGGTTTTGGAGGTCTTTCACAAAATCTGAAAGCTGTAAGAGAAAAATGAAAACCTTCATTTTTTTTTTTTTATTTGGATATATAAATGTTTGCGTCTGTTGGATTTTCACATAGTTACATAGTTGCATAGTAAGTGAGGTTGAAAAAAAACACAAGTCCATCAAGTCTAACCTATGTGTGTGATTATATGTCAGTATTACATTGTATATCCCTGTGTAATCCTCTATTAAACTTACCCTCACCTAAAGAGCAGCAGTCCTTTCACACACTTTTTGCATATCATGCCTGACAAGAGACAGTTCTTCCCAAATAGTTTTGAGCTGGTCAGGCATTTCATTTATAGAAGTTTTACAGGCATTAATTGCATTTAATACTTCCTTCAGTGAGGGTTCTACTTCCCCCGGGGCTGACGTGCTAGGTGATGATTTTGCCTGATTTTGGGCGTCCTCCGTGCCCTCCCCCAATGGAATTCCTAGAGGGTTGTTCGTTACTTTCGGCGGAGTTACCTGGCCAGGTCCCTGACTCTTTCTTGAAGCAAGGGCCCGGTCTGTGGTTTAGACAGCATGCTGGTGTCTTGCCTCTTATTTTTTGGGGGGTCTGGTCAGGAGTCTGGCCCTGGTCATGTGCAAATTTCTCCAATTTGGCAGCAGCTGCCTGGCTCACCTTTTGCAATGGCATAGTAACATGTAGTCTGGAAATTAATACCTACAGGTGTATGTTTATCTCTACCCCCTTCTCCCCTTATCCTCAAAGCCAGCCGCTTAAATGCGTGCTACACAGAATAAAGGCGATAATAGGAGAGGAGGGGGAAAAAGGGAAAAATGGAGAAGGCAGCAGTCCACCACAATGTAAACATTATGCTTCACAGTCCAGCCTCCTATTACCACATCAGGAGACAAAGGCAGGAGGGAAATACCCTGTCCCTATAACATTTTCTTCCCTTCCTTCCCAAAGATGAGTAAATGGAAAGTTCTCACCCAGCCACAGATCAGATGTCAGGGGTTTGCGGGGGAGGAACCATTACTCTTCCTCTATGTTGCAGAATATAGCGATGTAGTGCAAATTCCAAGGGGGTCTCTTGTTCCTTCTTCAGCCAGGTGCTTCTCCGTCAGGGGGATGGGGGGCAGCGGCGGAGGCCTCTCACACTGCCACCATCTCTTGCCTCCATCAGGTAAAAGAAAAGGGGAAGCAATCCAAGCCTCTAACACCCCTGCAGTTAGCACTTCCTCTCTGCCACCTTCCACTGATATCCTGCACCCTGGGGAGACACGGCCCCTGTTAAAGCCACCAAGCTGCTGCAATTCAAAGAGCCGGAAGCTCTGCCATGCAAGGGGTCGGTCCAGGGTCACAGAGCGGCTCACAAGCATCGCCTGCTTGCCTGCACCTCCATCCCGGCTCCCGACCATCTTCACGGCATCAGAAGTCCCCCCGACCGAGGGTTGGACATCGATCCAGGAGAGGAGTGAGGAGAGGGGAAAAGCACTCACGCTTTCACTCCAACATCCACATCCGGTCACGCCCCATCACTGCCATCCCACAAGGATCAAACATTAAGGCCAGTCCCGGACCTAATGATGAGCTATGTTGCTATGTTACTAGTTATGTGTAGAGTTGAGCGGACACCTGGATGTTCGGGTTCGACAGGTTCGGCCGAACTTCGGAAAAAAGTCTGGGTTCCGAATAAAAAAATAAAAAAAATAAAAAAAATCTTGACCTAGGAGGACGAGGTCCTTATGGAGTAGAAGGTTGAGGTGGCGGTGGATGTGGCAGTGTAGGTGGAAGCGGCAGTGGAGGAGGACGAGTTAGCCAACACAGGTTTTTGTTTTTAATTTATGTATTTTTTAAATTAGGGTACACCCCAAAAGAGTGAGAAAGATCAGAAATACAAGAATGGCTGGGTAAGGCCGGTATACGTGTATATTCTGCACAAGGTACGGACAAGTCCTGTGGGATCCATGCCTGGTTCATTTTAATGAACGTGAGCTTGTCCACATTGGCTCTGGACAGGCGGCTGCCCTTGTCTGTGATAACACCCCCTAAAAAATAGATTTTTTGCACCAAACTGGGTGTTTTTTGAATAGAACAATAGAAGAACACTAGCTAAAGTGTTTTTCTAACACATACAGATATGGAGGAAACACTGCAAGCACTGGAGGAAACACTGCAAACACTGGAGGAAACACTGCAAAACATACTTTTTGCACCAAACTGGGTGTTTTTTTGAATAGAACAATAGAAGAACACTAGCTAAAGTGTTTATCTCACACATACAGTAATGGAGGAAACACTGCAAGCACTGGAGGAAACACTGCAAACACTGGAGGAAACACTGCAAACACTGGAGGAAACAATGCAAAATTATTTTTTTTGCCCTAAATGGGTGGGTGTTTTTTGAATAGCACAATAGAAGAACACTAGCTAAAGTGTTTATCTCACAGGTACAGATATGGAGGAAACACTGCAATTTATTGGATGTTTTTTGAATAGCACAATAGAAGAAAAGTATCTTGAAGAGTATCCTACAGTAACATATGCAGTGCTGGTATACTTAGATTTCTGAGGCAGGACAGAATCCTATATATTTCTCTCCCTACAAGCACAATCAGGAACCTTCTCCTAAAGTATCTTGCAGACTATCTCACAGTAACATATACAGTGCTGGTGTACTTAGATTTTAGAAGCAGGACAGACTCCTATATATTTCTCTCCCTACAAGCACAATCAGGAACCTTTCCCTATATTATCTTGCAGAGTATCTCACAGTAACATATTCAGTGCTGGTGTAATTAGATTTTAGAAGCAGGACAGACCCCTATATATTTTTCTCCCTACAAGCACAATCAGGAACCTTTCCCTATATTATCTTGCAGAGTATCTCACAGTAACATATTCAGTGCTGGTGTAATTAGATTTTAGAAGCAGGACAGACCCCTATATATTTTTCTCCCTACAAGCACAATCAGGAACCTTTCCCTAAACTATCTTGCTTACCTGGCAGGGGAGACACCATGATCATGAAGGTGGTTCCCCCAGGGCGAGGCTCAGCCATTGCACTCTGGCTGGGCTGATCGAGGTGTCTTCCCTGCCACTGCTCGGCCTTTTGGCTAAGATCGGGTGTGGTATCCGTTCTCATCAGTTGTTAGAGGAGCGCTGAAGCACCTCCTATATGTGGAGGGTGGATGCAATCCAATAACGTCATTGCACCTGGAAGGGTGGTTTCAGCAGGGACTATGCCGTGCTGCCCGACAGATACTGGGGGCCGGCCAATGGTTGCGTCTGAGCCACCTGGAAGGGTGCTTCTGGTGGGGATGTGTGGCTGTGCCTGGTCTGGTCTTTTTGCCGGGTTCTAGTCTGGCCTTCTGGCTGGCTGGTGCAAGTGCTGTCCCTGTCAGAGATCTGGTAGGAGGAGCTGGAACTGCCCTGGGATGAGATGGGGTAGGACCATGCAAATCCTGCCTGGTTGACAGGGAGTCTGGAAGGGTTGGAATTGGCGGAGGCTGCTAGATGCGGGCAGCTTTCCCCAAGAAAAACCTTGAAGGGCTCTCTATCTGGCAGGGGTGGAGGGCTGCACTGGCCGGTCAGGGGGTTGGATCTGGAACGGAAAAGCCTATGGTGCATGTGCCCCTGGAGTGGCAGTCCAGGGGTGTCTGAGAATCACTGTGAGTGAGGGTCACTTTGATTTAAAGACACCACGGTCACTGCACCAGCTACACGCTTTTTTAGCACCTGCCTCCTGGGCCGGGCCTTTTGGCCAGGACCGGAGGAATTTTTTATTCCTGGCTGGAGGGCCTGGTCATTGTTGAACACAATGACCACTTCTTTCACTCTCCTCTCCACTATCCCTTTCCCCCCACTTTATTTAATTTGTCAACGTTTGTCACGTTTTTGTCTTATTTTGTTTGTGCACGTTTTGTTCACTGTGTGATTAGTAGGGTGCCGGTCCTCGGGCCAGCCCTGAACGTCTTGGGAGTGGGTGGACATGGCCTTCTGGCTTAGTTTGCCCGCTCTCATGGGGTCTCCCTTCGGGGGAGTCCCACCTAGTACTTGGAGGGTTCTGTTTCGGCAGTCCCTCCAAGGAAATTGGGTCCGTGTCGGCTTCAGTTGCTCGGACCACAGTACCTCAGTCCCTGTCTGGAGCCTAACGCCCCGGGGGATCAGGGTTTGGGTCCCTTCTGCACAGGAGGACCACTTGACGTTGCACCCGTCTGCACGTTTTTGTGAACACTCTTTATGTGTGTGCACATTTTTTCTGCACCGGGTGGAGTTTTTTGAGTGTGTTTCACACGCCATAGGCTTTTCAAAAAAAAAACAACTATCTTGCAGAGTATCTCACAGTAACATATGCAGTGCTGGTGTTTCTGAAGCAGGACAGTCTGACTCCTATCTAAATCTCTCCCTAAGAGCAACAGCGGCAGCCTTTCCCTACCCTATCTGAAGCAGAGTGACGAGCTGTGCTATGTGCCTCTGGGTCACATGCTGGGTCACATGCTGCACTGGCCAATCACAGCCATGACATTAGTAGGCATGGCTGTGATGGCTTCTAGGTCAAACAAATGGTGATTGGTTGCCCTGCAGCACGCCATTACATTGCCGAACACCGAACCCGAACTTAGAGCAAATTGTTCGGGTTCGGAACTTTACAGTTCGGTTTCGCTCAACCCTAGTTATGTGTAGTAACAGTGTAGTTCCCCTAAAAAGTGCTGCCCCGTGTCACTACACACTGTTATCTGATGAATGTTGCATTTAGAAGGGACACTGCTAAACCCATGCCCTCTCCTCCAATCCAGCATACCTCTGTCACCTCACTCCCAGTGACAAAATGAGGTCCTGCAATGCTCTTAGCACGGACCCCATGTGTGCACTTGTTAACGTCTTTCTTTCCATACCATGCGGCTTGGCTAAGGACCTCCATAACATGTGTAGCACCCTCTAGTAGTGTGCTAGAGAGGATAGGTAAATTTGAAGCAGGCTTTGCTGGTTTCTAGACCTGTTTGTTTGTGTTTGCTGGAGTGAGGGTGGGGAGGGCTTCTGAGGGAGCTCCCCAATCTTGGGGGGGACCTCGGGCCTGGGCTAGGGTGCAGTTGGGACCACTTTCAAGAACACATGAAGAGGTCCTGGACCGGAGGCATAAGGGAGAGCAAGGAGAGGACAGCAGGAGAGAGCACTGCTAAGAGACTCCAGGGAGGATAACTGATCACAGCCAGGAGGGCTGGTGAGTGAGGCACAGTTGGGAGCTTGCAGTCTGAGATGGGTGCAGAACCAGAAGTGTGAACTGTGGTGGAAGGGGCAGTTGAAAGAGGCAACTGCAGCCAGGAGGGCTGGCAGGGCCTGAAGAGGGCCATAGTAAGGAAGCTAGCACAATGACTTGTTCTGCTACACCATTGGGGCCCGCGGTCCCAGCCTGCAAAGGGCATTTGTTGTGGCCTGTCTGAGTCAGTGTCAGGCCTAACCAAGTGATGTGCTGGAGGTGACTAGAAGTAACAGTCTGCAGCAAGTGATGTGCTGGTGGAGTGATGAGCTTCAAGCAAGTTTGTGCAGGAGAAAGCAGAGTGAGTATGTACAGGGAGTGTACATAGTTGTCCCATAACCAATTGCTGTTCTATTAATCTATGCTGGGCATCCCATAGCTCCCATACCCATCCAAATTATATCCCTCAATGAACAAAAAACAAAGTTCACTGACTGCTTTATGTCTCGGAGTGCCTGAGAGTGAATGCAGGGCTGGGCAGGGTGACAGACAAACCACAATTTGCAGCAGCCCTTATGGGGGTACCGCTACACATGGGTCCAGTCCCTGTTACCACAGGAGACTGACCACTGGGGAGGGAGCCAGATCACCTACCCCCTCGCTACCAGAGGACCCATTACCTGCACCAGGTACCACACTTAAAGCGTGGGTTCACCCTAAAAACAATTTTCTAACATTACAATGAGCTCACTCTCTACATTGACACTATGCCGAAATGTTTATTTTTTTTGCTGTACATACCTTCGTACAGCTATTTTCCCCCACGGCTTCCGGGTAGTGAATCCCGCGGGACTGGGCGTTCCTATACAGCAGGTGATTGACGTTATGACAAAAACTAGCTCCCCCGTCGCATAAGGAGCATCACGAGTTGCCGAAAGAAGCCGAACGAAGAAGCCGAAAGAAGCCGAAAGAAGCCGTGTGCAGGAGCCGTATAGCGCCGACTCGCTGTTCGGCTTCTTTCGGCAACTCGTGACGCTCCTTATGTGACAGGGGGAGCTAGTTTTTGTCACCACGTCAATCACCTGCTGGATAGGAACGCCCAGTCCCGCGGGATTCACTACCGGGAAGCCATGGGGGAAAATAGCTGTACAAAGGTATGTACAGCAAAAAAAAAGGAAAATTCGGCATAGTGTCAATGTAGAGAGTGAGCTCTTTGTAATGTTAGAAAATAGTTTTAGGGTGAACCCCCGCTTTAATAACCTTCTGTTGTGTGCCTTGTACTAGTTCTTGGTTACCCATGCCAACTGCATTACTCCTTTTGTTTGTATTGCCGAGTAGACCCTTTGTAGTGGCTTTACTTCATACCCAACATGTGCTTACTGACCCTACTCCTTTCATATGCCCAGAACCATCATGCACCCCTTTAAAGAACTTCAGACAAGGCTAGGAACAGTTGATGCAATTTTTTTGGGCAATTGAGTTTAATGTGAACAAATGTGAAAAGATCCCCTAACTATCTCTACTTGGCTGCCCAGACAGGCTTTCCCCCAGCCTGGGCCAGCCATTAATATTTCCGTAGGCAACCTGCCCACCGGTATTTCAGTTTTTGGTAAATGCTGGAGAGTTAAATCATCAAAAAATATATTATTTTCTTAATACTAGGGACTGCCTCAACTTACTAGTTTTTACCTTCAACTAAAGGTATACAGTATATATAGTGATGAGCGGAATACGCCATATTCGATTTCGCGATATTTCACGAATATATAGAAGAATATTCGCGAAATATTCGTAAATATCGAATATTCGTGATATTTTATCAAAAAAAATTTTTTCGCGAAATTTCGCTAATGCGAATGCGAAATTGATTGCGAAATTCTCGTCAACACGCGAAAACGGAGATCATTTCCTGGATTACTAAACTAATATGCACTAAACACTTAGGCCCCGTACACACGGCCGAGGTTCTCGCTGAAAATCAGCGAGAACCTCGCTGGAATGCACATTCCAGCGAGGACCTCGGCCGTGTGTACGGTCTCAGCGAGCTTCCCGTCGGGAAGCCCGTCGAGCCGAAATAGAGAGCACGCTCTCTATTTCCTCGACGGCCCGCCCGGAAGAATGGCTGGTTGCCATTCCCGACGGGCGGGTCGCCGATTTCGACGGCCGGCAGGGAACCTCGACGGGCGGAACGATGTGTTCTGCCCATCGAGATTCCCTGCCGTGTGTACGCGGCCTAAGGGCAGATTCTCATATATTTTCGGCGGCGTAGCGTAAGCCATTTACACTACGCCGCCGCTGCGTACTAGAGCAAGTGCTTTATTCTCAAAGCACTTGCTCCGTAGTTTTCGCCGGCGTCTCGTAAATCGCCAAGTGTAAACCCACGCAATTCAAATGGGGCGGCTTGTATTTAAATTAAGCGCGCCCCCGCGTCGAACGAACTGCGCATGCGCCGGCCGGGGAAAAAGCCCAGTGCGCATGCTCCAGCTCACGTCGGGAAGCGTTGTTGAAACCGACGTCAAAACAACGTGAGCGTCATTTACGCAAGTCCCTATTCGCGAACGAGTTAGTAAAACGACGTAAGCGACAGAAAAAGCCGACGCTGACCCGACGCCATACTTAACATGGCGTCCGACGGCATCCGACGGAACTTCGTAAGGTTACTCCACATAGAAGCTGGGGTAACCTTACGAGTCCGTAAATGACGTACGCGACGACGGGGCGGCGTAAAAGCGTTCGGGAATCGCCGTACTAGCCTCATTTGCATATGCAAATGAAAAAACAACGTGAAGGCCACCTAGTGGCCGGAGTTGTCATTACACCTACGATCCGAAAGTGTAATGCTTTTACACTTGTCGGATGTAGAAGCGTATCTATGCAAAAGTGATGCTAAGCATCACTCGCATAGATACGAGGACAAAAAAAAGGCGATACGACGGGGTATCTGAGATACTCCGTCGTAACGCCTCTGAGAATCTGGCCCTAACTCTACTTACACAAACTTATATGACTAAACTAAAGCTAATTTTTTTTTTTTTTATACACAAAACACAGAAGGGCAGAGAAAGTATTCGCGAATATTCGTAATACGAATATTCGCATTGCGAATATTCGGCAACATAAAAGGATCGCCTCAGCTACTCGGCCCAGGGTCTCTAATCATACCAGCAATGCTTTTAGACGTCGATGGAGATCACTAGGATGTGATCTGTTTTAAAAATAAATTTGAAAAAATACGAATATTCGCAATAGCGAATATTCACTGCGATATTCGATTTATTCGCGAATACTCGAATATGCAATATTCGTAACGAATATTCGCAATGCGAATATTCGTGAGCAACACTAAGTATATATTGTGTACATGGAATAGTGTATTTGTCCTTTGTAAACACTTTCATGTTGTTAACACTGTTTATGTCTTTGCATATTCTTTCTGACATCCTTATACTCTGTGTTCTCCTCCCAGAGGTTATAGACTGTGGTCCATGTGATGATGGCTGTAGAGGAGGATACACATGGGATGCATACATCACTGTTCTAAATGAAGGTAAAAGTTAAACATATGTATACTATGAGGCAACGGCAAGTAAGGTTGTGGGTGGGGGATATGTGTCACCTAGGTTTTTCATCTACACATCATTAGAAGCTCCAGGGTTTCTATCTGTCATGATAAACAAACGTTTTGTTTTCTCCTCTCTTGGAGCCTGCAGACTTTGCTTTGAAGAATGTTGAATAGGAAAAGCCTCCAGTCTTAGGTTCACATTTTAAGTCCTAGACCCAGTCTGGTGCTCACTAGGGATGAGCCCGATGTTCGTGCCTACTCATTCACCAAAAATAGAGTAAAAAAAAAAAGAGAAGAGACAGTTTGCGACAAATCCTTTATTTATTTTTTAAAAAGTGTCCTGCAATGTCCATTCATCTTCGATCACAGCGTCTGACGTTCCGAGAAAAAACCTTGAAAAAACCCAGCCTCCATGGAAGGCTTCCGTTGACTGCAGGCTTTCTGCATTGACAGCTGTTATATAGCTGAGGGCCTGGCCACCCGGTGATGTAAATGGGTGACCCCGCCCCCTCTGACATTATGTGACATCACATGATGTCAGAAGGGGCAGGGTCACCCGTTTATGTCACCGGGTGAACCTGCCCTCAGCTATATAACAGCTGTTTTTCTGGGGGGGTTTTTCTCGTTCCGTCGGAGGCTGTGATCGAAGGTGAATGGACATCGCAGGACAATTTTTTTATTTTTTAAATAAAGGATTTTGTCCCAAATTGTCTACTGTGATTTCTACAGTTTTGACACTTTTTTTGGTGAATATGTAGGGGTACAATGTACCCAATACCCATTCACATAGGGGGGGCTGGAATCTGGGGGTCCCCTTGTTAAATTAGGCCTCCAGATTCCAATAAGCCCCACCCGCAGACCCCCACAACAACCGGGCAAGTCATGTGGGGCTAAGTCCCTCCTCCCCATCAACATGGGAACAAGGTGTTTTTGGGGTACTTGGATAAGAGTCTGGTATGGATTTTGGGGGGCCCTACGCCATTTTTTGATTTTTTTTTTAGCTTAGGGTTCCCCTTAAAATCCATACCAGATCCGGTATGTTATAACAGACCCCTGTCTGTTCTAACATGACTGCACACCAGTACAAGCAAAAAGCAAGGTCCATAAAGACATGGATGAGCAAGTTTGGATTGGGGGAACTTGACACAAGACCACAGCCACACCGGTGCACAAGGTAAACAAATGTCCCCTCCATGCCAAGCTCCTGCAGGCCTTCCCATGGACACCCTGTTATCTAAAATTCCTCTGGAACATGGAGGGACATGTTTCTGGAAAGTGCTGAAGCCAAAGATGGCCCAAATGTATAAGAAGTGTCGGAAGCATGGGCATGCTGGGTCTTGTAGTTACTCAACACCAAAGAAGAAGAAAATTTCCCAGGTCTGCTACGTTATACTGCAAGTATCAATCCACAACTGCCCTGCTGGAAAAGTTTGTGCATGTTTGGCAGCATGAATTGAAAGCAGGTCAATCTAGCGGCACCATTTTAAATTGCCACATAAGCAGCATAACGAGTTGGCGTCTGTGCACTGCAAACTAGCTTCCAAATCCTCACAATGTCTACTGCCCTGGGAAACAGGAAAGAATGGCAACCTTACCATGGCTTTCTTCATGGACACAGTTGAGTCAACATAGCCGCTCATAGCCAGGGACAGGAAGTGTGCTATTTGCAGGATTGCTAATAAAGAGAAAAATAACACAACCACTTTCTCTAAGAACTGGTAAGCTGCAGTGTCATACCTCCCAACTTTTGAACTTTGGAGTTGGGGCACTTGAGGGTGGAAGTAATTTGTGACAAAATGTTGGGGGTCAGCAGGACAGAAGACAGGGAGTCAGTATGGCTAAAGAAAGGGGGAGTCAGTAGGGCAAGGTACAAGGGTCAGCAGGACAGAAGACAACGGGTCAGTAGGGTAGCTTATAGTTAAGGTATAGAGATGAGGCTATTGATATATATCCGATGTTTAAGGTCAATGCTTCAGTCCCTAACTGCATATAAAGAAAATAAGTAGGGTAGCTTACAGGGGTCAGCAGGACAAAAGACAGGGGGTCAGTAGGGCAGGGTACAGGGGTCAGCAGGATGAAAGACAGGGGTTCAGTAGGGAAGAGTACAGGGGTCAGCAGGACAGAAGATAGGGGGCCATTAGGGCAGGGTACAGGGGTCAGCAGGATGGAAGACAGGGGGTCAGTAGGGTAGCGTGCAGGGGTCAGCAGGACAGAGCACAGGGGGTCAGTAGGGTAGGATACAGGGGTCAGCAGGATAGAAGACGGGATCCGTAGAGCAGGGTACAGGGATCAGCAGGATGGAGGACTAGGGTCAGTAGAGCAGGGTACAGGGGTCAGCAGGATGGAGGAAAGGGAGTCAGTAGGACAGGGTACAGTGGTAAGCAGGATGTAGGAAAGGGGGTCAATAGGGCAGGGTACATGGGTCACATGGGACCCCCATCAGGTACCAGCAGGCTGACTCTCCTCTTGGGTCCAGCGATCAGTGGGCGTAGCTTTCTGTCATGGTTGAGGCCCATCCTCTGCAAATGTCACTTACACAGTGATAGATCGCCATTCTGGAAGAGTGGAGTGCATGCTCCCCGCCTCCTCCTCTGTACAGGTAAACAAAACATCACAGCAGGAGGAGGAGGGGGCGGGTTCAGTGCGTCCACGCTGCACTGTGCGTGTGTGTCAGAGGAAAACGGACCGGCGATGAGAGATGTTGGCTGGCAGCTACCATGCAGAGTGTTGCCCGTGGCGTGCGGGAACCAAGACATGCCTGCAAGCTACGGGTGATTCAGGGCTCAGCCCTAACCTGCAGAGACTCTGGGACAGGCACCAATTTCCCGGACATAAATATAAAGGCCCGGATTCACATATATATGCCGTCGTAGCGTATCTCTTTTACGCTACGCCGACGCAACGCAGAGACGCAAGTATGGAATTCAGAAATCAAATGCTCCTAACGTTGCGCTGGCGTAACGTAATTTCGGCGGCGTAAGCCAGCGTAAGTGTAAGTGGGTGTGACCTTATGCAAATGATGGTCCGAGCGTGGTGCAATGCTTTACGCCCGGCGTATCATGAACGGCGCCTGCGCAACTTCCTGAGATATGCCGGCCCACCAGCTTCCGTCGAGCGCATAAATACGCCCAGCCATACGCCCGTCCGGCGCAAAAGTACATCTGTTTGTTTGTTCCCCCCCCCCTGAAGCAAAGTACTTTTGCTGAGCGATGGCAGCTGAAAATGTGGGCAAGGAGAGGAGGAAGAGAAACTTTTCTAATGAGGAGAGGGCTACTCTTTTATCGGCAATAGCCAAATATGATGTGTACCTCCATGGTGCCCACAGTGCCAGGACCAGCAGGGCACGTAAGAGGGAGATCCTGGAGCAGATCACCCTGGATGTGAATGCCATTGGGCATGAGACCCGGACCCCTGACGATATAATAAGAAAATTAATGACATGAGACGGCGGGTCAGGGATAAGCTGGCCAGTATGAGGAGGCACGCCAGGGGCACGGGAGGAGGGCCAGCTTCTGCTGTGCGGTTGACCGATGAGGAGGAGGTCATCGCCAGGTGTCTGGCGCAGGAGCAGGTGGAGGGCATGGAGGGATTTGACTCCGGTGAGCAGGACTTGAGGACAGGTAAGTGTGTTTTATTCTCTATTTGGTGTGTAGCATGTGAGGGGGTGGAAGGGAACATGTGACAAGTGTGTGGGTCCACCATGTGAATTATTTGTGTCATCCACAGAAGTGCTGGATGGAGCTGGGCCGTCTGATGCTGGTGTCTGTCCCACGCCATCCCAGGAACATCCTGTGCCTCATTCTGACCCCCTGGGAAACCAGGTAGTATTGGTGGAGGGGAGTGCCCACACCTCTCCTCTTGAGATCGTTGTGGAGGAGCCAGTGGATCTCCACCAGGAGGAATGCATATATTATGAGGATGTTTTCTCCATCCCAAGACCCTCAGACACCTCCCTGTCCATCAGGTCTACCCCCTCCAGGGCTACCCCCTCCAGGGATACTCCCTCCAGGGGAACCCCCTACAGGTCTACCCCGTCCGGACGGGCACAAGCCTCTCCTTCCCACAGGAAGGCTTTACGGAAGACTAGGGGTATACCCGGAGCCCTCCAAGAAGGGCTGCAGAGGGAGCAGGCCCGGCAGACACGTCATATGGGTGCTCTAGCCGGTGACCTGCGCCGTGTGGCAGACAGCCTGGCCTCCTCGGCCAAGAGCGAGGCTGCATGCACTTTGGCTGTACAGCCCACAACATCAGGCCTCGTGACGGAAGTGAGGAGCCTGGTAGTGGCTGTACAGGCCAACACTGCTGCCATCGAGGCGGAGGGGAGGCAGACAAGGCGCCACCAGCGGCACACCACCACCCGCCAGCTGCGGATGCAGGCTTGGACCAACTCCTTCCTCAACCGCATTGCCCTTGCCCTGGAGGGCAGGCAGCCAGCATCTGGCAGGAGTGACACCCCCCCACCCGAGGCTCCCTCCAGACAACTGAGGAGCCGGAGCCGTGGCACCATGCCTGGCCCACGACAGGGAAAATGAGTGCCATTTTTTTTGGGTGTGCTCAGATTATGAGCTATTTTTTTTTGAGAGAGACGTGCACAGAGGTATGTGCCGTCCTCCTATAAGGGCATGCCATGTCGGCCAATGGCATGAACCTTCCTTTTTTTTTTTTTCGTATCTGCACACGGTTAGCAGTGCAGGATACAGTGTGACTGGTGTGTGAGTCATTCCTGCCAGCAAGGTGTGTCACCCTGGGTCGTCGGGGAGAGGCTATCCCCACGACCGTGTGAATGTGGTATGAATGGACAGCAACATCATTGGTGCATTTGCTGCTCCCAAGTCCCGTGCGGTGGACTTGGGCTAAACCAATGTAAGGTGGATGTGGTGTGTGTGAGCTAGGGACCACAGTGGTGTGCATGCGTGCATTGTCCGTGTGCCATGATGAATGTGTGTGTTTAACGTGCAAAGATACGTTCCACGAGGCAACTCCTGACTGCTCTTCCCTCAGCAGATGGGGTAGCCTCAGGCAGGGGGGGACTGTGTGGCTCGGGGGTCAGATCATCACATATGTCAATCTCCAGGCTCTTTTTCATGGCGTAGTTGTGCAGCACACAACATGCACCGATGATCTGACACACAAAGTTTGGGAAAGTTTGGCATCGGAAACAGGACTTCAGGATGCCAAATGTGCGCTCCACCACTGCACGGTTGCGTATGTGTGCCGCATTGTATCTTCTCTGGTTTGGGGATTCCAGTATGGAGTCATGAGATGGGGCCCAAGTGCATATGCCGAGTCACCTGGCAGGGAAAAAGACAGGAGGATGTTAGCTGCGCATGTGCCCCTCGTGATGTCTGCATCATGGGGTCGGACAGTCATGCCTGACTCCCATGTCACTCACCAACCAGCCACTGTCCTTCTACACGTTCTGTTAGAATTCTGTTGGGATGTTGCTTTGACGGTATATGTAGCTGTCGTGGCTGGCCCCTGGGTGTTTGGCATGGGCGTGCCATATGAGGCATTGGGTATCGGTTATCACCTGTACGTTGATGGAATGCCACTGCTTACGATTGCGGTATATGTGCTATGTGGCACAGGGGGGCCGTAGTGCCACATGTGTGCAATCAATAGCCCCGACGGTGCGTGGGAATCCGGCAATTCTGTAGAAAACCTGCATTGCCTTCTGCCCCAGATGCTCATGGTTGGGTTTGATGATGTGGTGGGACATGCTTGTGAGGATTGCGGGGACAACCTGGTGCACACATCTGCTCATGGTGGATTGTGACATCCCAGACACGACTCGTTGGAAAGATCCACTGGCAAGGAAATGGAGTGTTGCCAGTACCTTGACCAGTGGCTGCACTCCATGTGAGCGTCCTGTCTGGCTGGTGATTTGATCATGCAGGGCTGTGGCTAATTCCAGGATGGCATCAGGGCTGAATCTGAAGATGCGATACACCTCCGATTCCCCCATGCCAAAGTCGTTCATGCACGTTCGGTATATCCTCTCCCGTGCCCTCCTACGTGCCTGTGGACACAGTAGTGCTATGACCATGGCTGCCCCTGGCATGTTGGCATACAGATGTGTTGTCCTACAAGTGTGGTTGCTCAGCTCGTTCGTAACGGTGCTGCTGCAGCTGCTCTCCAGCTGACATGTGCGCGTCTGTTGCTGAGTTACATCTGCTTTATGAGGAATAACTTTGCGCCGGGCGTACAACTTACGCGCGGCGCGCGTATCCAGCGTCGGTCGCAAGTATGTTCATGAATCGCCATATCTCCCTCATTTGCATATTTGAATACAAAATTTATGGGTGCGCCAGATGCGTCCAGCGTAAATATGCACCCACGATACTAGTTTTGTGGGCACGGCGCACAGATACAACGGCGCATATTTAAACTTATCTCGAGATACGTCGGCGTAAGTGCTTTGTCAATCCGGGCCAAAGAGTATTCACGTACTACTGTGGAACAGCTGAATGACAGCTGTGAAGGTGTTAAGTATGAATCAACTGCTGCAAAACACTGAGGGCCAGATTCTCGTACGGCGGCGTAAGTACGAGCGGAGCGTAGCGTATCGGATTTACGCTACGCCGCTGAAACTTAGGACGCAAGTGCCGTATTCTCAAAGAACTTGCGTCCTAAGTTATGGCGGCGTAGCGTAAATGGGACGGCGTAACCGCGCCTAAATCAAAATAGGCAGGTAGGGGGCGTGATCCATGTAAATGAATTGTGACCCCACGTAATTGATGCTTTTTCCGTACGACGCATGCGCCGTCCGTGGACGTATCACAGTGCGCATGCTCCAAATTACGCCGCAAGTACTCATTGGTTTCGACGTGAACGTAACTTACGCAAAGCCCTATTCGTGAACGATTTACACAAATGACGTAAATGACAGAAAATTCAACGCTGACCCGACGTCCATACTTAACATTGTGTACGCCTCATCTACGCCTCATATAGCAGGGGTAACTTTACGCCGGACTTACTCTTACGCAAACGACGTAAAATACGACGACCGGGCGTAAGTACGTTCGGGAATCGGCGTATCTAGCTCATTTGCATATTCGCCACGTTAATTTGATGGAAGCTCCACCTAGGGGCCAGCGTAAATATGCAACTAAGATACAACAGCGTAAGAGACTTACGCCGCTCGTATCTAAGCAAAATTCCGACGTATCTTGTTTTCTTAATTACAGGTATGTAACACAATGCAAAATATTCATGGAAAAAACTTCAGATAGTACAAGTGCAAATAAAACCTGCTCTGAAACAATCACATCTGCTGTGAAATATGTCAAATAAGTGTAGCACTACCCCCGAAGGAGCTGCTGATTATGTTTGGGTGACACGTTACCTCTATGTTCTCGCTGTCCAGGGTAAAAGGAGAGTCCAAAGAATACCACAAGATGCACATTTTTTTCCTGAGATTTATTTGCAGAAATGTATGAGAAAATAAGTAAAGGGGTGGAAGGGTGGGTAGGTTTAGGTGTATAATCACAAATAGGAAACACTCCTGCTTCCTGCAAACAGTTCCCGTCGCCACTCTAACCATAGTGGGTATTGCTCACCCGGATAGGTTCCTCTCACTGGCTTAGCAGCTGGAATGGCACACGGAATAAAGTACAGTCTCTGCCACAGACCTTCCTTTATGAGGAGACACTTTTGGTCCAGAATCCCCTGACACAGGATTCAGCACCCGGATATCTCCAGCCTTAAAGGGGTTGTAAAGGTAAAAAAAAAATTCCCTAAATAGCTTCCTTTACCTTAGTGCAGTCCCCCTTCACTTACCGCATCCTTCGATTTTGCTTTTAAATGTCCTTATTTCTTCTTAGAAATCCTCACTTCCTGTTCTCCTGTCTGTAACTCCACACAGTAATGCAAAACTTTCTCCCTGGTGTGGAGAAAGCCTCTTGAGGGGGAGGGGGCGAGCAGGAGTGTCAGGATGCACACTCACACACAGTTCCTTTCTCCATCTGCAAAGTAGATATCGTCCTGACACTCCTGCTCGCCCCCTCCCCCCTCAAGAGGCTTTTTACACACCAGTGTCGCATTACTGTGTGTAGTTACAGACAGAAGAATAGGAAGTGAGGATTTCTCAGAAGAAATAAGGACATTTAAAAGCAAAATGGAAGGATGAGGTAAGTGAAGGAGGACTGCACTAAGGTAATGGAAGCTATTTAGGGAAACATTTTTTTTACCTTTACAACCCCTTTAACTCTGATAGAACTTTAGGCCCGACAGGCGACATCATCAAGCCTCTCAGTGTATAGTGCATCCTTCTATGAAGTTTCCAGGCCTTCTCCCAAGATACCAGCCTCTTGCATGGCCCCCTCCAGGATAGGTCCTCCCCTGGCTTCCTTCATCAAGTGACCTCCTCCCGCAGTATGGACAGTACAGAATCACCTTTGAAAAGGCAGGCCTCAATCTGACTACTGGGCCTACCAGGCGAAACCGAAACCCCGAAGCAACGTGGTGCCAGAGTCAGGATTCAGGACACGCACCTCAGGCCAGTTGGGCCACGAGGCGCACACAACGGACCCCCCGTCAATGGCGTCTGTCCCTTAAGTACCTCTTTCCAGCATGCACAGCGGGGCAACCACTCCCACCGATTCTCTGCCGAGGGGAACACCCAATACACCCTGTGCTGCCACCCTTGGCCTGGGCTGGTAATGGCACCCCCAGGCAAACAATGGTGGAACTCTCAGCACAGCCATGGCTGGAACAGAGGCTAAATTTGCCATTAATCATATTAGTCTAAACAAAATAACAGCTCACACCCCACTAAATTTACAGCAGCGCCTGTTCAACAGGAGCAGGCCTCTACATAAGCATGAAATGAAATGGTGCATTAGGTGAACGTGGTAAATTCCGAAGTGTGATGCAAAAAGAAAATAAATAAAAGTGATGTGTGCAAGGTGACGGCTTCTTCAGTGCCACGTCCGTGGTGTAAGGGGTCTCCGGATGCCGTGCATATATGATAGCAGGGAAGATAAAAGGAATCCCACGATAGTGTAGTATGTTTTAACTACAATTATGTTTATTGCATAAAAAGTATACAAGGTACTACTCACATTCAAACAGTAAACAAAACATGTGTATCCACGAGCACCGAGCTCGCCTGCGTCACTTCCGGTTGCCTTTTTGTCCCTACATGCATACTTTCCAAGCGTCCCAGATTTTGCGGGCAATCGAGCCCCCCCTGCTTAACATCTCCAATCCTCACCCCCCCACTCAACAACTCCGACCCCCCCCCCCCGCTCAACAACTCAGTCCCGCTGAACCCCCCGCTTAAGAACTGCGATCCGTCCCGCGTTCCCCCCCACTGCTCAACAACCTCAATCCGCGCACCCCCCCCCCCCCCCCCCCGCTCAACAACACATGACAATTCTTCCAAGAGCCAGGGTCGCCTGCATACTTTTGATGATAGGTGTCCCTCATTCCCATCTCAAAAAGTTGGGAGGAATGCCTACATGTATCGTCAGCAATCACGTGAATTCCCTGCTATCATATATGCACAGCATCCCGAGACCCCTTACACCACGGACGTAACAGCTGCTCCCCACAAACAGGGACCACATCCAGGGATTACCCAAGGCACCAACCAGGTAGGCTGGATTACTCTGGATACATGCAGGCTTTTCTTATATGCTGTAACCTCGCAGCAGTGAGGTAAGGGGCCATCCATTTACCTTAGCAGTAGGCACTGAAGAGCCATCACTCTGCACATTTGCACCTTAGTAGAAGGCACTGAAGAAGCCATCACCTTGCACACATTACTTTTTATGTGCTTTTGCACATTTTGGACTTTTTATTTTCTTTTTGCATCACACTTTGGATTTACCACGTTCACCTAATGCACCTTTGCATTTCATTTCATGCTTATTTGACATATTTCACAGCAGATGTGATTGTTTCAGAGCAGATGTTATTTGCACTTGTACTATTTGAATTTTTTTCCTAGATTATTTTGCATTGTGTTACATTCCTCTTCAGCATTTGAGGTTTATTTGGACACTATGGCCCGGATTCACAAAGCACTTACGCCGACGTATATCGATATACGCAGCGTAAGTGTAATTATGCGCCGTCTTATCTGTGCGCCGCGCCCACAAAACTAGATACACCTGAAAATAGGCTTAATTCGTCCGACGTAACTTGCCTACGCTAGCGTATCGTGGGCGCATATATTTACGCTGGACGGATCTGACGCACCCATTGATTTTCGATGCAAATATGCAAATGAGGGAGGTACGGCAATTCATGAACATACTTGCCCGCTGCTGGCTACGCACGCAGCGCGTAAGTTGTACGCCCGGCGCAAAGTTATTCCTCATAAAGCAGGTGTAACTCAGAAAAAGACGTGCACATGTCAGCTGGAGAGCAGCTGCAGCAGCACCGTTACGGACGAGCTGAGCAACCACACTTGCAGGACAACACATCTGTATGCCAACATGCCAGGCAGGGCCGCCATCAGGAATTATGGGGCCCCTTACACGGCTTCAGGCATGGGCCTGGGGGGTGCTGCCGTGAATTGAGAAAGACAAACTAAAGAAAAATATATATAAAAAAAGGAACTAAAAATAATAAAAAAATAAATTCAACAATATTCCACATTTTTTTTTTTTTACAAAAAAAAGAAAAAAAAGGGGGCTTGCCATCTGGGGTCCTGTGCTCACACAAACAACATCCACCTCACATTGTATTAGCCCAAGTCCACCATGCAGGACTTGGGATCGGCAATGCCACGCCAAGGCCCCAATGATATTGCTGTCCATTCATGCCACATTCACAAGGGGTGTCACGAACCAAGGTGACACCCCTTGCTGGCAGGAATGTCACCCACATTCTCACACCAGTCACACTGTAGCCTACACTTCTAACCGTGTGCAGATACTAAAAAAAAAAAAAAACAAGGAACATGCCATTGGCCCACATGGCATGCCCTTACTGGAGGACGGCACATACATCTGTGCACGTCTCTCCAAAAAAAAAAACTCATAATCTGAGCACAACAACAAAAAAAAAGACCACTCATTTGCCCTGTCGTGGGCCAGGCATGGTGGCACGGCTCTGACTCCGCAGTTGTCTGGTGGAAGCCTCGGGTGGGGGGGGTGGGGCATCAGGAGGAGGATCATCCCCTCCTCTGTCACTCCTGGCAGATGCTGGAAGCCTGCCCTCTAACGCAAGGGCAATGCGTTTGAGGAAGGAGTTGGTCCGAGCCTGCATCCACAGCTGGCAGGTGGTGGTGTGCCACTGGTGGCGCCTCGTTTGCCTCCCCTCCGCCTCGATGGCAGCAGTGTTGGCCTGTACAGCCACTGCCAGGCTCCTCACTTCCGTCACGAGGCCTGATGTTGTGGCCTGCAGCTCCCCCATGCAGGTCACCACAGCAGCGCAGTTCCCACTCACATCCTGCAGGCTGTCAGAGATGAAGCTGCTCTGATCAGCCTGCTGCGTAATGCACCACTGCACAGCCAATGTGCATGCAGCCTGGTTCTGGACCGAGGAGGCCAGGCTGTCTGCCACACGGCGCAGGTCACCGGCTAGAGCACCCATTTGGCGTGTCTGCCGTGCCTGCTCCCTCGCCAGCTCTTCCTGGAGGGCTCCGGGTACACCCCTGGTCTTACGTAGAGCCTTCCTGGGGGCAGAAGAGGCTTGGGGCCATCCGGACGGGGTGGCCCTGGAGGGGGTAGCCCTGGAGGGGGTAGACCGGGAGGGGGTAGACTGGGAGGGACTTTCCCTGATGGGGATGGACCCTGAGGGGCTTCCCCTGATGGGGATGGACCCTGAGGGGCTTCCCCTGATGGGGATGGAGGTTCGGGAGGGTCCAGAGAAGATGGTTTCCTCCTCGAGGTAGACACAATCATGAAGATCCCCATGCTCCTCCTCAACTTCCTCTAGAGGAGAGGTGTGGGCACTCTCCTCCGGGGTTGGCATGGGTTGTCCAGCTGCTGACGATGGGCCCTCTCCCTCCAGCACATCTGTGGATGACACAAAGCATTCACATGTTGGTTGACCCACACATTTGTCACATGTCCCCTTGCACCCCCTCACATGCTACACACTGAATGGAGGATAAAACACACTAACCTGTCCTCAATGGAGTCATAGCCCTCCAGGCTCTCCACTTGCTCCCTCTGCAGACATCGGGCGATCACCTCCTTCTCAGCAGTGAGCCTGATATCACTTGCTGGTCCGCCTCCCGTGCCCCTGGCGTGCCTCTTCATCTTGTCCAGCTTCTCCCGGACATGACGCCGCAGGTCATTCATTTTTTTCCAATGTCCTTGGTGGACCTCCTCTCATGGCCAAGGGCATTGACCTCCATGGTGACCTCCAGGAGCATCTCATCTTTCCTGACCTTGCTGGTCATTCGACTCTGTGCACCATGTAGGTACAGGTCGTATCTCGAGATGGCAGAGATCACGATCGCTCTCTCCTCTTTAGAAAAAATATTTTTCCTCCTCTCCCTCTTAGTCACTGGAGCAGACATCACAGAGATCGCACCTACACCAATGGCATAAAAGCTGCTGGTGTACTTTTGCGCTCGACGGGCGCATGTCTAGGTGTATTTATGCTCTGGGTGTAGGCGGTGGGCCAGCGTATCTCAGGGGTTACGCCGGGCGTAGTTGTGAGCATGCGCAGAGGGGTGCTGGCTTACCCGACAAAATTACGTTACGCTGGTGCAACGTTAGGAGTATTTTCTTTGTGAATTCCATACTTGCCTCTCTGCGTTGCGTTGCGTTGCGTTGCTGTAGCGAAAAATGAGATACGCTACGGCGGCATGTATATGCACCAATGTATGTGAATCCGGGCCTTTATTGTTTGCCACTTGCACAATATTTTGCACTTTGCACCTATTATCATTGCTTTTATGCTTGTGCATTTTTATAATTTTGCATATAATTTTATCAACAGCTCAGCACTACTTTTTATATTCAATTTCCTGGACAGTCCTAGTGAAAGAATCAGGGACGGTTGGGAGGTACATGCAATGTATTTTTTGGGGGTTTAGGTGTGCTTTAAGTTCTTTGTGCATTCCTTTGGTACTGATTGACATACATTGTTTTTTTGAAGGAGGATTAGTTAGTGAGGACGAATACCCATATTCTGCTGTAAGAAAAAACTGCAGAAAAGGTCTCACAGCTATAGGATGGATCTATGATTTTCAGATGCTTGAAAAGAATGAGACAGGTGAGGATGGTCCTACTGAGGCCTTGACTTTCTTCCATCTAAATCTAATAGTAGTTATAACAAATAAAAAGCCATTTAAGACCTCTTACTTGGTACTTCTATTTTTTACATGACCTTTGTTATCTTTACCTACACCTACTCATTGATGTTAGTTATGTCCAAACATAGTTTAACCACTTAAGGAGCGAGCCTCTTTCTGAGATCTGTTGTTTACAAGTTAAAAGCATATTTTTTGCTAGAAAATTACTTAGAACCTCCAAAAATTATATATATATTTTCCTAACACCCTAGAGAATAAAATGGCGGTTGTTATAATACTTTTTGTCACACCGTATTTGCGCAGCGGTCTTACAAGCGCACTTTTTTGGGATTTTTTTTTTTAATAAAAAAAACAATAAAGTTAACCCAATTTTTTTTATTTTGTGAAAGATAATGTTACGCCGAGTAAATTAATACCCAACATGTCCCCCTCGGTCTCGGCTACATGTGAATTGAGTTTGGTGGTCTCAGCCCGGCTCCTGGTGGGTGTGCTATGCAAGGTACGCCTGTGCTTAGTACGCCCACCCCCCCCCCCCACAAAAAAACACCACACTTGCACGCACACGAAATTGGTTTAAAACACATGCACTTTGGCCATGCGGTCTCCTAAAATAAAGAGAGGCGAAGGACCTATGGGGCTGGCTGGGTGGGCTAGGCCCCCTCACTCCCTCATAGGGGGAGTCCCTCTGCCCCATTGGGGTCCCGTTGGGCCCCAGTTGGGCTCCCAAGAGGAGCAGGTAGGGCGGGGTGAGTGGGAGGCCCCCCTTCACACCCGCCATTGCCACCAGGGGCATGGAGAAGGATGGCGATTGCCTCCGGGGGGAGGGTCTGCCTACTCCCAACTCCTGCAGTCCGGCTCCTCTCTCTCGAGTTCACGCACAAAAATACACTTTAAAAAAAAAAAAAAGAGAAAAAAAAAACATGTCCCCCTTGTGGAATGGCGACAAACTTTTACTCTTAAAAATCTCGATAGGGACGTTTAAAAAATTCGACAGGTTGCATGTTTTGAGTTACAAAGGAGGTTTAGGGCTACAATTATTGCACTCACTCTAATGATCATGGTGATACCTCACATGTGTGGTTTAAACATTGTTTTCATATGCGCTGCTTACATATGTGTTCGCTTCTGCACGCAAGCTCCTCGGCACGGGCGGGTTAAAAAAAAATACTTACTTATTTTACTTTAATAATTTTTTATTGCTGTTTTGAAGATAAATAAATAAATTGGGTACTTTTATTCCTAGTACAAGGAATGTAAACATCCCTTGTAATAGAAAAAAGCATGACCTTTTAAATATGAGATATGGGGTCAAAAAGACCTCATATCTCATATTTACACTAAAATGCAATAAAAGAAATTTAATTTAAAAAAAGAAAAAATGGCCCTTTAAGAGCAGTGGGCAGAAGTGAAGTTTTGTCGTCGCTTCTGCCCTGCAATGATATGGAGAAGGGTGGGGGCCACCTTCCCCTCACGTGTCTCCATGTCAGCCCATGGACAGGACCCGATCGCCTCCGGCACTGATGACGGCTCTGGTAAGGGGCGGAGGGCACCGGAGAGCAGCAGGAGGGGGTCCTCTCCTGCTGCCGATAAAAGTGATCTTGCGGTGAATCTGAAAGCAGACCACTCGCTCTTGAAGAGGATGCCGGGGTTTTGGTAGCTAGCTGCTACCATAAGAAAGGTATTCCTCTTCAAAGTAGCGACGTATAACGACAGCGGGTGGTCCGTAAGTGGTTAAAAGATAACATCGGAAGAATCACTTTAAAGGGAAAGTGTATTTTTAGAAAATATATTTGAGTTACTTTTGTAGTGTTTACCCCAAAGTAATTTTTATGCGACTATCACTTTTTTAAATATCTGCTCTTCATTTTTTGTTATTGTTTTAAAAGTAGAGCTTTGTAGATTAGCCTTTAGAGCAGGGGTCCCCAAACTTTATAAACAACAGGCCAGTTTACTGTCCTTCAAACTTTACGGGGGCCGGACTGTGGCCAGTGGGAGAAGAAAATGTTCTGGCATCAGTGGGAGTAAACAATACCCCATCATCTATATTAGGGGGACATAATAGTGCCCCATCATTGATATCAGTGGGAGAAATAGTGTCCAATCGTTGGTGCTCAATCATTGGTGTCAGTGGGAGAAATAGTGCCCCATCATTGGTATCAATGGGAGGAATAGAGTCCCAACGTCGATATCAGTGGGAGAAATTTTATCCCAACATGGGAGGAATTGTGCCTGATCATTGGTGTCTAAAGGAGGAACAGTGCCCCCTGTTGCCGACAGTGGGGGGGGGGGGGAATAATGCCTCAACAGCTAGATAAAAGCATGCAAAGGGCCACTTCCAGCCCCCGGGCCGCAGTTTGGAGACCACTCTTCTAGAGGCACAGAAGATCTGCCACTTTAATGAATTTGTTCATCTGCTTAACAGCTTTATAGAAAAGCAGATTCTCTCTGATCAAGGTCTTTTTAATCTTTAATTTTAAATCACAGATTTTTTGGAGTTGTGTTGGTTCAGTGGACTTTGTAAGTGGCATGTCACTCTGTAGCATCCACAAGAGAATGGGGTGTGTGAGCTATTTAACCAAACTCTGTTGGGGACGATTCGTACTCTGGAACAGGGGCATCAAGAACGCTGGCCTCAGTATGTGGTGATTTGGTTTCGACCTACAATCACATAGTGCATAGAGCCCTTTTTCCTGATGTTTGGATGATGTGATCCAGTACCTCTAGATCTGCCTTTTTGATGCACTGTACTTGAACCTGGAATTTAGAGCCTTGCTGGGAGCCTTACCCCTACCTCGTTGGAAATCAACCATTTGGATGGTTGCCTGTGTATGATGTTGTTGTGGAACTCTGGGGAGGACTAGGGAAATGCTTGCATTGGAATTTGTTATGACCTTGTGTTTTCAGATCAGACTCTATTTCTTCACCACTAAGACCGCGTACACACGACTAAATAAATCCGATCAAATCGGTCTGACAGACCAATTTGATTGGATTTGTCTGCTGGGCTATTTTGGTTTGATCGTGTACACATGATCAAACCAAAATCCCCGCTGGCAGACAGCGCGGTGACGTGGCGGTGACGTTGACGCCGCAACGTCACCGCACCAGGAAGTAAAAAACGTCCACGAATGCGTCGAATCCATTCGACGCATGTGCAGGCAGATATGTCCACTGGTTAGTGTACTAACCAGTGGACATGTCGGACAGACGGGTTCCCAGCAGACAGATTTTAAAGCATGCTTTAAAATTTGTCTGCTGGAAAAACCTGTCTGTCTGCTCGTACACACAATCGAATTTGTCTGCTGAAACGGTTCGTCGGAACGTTTCCAGCAGATAAATTCGATCGTGTGTACGCGGCCTTACTGTTCATTATAGTCACAGGATGGGGACTTGCCCAGATCAGGAAGGCTCCGCTAGAGTGTTTTTTATCTCCAATAGAGACCAGTTTTGACTTTCAACAGGAACCTCCTCCTGACACTCTTGCTGCTCAGGTCAGGTAGGCCCTACCTGAATAAAATGCCCACTCAGAAAACTCCCCACTGGGCTGAAGGTCTCAGAGTCCCTGAAGAAAATGCCCATTGTCCAAGATGCCCCCCTGCCAGTGCTACCAGGGGACTCAGGCCTTCTAAATATTAAAACTATGTTTTGTAAAATATTCTGGTTGTCTATATTATTCTGTATAATGTTTGCCTATGTGTTGATTTTTTGTCATACCAAGGACTGCATCTGTTAAGGAAGTGAGTGTAGGCAGGTGCAGGTTTCATATTCTACCAGCCTGTAAGTGGCAGCATGCCGCTTCTTCAAGTGGAAAGGAGTTCCAAAAGGAAAATAGTTTCCTCGTGTGGGCTCCAGCAGCAATCTTGAGGAGGACGGTTGTCTGATTGGACACTAAAACCCCACAAGCTTGTTGATGACCATCTTTACTTGGGAACTCCCATGTCATTGGTGTGTGCCTGGAGCATGTGTGTGGACAAGGACAGACTGCTGGCTAAGGTCAAAATAAATAAAACAGGGAAAGGTTCTGGATGAAGTGAGGGTCCCCTCATTGTGTATATTACACTCTGGTACCTAGTACAGAAAAATTGGGTAGCTTCTTACAGCAGGGAGCTTTGTCATTAGTCACATCAGTGCAATATTACCACCCCCTCCCGCGGAAGCACTCCTTTGGTACTTGTAATTTTGGGATGGTTTTTCTGGGCTGAGTATTGTTACTGCTGTTCTGTTGCTCCTCTCTCATCAGTGTGTTGCTGAAACTCTAATGCCGCGTACACACGATCACTTTTTGTGATGAAAAAAAACAACGTTTCAAGTGATAAAACAAAACGACGTTTTTCAAACTTCATTTTCCAAGACGACGTTGCATACACACCATAGTTTTTCCAAAATGCTCTAGCAAAGCGTGGTGACGTACACCACGTTCGACGGCACTCTGTTCCATTGAAGCTCCGTCTCATAACTTGCTTCTGAGCATGCGTGGCTTTAAAAAACGTTGTTTTCAACATCGTTTTGCCCACACACCATCACTTTTTATGACACAAAAAACGACGTTTTGAAAAACGACACAAAAAAATTCAAGCATGTTCGAATTTTTTTTTGGTCGTTTTCTTGAAGACATAAAACGACATTTTGCCCACACACGGTCATTTTAAATGGTGTTTTTGAAAACGTCGTTTTTTTTCATCACAAAAAATGATCGTGTGTACGCGGCATAAGGCCGCGTACACACGATCGAATTTATCTGCTGGAAACGGTCCGACGGACCGTTTCCGCAGACAAATTCGATCGTGTGTACGGGCGAGCAGACAGGTTTTACCAGCAGACAAATTTTAAAGCATGCTTTAAAATCTGTCTGCTGGGAACCCGTCCGTCCTACATGTCTGCTGGTTAGTAACCAGCGGACATATCTGTCCGCACATGCATTGAATGGATTTGACGCATGCGTGGAAGTATTTTACTTCCTGGTGCGGTGACGTGGCAGCATCATCGTTACCGCCACGTCATGACGTCATGATGACAGGGTGTTGCTGCGTCCTCACCCAACTTTCTTACCTAAGGTGGTTTCAGGTTTTCCTCTGAATCAAGATATAGTCCTACCATCTTTTTTTCCAGATCCGCAGTCTGCGGAGGACGAGAGTCTACACGCTCAAGATGTTGTAAGAGCGGTAAAGGTTTATCTGCAAGCTATGGTTTAGATAACAAAAAACATAAAAAAATCCCCCCTAAGGGAGAAAAACACTGCGCTAACGTGAATAAGTGAAAAAATGTTGAAAATATATTGAATATACAAGCTGCCAGTACCAATTACTTAAACCAAAGCAATCCACGAAAATACAAAAAACTATAGGTACAGCGCTAGAAAAATCATGACATAAATAATAATGAAAGGTAATACTAATTGAATGTAAAATAACTTATAAATAAGGTGAGAATAATGTGATTATAGGAAGTGAGATTCAAAAGTGATCCAATAGATATAGTCCATAATCTGTGAAACTAAACATAATATCTTCTTCCACCAAACGACACCCAGTGAATAAGGTTGGCTCCTTACCACAAAGATAGACCGTATATACACCGGTCAGATGAACCTAGGGATAATTAAAGTCTTCCCAGACAGACCTCTCCAGAGCAACAGACAGAACATATGATGGTTCCACGGCGTTGTTTGAACAAGGTATAGGGATGTTTTCAAAGGCTCATGGGAGAGAAAACAAAAAGGCCCATGGTGTAGTACGTAATGATAATGGGTTTATTGAACAAAAAATTAAATGGGAATGCACTCACACTTTAGTTGTAAATACAGCGCGAAATGGTAATGCAAGATTGCGGCGTCTCCTCTGCTCCGTGCTAGTGTGTTAGGGCTCCGTGCTGTGTAATCCGTATCTGGTGGACGTGATGACGCACCACTGCTTAGGCCACACCTACGCGTTTCGTCATCAAAAGACGTCGTCGGGGATTGGCTGGCCGATCGCGTCATCACGATGCCCTTAAATAATACACCTGCGCCATCTTTGATAAAGGCGGAAGTCCGGGCTCGATAGGAAAACATATAACGTCGGCGTCAACGCGTCAACCGCGTACAACATTATCTACACTTACGGAGCAAAGAGGATTAGAAAAAAAGGAAGACTGCCATCTTGTGGAAAAAAAGGAGAACACAGACGGGCCCACATTAAAGCAAAGAGAAACTTGGAAAGGAGGTGCCGCAGCCTTTAACAAATGCCAATACATGAAATATCTGACATAGTTAAAAAAAGAGAAGAACAATAGGCAATACGCACAATATGCCCATTAATAAAATAAAAATAAACAATAAAATAAATTAAGTACATAACATGAATATGCTTTAAAATTAATAAATTGATAAAAAATATATCCAAATCTTAAATAAAAATATATAAAAATAAATATAAAAGAGATTTTTTAAATCTTTTTATATTATTAAAAAAACGCGTATATAATGTGTCATAAAGGACATATATGACACTGAATAAATATAATTAGAAGAACATGTGGGGAAAGTAGGAAGTGGGTTCCCCAAGCATAACCTTTCGAAACACTATGCTAAATATCACAACAAATCAATCAAAGGGACCCTTTTCGTTCCCATTGAGAAGTTGTGTCCCAACTGGAGGGGTACTAACAAAGTTATGTCAATATCCAGGATTGAAACTAAATGGATATTTGAGATGAGATCTTATATTCCTTTTGGGTTGAACGTGGATTGGGACATTAATTGTTTTTTAAACACTACTTAAGTATTTTTATTCAGTGTCATATATGTCCTTTATGACACATTATATACGCATTTTTTTAATAATATAAAAAGATTTAAAAAATCTCTTTTATATTTATTTTTATATATTTTTATTTAAGATTTAGATATATTTTTTATCAATTTATTAATTTTAAAGCATATTCATGTTATGTACTTAATTTATTTTATTGTTTATTTTATTAATGGGCATATTGTGCGTATTGCCTATTGTTCTTCTCTTTTTTTAACTATGTCAGATATTTCATGTATTGGCATTTGTTAAAGGCTGCGGCACCTCCTTTCCAAGTTTCTCTTTGCTTTAATGTGGGCCCGTCTGTGTTCTCCTTTTTTTCCACAAGATGGCAGTCTTCCTTTTTTTTCTAATCCTCTTTGCTCCGTAAGTGTAGATAATGTTGTACGCGGTTGACGCGTTGACGCCGACGTTATATGTTTTCCTATCGAGCCCGGACTTCCGCCTTTATCAAAGATGGCGCAGGTGTATTATTTAAGGGCATCGTGATGACGCGATCGGCCAGCCAATCCCCGACGACGTCTTTTGATGACGAAACGCGTAGGTGTGGCCTAAGCAGTGGTGCGTCATCACGTCCACCAGATACGGATTACACAGCACGGAGCCCTAACACACTAGCACGGAGCAGAGGAGACGCCGCAATCTTGCATTACCATTTCGCGCTGTATTTACAACTAAAGTGTGAGTGCATTTCCATTTAATTTTTTGTTCAATAAACCCGTTATCATTACGTACTACACCATGGGTCTTTTTGTTTTCTCTCCCATGAGCCTTTGAAAACATCCCTATACCTTGTTCAAACAATGCCGTGGAACCATCATATGTTCTGTCTGTTGCTCTGGAGAGGTCTGTCTGGGAAGACTTTAATTATCCCTAGGTTCATCTGACTGGTGTATATACGGTCTATCTTTGTGGTAAGGAGCCAACCTTATTCACTGGGTGTCGTTTGGTGGAAGAAGATATTATGTTTAGTTTCACAGATTATGGACTATATCTATTGGATCACTTTTGAATTTCACTTCCTATAATCACATTATTCTCACCTTATTTATAAGTTATTTTACATTCAATTAGTATTACCTTTCATTATTATTTATGTCATGATTTTTCTAGCGCTGTACCTATGGTTTAGATAAGGAAGACTGATTGTCTGTTTATTCTGTCACAAGGCCCAAGGAAGGGCCAAGCAGTGTCAAAATACACTATTGCAAGATGGATTCGACAAGTCATTATTCAGGCCTATGGTTTAGAAAAGAAGATTCCTCCTTTTCAGGTGAAAGCGCACTCGACTAGAGCCGTTGGTGCTTCATGGGCAGTGCATTGCCAGGCCTCCATGGCTTAGATCTGTAAGGCTGCTACTTGGTCTTCGGTCCATATATTTACAAAATTCTACCAGGTAGATGTGAGAGGGTACATGGATGCCGCCTTCAGGTGTAGTGTGTTGCAGACAGCGGTATAGATCCTCTGGCTCAGTGGCAGTCTTATTCTGATCTGTTTCTCCCTCGACTCAAATTTTAGCATTATTATGGGACATCCCATTAAGTAATTAAGCCTCTGTGTCCCGTGATGTATGATCAAGAAAATAGGATTTTTTAATACCGCTTACCTGTAAAATCCTTTTCTTGGGAATACATCACGGGACACAGAGCTAAACATGGAACACTTATTGTTTTGCTACAAAACTGAGGTACTCTCCATTTGGGAAGGGTTAAGTAGGGGAGGAACTCCATTTTAATTGGGTTTGCCAGTGTCCAATCACCTGTGGTGACTACATAACCCATTAAGTAATTAAGGCTCTGTGTCCCGTGATGTATTCCCAAGAAAAGTATTTTACAGGTAAGCTGTATTAAAACATCCTATTTTTGCTAAATATAATCTAAATATAATGGAAAAGCTACCACAGGTTTAAGATATATGGTTTCCGTTATACCTCTCTAACATCTTTCATTACTCTTCCAGTAATGACCTCTTTTGTTGGAAACAATGGAACTCTGACAGTAATTATCAACAGTGTATTGCTACAGGTTAGTGGACAATGATATGGTAAGCATTGAATCAAGGTAGTGAAATTAAGTTGTTCACATGATCTCTTTATTGTTTTTTCAGCATTACAAAAATGGAATCGTACATAATCTTCCTCATAACTGCAATCCAAATTATAACAATCACGCAGTCTTGATAGTAGGATATCTTAACAGTAAGTAAAATAGCATTATAAATATTGTCACATAGACACATGTCAGAAAAAAAAACACATTTAAATACTTTAAATTCTGGGTATAATAAAATAGTGAATAGAGTATATAATATAGATAATAGTAGATTATAGTCCAAATCTAGAACAAAATAAATCAACAGTTGCATGTTTAACCTAAACCTAAAGCGGGGTTCCAACCACAATTAGCATTTTTTAAATGTATGTTCTTTTCATCATGCGTTTTTATAATATAAATCCGGTCACTTACTATTTTACAATCCGCCGTCGCTCCGCATAGTTAAAGATAGTTTATAAAACTATGTCCACATCGTTGTCAATTTGCTTGTGGGCATTGTGAAGCCCACAAACACTAACTTCCTGGAAGTCTTGGATGGGGAGTTATAATGACGCAAGTCCATTTACATCGGCCGCTCCATAGAGGGCAATGGATGGGCCGATTGGGTCTGCTTGTCAGTTTTTTAGGTGGACCCGTTTGGACTATCCATTGCCCTCTATGGCCCGCCTGTGAAAAAGGGGCCTAATGATCTGACTTTTCTGTACAGCAGTTAAGAAATATTGCCAGAATATTTCTCTACCCCAAACTTGTGGTTGGATGATGAATGAGCTGCTGCAGACTGATATACTGTATATCTGTTCAAAATCTAGCTTAAAAGAAATAAAAGACAGTCTATACCTTTCGCCATCAAGGGAAATTATATTCTGTATAATAAAATATTATGACTTTGGGGAACATGACAACTGGCTTCAAGAGTTATGCCGCGTACACACCGATCATTTTTCATCACCTTTGTTTTTCAGCATTAAAACGACCTTGCCCACACACCATTGTTTTTAAAAAATTATCTAGCAAAGCGCGGTGATGTACAACACGTACGTGTGTACGCGGCATCAGTCTACCCAAAAATGACATTATGGTAAATCATTGTAGACTGATTTGGTCTCTGTTTCCCTATATGTCTTGGATACTCAAATGGCAAGCCCTCTTTGGAATATGTATGCGTGTGGACCTGGTGGTGGGAACAGGAAGTAGGAAGTTATGAAGTGAAACTAGGAAAAGGTTCACACGTTTTTCATTGTCCGCATGTGCATTGATCCTGTGCACCTCAATAAGGCTCTCCTGAAGCCTTATCAACCATTAAAAAATTGTAGAGCAAGTGATCTCTGATATGTCACAGGCAAAGGTCTTCAGCATTCTAGATGCAAAATGTGGATTCTGGCAAATCCCTCTGGATGATGAATTATTATTACTCACAACATTTATGACACCATATGGGAGATACAAATGCTTACGGTGGCCATATGGAATTTAACAATGGAAGCAAAGTCTTTCAGAGATGTATGAAACAGCTCTTTGCTGACCAGCCATGTGAAATAGTCGTGGGTGATGTATTGATTTGGGCAATATATTTTTGAATATGTTCAGGTGTTTTGAACTAGGCTTGCAGAATAAATGTCATTTTTGCATGTGCGCTATAATCTGTTTTTTACTGCGATTTTGCAGTGATTTGCGTTTTTTTTAACCTGTTTATAGCTGGTTGTTAACCACTTACCTACTGTGCACCTACACCCCCTTTCTGCCCAGACAAAATATAAGCTTCCGGCACTGCGTCGCTTTAACTGACAATTGCGCGGTCGTGCGACGTGGCTCCCAAACAAAATTGGCGTCCTTTTTTTCCCACAAATAGAGCTTTCTTTTGGTGGTATTTGATCACCTCTGCGGTTTTTATTTTTTGCGCTATAAACAAAAATAGAGCGTCAATTTTTAAAAAAATTCAATATTTTTTCCTTTTTGCTATAATAAATAACCCAAAAAGATATAAAAAATTTTTTTTTTTAAAATGCAATAAGCGTTTATCGATTGGTTTGCGCAAAATTTATAGCGTTTACAAAATAGGGGATAGTTTATGGCATTTTTTTTTTTTACTATTAATGGCGGCGATCTGCGATTTTTTTATTGGGACTGCGATGTTATGGCGGACATTTCGGACACTTTTCTGACATTTTTGGGACCATTTACATTTATACAGTGAAAAATGCTATAAATATGCATTGATTACTGTATAAATGTGACTGGCAGTGAAGGGGTTAACCACTAGGGGGCGGGGAAGGGGTTAAATATGTGTCCTATGAGTGTTCTAACTGTAGGGGGAGGGGGGGGTGACTGGGGGAGGTGACCGATTGTGTCCCTATGTACAAGGGACACAACCGCTCTCCTCTCTCCCTGACAGGGACGTGCAGCTCTGTGTTTACACACAGAGCTGCACGTCCCAGCTCAGTTACTGAGCAATCGCGTGTGCCCGGCGGCGATCGTTGCCGCCGGGCACTCGCACGGGATCCCCGCAGAGCGGCGGGTGCGCGCGCGCGCCGCCGGCGACGCGCCCGCCCGCGGCTTTAAAGGGACATCACGTCATATGACGTGATGTCAGAACAATGGAGTCGTCTGCCCGCCGTCATTTGACGGTGGGCAGATGACAAGTGGTTAAAGGAAATGTAAAAAAATAAGAATGGCTGGATAAAAAAAATGCAAATTGCAGTAAAATCGTAGTAAAATCACGGTACAAAACGTGAGTCGAAAAACGCAGCAAGCACCGCAAAAAGCACTGCAAAAACATTCAAAAGCAACATGCATAGGTGTGAATCGAGCCTGAATGCATACTAAACCATGTCAGAGCAATCAATATGCAGCTCAAACCTACCAAATGTCGCTTCAGGGTCTCAGAGGTGCCATAAGTTAGACGCCTTCTTACGGATAAAGGCCTGACCCAGAAAAAAACAAAGCCATTCATCAAACGCCTGCTCCAGAGGTCAAATTCGAATTTCAAAGGTTTCTTAGCATGACCAATTTTCTCTTACTACAGGGAAATAACATCTCCACTCCGTCAGCTTCTGTTCCAAGATGCCGACTGGTGTTGGACTGAATATGCTGTTGCTGTAGATTCATTGAAATCACAATTAACCAGTCCACCTGTCCTACAGTATTTTGATGTGCATAAGTCAGTGGTATTGTCTGCTGATGCTTACCAGCAGTGGCGGCCCGTCCATAGAGGGCGCCCGGGCGCCGCCCCCCCTCCCCCAGTCAGTAAAAAAAAAAATTATAATTTTTTTTATTTTTTATTAAAACATGTCCCTTTAAGATCCCCCCCCCCCCCGCCCAAAAATGGTCCTTATGTGGACTGTGCCCGGCGCCGGGCACAGTGCAGTATGGGTAGCGCCACGTCTGTGCAATCATAAGATTGCAGACGAGGCGCTACAAAAAATACCTTTGTGGCGCTCTCCATCCTGCCACAAACTTCCGGGGAGATGGCCGAGCGGGTGCACACGCTATAGGAATCCGACGTCACTCGATGTACAAGAAGTGACGACGGAACACTCTGCAGCTCAGCGCCCGTGTGGTCCCGACTCCCGGGACATTAAGGTATGCATCCCCCTCCCTCCGCTCCTAAGCCTGTTATCTTTACTCCCCTGAGTGCTGAAATAGTAGCTGCCACGATCCCCCAGCCCCCCCCCCCTCCTCGCTTACTGACTGAATCATGGCTCCTCTGCTTATTATTCTAATGTGCTCCCGAAATAATGGCCGTCACCACCAGGTGGCGGGGGGGGTGGGGGGTGACGGCCACTATTTCGGCGGCACATAAGAATAATGAGCAGAGGAGCAGAGAGTGGAATGTACATGTAAAATGTACATTCCCCTCTGCTCGTTATTCTACATGTACATCACTGCTGGGACTTGTAGTCTCAGATGGTGGATTGCATGCACCTGAGCACCAAAAGAAGATGTAGAACTACAAGTCCCAGCAGTGAGAGAAAAACTGGACAAAGATGGTGGATTGCATGCAACTGATCCCCAGAAGACGATGTAAAACTACAAGTCCCAGCAGGTTATAATATAAGGCTCCGAGGTGGATGGATGTCTGGACACCCATCCACCTCGGAGCCTTATATTATAACCTGCTGGGACTTGTAGTTCTCCATCGTCTCCTGGGGCTCAGGTGCATGCAATCCACACCCATTCAACTCAGAGCCTTATTGTATGTATAACCTGCTGGGACTTGTAGTTCATCATCTCCTGGGGCTCAGGTGCATGCAATCCACCAGATGGTGGATTGCATGCACCTGAGCCCCAGGAGATGATGGAGAACTAAAAGTCCCAGCAGGTTATAATATAAAGCTCCGAGGTGGATGGATGTCTGGACAGTGACAATTGATGGGCACAGTGGTGACAATTGGTGGCACAGTGGTAACAATTGATGGCATGGCACAGTGGTGACAATTGATGGCATGGCATAGTGGTGACAATTGATGACAAAGTGGCTGTGTTTGATGGCATGGCACAGTGACTGCATTTGATGGCATGGCACAGTGGTTGCGTTTGATGGCATGGCACAATGGTGACAATTGATGGCACAGTGGCTGCATTTTATGGCATGGCACAGTGGTTGCATTTGGCATGACACAGTGGTGACAAATGATAGCACAGTGGCTGCATTTGATGGCATGGCACAGTGGCTGAGTTTGATGGCACAGTGGTGATAATTGATGGGCCCAGTGAGGCTGCAATTGTTTTTTTGTTTTTTTTTAGTTTGCGCCCCCCCCCCCCCCAAAAAAAAATTGAGCACCAGCCGCCACTGCTTACCAGCATGGTCATGGCGCAGTCTGTCTTCAAGATGGGAGGCCTGTGGCTTTTGCATCAAGAGTCCTCACTGAGATTAAAGCATGCTATGCTCAAATTAAGAAGGAATTATTGGGATTAGTATTTGCCTATGTAAAACGCCATGATTATATCTATGGCCACCCTGTGACTAGACAGATCATCAGTTACTCATAACCATATTGAGAAAACCCCTGCACATAGCATCTGCGGGCATCCAGCAAATGAAGCTAAAGCTTCAACGCCAGCACCTGAATGTAATCTATAAACAAGGCCGTGAACTGTTGTTGTGGATGCTCTTTCACATGTACATCTCCCCACTTCTGATAACTCTGAAGCTATTGTGGATTATGAAGTGTTGGCTCTGGATTGGGTGTTGTCACCCAAAAGGATTTAGGAACTAAAGCAAGAAACACAGGCTGATGCCACCTGTCAGCTCCTTATGGATCATTCTCAATGAGTGGCCTGGCTCCTTTAAGGAAATCCCACATGATATGACAATTCTACTCTGAGGTATGAATTGACAGTGGATGATGGATTAATCCTGACTAG
This sequence comes from Rana kukunoris, assembly GCA_029574335.1. Taxonomy (NCBI): domain Eukaryota; kingdom Metazoa; phylum Chordata; class Amphibia; order Anura; family Ranidae; genus Rana; species Rana kukunoris. The sequence goes on from CM056059.1 coordinate 282,400,926, forward strand.
TCACAGATATGTCATCCGTCACTCTCTCTGGAAAAGTTTCCAGATGTGCCCCCTGCAATGCTCTACGACAATGATCATCAACCATTCCTGCAGGGCCCACTAACAGGACAGGTTTTATGTATTACCTTGGGGAGATGCAGACTAGAATATTGCAATCACTAGAGCAGCAAACATGACCAGTGTAGTCAAGATAGTAGTCAAGCTATTTCTAATTATGTTACCACCCTTTAACCTCACACTCACATTACCATACCCCCATTCAATGATAAGACCAGACAAGAGTTTGGAGTATAAATGGCCATAACAGCCTTTTATTATTAACCAACATATTTTAATAATTTCCAAATAATTTCCAAATAACCTTTGTAATGACACTTTTAAAACCCACAGCCTGTTGGTCTTTGACGGTACTCCGAACTTCACATTTTCCACCACCACACTGCGGGACCTTTTTACCATACCAGGCCTCCAGCCGAATCCAGCTCGGAGACAACCCCTTTCCCGCAGTGCAACCAATACCGTATTCCAGCGGACACCGTTCCACTGGAATACCCCAGAGGGGTCCATACCACGGATGAGCCCCCCACCACTTCCATCACCTCTGTTTTCTGCCACCATCAAAGACCAAAGACACCGCCACAGCCCGAAAGGATAACACCTTATCCTTAAGGGCCCCTCCACACCCGCAGGCCCTGCTGACTCATCCAGGACATCCCGCGCCCCCATCTCTAACCCCCAACCTGGAGTTAAATTCTATAAAGCCGCAGGTACAATTCCCACATTAAACTCCAACTCTGTCTATCTAATAAGCCAAACCCCCATTACGGGAAACAAATCCACCCACCAGCTCGCTCACTTAAAGTCGAGCCTAATAATCCTCCCCTCTCCTTGCAACACACCATCTCTGTAATGTCTAGCCACCAAATACCCACCTCCCTCCTGAGAGATGCCCCAACTGACTATCGAAGATCTAGCCTTGGTCCTCCTAGCCCCAAAACCATAGCATGCCTCAAGAACCAGACAAGGCGTGTGTAACCTACATCTGGAATGACATAAACAAACAGACAAACAATTAAGGGAAGGCCCCAGCACCACCACAATACCCCATAACATCACTGCAGTAACACACTACCCAGTTGAACCACCCCCTTTTTTACCTGTATCCCCCCACCAAAACCCAAACTGTTAACAATTAAAATGGCCACAACAGCCTATTTTATTTATTTCTTCAAACTCGACGTAAATATTTAAATAAAGTTACTGAATTCCAAATAAACCATAACTGTATTCATTAACATTTTTTAACCAAAAACAACTTTTATTAACACCCGACTAATTGGTCTATTACAGCAACCCCCACTTAACCTTTCTTTCAACCATTACACTGTGGTACCATTATCATATCCGGCCTCCAGCCGACTCCAGCTCGGAGACACCACCCTTTTCCCACAGTGCCCCAAACTCGATCTGTTAACCAGTATGGTCCCCCGGGAAACCTAAATATCCTGCATTCCTACCATCCCAGAACTTGTTCAACCGCCGCCTCATCCTACCCCCACCTGGCCGCCCCCTGTGGCCACCACGATGCGGAAGGAGTGTGAGGCCCATTACCCCCCGCTTGAAGGTACTCCCTGAACAACCGCCACTAAGTAGAACCTGTGCAAGCCTGTCCCCCCCAAGAGAACGGCCCCACTCTCAACCAATCCCAGAAGAGTCCCATACCCTTCGCCCTGGCTGTAATAGCAGCCAAAACACTCACCCTCTTTTTTTATTTGTAACCTGTGCCTATGCACCCACACACGATCTCCCGAAGCCCACACACATCCTGGGCCCCCTTCTTAACTCGCCTGGATAAATCCATCTACCCCACTCTAAATGCCCCCCAAAACAAAACCATGAAAACAGCTGCAAAACAAATTACCTCGTAAACCCATGCAACATACTGACCACAAGATTTTTTAACCCAAAAGATTGAAAAGAGGCCTGTCTCCCAACATCGTTAGTGGGTTACACGTGCAATACCTGTATATCTCTCGTTTACCCCCAAATCCATGTTTTTCTTGATTTTTTCCCAGACACGGATCCCTAGTCATACATGCCCCCTTTTAAGCAATATACCATCAACACCTTGCCTCGGACCCCCCAGCTCAGCATCCACCAGCCACGTGTAAACAGACCGCTACCTCCATACTTAGGTTAACCCATCTCCTGGTCCTTTCCCCTCTACCGACCACCCTAAACTTGACCCTTTAAAACCCATTGCCCTTGTGACTTCAGTCCCCAGGAGCTGTGACAGCCTATTGAAAGAATTGACCCATTTATGAATAATGCCAACTAAATGGCGCAGCGACCATACCACCGCCTGTAACAGTACGAAAAACACCCCTTTGTTGTTACAGCACCCGCCAATCCTCAATTCCCCAACCTGTCTCCCCCCAGCTCCCTTGCCAGGACCACTGGAACAATCCCCACAGTACCTGTACCGAAGGAACCGTGCCTATATCTATTCACTAGATAAAGATTCCGCACCCCATAACCCTCACCAGAATGCCCCCATACACTCTGACCCTGCCGCCTCTGTGACTAACTTTAAACAAAATGACACCCCAGATTCAGCTATCCTAGGCAAATGGCCCATTGTACATCCCCAGCCAATTGGCAATAGAATCCCCCCTAAGCTCCGTTGCAACAAGCTGACATATATCAGGGCCAAGAACTCATAGGTAGCCGCCGGCAGAAAGACACCACCATGACATCAATTCAACATGCAAATGAACTTACCAACCCTGTAACATTTTTTGCACGTCAAGCTACGCCCTATCCCCGTAATCCCACTCATGAAACTCTCTACCATGGCTCTTGGCAGTAGCTCTCCCAGCCCCCTATGTCAACAATGCTAGAAAACCAAATACCTTAGACGGGCCACCAGGCCTGCCAACAGGCAACCGCCACTAGAACTTACCCTCCATGCGCGCCAACGATGACAGCCATAGTACACAACTTATAGGAAGGCCCCCCCCCCCTGGGATATAGAATTGGGGGGGGGGGTGCCGGACTACCAGCCCGCCACCTCCCAACAACCTTTTCCTTGAACGAAACCATTGCAACATGGTGCAGATAAAGGAGAGACCAAAGGGCAGACCCTGCGCCCTGACCCATCCTACCACCCGCCCCCTGACAGCCTAAAGCTGTATGGGTGGCTTAAAAACATGCGCCCCTTGTACACACCGCCTAAACCACCCCCCCAGCATTGTCAGAAGCATAAGACACCGTACCAACCCTGTGTCCGTGAAAACAATAACAGACCCCCCCATTAAAATTGCGAGGTGGTGAGTGAGGCAAAGGAATTCCATTCTTACTTAGGTACCACCCTCTAAACCGTGAGCCCCTTGAATCCTCACTGGCATAACCGTAACTACTCACCCCCCCCCCCCCTGGGTTACGTCCAGTACAAAACGTGATCGCAACCACCTCTGGACACTGTAGAAGCCGATCGAAAATCCCCCACAATAAGCGGAACCCTTCCCTTGTCCCTTAACCTTACGAACAGCCCTTGAGGCCCAGCATACTCGCTGCCGCCCCCTACTTATCCCCACCTATAGCAGCCGCCTGGTAAATGTCCTGCACCAACCCCCAACACGTACTCGTTGGCAATCCAGGGGCGGGAGTCCCCCCCCCCTGCCGAAACGTCTTTGAGGCCCGCATAGGAGACCTACCCGTGCATCCCAAATCAGAGGTCCATTTTACATCCCACCGGCACTACTACCAACCACCCCCCAGTGCCCAACATAAAACACCAAAGTTAAGCAAAGCTCCTATTTTACTCACCTATGACACCGGGCATGATAGCTACCCCTGGCATCCAAAACGCGAATGTCTATGGGATAAACGGTATCCTGCATCCACGTCCCATCGGGCTCCCCCCCCCCCCAATAAACTGGTGATACTCGCCCATACTCACTCATACCAAACATGCACCTACCGTAATGCTATCAGTGCACCACGGCTCTTGAAAACAAATGCCACAAACAAACACCCACCTCCCATGTATAAGCATCCGCAACACATGCCGCATTCGACCTCGCCACATCCCCCCTATGTCTCCCGCCGCCATACTCACCATCACCACTTCCGACGTAGCGGTGCAGATATCCGCCAGAGCTGCGGTGCCCCCCCCCTAACCGTTACCCCGTACATAATGCTATCCTTGTCACCGTGGCCCCCACCCACATCCCTCATAAAATACCCAGCGCCTCATTTAAAAGAAAAATTGTGAAACAGAGACAGACATGTCCCCCACAGCTGTCACCTCTACATCCACCGATGGCGCCTGAGCCTGGCGTTCTTTTTCTGGACAAAACCTCCTCGTACCGACTGCGCCGCAAGAGCCGGCAGCTTCGGCGTCAGCAGCCCCCCAGGCGAGGTAGGCCTGGAGGCCGTGGATCCCTGCAGCTCCGTGGACATCCGACTCGTGCGTGACCCTGCCCCTAGCAGCAAAACCCGATGATCTCCTGGCAGGCCACGCTTGCAGTCCTCCGCCATCCCCGCAGTCAGCCAGCCCCGGTGTATGCAGCCCCACAGGCCAAGCTGGCCTGTAGGCCGTAGATCTCTGCAGCTCCGTCCCATGTGTGACCCTGCCACCCGCCCCTGGTGATGAAGTAGGCCGCGCTGACTACCCCCCCCCCATATCCCCCCCCACACTGCATGCTGCATGGGCGCCCCCCCCCCCCCCCGCCGGCCGCGGGATAAACGGCCCAACCGAATGCCGCTGAGTACACCTACCGATGCTCCTACTTATTTGTGGACATGATGGGGCCATGGTGAAATATCCCTGCACGTGGAGAGGACGGGCGCCATGCGGCGCATGGCCCCCGCCCCAAATATACGCCGACCGCCGCGAATCCGACCGCCCCGACCCCCCCCCCCCCGCCGGCACCGGGTGAGAGCCCATATAAGCTGGGAGGCATGCGTCCCCCCCCCCAATATTGTGTTGAAACGATCCCGTGATGGCCGGGGGAAAAGCGCAGCAGAGGCTGAGGCCTGTGTGCAAGGTGGAAACCCCCCCCCCCTTTCCCCGGTGGTAAACCCCCCCAAGACCCCCCAGAGAAACTACCTGAATATGCCCCCGAGTACCCTCGTCGCCGCCGCCGTTGGTCGCAGGAGGAAACATAAATTGTCCCTGGCAGACCTGACAGAGGAGCAGCGTGCAAAACTGCTTCCTTCTGTCTCCCTCACCAACTGAGACTGTTCCCGGAAGTTCCCGCCTCCACCTTTTGTACAGCTCCTCCCCTTCTCCAGCACTTTACTCCTGAATCATCCCCTTACCTTCTTGCCAACTTAACCCTTTGTTGCCTCTCCTTTCCACCTTGTCATGCCCGGCCCTTCACTATTTTTCCTTTGTCTTTCTCGCTCCGGGCCTCACTATATCACCTGTGATGTATTTCAGTTATCTTGCAAACCTGGCCTGTTAGTGGGCCCTGCAGGACAAGGTTGATGACCACTGCTCTACGACAGCACCAGATGAGAGAACCTTTAGCTCTTCACCAAATACCTGACAGACCATCACAGCAGCTGACATCTTTGAGTGGTCAAACAAGGATTGCCTGGTCTTGGTAGATTCATACTCTTGGCTGGTGGGAATTTGATGTCCTCCCAAACTCTTCCAGTAACACAGCGATCAGGACAATAAAGCAAATATTCCCCACACATGGAATTCCCTATCAATGGATAACTGACAATGCAACATCATTTTAAAGTTGAGAATTCAAGAACTTTGCTCACCAATGGGATTCTCAGCTTGTCACTAGCAGTCTGAATTATCCTAGATCCAATTGTCTTGCAGAGCATTGTGCAAGGTTGGCCAAGCGTCTCCTAGAGAAATGTGCACGTGATGGTTCTGATGTGTATGAAGCTCTACTCGACCTCTGCAACACACCTAGGGATGGCATGCCTTCTCCGGCACAACGTTTACTATCAAGACAATCCAGGACTCTGATTCCCATGGTCCCATCCCAGCTCCTGCCAAGGGTTGAGACTGTTGTTCAGTTTGCTTTATTTACACTTAGGCACAAAGTAAAGATAAGCCATGACAAATCAGCCAGACGCCTTTCTCCTCTGGCGCCTGGGCAGGTAGTAAGAAAGAAGACAATCCGTGAATTTGACAAACTTCCCACAGTTCACGGAAAGGCCTTCCAACCTATGTTGTCCATTCTGATAGTAGGACCTACATAAGGAAACACCGTTACCTCCTACAGGTACCTTAATCATACTGTACTGCCGCTGCCCATGTGCCTATGATCACTTCAGGACCTAAAGCACAGTCATCTGCTGCTGTGCCAACTGACACTTCCAACAACTGATGTAACACACAACCACAACAAAATTATGACGGTGACAGGCAAGAGGTTTCAGACTCGCAATCCCCACAAGTTGTTACTCGATCTGGTGGAGTTTGTAAACCCAATCCCAATGCCAAGACTATATCACACACTGGCTTTCACTTAGTATTTTGTTTTATATTGTAGTTTTTTATTGTACCTTACTATGCTGAACTCCTTGTTGTTTCTAGATTACACTTTATTTATATATGCATACCTTTTCTTTAAAAGGGGAAAGATGTAGAATATGTATGTGTGAGGACCTGGGGGTGGAAACGGGCGCGATCGCGGCCGGCACCCGCGATTGCTCGTTACAGAGCGAGGACCGGGAGCTGTGTGTGTAAACACACAGCTCCCGTTCCTGTCAGGAAGAGAAAAGCTGATCCTCTGTTCATACAATGTATGAACAGAGGATCAGTGATTTCCCTCAGTCCGTCCACCCCCCCCCATACAGTTAGAACACACCCAGGAACATACTTAACCCCTGCCCGTCTCCTAGTGTTAACCCCTTCACTGCCAGTGGCATTTTTATAGCAATCAACACATTTTTATAGCACCGATCGCTATAAAAATGCCAATGGTCCCAAAAATGTGTCAAAAGTGTCCGAAGTGTCTGCCATAATGTCGCAGTACCGAAAAAAAATCGCTGATCGCCGCCATTACTAGTAAAAAAATAAATAATTAAACTACCCCCTATTTTGTAAACGCTATAACTTTTGCGCAAACCGATCGATAAACGCTTATTGAGATTTTTTTTAATGAAAAATATGTAGAAAAATAAGTATCGCCTCAACTGAGGAAAAAAAGCTCTATTTTTGTTTATAGCGCAAAAAATAAAAACTGCAGAGGTGATCAAATACCACCAAAAGAAAGCTCTATTTGTGGGAAAAAAAGGACGCCAATTTTGTTTGGGAGCCACGTCGCACGACCGCGCAATTGTCAGTTAAAGCGACGCCGTGCCGAATCACAAAAAGTGCTCTGGTCATTGGGCAGCAATATGGTCCGGGGGTTAAGTGGTTAAACTGTTATGTATTTTCAATGAATACACATGATTTTTCTCAATTGGTACTAAATGACCTAATGTGGGCTATGAAAATATTATCCATACCGTAAAACCACTACCTCCCAGCTTAAAGAATAATCGAGGACATGATAGTTGCATGGTTTTTATATTATCGCATTCAGGTTTTTTTTTCAACTTGTTTTAAAAAATGTCATGAAATGGGGTGGTTCTTTCCTGTTATCAATGGCCAGAAGGAGGTAAAATGTGAAAGTGATTCTTTTATCACTAGGATCAAAAATGAAAATTCCCCTCTTCCCCAACCAGAAAAGCAAAGTGGCGGTTACCTTGTTTAGTTTAGGTTTCCTCCAGGGGCGGACAGACAACTCATGAGGCCCCCGGGCAATAGAAGATTATGGGGCCCCCAGGCTTACAGATGGCCACCAAGCCAGGTGGCAGTACAGAGGTGGTGCAGCTAAAATCTCTGGATTTTCACATCAAAAGCATGTAGGTTTTGGACAAATCAGGGACAGATGTGAAAAAACACAGATTTTTACATACTGTCCCTGGTTTTAATGAGCCTGGCAACCCTGATGGGGCCCCCTAGTGGCATGGGGCCCTCGGGCATTGCCCGAGTTCCTCAATGGTCAGTCCGCCCTTGGTTTCCTCTGTATCAAGAGTGAAAAAGCATAGTTTGGATTATTGTTGTCAGCTATGCTACTAAATGAGTAAAGGGCATTTTGGCATTCTAAATGAAAGAACATTTTGTTATAAACTTATTTAATTCTGTATATTTACATACTGTGTTGGTTGTGCTTGAGCACAGTCTCTACATCACAAATTTTCCTTTGTCATGACATAATGAGACTTATATTTTAAATTTAGAGAAACCTAAACCTTACTGGATTGTGAAGAACAGCTATGGTCCCAACTGGGGAGAGAAGGTAAACACTGCATTCATCTGATGTTCTTCTTATTACAATTTATATAATTTCTATGGGCATGGGCAGAGAGGGTATGCCCCTGCAGCTTTTAGAGTTTCTGAAAGACCCCCCAACCAATATAATTTCTGAACGCACATGACCAGTAGAAATAAAAAAAGGTGCTAGTGTTTATCAAAGCAATATTTTCACTTAAAATACACTAAAATCATTAGAAAAACACAGCACATTTTACCAATTTTCTGCTAAATTCTTACTAAATATAAAAGCTTAACCTGTGTTGAGTTAATAACAAAAATTTGTAAATTTTAAATTGTGCTTTTGCAAAACGGTGAAAAACAAATGTACGCAAAAATGTAAATATCCAAAAATTTCTTACAGCTTTTCAGAATTTGTAAAATAAAAACCCAAACCATATATTTTCTGAAAGCACATGACCTTTAGTATAGAAAAAGGCGCTACAGATTTTACAGGCCCTGTGATATTCGCGCAAATGTTTATAAAAACAATATTTCCCCTTTCGTCTTCCAGGACAGCCCTGACATATAGCTTCTCCCTCCAGGACAGGAAACACATCAAATGTAAATTATAAAAGGAAGTCCTCCAGGCCTTCTCCTCAGTTTTGTGTTTCCTGCCGGTCGGGAAGGAGCACATTTAGGAACGTGCCTCTTTGGAGGTGTTTTTCCTTAGGCTTCAGGGCCGTGGTAAGAGACATCTCAGGACTCTCCTGACATAGATGTCGGTGATTTTTGCCTTACATTTTCTGCAGCACTCCTCTGGCCCTAGGGGTAGAGAGCGTAGCTGGGACCACCGCTGCCGTAGCTCAGCGAGAGTCGGACCCCCGGTGACGGCGGAGAGCTTCTGTCCCCAGCAAAGGGGAAGTGACGAATTTTCCCGGCGGAAGTGCGTCATCGGGGGGCGCCCGGAAACGTCGTTCCAGTTTCAAAAGGCGCGGTGGTGGCGTTTCTTAAATTTAAAATTGCGCCTTTTTGCAAATTTTTGGAAAGCAGATTACCAATAGAATTAAAAGAAGGTTATAATGATTTTTAAGGCCATGCAATATTTGCGCACAAGTTTATAAAATCCCTACTTGCACACATAACCTACAAAAATTCTTGCAAAATTCCTGCTTAGTCCCCTTTCACACTTATAACCTAAGTTGTGCCTTCTTCAAAGTAGTTCTTGCACTACTTTTTGGTCCGATTTTGATGCCACTTACACAGGCATTCATTGAATTTGCGGCCCCGAATTGCGGCAAAATCGTGGCCGCCAAATCGCGGTAAAATCGCACGACTTTGAAGTCGTACAAGTGTGAAAGGTGTCTTAGTCCCCTTTCACACTTATACGACTTGTCCCACGATTTTGGACTGCTGAATCGTATAACAAGTCATTCTCCATTATTTTCAATGACTACCATTCATACTGGCACGACTTTATGTTGTGCCTACTTCAAAGTAGTCCTTGCACTACTTTGGTCCGATTTTGTTGCCACTTACACAGGCATTCGTTGAAACCGCGGCCGCGAACTGTGGCAAAATCGCAGTAAAATCGCGGCTGAGAAAACACGGTAAAATCGCGCGACTTTGAAGTCGTACAAGTGTGAAAGGTGTCTTAGGCCTTGTTTACATGGGGCATACGCCCCATGGAGAGCTGTGTTTACTTGCATGGGGGTGCACAGGTATTCTGTGCACCCCTGTGCAGGCAGTCGTATTCATGTCCTGCAAGTACAGATCTGATATCTGTGCAAGTGTAGGCGTATGGCCCCAAACACAGACAGTGTAAGTTCAGGGACATATATAGTGAACTCTTGATGGCCACACACAATTTAACCCTATATTTCACTATGGGCCACTATCAGTGGTACTGTGGTATTCATACTTTGTTGTGAACTAATTTTTCAATGATTGCCTAATTAATTACTGATGTGTGAAATGTGGTGATATAAAAGATTTACAGTGACTGCACTTTGCACTTGTAGTTTGCACCTGTGGATTTGCCTTTCGTAAATAACCCCCATTGTGTTTTTTTTTTTAAATCGCTCTTCTTTCGTTTTTAGCGCAAAAAATAAAAACCTCAAAAGATGTTTAAATACCACCATAAGAAAGCTCTATTTGTGGGGGAAAAAGGATGCAAATTTCGATTGGATACAGCGTTGCACAACCGCGCAATTGACAGTTAAAGCGACACAGTGGCAAATTCTAAAAAGTGCTAGAAAGGGGGTAAAATCTTCCGGGGCTCAAGCGGTTGAAAATAATTGGGGGTTATTTAATATAGCAAAAAGTACAAAATGTTGTGTTTTTTTCAAAATTGTGTCTCTTTTCTCTTTCGTTCATGGATGGACACAGCAGCATACTCTTGACATTAGGGTATTTTCCTTCTATCAGGAGAGGACTAGGCAGGAACATGTTAAAGTGTTTAAACAGCATCAAAACTGTACAGTACCGCCCAGGGGGCGGTCCCTCTGGGTACAACCCCTCTCCCTGCATTCAGCAGCTAAGTTTTTTTCTGCCTAGAATAGGAGAAGGACCTGGCTTCCTGTGGACCCATTGGTCCTGAAGTTTTTTTCTATTTCTTTTCTATTTTTTTGTTTTTTGATCCTAAGATCTACTATCAACTGCCGACTGGGTGACAAATTGGATATCCTAGATCCTTGTAATCTCCCCAGTTTCCATCATCGAGCGTGTGCGGACCTTTAGCTATGCGCTGGGTTGGCCACGACATGCCCCATTGATCCAGGGGTGGCCGGTGAGCTACATGCTTTGGGGCACACATATGACCAGGCTATTACTCTCTGTGTCACAGTGTGCCAGGGCCGACAGCCACGCCGTACCGCTCGGGTGATGGGTCTGTCAGGAATGCTTTCAGCAGTCTGCGCAGGACGGGTAAGTAGCAGTTCCCACTGCTTAGGGATAGTGCAGACGGCAGCTGTGCAGTACCTGGCTCGGGTGGTGATTCCTCTGAGGGGGGCCCTCAGCTTCTGTAGCAGCTAGGAAGGTGGACTGTGTACCTTGCCTTCCGTCCCAGGGGTGTCAGGCGAGTGGGTCAGCATGGCGTCAGAAGCTGATGCTTCTTCCCCAGACATACCTGTGTTAGCAACTGGTGCCCCTGCATCGGCTGTATCTGTGTACGCTATGTCGGTCCAGTGCTGGATGCTTTTGTTGCCAGTGTGGAGGCGGTGTGCGGGCAAAGGGGGGGTAAAAAACACCCCCTGCCCTCTCAACTTTGACTCATATTCAGGCCCAACTGCAGCTCCCGTCCCTGGTTCTGTCTTGTCAGAAAATGTGGACCACGACCGTTCGGACAGTGAGGATGACTCCGTGTCCGGGTCAGCGAATGATAAGGTGCTTGTTGGAGCACTTATCACTGCGGTGCTGGATACTCTTAAATTGGAGGATAAGACGGAGGCATCTACAGAGATGGTGGTCCCTTTTGGGTTCCGTAAGCTGACCCGCACTATTAAGGTGTTTCCTTGTGTACCTTATCTTGATACACTTTTATACAAGAAGTGGGAACGACCGCAGAGGGTCTTTTTCGGCCACCAAATATATATCGGTCCGTTACCCCTTTTAGGAGAGTTTCCTGAAGCAATGGACTTCTCCCCCGATAGTGGACCCTCCTGTGTCCAGGTTAAACAAGGTGACCACGCTTCCGGTGGAGGGGGCTCCTGCTTTCAAGGACCCTGCGGACAGGAGGGCTGAGGCGGTGGCCCACTCCCTGTTCTAATGGTGGGGTCAGCAGTACGTCCTGCTGTGGCGGGGGCCTTGGTGTCACAGACACTTACTGAATGGGCAAAAATGTTGTACTACAAGTTGAAAGAGCAACAGGCTCCACCGGCATGTGTGGAACTGGCCTACCAGTTGGTGCAGGGACTTAAGTTTGTCTGCGAGTCGGCCTTGGATACGATTCCCTGTCCAGGGACTCGGTCTCTGCAGTGGTGTGGCGCCGCCTGATCTGGCTAAAATGTTGGTCCACGGACCAAACTTCTAAGAAGGCCTTGATGGATTTACCATTTAAGGGTGAGAGGCTTTTTGGAGCCTCGCTGGATGACATTATTAAAGATGCCACGGGAGGTAAGAGCACTCTGCTCCCGCAATCCACGCCGTAGGCAAGGGGCCTCCTTTCCCCGCTCATAAGCATTTTTATTGTCCACCTGGAGCTGTGGGTAAGCGCTCCCAGGCCGATAAGGTACCTGCTGTGGGACAAAAGCGTCCCTTCGCATGCCCAACAAGCCTGCGAACAAATCTGCGACTGCATGAAGGTCTGCCCCCCACCCAACACTTGGGTGGGGGGGTCATCTTCGCGAATTTGCGGCTTGGTGTACTTCACTGCTCTCCGACCGGTGGGTTTGCGAAGTAGTCCTCAGGGTACAAGATAAGAGTTTCTCTCTTGCCCACTGAACAGATTTTTTCCCTCCAACCGGTTGGGGGGGAGTTTGGGGTGTTCAATCGACACAAGGTCGCTGGACGCAGGAAGAATGCTGCCTGCCGATCAATGTGCTGGGACTTCGGGCAATCAGGCAGTGCCTCTCCACATGGTCAGGGGGGCTACAGCGGCGCCCGGTCAGGATTCAGGCAGACAACGCCACGGTGGTGGTGTATGTCAACCACTAAGGAGAAACAAGAAGCTTGGCTGCAGCATCGGAAGTCACTCACATCCTGAGGTGGGCAGAATGGAGCGTGTTGGCTCTATTGGTCGTATACATTCCGGGCGTAGAAAACTGGCAGGCGGACTACCTAAATCGTCAGATGCTGGATCAAGGAGAATGGTCGCTACACCTGCATGTGTTTCAGCTCCTTTGCAAAGATGGGGCACATCAGACATGGATCTCCTGGCTTCTCGACTCAATCGGAAGGTGTTGAGTTTTGTGGCCAGGTCCAAAGACCCCTGGGCAGATGCGACAGATGCATCGGTAGATCCTCGGGGGCAGTATCGGCTACTCTATGCCTTTCCCCGCTAAAGCTTCTCCCTCATCTACTTCGCAGGGTGCAGACCGAGGGGATTCTGATGGTCCTAATTACCCCAGATTGACCTTGCATCCCTGGTACGCCAACCTAGTGCATCAGGTGGCGGATGTTCCTTGGTGACTACCAATGAGAGAGGACCTTCTGTCGCAAGATCCCATACTTCATCCTGCTTTACAGTCGCTGGCTTTAACAGCGTAGCTACTGAAAGACAGGTGTTAAGGGATCGAGGCATGCCGGATTCGGTAATTTCTACCATGCTGAGGACACGGAAGTCATCCTCTTGGAAGATTTATCATCGGACGTGGAAGGCTTACATCTCTATGTGTGAGGAGATGAAGTGGCATCCGCGTTCATTTTCGGTTTCCAGGGTCCTGCTGTTTCTACAGCGTGGAGTGGACCAAAAGCTTGCCTTAAGTACCATTAAGGGGCAGATTTCAGCCTTGGCTGTCTTTTTTTAATGACCCTTGGCGGCTCACGTTTGTGCATGTGGCTCCTCCGTGGGACTTAAATCTGGTCCTCTCAGTACTTCAGAAACTGCCGTTTGAAAACATTAGAGAGATTCCTTTATTGACGCTCTCTTGGAAGGTTGTCTTTTTGGTGGCTATTACATCGGTCAGACGGGTTTCTGAGCTGGCGGCCTTGTCTTGCAAGGCACTCTATCTGATCCTCCACAAGAATAAGGCGGTGCTGTGCCTGCAGCCTTCCTTTCTTCCCAAGGTCGTTTCGGCTTTTCATCTTAATGAGGACATTGTTTTTCCGTCTTTGTGTCCTCAACCGTCACATCCAAAAGAGGCTGTGCTGCATTGCTTGGACGTTGTCCAAGCTGTACCTGTCTGCTACTGTTCCGTTGCGGAGGTCAGACTCACTGTTTGTTTCAGTGGTTGGTCCTAAGAAGGGCCTGGCGCTCTCGTTGGCCACCATCTCTAGGTGGATCAGACAAATCGTGATTCAGGCTTATGCCTTAAAAGGGTGGGCATCTCCCTTTCCTGTCACGGTGCATTCCACCAAGGCAATAGGTGCCTCTTGGGCTTTCCGACATCAAGTGTCTGTTTCCCAGGTCTGTAAGGCTGCGACCTGGTTGTCCGTTCACACCATCACTAAGTTTTACAAAGTTGATGTGAGTGCATCTTCGGATGCTTGCTTCGGCCACAAGGTTTTACAGGTGGCTGTTTAAGGTTGCAACTCCTCCATTGAGGAGCTCTGGTTGTTTTGGGGGTGAAGTTTGTTTGGTTGCTGTTCCCATTCCTTGTTTTTTTAACACTGCTTGGGGACGTCCCTAATGTCAAGATTATGCTGCAGTGTCTGCCCATGAGCGAAAGAGAAAATAGGATTTTTGTACTCACCGTAAAATCCTTTTCTCTGAAGTTCATGGACGGACACAGCACCCACCCCTCTTTTTTTATGTTTGTACTGCTTTTTGACAAACTGAGCTGCTGAATGCAGGGAGAGTGGTTGTACCTAGAGGGACTGCCCCCTGGGCGGTACTGTACAGTTTTGATGCTGTTTAAACACTTTAACATGTTTCTGCCTAGTCCTCTCCTGACAGAAGGCTAATACCCTAATGTCAAGATTATGCTGTTGTGTCCGTCCATGAACTTCAGAGAAAATAATTTTACAAAAATCGAATTGTTTGTTTATAGAGCAAAAAATAAAAACCAGAGAGGTGATCAAATACCACTAAAAGAAAGCTCTATTTGTGGGAAAAAAATGGACGTCAATTTTGTTTACGTACAGCGTTGCATGACACAATTGTCAATTAAAGCGACACAGTGCCGTATCGCGAATAATGGCCTGGTCATTAAGCAGCCAAATCTTTCGGGGTTGAAGTGGTTAATAAAAAATAAAAATAAAACAGCCTTTAGTAATACTTTAACTTTGTATATTTACATGGGAGCCAAGGTTGCCCAACTCCCACAAACTTTACTGACAAAATGTGGGAAATGTATCAACCAAGCAAATTATTTTTACTGACAACTTGAAATGTATCAGAAGCTCCTATTTTAAAATAAATCTATAATTTTACAGAATAAACATTGTGTAAAAATTATTACCCACAAAAGCGTGACAACATTTTTTGTATTAATCAGTATTAACCTCCAGGGATTACTGCACTGATTACTGCAAAACAGACTTGACATCATGCATTTTACTTTTTGCTAAAAAAAACTTTATACTCATCTAACTGTCTTTAAATGATTATAACAATTATTTGCTGTTCATTTCTTTCAAAGTATAACATGTTAATTCTTTAATTTACAGGGGTATTTTAGGATTTTTCTTGGAACAAATATGTGTGGGATTACAAAATACCCAATATCTGCTATTGTGACGGAGAATAAAAGTACACCATAACTGTATGCTTACAGGTATCAATGTATATTTCAATGTATATACAATGCCAGTAAATGGAATTAGTGAAAAAATATTAAAGCGGTTCTACAGTAGAATTTGGTCTGTCAATTTGTCATCATCATTTAGCCAAAGTTTCAACGTATTTGAGAAATGTGTGACTTCCTTTTCAAACTGATGTGATCTATTCTACATAGTACCGGCATTTGTTTCCTGATCTCAAGACAACAATTTGCAAAATAAAAAAATGAAAGAACGCAAATAATAAACCGATAAATGCATGTTTAGTACAACCACTTAACAAATGAACTATATGTACTGACAGTGTTGTAAGTAACGGAGTTACAATAAACGCAGTTACCTAACGCAGCCCCTTTTGAGGGTAACGAGTAATCTACCTGATTACTCTTCCCCTCACGGTAACGCAGTTCCCATTACTTGGGCGCCATTACTGCAATTACATCTACCGCCACTAGATGGCAGCAGAGTAATTGCTTCTGCCGGCGCTGTGAACATAAATATGGGTGGAACTCCGCTTTAGAATCATGTGACCGCTGTGATGGCCTGTCACAGCGGTCTGAAAACTCCCAATCGCAAGGAGCCCTGGATACAATGAGCCCCATCCGCCTCACACTGACCTATCACCGGGGAACAACTCACATGGATCACACACACTGTAAGCGCAACCTGATCAATGATCCGGGGAACACATGGCCAGAACGAAATGTTCCATAGAACAAACGTTCCCTATACAACACAGTGTACACAGCGACATCTAGTGGTCAACATGGAAAGTGCAGGACACCTATACAGACCAATGATCAGCAGGTTATTTTTGGTCAGTGATTTTATCTCTTCATCAGACAACAAAGAAAAATCTGACATCCCCATTCCAGATCCCTTGCATCCAATAAAGCTTATATAAGATAAATAAAATAATAAACAATAAACTATAGAAAATTCTTATAAAGCCTAATATAAGATTTTAAATTACAGACTCTGTAAACATCAAGGGAATGTATATTATAAACATACATGTTAATTCAGCTTATAATTTGGATGTAATATATAGCAGATGTATAAGGGTTTTAAGTCCTATTAGCTGCACATACATGGTGGGACGGATGCACCTAGGCTGGGATATACACGAGATCACCATTTGTTTCCGGTTTTCTTCTCTCAAGGATCTGACATTCTTTTGTCTTGGAGTATTAACTCACTGCCCCCTGGCAAGCACCCGTCATCTGCTTCTCAACAAAGCATTGTAGAATATTAAAAAAAAAATCAGTTACTTTGCTGAGTAACTAATTACTTTTTCAATGTAGTAACTGAGTCACTAACGCAATTACTTTTTCGGAGAAGTAATTTGTAACTGTAACGAATTACTTTTTTAAAGTAAGATGAGCAACACTGTGTACTGAAGTTGCCCTTTTGTCTGATTACAGCATTTCCTTGTGCTGATATTATTTGGGTTGATTTACTAAAATAAATGTAAGCAAATGGGTTAACTCCAATGCACAACTGTCTACTTTTAGATGGAGAAAAGATTTACAAAAGCACTTGTCAATAAATAAATGCAGATGCAAATTTACCAATGGTCAAAAAACTAAGCGACCCTCCGAGTGAGTTCACCTCCTAGAACCAGGTGCACAGCAGAGAAAAATCTTGTTTAAAACATGATCTCAAGCAATTTATACTTCCTATACATATGTTAAACATTTTAAAGAATAACTGCTTTAAAATAATTCAAAATTTGTCTGTATAAAGTGATACAGTGTCTTGAAGAAATATTCATACCCCTTGAAATTTTCCATTTTTTTTTTTCATGTTATAACCAAAAACATAAATGTATTCTATTGGGATTTTATGTGATAGACCAAAACAAAGTGGAACATAATTGTAAAGTGGAAAGAAAATGATAAATGGTTTTCAACATTTTTTACAAATAAATATCTGAAAAGTGTGGCGTGCATTTGTATTTAGACCCCTTTACTCTGATACCCCTAACTAATATCTAGTGGAACCAATTGCCTTCAGAAGTCACCAAATTAGTCCACCTGTGTGTAATTTAATCTCAGTATAAATACAGCTGTTCGTTGAAGCCCTCGGAGGTTTGAGAACCTTGAACAAACAGCTTAATGAAGGCCAAGGAACACAGCACACAGGTCAGGGATAAAGTTGCAAAGAAGTTAAAGAGGTTGTAAACCCTTGTGTTTTTTCACCTTAAAGGGGTTGTTAAGGTAAAAAAAAAAATTCCCCTAAATAGCTTCCTTTACCTCAGTGCAGTCCTGTTTCACTTGCCTCATCCTTCGATTTTGCTTTTAAATTTCCTTATTTCTTCTGAGAAATCCTCACTTCCTGTTCTTCTGTCTGTAACTACACACAGTAATGCAAGGCTTTCTCCCTGGTGTGGAGAAAGCATCTTGAGGGGGCGAGCAGGAGTTTCAGGACGCCCACTAACACACAGCTCCTTTCTCTATCTGCAAAGTAGAGAGTGTCCTGACTTGCCTGTTCACCCCCTCCCCCCTCAAAAGGCTTTCTCCACACCAGGGAGAAAGCCTTGCATTACTGTGTGTAGTTACAGACAGAAGAACGGGAAGTGAAGATTTCTTAGAAGAAATAAGGACATTTAAAAGCAAAATCGAAGAATGAGGTAAGTGAAGGAGGACTGCACTAAGGTAAAGGAAGCTATTTAGGGAAAAATGTTTTACCTTTACATCCCCTTGCATCCTAAACCTTAAATTTTTGTAAATATTTTATTATATTTTTTAATGTGACAACACTGAACAAATTACACTTTGCTACAGTGTAAAGTAGTGAGTGTACAGCTTGCATAACAGTGTCAATTTGATGCCCCCTCAAAATAACTCAACACACAGCCATTAATGTGAGGGGTGTACTCACTTTTGTGAGACACTGTACATTATTTTGTAAACTTTTTTTAAAACTTTTTTTTTTTTTTTTAATGTGCTTGCTTCTAGTTTAACATCTTTTCTAAACTACTGCCTGTATCCTTACCTGTCAA
Organism: Rana kukunoris; assembly: GCA_029574335.1. Lineage (NCBI taxonomy): Eukaryota > Metazoa > Chordata > Amphibia > Anura > Ranidae > Rana > Rana kukunoris. Next base: position 282,419,582 of record CM056059.1, read on the forward strand.
ATGTCTCCCCTCTGTCTGTTATGAGACCCGAAATACTGCAGATACTGTGGGTGAGTCTGTTATCTGGAGCTCAGTGGGTGGAGTCGTGATGTCAGTAGCATCTCCACCCACCTCTACACTCCCCTTGCCAACATGCATTTTCTCCTGTGTATTTGTCACGGTCCCTACCGTGCCAAGCAGACGGCGAGGCATGGTCGCGCTTCAGGTGGCTCTGGGTGGAATTGAACCCAGGACCTTCCCCGTTGCTACTCTGGGTCTTTTCACTCTGAGCCACTTCTCAGTTTAGATTCTGCTTGCTGTCCGTCGGAGCCTGGTGCTGAACTATGTGCTGATTGCCTGATCTCCCTACTATTTGCACTTGTCTATCCTGGTCCAGCTGAGGCAGGTTTCCTAATCAACCAGGATATAAAGCCCTGCCTCACTATGAGGGAGGTGTCAGTTCATTGTGCTCTGACCATCCTGTCTGTGCCAATGGTTCCTGTGGTTATCTCTAGCTACAAGACTGACCCCGGCTTCTGACCTTTTGGCTTATGTACCTTGGAATGCTGCTGTCTCCTGTCCTTTGACCCCGGCCTGTACCTTCAGACTTCCTCTGCCGTCTCCAGCCCTTGACCCACGGCTTGTGCCCCGGACTTGTCTTTGGTTCCTGTTTGCGAACCCTGAACTTTCTGTCGGTATTTACCTGACCCTCTGCTGTCATCAGTGTACCACGTCTACTCAGCTACAAGACTAGCCCCTGTGCACGGACTCACAGCCCAGGTAGTGTCTACCTTATTACTGTGGGCTGTGTGTACCTGCAAGGGTGAGCTTACAATCTGCAGAATGGACTCCCCTCAAGGTAAGCCCTCACAGTATTTCTTACACTGAACTTTGCTATGATCATATAGTCAAAACCCAGAAAAGTCACCAGATGACTTCAGCATGCCCAATGATGCTGAGGTGTGGAGCAGCCAATCCTGAGAGAGCTGGAGAAGAAAGGAGGAGGGGATGTGAAGTAAACAGAATGTCTCTCCCAGGCTCATGCATGAGATATGTAAATCACCTGTCACTCACCGCAAGGGGGAGAAACTGACTCCTATTTCTCGGTTAGTCAGTTTTTATCTCACTAAAAAATAATAAGAGGATTGCTCAGAGCTGGATTAACTTTTCATGGCAAGACTGGACACAGATGACATGAAATCCTATACTGTACCAGGTGAAAGTCTCAATAAAAAAAATGGGGTTTACATCTACTTTAAGTCTATGCCTCCATCTTAGGCTATGTGTCCATGCATGGCCATGCACATTATAGGTGTTTTCAGGAATATAGTGGCGGGGCAGTTTACAGGCAGCGGGCAGAGAAAAAACATGGAGGGGTGTTAACCGGCAGAGAAAAAGCTAAAAAAAACACTCAAATGCCAGGTGGAGCAGTTGCTTTGAGATGTAGTGTGCAACTGTGCATTACAGTTGTACAGTAACAGGCGGTAGATTACCTTTCTAATTCAAACGCAAGTGGCAAGTTTTTTTTAAGAAACAGAAGAATCTCTGCATGTTTAGTTAGAAGTCGGTTTCTAGTGTCAATCAGAATGTGTGACACTGCACTGAACAATCTCTCACTTTTCACCCTTCTGCAATGAGCTGAAAGATTTTTTTGTACCATTTGACCCATAGTGGGAAATCACAGTTTATTAACTGCCCAATACCCAAGAGGTTTGTTACCTCTCCAAGATATGCTTCTAGTTGTATGGTGGCAGCTGTGGGAGCACTGTTCTCAAATGTAGATGAATAAGCAATTTCTTGAAAAACACTGTCCACACTGGTGCCTGGCTGTTGGTCAGTGTGAGGCATATTGGCAGCTGGCTTCTCAAGCACCTTGGGTGTAGCTGCCTGCACAGATATTTTTTGCATTTCCAAGAGGAACATTTCTTTGGCCTGAATGCCAGCATCTGCATTTGGGAAGAGCAGGGCCGTCTTAATGGCATCATGGGCCCCTGGGCAAGGTAATGCTCTGGGGCCCCTACAATGATGACAGTGCAGGTAAACAGACATCAAGTAGGTAGGAGGCAGACTGCCTCCCCTGTATATTTATCACTCTCAGTGCCATCACAGGGCTCCCAATTTCAGGGCAGTGTGGGCTCAAGGACCAGCTGCTTTGGGGAAATTGCATGGGCCCCCCATGCAGTTGGGGCCCCTGGACAGTTCCCAGGTGTGCCCTCTCATTAAGACAGCCATGGGGAAGAGCCGATCTTTATTATATCACACATCACCCACTCTTCTAACCACTTGACAAAGACAAGACAAAGCCCTTTCTGATACTTTTTGTTAACATAAAAAAAATATTTTTTTTGCAAGAAAATCATGTTGAACCCCCAAACATTATATATATTTTTTTTAAATAAAAGGCCCTACGGATTCAAATGGGTGGGTGTTGCATGTGTTTTTTCGACACAATATTTGCAAAGTGTTTTTTCAAACGCATATTTTTTTGGGGAAAAAACACACTTTTTAATTTTAATGCACTAAAACACACTATATTAGCCAAACGTTTGATGAAATAAAAAAGATGATCTTAAGCCGAGTACATAGATGGCATCCCGCAGATGGTCCTCACTGCGCTTTTGCATGCAAGTCCTGGGGCTCATGGTAGCCTCTTTCGAGGCTGTACTGTATGTCCAATTCCACACTCGAGTCTTGCAGAAGGAGATCCTGTCCAAATGGATTGTCAGATCTGGGTGAGCCAACTAGTTAGGGCTTCCCTGCTCTGGTGGCTGAGATCTCCGGCCCTTCAATCCGGGAAGTTGTTCCTTCCCTTTCACTGAACAGTGATCATGATAGACACCAGTCTGGCCGGTTGGGGGGAGTTTGGGGTATTCAGTCGACACAAGGTCACTGGACGCAGGAAGAATACCACCTGCCGATAAATGTGCTGGAACTTCGGGTGATCAGGCAGTGCTTCTCCACATGGTAATTTCTACCATGCTGAGGGCACGGAAGTCATCCTCTTGGAAGATTTATCATCGGACGTGGAAGGCTTACATCTCTATGTGTGAGGAGATGAAGTGGTGTCCGTGTTGATATTCGGTTTCCAGGGTCCTGCTGTTTCTACAGCGTGGAGTGGACCAAAAGCTTACCATTAAGTGGCAGATTTCTTTTTTCAACGACCCTTGGCGGCTCACTTGCTCACTTGCTGGTGGGGCCCCTCCGGTCTGCCCACCGCTAACTCCGTGGGACTTAAACCTGGTCCTCTCAGTACTTCAGAAACCGCCGTTTGAAAACATTAGAGAGATTCCTTTATTGACGCTCTCTCAGAAGGTTGCCTTTTTGGTGGCTATTACGTCGGTCAGACGGGTTTCTGAGCTGGCGGCCTTGTTTTGAAAGGCGCCCTATCTGATCCTATCTGCGCCCACAGCCTTCCTTTCTTCCTAAGGTCGTTTCGGCTTTTCATCTCAATGAGGACATTGTACTTCCGTCTTTGTGTCCTTGACCATCGCATCCAAAAGAGGCTGCGCTGTATTCCTTGGACATTGTCCAAACTCTGCGGGTATACCTGTCTGCTACTGCTCTGTTCCGGAGGTTGGACTCACTGTTTGTTTCGGTAGTAGGTTCTAAGAAGGGCCTGGCGGTCTCGTCGGCCACCATCCCTAGGTGGATCAGACAGATGATTCAGGCTTATGCCCTAAAAAAAGGGTGGGCGCCTCCCTTTCCTGTCATGGTGCGTTCCACCAGGGCAATAGGTGCCTCTTGGGCTTTCTGACTTCAAGCGTCTATTTCCCAGGTGTGTAAGGCAGCGACCTGGTTGTTTGTTCACACCTTCAGCAAGTTTTACAAGGTTGATGTGAGTGCACCTTCAGATGCTTACTTTGGCTGCAAGGTTTTGCAGGCGGCTGTTTAAGGTTGCAACTCCTCCGTTGAGGAGCTCTGGTTGTTTTGGGGGTGAAGTTTGTCTGGTTGCTGTTCCCACCCCTTTTTGACGAACTGAGCTGCTGAATGCAGTGAGAGGGGTTGTATCCAGAGGGACCGCCCCCTGGGAGGTACTGTACTGTTTTGATGCTGTTTAAACACTTTAACATGTTTCTGCCAAGTCCTCTCCTGATAGAAGGCTAATACCCTAATGTCAAGATTATGCTGCTGTGTCCGTCCGTGAATTTCAGAGAAAATTATTTTTACGGCGAGTACAAAAATCCTATTTTTTTGTTTATAGAGCAAAAAATAAAAACCGCAGAGGTGATTAAATACCACTAAAAGAAAGCTCTATTTGTGGGAAAAAAAAGGACGTCAACTTTGTTTATGTACAGCGTCGCATGTCGTATTGCGAAATATGGCCTGGTCATTATAAAACAGCCAAATAAAAAAAAAAACAGCCTTTAGTAATACTTTAACTTTGTAGATTTACATGGGAGCCAAGGTTGCCCAACTTCCACAAAATTTACTGACAAAATGTGGGAAATTTATTGACCAAATTTTATTTTACTGTCAACTTGAAATGTATCAGAAGCTCCTATTTTAAAAAAATCTATATTTTTACAGAATAAACATTGTGTAAAAGTCATGGGACTGTATGCAGAATGGTACCTTAAATAAGTAATGACTCAAGAAACATGAAGCGGGTTAAACTTGGCCGCAGGCCTTTATTACTGGTATTATTTAATTCATTTATTCAACCATCTTTATTAATCAAATAACCATTGTGATATAACAAAACGACACATCACTCATTAAACTTGAACCAACAGCAGTCCTCAACCTAGCCATCACGACCCAGGTTGGATATTAACTCTTTTTTAACCAACCCCAATTGTTTATTCACAAAACCAAAAGGGGGTACCACGTAATACTTAGGCCGCGACAAGGGAGGGGGGGAGGGAGTTCAACAGGTAAGGAGGTTACCTGAAATCTGGTCACCGCAGCTTGCTGTTCCTGCCTTAAATAACCTTTCTGCCTTCCAGAATGTTCCCGTGTACCTTGTGACCCAGGGGCTGTCTCCCATTGGTCCCTAGCTTGCCTCACCTAGAGCCCTTATCTTACAGGTGAGATGGTAATAAGCCCGCCCCCCCTGGGGCCTGTACCACACCCACTCATCCCCGGGTGTGTGCTATGCTGAAAAAGGGGGCCTAACTCCCTCTGCAAGCATTCCCATGGGCTCGGGAGCTTAAACAGCTCCCTTCGCTTTCATTACCCACAAAAGTGTGACAAAAAAATTGCATGACTCACTATTAACCTCCAGGGATTACTGCAAATCTTGACATCATGCATTTTACTTTTTGCTGAAAATCTCATTATACTCATCTAACTGTCTTTAAGTGATTATAACATTTATTTGCTGTACATTTCTTTCAAAGTATAACATGTTATTTCTTAAATTTACAGGGGTATTTTAGGATTTTTCTTAAAAAAATATTTGTGGGATTACAAAATACCCAATATCTGCTATTGTGAAGAAGAAAAAAGTACACCATAACTGTATGCTTACAGGTGTTAGTGTATATTTCAATGTATATACAATGCCAGTGAATGGAATTAGTTAAAAAATATTAAAGTGGTTCTAGAATTTGGTCTGTCAATTTGTCATCATCATTTAGCAAAAGTTCCAACTTCTTTGAGAAATGTGTGACTTCCTTTTCAAACTGATGTTACTATGTATAGATGGATCACAGCATTTGTTTCCTGATCTCAAGACAACCATTTGCAAAATAAAAAAATGAAAGAACGTAAATAATAAAACGATAAATGTATGTTTAGTACAACCACTTAACAAATGTACTATATGTACTGAAGTTGCCCTTTTGTCTGATTACAGCATTGTGCTGATATTATTTGGGTTGATTTACTAAAGTAAATTTAAAGCAATGGGTGAAGTGCAATGTATAAAACTCAGAGGAGCGTGAGTGCTCCGGGATCCGAATACCACTAAACCTCCTAAACTTATCACAAGTGGGAGTGGCTACCACACAAACCCGAAAAATAGAAAAAACAACCATAAGCAAACTATAAATATATTTTAATCAGTCCAAAGTGCTTTTGCTGATGAATAAATATTCAAATACTGGCTTCAAGTGCTTCAAATGATCAAAGGGCTTCAAGTGATGGACCTCTTTATATGTGGGCTCACAGATCGCTTACTTCAATATCAGAGGTCATAAGCCTTGTATACCACCAGGACGTCTTACTGAGAGGATGATATCCTTAGTGTACAGCTTCCTGATGTCCTTAATAATAACGATTGTCTTCAATAAAATGGAGGCTCACAATGCCATTTTCCCTATCTACATTGTGAGCCTCCATTTTATTGAAGACCATCGTCTTTTGGTTATTTATTTGGATCACAGCATTGACCCTTATATATCACATAGAGATTGTTCTAAGCGGTTGCACTCATCACATTTTTTCTTTGGGACACTACTTGTGCTTGCCATCTCGCCAGCTTGAACTGCACTTATGGGACTCGCCACGTCACCAAGTGTTACTGCAGTGCTGGATGTACGTCCAGGGTGTACTAGGCCGCTTGTGCTTGCCAGTTCACCAGAAGGAATAGCGGCACTAGTACTTCTCTGCTCCATACGTGAGCCCTGCGGTTCGTGCACCTCAACAACAGCAGAAGAATGAGGTCTGGTACGCCTGACCTTAGCAGGGACCTCAACTTCATCGTCAGAGCTATCTGTCATGGAGCCGCTGTCATCTACAGGATCGTATTCTGAGCCTGAATCTGACAGATGCGTGACCTACTCTTCACTATCTGTCATGCTCAGAAATGTGTAGGCCTCTTCACTAGTGATTTGCCATTTTGGGCTCTAAATTTACTGGTACAAGTAGTGAGATTCAAAGGTAAAAAAGCACCTGACTGTCAGCGACTGATTCAAAACGCTACCAAAAAAACTGTTAGCGATCAGGCCTGACTGGCCTGCGAACGCTGCATTTATGTGTTCAATGTTTTGTAAGTGACAGTGATCGATTGATACTGCACTTGGGTGGGTTGGGCGGAGGGGCAAAACGCAGGCGATAGCAGGTATCTGGGCTGATCTCGCTAACAATGCGTTTTTTGGAACCCTAAACTGCCGGGTACGCTTGTATAGATCTGATCAGATCAGATATTGATCTGTTCAGATACTATAACACTAAGGTAGGTGTATGCTTTACGTGTGGGTGTTAGCGCTACTTGGACTAACCTGATGCTGCCTAGGGCGACGCAGACCCTGACTGACGCTAAAACTATTTAATATCACCCGCCGGGCGATCAGGGGGTTAAACCTTTATTAGGTAATAAATGACGGGTGCCCTGATGCTATAAAAAGCAAACTAACTAACCAGCATCACCCGTAAAACTTATACGGTGATCACTGGTGAAAGGGTTAACTAGGGGCAATCAGGGGGTACAAACCTTTATTAAGTAATATATGGGGGTATATGTGGGTACCTGGCGCTATATAAAACCTGACGGGGAATCTAAATAACTAAATAACTAACTGGCTAACCAGTGTCACCAGTGACACTTATAAGGTGATCACTGGTGAAAGAGTTAAAGCGGAGTTCCACCCAAAAATGGAACTTCCGCTTAACCCACTCCTCACCCTCTTACATGCCACATTTGGCATGTCATTTTTTTGGGGGGGGGGGGGGGGGTTGTGGGGGCTTCAGAAGGAGTGGGACTTCCTGTCCCACTTCCTCCTTCCGCCGAGGGGCTGGTTAGGCGATTAAGCTTAATCGCCTAACTTCAGCCCCTCCCTGTAGGCATTCACCTGGGACACGTCCAGGTCCCAGGCGACCGCCTGTCCAATGGGACGGCGCAGCGCCATCCGCGCATGCGCAGTGCTGATCGCACATGCGCAGTGGGTGATGAGTAATGAATGTAATGAAGACGCCGGCCGGGGAGGGGGGGAGAGGAGTGGAGCCCCGGCCGGCATGTCGCTGGAACCATGGACAAGGTAAGTGTCTGTTTATTAAAAGCCAGCAGCTACACTTTTTGTAGCTGCTGACTTTTAATAAACATTAAAAAGGGCTGGAACACCCCTTTAACTCTAGGGGCAATCAGGGGTTAAAAAAACCTTTATTAGAAAATATATGGGGCTACCTGATGCTATAAAAACCTGGCAGCGAACCTAAAAAAATAACTGGCCACCTAGCGGCAACAGTGACACTAATAAAGCGGTCAGAAAAACGATTGCTTAGTGACACTGGCGATGGGGGTTAAAGGGTTAACTTGGGGGGGGGGGCGATCAAGGGGTTAAACCTTTATTAGGGGGGTAGGGGGCCACCCTGGACCTAAAGGGGTCTAAAGCTAACTGACCTAACACTTTTTACTGTCACAAATGACACTGCATGCAGTGATCAGTAAATAAATGATCACTACATTCAGTGACACTGTAACAGGGGGTACTGGGGGTGATCTAAGGGGTAAACTAGGGGGTAACTGGGGGGTGGAAAGTGTGCCTATGTGTGCTGGTGTCAGTGTGCTGTTGGTGCAACTTACTGTGGATGTCTTCTCTCTGGTTAAAAATACATCACTTCCTCCTGCCTCTGTTTACATTACACAGGCAGGGGAAGCATCCCATTCGCCAGGAGGGGGTGGCCAGAATTCAATGGCCGCCCCCTCATCACGGATTGTTCCTGGAGCGATACCGACCGTGGCAGGCACCGGGGGGGGCGTATATACGCCCATCTGCCTGCACATGCCATTCTGCCGACGTACATCGGTGTGCGACAGTCGGGAGGGTTTACATTTTCTTTTTTACTTTTTATTATAGGCTAAGGAGATGAAAAGTGACCTTTTAATACCCAACCATAACAGAGAAAGGCTTCCATCCCAAGAAATATGCGAAAGATTACTTTTTAATATAATTTATTTGATTTTAAATAAAATAAAAAAAACTTATTTATATAGGCTGATAAACATAAAAAATAAATAAAAATAGTGCAATGTTATATGTATGACAATTAATTTTACCTCTTTTATTCTCATAGATATGCCTAAGTGCATTATTCCCTCTTGCATCCATGGCAGTGGGAAAAAAATTACTATAAACTCTAAACTTTTTAGTATTCCGAAAGATGCTGATGTGATCAAATGTTGGTTGACCAATGCCAGCTTTGAAACTAGTGCGATAGAGGAATTGATTCCACAAATAATTGCAGATCGGTGTGGAGATTACTTTAGAATTTGTCCATTACATTTTGAAAATGATGCGTTAAAATGGATGGTGTCAAAAGAAAACTAAAAATTGGTTCAGTGTCAACCATTTTCATTTCTACAACTGGCAAAATAAAAACCAAACCTCGAAGAGAAACCAGATTGTCCAAAAGAGTGTCTGAATTCATGATGGCCGGAAGTTCGCAGTCTGCGTCAAGTGACGTAGCAACGTACACTTGCAACATCCCTAATGGAGAAGCTGCAACAAACCTTTTTTTTTTTGATTTTCAGTCCCAAAAAAGCTATTTCAAACATGCAAAAATTGAAGCTGTGTTGTTAGACCATACCTATTTTATGTATGATGAGTATTTATCTGCACCACTACAAGCATCAACACCAGATGCACACCACAAAGTTACAACTAGGGCAAACATGATGGAAGACGTTATATCTTCCCCTGGAGTTGAAACTTTGAATGTGGTATCCCCTGGATCACCTGGTTTGGCAACACCTGTACCAAAGCGAAAACTTCTTTACTATGATGACCCTACATTCCACGAATGAGATGTGGAAACACCACGAAAAAGTGATCTAAGTATAATGGTTAGTGAGGCAGATGTCCAAGTTGAACCGACACATGATTACCCTCTGAATTTTTTGAAGGAAAAAAAAATTATTGTCTTTCAAAACATGTTGGACCAGCTATTGATACACATGAAATGTCCAAACAAAACATGCTCTTCCCAAATTCTCAGCGTAGGGATAAAAAACAATTGGCACAATGATTGTTGTCTATTCCATCTGTAAGTTGAAAAATCATTTGAAATTGTGGCAAAGCCTAACTAAATTAAAAAAATATGCAGCGGGCAATGTACTACTGGCAGGTGCTATATGCCTAACCGGTGGTACTTTTGCTAAAATAAATTAAATATCTGATTTAGCAGGAATTTACATTTTTGGAAAATCTAGTTTCCATCTCTACCAATAGAAATACATTTTCCCATCTATAGATCTAAATTGGCAATTAAATCATACCGAGCTTGTCAATGAATTTACAGGTAAACCTCTTTTTCTGGTTGGTGATGGGCAGTGCGACAGTCCTGGATTCAGTGCAAAATACTGCATGTACACCTTTATGGAGTTGTTTTCCAAAACAATTGTGGACTTTGAATTGGTGCAGTTGTCCCAAACTACATCCTCTGTTGCAATGGAAAAATTTGGCTTCATTAAAACATTGGACAGGATAAGGGAACAAAATTTGAATGTGAAATTTGTAGGAACAGACTGGCATTAGGAAATTATTAACGACCCCAAAGTATGAAACAATTGGTCATGGTCACCAATTTGATGTTTGGCACTATGCAAAAAACAAAAACAAAATTGCTTCAAATCTCCAAAAAAGGATTATCGTCCAATTTCGCCGTGGATTGGACCCATACTCAATCATTTTAACTGGTGTAGCAGAACATCCAAAGGAAGAGAGAAGAAATGTAAACAAAAGTGGGATATTCTGTTACACCATTTAACAAATGAGCATGTGTGGAAAGTTGGAGAAAATGGAAAATTGTATCAAATACTTACCGTACTTTTCCTTTCCTGACGCCAAACCATGGCAGCATACTAGTGATAGAGCTCCGCCTCTTGACCACTCCCTCAGGACCAGTGAATAGCATTAATAAAGGCATGGTTAGCCGCCACCCCATTCTTTGTAACAAGCCACATACCGAACGCACATGGGTGGGCTCATATGCTGCCATGGTTTGGCGTCAGGAAAGGAAAATTACAGTAAGTATTTGATAACATTTTCCATTTTCCTGACGCCAACATGACGGCATACTAGAACCATTACTCTGTCTCCCCTCTCAAACTGTCTCACCAAGGCCCTCTGGTCATAGTAGGACTTCTGCCTATTCTGCGCCTGCTCCATATGCTGGCGAACGAGGAGCAATCTGAGCCATACGCACCCGCATATCTTCAACATACTGGAGCATATTGGTCCCCCTGTTCCTCCCAGGTTTCCTTTAGGACATCTAGTATACCCCTGGGATGCCTACCATATAAAAGCTCAAATGGGGAGAAGCCCGTAGAACTTTGGGGAATCTCTTGAATTGCAAACAACTGGTAAGGAAGTAACAAGTCCCAATCCTTCCCATCCCTGCTAACAACTTTTCTCAACATCCCTTTTAGGGTCCGGTTATACCTTTCTACCAACCCGTCTGTCTGGGGGTGATACACTGACGAGTCTGTACCTTAAATAGCTATCTTATAATACGGGAGACAAACGGTGTCCCCTGGTCTGTGAGCAACGTCCTGGGTATCCCCACCCGTGTAAACATCTGAACCAACTCTTTCGCAATACTTTTAGCATTAGCCTTGCATAGTGGAATGGCTTCCGGGTATCTGGTGGCATAGTCGAGGATGACAAGGATGTACTGGTGCCCTCGAGCTGTTTTCTCTAAGGGACCCACTAGGTCCATGCCAATCCTCTCAAAAGGATCGTCGACTATGGGGAGAGGTATGAGTGGGGCTCTCAACTTCGGTCTTGGAGATGCCAGTTGGCATTCTGGGCAAGAAGCACAATACCTTTTAATCCCCTCATATACCCCAGGCCAAAAGAACCTCCTGAGCACCCGTTCTTGGGTTTTCTCCACCCCTAAGTGTCCCCCCTGAAGATGAGAGAGAGTAATCCAGGACTTTTCGGATGCATGATGAAGGCACAACCAGTTGTTCGAGCTCTTGTCCCTCATCAAGGAGATCGTTTTTTAGGGTAAATTAGGGATAGGCTTTTTCTGTTACCCCTTCGACTGGTACCCCATTAACCTCTACAACGTTACTCCTGGCTTCCTGCAACAGGGGATCATCTGCCTGGTCTCGGCCAAAGCCACTACCCGAGATATCCAGGATATCTGTATCCCCCTCACCTTCACTGGTTACCTCTGGGCCGGGTTCTGGTTCACCAACCTCTGCCTCATCTTCTGCCTGTCGCGTGGTCCCGCGTCTCCTAGACTGCTCCCCATGCTGATTTAACAGGACTTCATTAACAGCCCTATTAGATCTTAGCTTGCTCTCCCTGCGTTCCCGTCTTGTTTTACCTCTTTTTGGATTAGGGATATACAAGTCAGGATGAGTAAAGGGAAATACTTCATGGACCCCTGTATTTTTCCGCCCCGCTTCTGATTCTCCCATCACAGGGGGCTGTAAAAGAGCATGGAAATTAGGAAAATTCCTTCCTATTATCAAAGGATATGCTAGACGAGGAACTACCACTGCCTCAATCCTTACCAAACTGCCCTGTACTAACACCTCTATGTTGGCAGTAGAATACCACACAGTACACCCATGAATACACAATACCCCCATGGTTCTATGCTTCTGAATCCAACAAGGTTTTACCAATTTACTGGTTACCAGAGTCAGGGCACTGCCAGAGTCCACTAGAGCCACTGTCTCTTGTTTGTCCAGCAGGACAGGTACTCGGAAGGTATGTCCCCCTTCTACCAGGCCTGCTAAACAAATGATTCCACAAAAGTCTGAGGAATCTTCCCCTAGTCCACACTGCATTGGCTCAGGAACGTTGGGGCATCTCGCCCTGACATGTCCTTTGGCACCACACTCAAAACAAGTTATGGAGTTTCTCCTAGGGTGGCCCTTTTTCCCAGGGTTCTGACTTCTAGGGTCTGTTTTGGAAAAACAGGCTCCCGATCCTAAGTCTGCTTCCAATCTACTCTTCCGGTCTCCCAGTCTCTGTATTTTCCCACTCGACCTAGTGAGAGATCGGTCCAAATGTTTGGTCGACAGATACCGCTCAACTTGTGCGATCATGCTATCACAGTCCGTGGGGTTTCCCTGAGTGACCCACTCCCGGAGGCCATTTGGAAGCTCTCTCACGTAACGGTCAAGTACAAGCGTTTCTATGATCCGTGCAGGGGTTTGAATTTCTGGTTTGAGCCACTTCGGAGCCAGATGAATTAAGTCAAACATCTGGGATCTTGGCGCTTTTCCTTCTTTGAACCTCCAGTTGTAGAAACGCTGGGCCCTCACTGTGGCAGTCACCCCTAAGCGAGCCAGGATCTCTGCTTTCAGTTTGGGATAGTCTGTAGCCGCCTCCTCGTCCAGGTCAAAATAGGCTTTCTGTGCCTCTCCCAGGATAAAGGGTGCAATGATTTCTAGCCCACTGTTCTGGAGGCCAGCCTTCTCGGGCGGCGGTCTGTTCAAACGCCAGCAGATAGGTTTCCACATCATCATCGGGGGTCATCTTCTGCAGACAGCTGCTTGCACGTATTTGGCTTACCCCCCTTGCTTGTGGGTTAAGAGATCCTTGGGCAGTCATCTGTTCCAGGATTGCTTTGAGAATAGCATGGTCTGATTTTTGTGCTTCAGTTAAAGCCTCAATCTGCAAACCCAGGAGTCTGTTGGTCCCTGGTTGCGCTGCAACTGAGGCCTGTCTATTAGTCTCTTGCTGAACAGAGGCGGCTTGTATCAGAGCTTTCACAATATCTTCCATTTTCTGGGTCCTGTACCTTTAAGGCCACTGTAAGAAATTGGCCGGTACAACAATGAACATCCCACTTCTGACACCACTTGGTTTTTAGCAGAAATAGCTATAAATGCAGCGTAGCAAAGTCACTGGTCTTTAACCACTTTCCGACCAGCCGCCGCAGTTATACGGCGGCAGGTCGGCTCGCCCAGGCGAGAGCCCGTAGCTCTACGTCGGGCGCGTGAACGGCCAGGGAGCGCGCGCGCGCGCCTCCCCGCCGTTCCCGACGATCGGATTCGATACAGAACCGATCACTCACCAGGTCCAGGCCAATAAAATCTGGCCTGGACCTGGTGATCACCCTCAGCCAATGGTTGTTCTCCCCTGCCAATGTTTTGTAAACATTGATAGGGGAAATGCTGCTCTCTCCCTCGTGTCGGTCTTTCCGTTCCTGACCGTGAGGGAGAGAGCATCTAACTGTGAGTTGCACAACACTACACTGACACCAGGTCACGTAGGCACACAATTCACCCCTGTTAACCCCCCGATCGCCCCCCAAATTAACCCCTTCACTGCCTGTCACTGTGTCACCCAGTACAGCAATCAGATTTTTTTTTGATTGCTGTACAAGTGTCATTAGTGACTAAAATAGTTGTTAGGGTAATTAGCCTTAGACCCTAATAAGTCTAGGGACCCCCCCTAACCCCCCCCAATAAAGGTTTAACCCCTTGATTACCCCCTGTCACCAGTGATCACAGTATAAGTGTCACGGGTGACGCAGTTTAGCTAGTTTATTTTTTATAGCATCAAGGCACCCGCCATATTTTTTGCAATAAAGTTTTAACCCCCTGATTGCCCGGCGGGTGATCAAAGTTTGGTTTTAGCGCCGGATAGGGTCTGCGTTGCCCCAGGCAGCGTCAGATTAGTGCCAGTAGCGCTAACACCCACGCACGCACCATACACCCCCCCTTAGTGGTATAGTATCTGAACTGATCGATACCTGATCTGATCAGATCTATACTAGCGTCCCCTGCAGTTTAGGGTTCCCAAAAACGCATTGTTAGCGGGATCAGCCAAGATACCTGCTAGCACCTGCGTTTAGCACCTTCGCCCAGCCCAGCCCAACAAAGTGCAGTATCGATCAATCGATCACTGACACAAAACACAAAAACACATAACTGCAGCGTTCGCAGAGTCAGGCCTGATCTCTGCGATCACTAACAGTTTTTTGGTAGCGTTTGACTGTCGCTAACAGGTCAGGTGCTTTTTTTCCTGTGAATCTCACCACCGTACACCTAAATTTAGAGCCCAAATGGCAAATAGAATGTTTGGTGATGAAGAGGCCTACTTGTTCATGAGCCTGTCAGATAGTGATGAGGAGGTCACGCATCTGTCAAATTCTAGCTCATATGATCCTGTAGACGACAGTGGCTCCCTGACAGATAGCTCTGACGACGGAGTGGTCCCTGCTAGGGTCAGGCGTACCAGATCCCGATCTTCTGCTGTCGCTGAGGTGCAAGAACCGCAGGGCTCTCGTATGGGGCAGAGTAGTACTAGCGCCGCTATTCCTTCGGGTGATCTGGCAAGCACCAGCGGCCTAGTACATCCTGGTCATACATCCAGCACTGCAGTAACACTTGGTGACGTGGCGAGTCCCATAAGTGCAGTTCAAGCTGGCGAGGTGGCAAGCACAAGTAGTGTCCCGCTGCCACCAAGAAGAAGAAGACAAAGACAGGCCCGTCGTGCCCATAGTGCCCTTCCTGCTGCATTAGCCAATCCTGATTGGGTCCCCGCCACTTCTGCAGCACCCGTACTTCCCCCATTCACTGGCCAACCCGGAATTCAGGTGGAAACAGTTGATTTTACGCCACTGGATTTTTATTCACTGTTTTTCACGGAAGATCTCTATAGATCTATTGTGGACCAAAGCAATTTGTATGCTGGTCAATTCATCGCCGCTAATCCCCAGCTGTCCCTTGCCAGAGATTGGAAGCCAATTACGGTTTCCGAATTTAAGATCTTTCTGGGCCTTACCCTCCTCATGGGCATTACTAAAAAGAGTGAATTGCGGTTGTATTGGTCCACGCGCCCAATTTACTATATGCCCATTTTCTCTGCCTCCATGACCAGGACACGATACGAGCAGATCTTGCGGTTCATGCATTTTAGTGACAATCAACTCTGTCGTCCTCGGGGAGACCCTGAATTCGATCGGCTCTACAAAATTCGGCCCCTCGTAAACCACTTCAACGAACGGTTTGCAGCCTTGTATAATCCCAATCAAGTTGTCTGCGTTGATGAGTCCCTGATTAAGTTTTCTGGTCGCTTGTCATTCAAACAGTTCCTTCCCAGCAAGCGTGCCAGATACGGGGTCAAGTTGTATAAGCTCTGTGACAGGGCAACAGGCTATACATCTAGCTTTATGGTTTACGAGGGAAAAGACAGTCACGTAGAGCCGGAAAATTGCCCTGATTACATAGGGAGCGCTGGTAAGATAGTCTGGGAATTGGTGTCACCCTTATTCGGAAAGGGGTACCACTTGTACGTGGACAATTATTACACGAGCGTGCCACTTTTTAGTCATCTTTTTGATTATGGAATTGGCGCATGTGGCACCGTGCGACCTAATCGCCGGGGCATCCCCCAACGGCTTGTAGAATCCCGTCTTAGTCGGGGGGAGAGAGCCTGCTTACAGTGTAACAATTTGTTAGCAGTGAAGTGGAGGGATGCACGGAATGTTTTCGTTCTGTCCTCGCTTCACGCAGACACGGCAGTCCAAATTCCTACGGCGACTGGTGTTGTGGAGAAACCCCTCTGTATCCACGAGTACAACCTTAACATGGGAGGGGTGGACCTCAATGACCAGTTGTTGGCGCCGTACCTAATTACCCGTAAGACCAAACGCTGGTAAAAAAAAGTGTCGGTTTATTTGTTTCAATTGGCTTTGCTGAACGCTCATGTGCTATACACAGCTTCAGGACAGGCTGGATCCTTCCTAAAATTCCAGGAAGAGATCGCCGAAGCCCTTCTGTTTCCAGACGGTGCTTTGCCCCACCTTCCCAACGCAAATGCAGTGAGCCGGCTGTATGAGAGGCATTTTCCTTTTATCATCCCTAGTACCCCTACCCAAAGAACCCGCCAAAGAAGATGTCGTGTCTGCAGCAAACTCGGATTTAGGCGTGACACCTGCTTTTATTGTCCCGACTGTCCTGACCAACCTGGTCTTTGCATTGGTGTATGTTTCAAACGCTACCACACACTAATTGAGTTTTAGCGTAGGGTACAGCACCACACAGTCCTAGGCACATAAACACAGGGTTTCAGAAGATGTGATGGCCATCACATTTTGAGAGACCATAATCTGCAACGTTCAGTTTACAGTTTATAAAAGTGAAAAAAAGTGGAAAAAATTAAACTCACACAAAAACACAAAAAAAATATAAAATAAAAAATCCAAAAATAGTTGTGGTTGTATTTTTCTCCTCTATTTGTTGTTCTCTTATGTTCACTCTCTACTGTCTACTCACTATTGTTCTATATCTATTCTCTCTATTTTTTTTTTATAGTATTTGCTTTGCAGGTATGGTATGTTATACTGTAATGTTTGTTTTATTGTTAACCATCATTTACTTAGCAGGTACGCCATTTAGTTGCATCGCGGATTTATTTAGCGTGACAGCAACAGCGTTTGCTCCCACGATATATAAAGCCACGACTCCAACACTGTGGGAGGTGATTTCACCACCACAGCTAAAAAAAGAGCATATATGCCGAAGCATGGGGGCATTAGGGGCGGAGGAGCGATTTTGCTCCTAATGCCGCATACATACGATCGAAATTCCGTCGGAAGCTTTCCCGTGGAAAAGTTCAACCGTGTGTACGCGGCATAACTTTTTTTGAGGGAGGATGCCCCCATGCTTCGGCATATATATTTTTTAGGCACAGGTTGCGTTAATTTATTTTTTACTGTTTTTTTATTTTTTGGTATTTGATTTGCAGGTATGGTATGGTAAGATCTTACTGTTAGAATGTAATGTTACTTTGTTTTAATGTTAACCATCATTTGCTTAGCAGGTACGCCATCCAGTTGCATCACCGATTTATTTAGCGTGACAGCAACAGCGTTTGCTCCCACGATATTTAAAGCCGTGATTCCAACACTGTAGGAGGTGATTTCACCACCACAGTTAAAAAAAGAGCATATATGCCGAAGCATGGGGGCATTAGGGGCGGAGGAGCGATTTTGCTCCTAATGCACGTACATACGGTCGAAATTCCGTCGGAAGCTTGTCCGTGGAAAAGTCCGACCGTGTGTATGCGCCATAACTTTTTATGCAGCGTACATACGTCTGTGAGCGGCATAACTTTTTTGAGGGAGGATGCCCCCATGCTTCGGCATATATAACTGGTGCATGTATGCCCATCATTAGAAGTGGGTGGATGAAGGGAGGTATTCTAATGGTGGGCATACCCACCGATCAATCAATTTTTTTCGTTCAGCCAACAGGCTGAATGAAAAAAAAAAGATTACAATACATGTCCAACAAGAACCATCAACGTATGGTATGTTGCTGGACTTTGAATGGTTATACCAGAATGATGCCTGCGGGTTTAGGTATCATCTTGGTATCATTCTCTTCAGCCAGCGGTCGGCTTTCATGTAAAAGCAATTCTAGCGGCTAATTAGCCTCTAGACTGCTTTTAAAAGCAGTGGGAGGGTATGCCCCCCCCCCGGATATAAACTGCGCCATTGGGAAAGTGGGAAAACATTTTATCACACCGATCTTGGTGTGGTCAGATGCTATGAGGGCAGAGGAGAGACCTAGGGTCTGATAGACCCCAATTTTTTCAAAAAAGAGTACCTGTCACTAACTATTGCTATTATAGGGGATATTTACATGCCCTAAGATAACAATAAAAATTATAAAAAAAAATAAAAAAAGGAAGGAACAGTCTAAAATAAAATTAAAAAAGCAAAATAAATAATAATAAAAAAAAAAAAAAAAAAAAAAAGCACCCCTGTCCCCCCCTGCTCTTACGCAAAGGCGAACGCAAGCGTCGGTATGGCGTCATATGTAAACAGCAATTGTACCATGCATGTGAGGTATCACCGCGAAGGCCAGATCGAGGGTAATAATTTTAGCAGTAGACCTCCTTCGTAAATCTAATGTGGTAACCTGTAGAGGCTTTTAAAGGCTTTTAAAAATGTATGTTGTTTGTCGCCACTGCGCATTTGTGGGAAATTTTAAAGTATGTCGTGTTTGGTATCTGTGTACTCGGCCTACGATCATCTTTTTTATTTCATGAAATATTTGGGCAATATAGTGTGTTTTAG
This sequence comes from Rana kukunoris, assembly GCA_029574335.1. Classification (NCBI taxonomy): domain Eukaryota; kingdom Metazoa; phylum Chordata; class Amphibia; order Anura; family Ranidae; genus Rana; species Rana kukunoris. The sequence goes on from CM056059.1 coordinate 282,438,494, forward strand.
TGCTTTAAAATAAAAAAAAGTGTATTTTTTCCCCAAAAAATGCATTTAAAAAATCGCTGCGCAAATACTGCGTGGAAAAAAAAAATGCAACACCCACCATTTTAATCTGTAGGGCCTTTGCTTTAAAAAAATATATAATGTTTGGGGGTTCAACTTAACTTTCTTGCAAAAAAAAAAAAGTTTTTATGTAAACAAACAGTGTCAGAAAGGGCTTTGTCTTCAAGTGGTTAGAAGAGTGGATGATGTGCGACATAAGCTTCTAAATGTTGTGCATAAAATGCCAGGACAGTTCAAAATCCCCCCAAATGACCCCATTTTGGAAAGTAGACACCCCAAGCTATTTTCTGAGAGGTATGTTGAGTACATGGAATATTTTATATTTTGCCACCAGTTGCTGGAATATGACAAACTTTTTTTTCTTTATTTTTTTTTTGCACAAAGTTGCCACTAAATGATATATTGCTCAAACATGCCATGGTTATATGTGGAATTACACCCCAAAATACATTCTGCTGCTTCTCCCGAGTACGGGGATACCACATGTGTGAGACTTTTTGGGAGCCTAGACGCGTACGGGACCCCAAAAACCAATCACCACCTTCAGGCTTTCTAAGGGCGCAAATCTTTGATTTTACCCCTCACTGCCTATCACAGTTTCGGAGGCCATGGAATGCCCAGATGGCACAAACCCCCCCCAAATGACCCCATTTTGGAAAGTAGACACCCCAACCTATTTGCTGAGAGGTATGGTGAGTATTTTGCAGTTCTTGCTTTTTGTCACAAAGATTAAAAAAAAAAAAAAAGAGAAAAAAAAAAAAAAAATATCTTTCTTCATTTTCAAAAATAAATGAGCGCTGTAAAATACTCGCCATGCCTCTCATCAAATAGCTTGGGGTGTCTACTTTCCAAAATGGGGTCATTTGGGGGGGTTTAGTGCCATCTGGGATTTCCATGGCCTCCAAAACTGTGATAGGCAGTGAGGGGTAAAATCAAAGATTTGCGCCCTTAGAAATCCTGAAAGCGGTGCTTGGTTTTCGGGGTCCCGTAAGCGGCTAGGCTCCCAACAAGTCCCACACATGTGGTATCCCCGTACTCAGGAGAAGCAGTAGAATGTATTTTGGGGTGTAATTCCACATATGCCCATGGCATGTTTGAGCAATATATCATTTAGTGGCAACTTTGTGCAAAAAAAAAAAAAAAATTGTCATATTCCAGCAACTGGTGGCAAAATATAAAATATTCCATGTACTCAACATACCTCTCAGAAAATAGCTTGGGGTGTCTACTTTCCAAAATGGGGTCATTTGGGGGGATTTTGTGTCACCTTGGCATTTTATGGCCTTCAAAACGGTGATAGGTAGTGATAGGTAGTGAGGAGTGAAATCAAAAATGTATGCCCTTAGAAATCCTGAAGGCGGTTCTTGGTTTTCGGGGTCCCGTACGCGGCTAGGCTCCCAAAAAGTCCCACACATGTGGTATCCCCATACTCAGGAGAAGCAGCAGAATGTATTTTGGGGTGCAATTCCACATATGCCCATAGCATGTGTGAGCAATATATAATTTAGTGACAACTTTGTGCAAAAAAAAATAAAAAATTCATATTCCCGCAACTTGTGGCAAAATATAGAATATTCCATGGACTCAAAATGCCTCTCAGCAAATAGCCTGGGGTGTCTAGTTTCCAAAATTGGGTCATTTGGGGGGGGTTTGTGCTATTTGGGCATTTTATGGCCTTCAAAACTGTCATAGGTAGTGAGAAGTGAAATCAAAAATTTGTGACCTTAGAAATCCTGAAGCCCATGCTTGGTTTAGGGGCCCTGCACGCAGCTAGGCTCCCCAAAAAGTCCCACACATGTGGTATCCCCGTACTCAGGAGAAGCAGCAGAATGTATTTTGGGGTGTAATTCCACATATAACCATGGCATGTGTGAGCAATTTATCATTTAGTGACAACTTTTTGTAATTTTTTTTTTTTTGTCATTATTCAATCACTTGGTACAAAAAAAAAAAATATTCAGTGGGCTCAACATGCCCCTCAGTAATTTCCTTGGGGTGTCTACTTTCCAAAATGGGGTCATTTGGGGGGGTTTTGTACTGCTCTGCCATTTTGGCACCTCAAGAAATTAGATAGGCAGTCACAAAATAAAAGCTGTGTAAATTCCAGAAAATGTACCCTAGTTTGTAGACGCTATGGCCTAGATTCACAAAGCGATTACGCCTGTGTAAATGTTGTTAGACAGGAGTAATTTCGATTTACGAGCGTTTTTACGCTAGTCGAAATCCTCAAACCATGAAAAGACACCTGCGTGCTAAATTTCGACTTTATTACGTGTTAGTACGCCTTCAGATCTACGCTGCCTGAAAATTGCGGCCACTGGGCGGACTTCCTGTTGTTTTTCACCTTCATGGTATGCTAATGAGCTTTTGCCTGGAATCCACAAAATTTCGCTCTTCAAACGCAATCTCTTACGGCACCTTTAGTCATCTTTTTTTTCCGTTTCACTATACCAGCTTTTTGCTGGTCTAATATTAGACAGCCCATGTTAAGTATGGCCGTCGTTCCCGCGTCGAATTTCAACGTTTTTCGATTTCTTTTATTATTTTTAACGTAAGTCGTCCGGGAATAGGAATGTTCGTAAACGCCGCTACTCAAACAACGAATGACGTCACGACGTGATTTCGCGCAATGCACGGCGGGAAATTCCTGAACAGAGCATGCGCAGTTCGATCGTCGCGGGGACGCGCTTAATTTAAATGCTTCACGCCCCCTACTCACGTATTTCGATTGCGCGGCGGAAAAAAAATACGATACAATAGCGTACGCGCAAAAAAACTACCTGAATTCGGCGTAGAGTCTGGTGATAGACGGCAGCGTAGCGTATTTCGATTACGCAGCGGAAGATTACATCTATGTGAATCTGCCCCTATAACTTTTGCGAAAACCAATAATTATACGCTTATTGCGATTTTTTTTACTAAAGACATGTGGCTGAATACATTTTGGCCTAAATGTTTGACTAAAATTTAGTTTATTCGATATTTTTTACTTTTTGTTATAAGAAAAATCATTTTTTTTCAAAATTTACGGTCTTTTTCCGTTTATATCGCAAAAAATAAAAAAATCGCAGAGGCAATCAAATACCATCAAAAGAAAGCTCTATTTGTGGGAAAAAAAGGACGCAAGTTTCGTTTCGGTATAACATTGCATGACCGCGCAATTACCAGTTAAAGTAACGCAGTTCCAAATTGTAAAAACACCTCTGGTCTTTAGGCTGACAAATGGTCCGGGGGGAAAGTGGTTAAACAGAAATAGCAATAGCAATACGGCTTTATTGCACCCAACAAAAATAATACAAATAAAAAGGCCTACTCCAACTCAGGAGGCTAACTAAACAGTAGTGTCCCTCACTACATCCTACTGGAGCGGCTATTCCGGCCTCCAGTATAAACAAACAAAAACGACAGTCCGATATAAACAATTGTTTCTGACAGACCTTATTCCTCAGATATACAGACAGGGGCACATTCAGATACATTAGAGTATCTATCCGGTGGCGTATCGTTTCCTCTTGACGCTATGCTTCCGCAAATATTATGGGCAAGTGCCTTATTCAGAAAGCACTTGCTCCATAATATGCGGCGGCGTAGCATAAAGTCCCTGGTGTAAGGCCGCGCAATTCAAATTTGTGATGTGGGGGCGTGATTCATGTAAATGAATCATGACCCCACGTAATTGATGTTTTTTTTGGACGGCGCATGCTCCGTCCGTGGACGTTCCCAGTGCGCATGCGCGAAATCACGTCGCTATTTGTCAATGTAAAAGACGTGAACGTAACTAACATCGAGCCCCATTCCCAAACGATTTACGCAAACGACGTAACCGACGTACAATTCGACGCTGTCCCGACGTCCATACTTAACATTGGCTACGCCTCCTATAGCAGGGGTATATTAGCCGCTCGTATATTAGCAGAATTCCGGTGTATCTTCTTTTCTGAATAGCAAAAAAACATACGCCGGCTATTCTTAGTATTTACGCGGCATATTTCTTGATACGCCAACGTAAATAGTATATGAATCCGGCCCACAGTCTCCAGTCTGTCAATTCCGCACAGCCTGGATCTCACACTGAGCTATCACTCTCCTCAGTCACTATCAGGTGTAGGCTAATTAATAGGGAGAGAGAGGAGGTTTAGCTGTAGGGCCAGGCTTAACCCTTTCCAAGACAGGGAAAGCTGCCCTTAACAACCTCTCATTGACATACATAGAGTCGTGTACACTGTCACAATATATATATATATATATATATATATATATATATATATATAATTAGTAATTAATCCATAGAACTATCTAAAATTAAAAATAATAATAATAATAATTTAGTTTACTTTCTCCCTTTCCTCTTTGGTTTTTTTGTCTGCTGTTAGTCTAAGATTACTAATACAGACCATAAAAGTCATACACGGCGGTAATTGTAATCTTTTTAACCAATATAATTATCTAATATATTTGTGTGTGTATATAAAAATATATATGTGTATATATAAATATATATGAGTGTGTGTATATAAAAATATATATGTGTATATATAAATATATATGAGTGTGTGTATATTATATATATATATATATATATATATATATATATATATATATATATATATATATATACACTCACAGTATATATTTAATAATTAATCCATAGAATTACATAAAAATAAAAAATATTATATATATATAAAAAAAAAAAGGAATAGTCAATTTAGTTTCATTTTAGCCTTTTCTTTAAACTTCACCCTCCCCTTTTTTTTGTTTTATTTCTTTGTGCCTGTAAGGCCGCGTACACACGATCGAATATATCAGCTGAAACTGGTCCGCAGACCAGTTTCAGCGGACAGATTCGATCGTCTGTACGGGCTAGCAGACAGGTTTCCAGCAGACAAAAGTTTTAAAGCATGCTTTAAAACTTGTCTGCTGGAAACCCGTCTGTCTGACATGTCCGCTGGTAAGTATGCCTAAGCAGCGGACATAAATCCCCCGCATGCGCCAAATGGATTCAACGCATTCGTGGAAGTATTTTACTTCCTGGTTCGGTGACTTGGCGGTGTCAACGTCACCGCCACGTCACCGCGCTGTCCGTCCGCGGGGATTTTGGTTTGATCGTGTGTACACACATCAGACCAAAATCTCCAGGAGATATATCCGATGAGATTGGTCTGTCAGACCGTTTTTATCGGATAAATCTCCTCATGTGTACGCGGCCTTAGGGTAAAATTACTAATACACATTTTCCATATATTTTTGCCATAAGCAAACTACTGAGTTAATTTTGGAAGAAAATGTATTTTCGTTGTACCAATCTCTACTGAAATGTCTTTTGAAATATATATGTATATATATATATATATATATATATATATATATATATATATATATATATATATAGATAGATAGATATGAATCGCTACCCCTGCAGGAGCCGCTGGTTAGATTTGGGATGGCGTGTTACCTTTTTTTGATGCGTCTAGGGGTATGATGATGATGATGAGGTGATGTGAGCAATGACGGAATGTCCAAACAGCAGGGTGTCGTTTTCTGTGCTTTTATTCTCTGGCCAAACACGGCAACAATTAACTTGAATTAGACAGAGAAAGATTGGTGAAAGGAGAATTTCAGATTCAGGCCTTAAACTTGCAGAAGCAGTCCTACTTCAATGATAACTTTGCTTCGTCGCCACTCCAGCCAGAGTGGGTATAGTGTACCTGGACAGTCTCTCTCACAGGACTGGCAGCCAGAGCATCACTCGGATCCTTGAGAAGGAGAACAAGTCTCTGCCACCGACTTGGCTCAAATGAAGATAGGAGTGGGACCTCTGCCACAGGCCCCTGCTCTGGAACACAGTTTGATGGAGCGGTTCCTTCTCAATGAATATAGTTGCCTGAATCTCCCTCAGATAGCTCTTGGTTTTCGATCACCGACTGACAGGTTGCCATAAGACAAACTCCCAGTGCCCGGTGTTAGGAATAAGTTCACCTGCTGGTGGCACTATCCTGCTCTGCGCTGTTTGCTGCAGTTCCAGTGTCCACCCCTGTCCACCTGTCCTTGTCCTGATCCTTCTTGCCTTGTTCCATGCTCTTGTCCCCAGCCGTGCCCTTTTCCTTGCATCCCTGTTCCCTTGTTGTAGTTATTGTTGTAGATATTGTATATAGTTAGCTATTAGGTTTATTAGTTATTCTTGTTTGCTGGAGTGGTTTATGTTTTTTTTGGTTGCTGTGTATGTTTGGTGTATTCTCACTGTAAATAAATATCACTTAACCACTTCAGCCCCGGGCCTGTTTTTCAGATTCGGTGTTTACGAGACTAAAACATTTTTTTTTGCTATAAAATTACTTAAAACCCCCAAACATTATATATATTTTTTTTTCTAACACTCTAGAGAATAAAATGGCAGTCATTGCAATACTTTTTGTTACACCGTATTTGCGCAGCGGTCTTACAAGCGCACTTTTTTTGGAAAAAATTCACTTTTTTAAATAAAAAAATAAGACAACAATAAATTTGGCCCAATTTTTTTACATATTGTGAAAGATAATGTTACGCCGAGTAAAATGATACCCAACATGTCACGCTTAAAAATTGCGCCCGCTCGTGGCATGGCGTCAAACTTTTACCCTTAAAAATCTCGATAGGCGATGTTTAAAAAATTCTACAGGTTGCATTTTTTGAGATACAGAGGAGGTCTAGGGCTAGAATTATTGCTCTCGCTCTAACGATCGCGGCGATACCTCACTTGTGTGGTTTGAACACCGTTTTCATATGCGGGCGCTACTCGCGTATGCGTTCGCTTCTGCGCGCGAGCTCGTCGGGACGGGGCGATTTAAAAAATTTTTTTTTTTGTTTTCGTATTTATTTGTATTAATTTTACCAATTTTTAACACTAAAATAAAATAAAAAAATTATCACTTTTATTCCTATTACAAGAAATGTAAACATCCCTTGTAATAGAAAAAAGCATGACAGGTCCTCTTAAATATGAGATCTGGGGTCAAAAAGACCTCAGATCTCATATTTAGGCTAAAATGCAAAAAAAAAAATGTCTCTTTAAGACGCTGTTTGGAACTGACGTTTGACGTCACTTCCGCCCAGCAGAGCTACGGGGATGGACGAGGGAAATTTTTTCCCTCACTCGCATCCCCGCTGACCAGACGAGCGCACCCGATCGCCTCCGCCGCTACCGACGGCTCCGGTAAGCGGCGGAGAGCGCGGGAGCGCAGCGGGAGGGGGGGGGCACGCTCGTCCGCTACCGATAACGGCGATCTCGCGGCGATTCCGCCGCGGAGACCGCCATTATCGTTTACCCGACCGCCCACAGAAGAGATGGATATCTCGGTTGTGGCAGCAGCTGCTGCCGTTACCGAGATATCCATCCTCAAAGTGCCGACGTATACCTGCGGTGGGCGGTCGGAAAGTGGTTTATATATATCCTTTGTTTGGTCTCAGTTCCCCTGTGTAGCTACGTGTCTGGTCACCTTAGCTACTGATCCTGACATAATCTTGATGCCCACTAACGACCAGATCTGCTACACTTGGGGACTGAGAGCCAGTTGATTTTTTCCTTTCACAATGTTGAGAGTGCAGGTTATTTGCCGTGTGCAACTTGCATTAGGGGATAAGGATTTGTGTCATTCATTGTGGCAGGATCTAACTGAGGAGGAGCTGCTTGGAAGCATTCTGATGGCACATGCCTTAGCTATGGAGGGAAGATTTTCATTTGGTCAAGTACAACCTTTCATTCAGGTCTGTTCTGAGCTACTATTTCAGATTACCTCTCAGGGCCATGATGTTTTCACTCCTCCATTTACTTTGTACCAGGCTGGATTTTTGGGATGGTTGCTGAAAAATTGTGCAGGTTCGTTTCTCCAGCAGTATGCAGCCTATTCACAACAGGTGGTGTTGGAATGTATTGCTTCTGTGCACTGTTTAATTGAGCAAGGGAGAGACAGACTGACTTTAGTTCAACCTCTATTACAAGCTTGGTCAGAGATCATATCCCCAGTGCTAGATGAGTCGCATAAGTACCCTGACACCAGAGGGCACACTTCCCCTGTATGCAATCAATTGAAAGCTCCCCCTGCAGTGTCGTTACCCATGGCAACATCTCAGGCCTCTTCCTGTATTTCTGATACTCTTTCCTCTATTCCCCCTAGTACTGTTCCTACCTTCCCACCATCAGCAGTACAGTCTGGTCAGCACAAGGCAACCACATGCAGTAATCCAATATCTAAACCTAAGAAAAAGAAACAAAGTTCATCTCCTGCTCTTATATCTGTGCCACTATCCATGTTGCCTGTTGACTCTGTTCCCACTGATCCGGTGGCTGATGCGATCCAGTCCTCCTCCATGCTGCCGCCAGCTGACGCGATCCAGTCCTCCTCAATGTTGCCGCCTGCTGATGCGATCCAGTCCTCCTCCATGCTGCCGCCTGCTGATGCGATCTAGTCCTCCTCCATGCTGCCGCCTGCTGATGCGATCCAGTCCTCCTCCATGCTGCCGCCTGCTGATGCGATCCAGTCCTCCTCCATGCTGCCGATGCGATCCAGTCCTCCTCCATGCTGCCGCCTGCTGATGCGATCCAGTCCTCCTCCATGCTGCCGCCTGCTGATGCGATCCAGTCCTCCTCCATGCTGCCGCCTGCTGATGCGATCCAGTCCTCCTCCATGCTGCCGCCTGCTGATGCGATCCAGTCCTCCTCCATGCTGCCGCCTGCTGACCACCGTGGGACCACCGTTTCCAAGGTTACTGTTGGTAATACACTAAGACGTCATGGTTTGAAATCATGCATGGCACGGAAGGTTCCCCTGCTTAAATCAGCACATGTCAAGGCCCGTCTTAAGTTTGCCAATGACCATTTGGATGATCCAGAGGAGTCATGGGAGAAAGTCATGTGGTCAGATGAGACCAAAATAGAACTTTTTGGTCATAATTCCACTAACCGTGTTTGGAGGAAGAAGAATGATGTGTACCATCCCAAGAACACCATCCCTACTGTGAAGCATGGGGGTGGTAGCATCATGCTTTGGGGGTGTTTTTCTGCACATGGGACAGGACAACTGCACTGTATTAAGGAGAGGATGACCGGGGCCATGTGTTGCGAGATTTTGGGCAACAACCTCCTTCCCTCAGTTAGAGCTTTGAAGATGGGTCGAGGCTGGGTCTTCCAACATGACAATGACCCGAAGCACACAGCCAGGATAACTAAGGAGTGGCTCTGTAAGAATCATATTAAGGTTCTGGCGTGGCCTAGCCAGTCTCCAGACCTAAACCCAATAGAGAATCTTTGGAGGGAGCTCAAACTCCGTGTTTCTCCGCGACAGCCCAGAAACCTGACTGATCTAGAGAAGATCTGTGTGGAGGAGTGGGCCAAAATCCCTCCTCCAGTGTGTGCAAACCTGGTGAAAAACTACAAGAAACGTTTGACCTCTGTAATTGCAAACAAAGGCTACTGTACCAAATATTAACATTGATTTTCTCAGGTGTTCAAATACTTATTTGCAGCTGTATCATACAAATAAATAGTTAAAAAAATCATACATTGTGATTTCTGGAATTTTTTTTTTGATTATGTCTCTCACAGTGGACATGCACCTACGATAACAATTTCAGACCCCTCCATGATTTCCAAGTGGGAGAACTTGCAAAATAGCAGGGTGTTCAAATACTTATTTTCTGCACTGTAGATCTATAATCCCCAGGAGTGGGCTGGCAGGAGGCAGAGCTTACCTCATAAATAAGCATGAGCTATGCCAGCGGGGGCAGGTGGGTGGAAGATGGAAATATAGTGCTGAGGAGGCTGTCTGTAGCCCTCAGGGGTGCCCCCTAGTCTGGGGGGCCTTTGACTGGGGCTCTGGTGCTGGAAGGATCCTGCCACAACACAAGGAGGAAGCTCTTTCTGGAGGCATGGGAGAAAGAGAGAGGACAGTGTGGCTAGATCCGACCTACTGGAAACTTACCATGGGGGAGACATGTAGCCAGTCTCCTGAAGTCTTCAGCCTTTGCCAGGAGATCTCCTGCAAAGTCAGCTAGGTGGGCTGGTGGGCTGGTGAGAGTCAGCTGCAGGGCTGGACTGGGACAAAAATTTGGCCCTGGACTTCATCCAGACTGGCCCACTTTGACAGGTCTCTCCCATGGCGGCCGGACAACTACAGCCACCCAAGTCCCCCCGCTGGCCACCCAAGCCTCCTCTCCCCCTTCACTAGCCACTAGCCGTTCGACTTTATTGGAGTAGAACGGCTGGTACTGGTACTCTTAAAGGCAGTACCAGTGGGGAAGCTAGACATTTTTTCACCGGGGGCAAAAACTCAGTTTGGTGCCCCCCTTATGGGACAAGATTAGGCAGAAGCGAGAAACTCCCAAACCATAGCTGTTGAGTCAGCTTTCTGTCCCCTCCCCCATGCTCCTCTGTTGTCGTCCCTGCTCCTCTGGTCCTCCCCTGCTTCTCTGTTCCCCCCCAGGTGAGCACTGCGGGAAAGGAGAGACAGAGGAGCGGAGGGGGACTGGCGGTCCGCTTTCACTGAAGTCGGCCCACTGGGAAACTCCCTGTAGTCCCAATGGCCAGTCCATCCCTGGTCAGCTGGGTGGGCTGGTGAAGAGTCAGTCTGGAGGACTGGAGAGGAAAGTAAGTCTGAATGGCTGATGAAAAGGGCAGCTACAGCCAGGTGGGTTGGCAGTGCATGACGAAGGTGCTGGGTTCAGTAGCCACAGGAGAAGAAGTATAAGCTGATCACTATATTCTGCTACACAACAAGGGGCTTCAAGTTCCTGCCTGCAAAGGGCCATTGCTTAAATCTAAATGAGATTTTGTTAGATCATTAACAGCGATTCAGCTGGAGACTGCAAGCAAGTGGAGTGCAGGAGGAGTGTAAGGAGACTGTATATATAGCTGTATATAGTCATATCCGATTTGAAATCCCCTAATAAAACAAACAAAAAAAATTACTGACTGCACTCTGTCTCTGGGGTGCTAGTGAAGATTCGGTATGCCTGGATGTGCAGGAATGGGGGTTCAAGTTCATCTGTGGCTCCTTAGGGAGTGCACCTCATATAAAGTGTATAACACTAATAGGATAGTTTTAGACCCGGTTCACACTGGGGCGACTCGTCAGGCAGCTCAGCCATTGAAGGCAATGGAACCATTCTAATAGGAGCGATGCAAGTCGCTCCGACTTAGAAAAAGGTTCCTGTACGACTTTGCGGGCGGCTCAGGGCGACCTGCATTGACTTCTATACAGAAGTCGTTTTGCAGGTCGCCTCTGAAGTCGTCCTCAGGACGCCTTGCAGAGCCGCCCCCGGAGTCATGCCGCTGTAGTGTTCTCTGGGGAACATTTGTTAAATTTTGGTGAAAAGTGTCAGATTTTTTTTAAATAGTTCTTCAGAAAAGATAGTAATCCTACTTCCTCTTTTGGCTATATATATATATATATATATATATATACTGTATATGCACGATATTTCCTGTTATCTCTTACTTCCCTATTTTATTGCCTATAAAATAAGTAATCACAGTTCTATTAGCTATTAGTTGTATCTACCAATTAGTTAAGATGGCCCTCTTGTATTATCTATCTTTTGTCATAGTGCTTTCTTTAGACATTGTCTCAGGGTCCTATCAGGTAATTTATACCATTGGTCTTCTCTTTCTGCATTTTCTGTTGTTCCCTTATTATTCTGATTCTCTAAAATGTTGTTTGCATATGCGTGTCTATATAGATATAGTATAGCAATTTAATTGGATGTCCTATTGGTTTGATCTCTTGCTTTCTAGGCACAGTTTGAGAACTTCATCCTGAAATTCAGTAAGAACTATCAGAGCAAAGAAGGTGAGCACTTTGTCAATATGTTCATGTATATTTTTAGAAAATTACCATCACTTTTGTTACTCGAAACATATTGGGCCAGATTCTCATAGATTTGCGGTTTTCCGGCGTAGCGTATCCCATTTACGCTACGCCTCCGCAGCTTTTACGGGCAAGTGCTGTATTCTCAAAGCACTTGCTCCGTAATTTGCGGCGGCGTAGCGTAAATAGGCCGGTGTAAGGCCGCGTAATTCAAAGTAGGAAGGAGGTGGGCGTGTTGTATTTAAATTAAGCGCACCCCGCGTCGAACCAACTGCGCATGCGCCGGTCGTAAACGTAGCCCACTGCGCATGCTCCATAGTAAGCCGCAAATACATTGGTTTCGACGTGAATGTAATTAACGTACAGCCCTATTCGCGGCGAGTTACGTAAACGATGGAAAAACACAACGCCGTCCCGACGTCCATGCCTAACATGGTGTACGCCGGACCTACGCAACATTTTTTTTAATAAAAATGCAATAAAACTATCCCCTATTTTGTAAACGCTATAAATTTTGTGCAAACCAACCGATAATCGCTTATTGTGATTTTTTTTTTTTTCTTACCAAAAATATGTAGAAGAATACGTATCGGCCTAAACTGAGGGAATTTTTTTTTTATATATATATATTTTTGGGGGATATTTATTATAGCAAAAAGTAAAAAATATTGTTTTTCTTTCAAAATTGTCGCTCTATTTTTGCTTATAGCGCAAAAAATAAAAACTGCAGAGGTGATCAAATACCACCAAAAGAAAGCTCTATTTGTGGGGAAAAAAGGACGCCAATTTTGTTTAGGAGCCACGTCGCACGACCGCACAATTGTCTGTTAAAGTGACGCAGTGCCGAATCGCAAAACCTGGCCGGGTCCTTTAGCTGCCTAAAGGTCCGGGTCTTAAGTGGTTAAGCTGGCCATACACCATACGATTTTCTTGTTCAATTTTCTTTAAATTTACCTTCAACCATGCAGTACAAGGGCCTGTCTGATTGCATACAAATTAAAAGTGTTTTAGGTTTGACCTCCTATTATATGGTTTTGGTAAGTCTAAAGGAAAGTTGTACAAGAAAATTGTATAATGTATGGCCAGCCTTAGAACCAATGGCTCTCGCTGCTATCAAACTGCACAGTGAGGAAGGACAGAGTCGGGAGAGACACAGCTCTCTTGTACATCATTGGACTGGTTCGAGCTCAGGTAAGTATAATTGGGGCTGGGGGGACACATGCAGCATACAACTACTTAAGGAAAATAGAGTTTTCACTCTCACCTCTCAAAGCCCATCTCCACAGCTCTCACAGCCCCCCTCCATAGCTCTCACAGCCCCCCTCCATAGCTCTCACAGCCCCCCCTCCACAGCTCTCACTTTTCGCAGCCCCCCTCCACATCTCTCATAACCCCCTCCATAGCTCTCATAGCCCCCCCTCCACAGCTCTCACCTCTCACAGCCCATCTACACAGCTCTCACAACCCCCCTCCATAGCTCTCATAGCACCCCCCTCCACAGCTCTCACCTTTCACAGCCCCCCTCCACATCTCTCATAGCACCCCTCCATAGCTCTCACACCCCCCCCTCCACAGCTCTCACTTTTCGCAGCCCCCTCCACAGCTCTCATGGGCCCCCTCCATAGCTCTCACAGCCCCCCCTCCAAAGCTCTCACTTCTCACAGCCCCCCTCCACAGCTCTCATGGGCCCCCTCCATAGCTCTCACAGCCCCCCTCCACAGCTCTCACTTCTCACAGCCCCCTCCACAGCTCTCACAGCCCCCTCCATAGATCTCACAGCCCCCCTTCATAGCTCTCACAGCCACCTCCACAGCTCTCACCTTTCACAGCCCCCTCCACAGCTCTCATAGCCCCCTCCATAGCTCTCACAGCCCCCTCCACAGCCCCTCCTCCACAGCTCTCACAGCCCCCCTCCACAGTTCTCACCTTTCACAGCCCCCTCCACAGCTCTCACAACCCCCCATCCACAGCTCTTACAGCCCCCATACACAAAAATCACAGCCCCCTCCACAGCTCTCACAGCCCCCTTCCACAGCTCTCACAGCCCCCCTCTATAGCTCTTGCCTCTTACAGCCCCTCCACAGCTCTCACAGCCCCCCTTTACAGCTCCTCACAGCCCCCTCTACAGCTCTCACAGCCCTCCTTCATCTGCTCTCACAGCCCTCCTCCACAGCTCTCACAGCCTGCCCACAGCTCTCACAGCCTGCCTACAGCTCACAGTCCCCCCGATACAGCTCTCACAGCCCCCGCTACAGCTCTCACCTCACAGTCCCCCTCCACAGCTCACAGCCCCCACTCCACAGCTCTCACCTCTCACAGCACCCCTTCCTCCACTGCTCTGACAGCCCCATCTTTACAGCTCTCATCCCTAACAGCCCCCCTCCACAGCTCTCACAGCCCCTCTCCACAACTCTCACAGCCCCCCTCCACAGCTCTCACAGCCCCCCCTTCACAGCTCTCACAGCCCCCTCCACAGGTCTCACCTCTCACAGTCCCCCTCCACAGCTCTCAGCTCTCACAGCCCCCCTTCTTCCACTGTTCCCACAGCCCCCTCTCCACAGCTCTCACCTCTTACAGTCCCCCTCATCAGCTCTCAGCTCCCACAGCCCCCCTCCACAGCTCTCACAGGCCCCCTCCACAGCCCTCACAGCCCTTCTTATACAGCTACAAGCTCTCACAACCCCCCTCCACAGCTCTCACCTCACAACCCCCCCCCACAGCTCTCGCAGCCCCCCTCCTCGACAGCTCTTACCTCTCACAGCCCTCCCTCTACAGATCTCAATTCTCACAGATCCCCCCCTCCTCTACAGCTCTCACCTCACCCAGCCCTCCTCTTACAGCTCTCAGCCCCCCTCCACAGCTCTCACCTCTCACAGTCCCCTCTCCACAGCTCTAACGGTCCCACCTCCTTCACAGCTCTCACCTCTCACAGCCCCTCCACAGCTCTCTCAGCCGTCCTCCACTGCTCTCTCAGCCGTCCTCCACAGCTCACAGCCCCCCGATACAGCTCTCACAGCCCCCTCTACAGCTGTCACCTCACAGCCCCCCTCCACAGCTCACAGCCCCTACTCCACAGCTCTCACCTCTCACAGCCCCCTACCCTCCACTGCTCTGACAGCCCCTGTTTACAGCTCTCATCCCTCGCAGCCCCCCCCACAGCTCTCACAGCCATCCTTCACAGCTCTCACAGCCGTCCTCCACAGCTCTCACAGCCCCCCCCACAGCTCTCACCTCTCACAGTCCCCCTCCGCAGCCCCCTTCCTCCACTGTTCTCACAGCTCCCTCTCCAGCGCTCTCACCTCTCACAGCCCCCTTCCTCCACAGCTCTCACAGCCCCCTTCCTCCACTGTTCTCACAGCCCCCTCTCCACAGCTCTCACCTCTTACAGTCCCCCCCAACAGCTCTCAGCTCCCACAGCCTCCCTCCTCAGCTCTCACAGGCCCCCTCCACAGCCCTCACAGCCCTTCTTATACAGCTACCAGCTCTCACAGCCCCCCTCCACAGCTCTCACCTCACAACCACCCCCCCACAGCTCTCGCAGCCCCCCTCCTCTACAGCTCTCACCTCTCTCAGCCCTCCCCTTACAGCTCTCAGCCCCCCTCCACAGCTCTCACCTCTCACAGTCTCCTCTCCACAGTTCTCATGGTCCCACCTCCTTCACAGCGCTCACCTTTCACAGCCCCCTCCAAAGTTCTCACATCCCCCCTCCACAGCTATTAAAAGCCCCCCTCCACAGCTCTCACAGCCTCCCCACAGCTCTCACAGCCCCCCGATACAGCTCTCACAGCCCCCTCTACAGCTCTCAGCTCACAGCCCCCCTCCACAGCTCACAGCCCCCACTCCACAGCTCTCACCTCTCACAGACCCCCTTCCTCCACTGCTCTGACAGCCCCCTCTTTACAGCTCTCATCCCTCACAGCCCCCCCTCCACAGCTCTCACAGCCCCCCCCCCTCCACAGCTCTCACAGCCATCTTCCACAGCTCTTACAGCCCCCTCCACAGCTCTCACCTCTCACTGCCCCCTCCACAGCTCTTACCTCTCACAGCCCCCCTTTCTCCACAGTTCTAACCGCCCCCTCTCCACAGCTTTCACTTCTCACAGCCCCTCTTCACAGCTCTCAGCTCTCAGAGCGCCCCTTCTTCCACTGTTCTCACAGCCCCCCCTCCACAAATCTCCCCTCTCACAGTCCCCCTCCACAGCTCTCACAGGCCCCCTTCACAGCTCTCACAGGCCCCCTTCACAGCCCTCACAGCCCTTCTTATACAGCTACCAGCTCTCACAGCCCCCTCCAAAGCTCTCACCTCACAACCACCCCCCACAGCTCTCACAGTCCCCCTTCTCGACATCTCTTAGCTTTCACAGCCCTCCCTCTACAGATCTCTGTTCTCACAGATCCCCCCTCCTCTATTGCTCTCACCTCTCCCAGCCCTCCCCTTACAGCTCTCAGCCCCCATCCACAGCTCTCACCTGTCACAGTCCCACCTCCTTCACAGCTCTCACCTCTCACAGCCCCCCTCCAAAGCTCTCACAGCCCCCTCCACAGCTTCCAACAGAGGCTGCAGGAGCGTGTCTTGGCTGTCAGTGTGGCCCAACACCCCTCGGTGATGGAGTGGCTGTGGCTGGAGATGTAGTCACCCAGCTCCTGCTGTAACTCTGCAAGGAGGTAGCCCGTGGAGGAACCAATAGACCAGGGGACCGGCACAGCATCTATTATGATAGAGAAGCATTAAATGGGAGCGACTGTCTAGTTGCCCAGACAGGGCTCAGTGATCTCTTGCCGCTACACCTACAGCTATGGGGAAACCCTACCAGGTAAGCCAGCATTCGGCATCTTGGCACAGAGCTCACACTCTTCTCTCATGGCCCTGGAGCAGCTCTTGCTGCGGTGGTGGGGCTGTGAGCCATATGTCCCAGGAGAGAGTGCTGACTGCCCACACATAGCAGTCCAGAGAATGTAACATCCTCTGTGAGCTATTGAACCTCAGCTTAAAAACTGGCAAAATTCTGCTTTAACTGTCCCCTAACGCTTAATCTTACTTTAACCAGTGACGGCCCGTCCATTAGGGGCGCCCGGGCACACCTCCCTCTCTTCTCTCCACCCCCTATATGCAGTGGATAGATTCATACATTTTTTTTAAGCACCCGATTAGAGCCATGGCTCTAATAGGCTTCAAAATAGCATGGGCTAGGGTTGCAGAGCATGCGTCCTGAGCCCAACCCAGGCGTGTTGCAACAGCGAATAAACATTCGCTGTTGCAACACTGATCCTACTCCCAGCCAGTCAGGTTTTCCGATTGGGCAAAACATCAGGCAATCCTATTGGACCCCTAGCACTGGGAGGTGCAGAGAGGAGAGGACACCAGAGATTACCACGCTGGGAGATGGCCACAGCAGCTCCGACCGCTGCTCTCACCGCCTGCATCCACCGTAAGGTGTTAGTGCCGGCAGTCCAGGGGGGGTTTGTTTGCCGCCCCCCCAAAAAAATTCCCACCAGCCACCACTGCTATAACCTATAACCTAAACCATTAACTTCACCCTAACATTAACCTTTAACTTATCTCTGAAAATGAATTGCTAACACTCAAACTTAACATTAAAGTTGTACGTGGAGAAAATACTTTTTTTTTTGTTTTGAGTCCCATCGGTTGTCACCAGAACAGGAGACCCCATTGTTCCTGTAACAACAAAATTCTAAAATTTGGATTACCCATCACTTTCTGTACTGGAAACCATGGTCACCAAAAGCAATAATGATGGTTAATTTCTCCAGGAAGGACAAAGACAGCAATATAAACCTGACTACTAAACCCATAAATAATGGTTTCACTTTACAATTACTTTAACTTAATACTTAACTCCCTTAAAACCCAACACTAACCTTATCCTCTAACTAATCTCCAACCTAACTCTAACCTCCAAACTGCTGTAATTTTATGACCTTGTAATGACCTGTAATTCTGAACTGCAAGATGTAAAATAGATGCTTTCTCATACCGTGTATATCTGATATCTGTTGACTTGTGAGGTGTCTGCACTGAATACATTTGCTAGTTATTGAATATAAAATGGTGATATCTGCATGTGTTTCTATTTTTGACAGTTATAATTAGGGATGCACCCAGGCCCAGACTGGGACAAAAAATAGGCCCGGGCATTTTAGACTGAACAGCCCGGGGGGGGGGGGGGGGGGGGGGTTTGCACTTCGCTGCGGCGGTTTATGATGGGATGTGGGGTTCCAGGCTTCCAGCACCTTGTACAAATGGACCCCCTTACATTACACAACACCCTGAACCCCCTTACATTACACAGCACCCTGAACCCCTTTTCATTACACAGCACCCTGAACCCGTTTACATTACACAGCACCCTGAACCCCTTTACATTACATAGCACCGCACCTCTGGACCCTTTTACATTACACAGCACCCTGCAACCCTGGGCCCCTTTACATTACACAGCGTCTTGCACCTCTGGAACCCTTTACATTACACAGCACCCTGAACCCCTTTACATTACATATGACCGCACCTCTGGACCCTTTTACATTACACAGCACCCTGCACCTCTGGGCCCCTTTACATTACACAGCACCCTGCACCTCTGGACCCCTTTACATTAAACAGCACCTTGCACCTTTGGACCCTTTTACATTACACAGCACCCTGAACCCCTTTACATTACACAGCACCCTGAACCCCTTTACATTACATATGACCGCACCTCTGGACCCTTTTACATTACACAGCACCCTGCACCTCTGGGCCCCTTTACATTACACAGCACCCTGCACCTCTGGACCCCTTTACATTAAACAGCACCTTGCACCTTTGGACCCTTTTACATTACACAGCACCCTGAACCCCTTTACATTACACAGCACCCTGAACCCCTTTACATTACATAGGACCGCACCTCTGGACCCTTTTCCATTACACAGCACCCTGCACCTCTGGGCCCCTTTACATTACACAGCACCCTGCACCTCTGGACCCCTTTACATTAAACAACACCTTGTACCTCTGGACCCCTTTACATTACACAGCCCCCCACAGTTTGTTACACAAACACCCCCCTAACAGTTCTGCATCCCCTGCATATTACACAGACCTCCTTACAGTGCAGACCCCCCACCCTACAGTGCAGACCCCCTCTACAATACAGACCCCCTATATTACAGCCCCCTCTACAATACAGCCCATACAGATCCCCCTACATTACAGAGACGTGACCTGCGGCCTGCATGCCTTCACAGGCCGTCGCGGCCCACCGGACATATGCCGGTATGCCCTATGACCAGTCCGGGCCTGGATGCACCGATTCCAGTATCAGTGCCGATACCAGGCATTTGAGTGAGTATCGGTATTCGTCCAAATGTTCCTGATACCAAAACCGATACTTTGCGATGCAATTTTGCGTCAGTGCAAAATGAATGGGCACAATTACAATGCAAAGAATCGCATTGCAATTTGAACAGGAATGCGGTGCAATTTATATCCATACCTTATACCAGGGGTGCCCAAACTTTTGAAGAGAGAGGGCCACTTAAGCGACTTGGTAACCGGTCGCGGGCCACAATGAGCGGAGCGGGCGGATGGTAGGTCCATGTCACGGACACAGCCCACTACACTTTTTTTTTTTGAGGATTGGATTGGAGGTAGGAAACAAGTCGTTTTAAATCTGCCACTCCTTAGAGGTGAATGGAGGGTCCAATTGGGTCAGACTGACCATGTGAAAGGGGCCCAAGGCTGCGTTAACACACATGCGCTGTAGTTTACCCACACCAAACTCTCATAAGTCTATGGCTCAGTGCAGGTAACCCGCAGGTGCACTGCTCTGTGGATCAGTTTGAAAGCAGCCCAATAACAACTGCAGAAAAGATATGCCCATATATACCCTGTGATTTTAGTAATAAAATTTGATTCCATCCCAGAGCAGGAGGTCGCGGGCCACATCAGAGGTCTCCCCGGGCCACTGGTTGGGCACCCCTGTCTTATACGATTTCCCCCACTGCTGTTGTGTGTGTGTGTGTGTAAAAAGGGATTAAAGCGCCATCTAGTGGGCAGTTTATAACTCCTAGTATATATCTGTAGGAAATTAGGACCGCTGAAGGTGCTCACAGGGCTGGAGGAGATGTAGAGGCAGTCCGCCCCAAGCTGACATCACTTCCGCCCTATACCCACGGGGTCCTGGAACGTCTCCTCCAGGCATGTGAGCACCTCCAGCAGCCCTGATTTTCTACCAGATATGTACTGTACTGTGAGTGTACAGGACTGTACAAAAAAGTGAAATCTCCTCTATATTACATTGCCCAGCTCAGGGGCTGCAGTGCCTGTGATTTATAGTGAATGACATGTGAGATTGGGGCCTGCAGCCTAGGAACCCCAGTTCATCTGGATGTAGGGAACTCATTTACTCCCCAATCACATATACACACACACACTTCTTATTTTTTTTTTTGTTTGGCAGCAAATTGCACTGCAAAGTATCAGTATTTGGTATCATCGAGTACCTGAGCGAAAGTATCAGTACTCGTACTTGCTGATTACAAAAACGGTATCGGTGCAACCCTAGATATAATAGCTAAGGGACTTTATTTAGGTTTCGTTTTTTTCTTTATAGACTGAATTTCTAGTACTGTATATTAGGCAGCACTGTTAACCTACCTTTGTTACAGAGTTTCAATATCGACTATCAATATTCTCCAAAAACCTGAAAGAGGCAAAACGTTTACAGAAGGAGGAACTGGGGACAGCAAAGTATGGTGTCACAAAATTTAGTGACCTCACAGGTGATATTTTTTTTATAGCCATTGCTCTTTAACATTCTTTTCTGCTAAATCATCATCTCTTCATTGAACCTCTTTTTTTTATTATTGGTTATGTACTTATAGATGAAGAATTTGCAAGATACAATTTAAATCTAGTTGATGCACTGCCTCCAGACAATTTGAGAGAGTACAAAATAGAGGCCCCACCAAAACAAATATCATGTGACTGGCGCAAAGCAGGTGTCATTTCAGAAGCCAAACAACAGGTGAGAAATATACAAACCATATCAAAGGGCATGCTTTGTCAGACTACTTAGTAAGTAGTGATGGGCTCGGGCGTGTTCGGATCGAGCCCGCCAGGAAGCCGTCACTACAAACTGCCAGTCATAGGCAGTGAGGCATTTCCTGACTGGCAGCTGCACACACACACACACGCTGCTTATGATTGGCGGTGTGCAGTGCTGGCTTCCTGACAGGCGCGATCCAAACTAGGGTGACCACATTTCCAAACTACCATTCAGGGACACCCCCCTTCCCAAAAATCAGCTTGTGCTGTAACGAACCACAGCACAGTGATTGGACACAAGAGGCAGGATATATGATCTCTCCAATCACAAGCAGGGGGCGGGGATTGTGCTCCTCCAGGCATTCTTGGTTAGGACAAGTACTGTCAGTGAGTAAAGCGGTGATGTGACAGCCTTTTTTGGGGGCATCAAATTGGCCCGGGGGGGGGGGGGGCTCGGCTGTGTCAGTTTCATTCCGGGACACTGTATTGTCTTGGAATGAATGTGCCTGGGACAGACCTGCAAAATGCGGGACATGTGGTCACCCGACTCCGAACATGCCCAAGCCCATCACTATTAGTAAGCAATTGTTTCAGAAACGTCATTCATCTACTCCTGTATAAACATGAATAATAATATCTACCACGGTCATCTCTACCATTGTTTTGGAATGTAAAATACCAATGAAACATATGTTTACATTATATTAGATTGCCAACTCAGCTTTCTAGAGGAAATGCTAATCCATCATGGTGCATATGAAGGCTCAGCAATAAAATATCGAGATAGATTATTGGGTTTGAAGTCAGCAAATGTTTAAACCAATATATTTTTCTGATGTTCACCAGATACCCCCTATCATGAAGTCTCTGTCATCTGATCCTCATGTAACTTTTATACTTTTAATATCTTTTGAATCTTTACATAGTTATATAGTAGGTGAGGTTATAAAAAAAAGTCCAAGTCCAACCCATGTGTGTGATTATATGTCAGTATTACCTTGTATTTCCCTGTATTTTGTGGTCGTTCAGGTGCTTATCTAATAGTTTCTTGAAACCATCGACGCCCCCTGCTGACACCACCGCCTGTGGAAGGACATTCCACATCCTTGCCGCTCTTACAGTAAAGAACCCTCTACGTAGTTTAAGGTTAAACCTCTTTTCTTCTAGTTTTAATGAGTGGCCATGTGTCTTGTTAAGCTCCCTTCTGCAAAAAAGTTTTATACCTACTTTGCTTATGCTTGAAACTATAACAACATGAATTGTATGTTAAATCGAAGGCTATCCTTTCTATTTCTTTCATCTCAATACATTATCTTTTTAGGGCTTGTCCAAAAAACAATCTTCATCATTAAAAATGATGTTGCCCACACACCATCGTTTTTAAAAAATGATGAAGAAAGCGCGATGACGTACAACGGCACTCTAAAGGGGACGTTCTATTCGCCTTTGGGCTGCTTTTAGCTGATTCCTTGTTAGCAAAAGACGATTCACGCTTTTTTGTCTGTTACAGCGTGATGAATGTGCTTACTCCTTTATGAATTGTAGTTTTACCAGAACGAGCGCTCCTGTCTCATAACTTGCTTCTGAGCATGCGCAAATTTAAAACGTCATTTTAGCCCACACACGATCATTTTTTACAACCCAAAAAACTTATTTTTTTAAAAAGACGTGAAAAAATGCATTTTTCAGAAGATGAAAGACGATGTGAAGCCCACACACGAACATTTTAAAAATAGTTTTCATGCCGAAAAATGATTGTGTGTACGCGGCATAAGACTGAGATGCCATTAAAGTTCATGTGCAGGTAAAGACAGGAGTCCTGATACTTTTGGTAATATAGGCCCAGATTCACAGAGCAATTACGCCTGTCTAACTGGTGTTAGACAGGAGTAATTTCAAATTTCGCGCGCCGTATCACTAGTTTGAATCCTCAAACCATGATACGGCGGCTTCGGGCTTCGATCCGAGAGGCTTACGTCTTCGTAAGCCTTCGGATCTATGCTGCGATATTTTTGCGGCCGCTGGGAGGAGTTCGCGTCGTTTTCATGCGTCGGGATATGCAAATTCGTTTTTACGGCGATCCACGAAGGTACGAGTGTCCCTCGCAATCGCCTACGTCATTTTTTGGCTACGTAATGTTAGAGGAGCTTTTTGCTGGTCTAACAGTGCGTAACCCATGTAAAGTATGGCCGTTGTTCCCGCGTCGATTTGAAATTATTATTTTTTTTTTTTACGTAACTCGTTCGGGAATAGGAATGTACGTAAACGACGCTACTACGACGTAACAACGTGATTTCGCGCAATGCACGGCGGGAAATTTGCGAACGGAGCATGCGCAGTTCGATCGCCGCGGGAACGCGCCTATTTTAAATGCTTCACGCCCCCTACTCGCGCAGATGGATTGCGACGGGAGAAATACACTACGCCGCCGTCGTTTACTGGACAAAATCTACCTGGATTCCACGTAGAGCCAGGTAAAAAACGGCGGAGTAGTGGATTTCTGATACGCTACGAGAATCTAATTCTCTCTGAATCTGGGCCATAGTGTATACTTTATATTCACACTTTTTGCTAATTTGTCAGTTTTAAACAACATCTTACTACTTCCTGAATACGGATTGGCTTGGTATTTCACATAATTTCTCAATTAAATCTAGGTTCCTTTTTTTAATATATGTCTGCAGGGCAAATGTGGTGCATGTTGGGCTTTTGCTTCTGTTGGAAACATTGAGGCACTGTGGGGAATTCGTGGATATCCAATGAATTTGTCAGTTCAACGTAAGTCTGATAGTGAAGAGTTTTAAGTTAAATATTATACTATCTTTAATCTATCTGTACAAAAAAAAAAACTGATGTTTAAAGTTCCTGGTGCTTGCAAGAAATTGACATTGTTGTGCAGGGAGATGTATCCTGTATTCACTCCCTCAGGAGTGGATGGGCCTGCTGGGTCCCTACCACAGTTCTGCTGTCTGTACAAGCAATATGCAGCACAGTGATGATGTCACTACTACTTAGTATCTAGGTTTGCAAAGGCATTTGGGCAGTGGCGGCTGGTGCTCCAAATTTTTGGGGGGGCGCAAACAAACGAAAAAAATAAAACAATTGCAGCCTCATTGTGCCCATCAATTGGTGCCACTGTGCCCATCAATTGTCGCCACTGTGCCCATCAATTGTCGCCACTGTGCCCATCAATTGTCGCCACTGTGCCCATCAATTGTTGCCACTGTGCCCATCAATTGCAGCCACTGTGCCCATCAATTGTCGCCACTGTGCCATGCCATCAAACACAGCCCCTGTGCCCATCAATTGTCGTCACTGTGCCATGCCATCAAACGCAGCCACTGTGCCATCAATTGTTGCCACTGTGCCCATCAATTGTCGCCAATGTGCCATGCCATCAATTGTGGCCACTGTGCCCATCAATTGCCGCCAGTTTGCCCCCTCAAAAACCGCCAGTTTGCCCTGTAAAATGACACCAGATTGCCCCCTCAAATACCACCAGGGGGGGCAATCTATGTATTGTTGACTTGAGTGACGGTGCAGGAGAGAGGGAGCAGCGCTCCTGCACCCACTATCGACGCACCGCCACTGCATTTAGGCGCACAGAATGTAGTTTGTATGTTACAGCTATTATGGAATATATTTAAATTAATGTTTCTATGTCTAAGGTTAGATTTTAAATATTCAAAACGAATGGACATTTGCCATAATGCATAAAAAAAAAGAGATTAAACCACAAAAATGTAGTATATTTCATTGGGGAAATTGCTTTATCGTGCTAGAATAGGGCTATAATATCATTTAACACTTTATTGCTAAATGTAGGGAAAATGTAGGGTTGCTTCTTTTGGTGGAATTTATAACACAAGTAATTTTTGTGACTAAGTATCATTCATTATCCATAATATTTGATTCACCACTGTTTCTAAATAAGATCCACTAGGGTAGAGTATGGTTTATACTAGGGTTGTCCCGATACCGATACCAGTATCGGTATCGGGACCGATACCGAGTATTTGCGGGGGTACTTGTACTCCCGCAAATACCCCCGATACCTAAATAGAATACTCCCCCCCCCCCCCCGCCGCTGCCGCCGCATCGAAGGCCGCCGCATTGCGCCGTCGCATCGAAAGCCGCCGCATGGGTTAAACGGCGTGCGGGAACATCACAGCTTTCATTTGAATAGCTGTAGTGTTCCCGCGCGTATAGACACTCCCCCCTTGCTCGGGATTGGATGGGTGATCGTGATCTGTCCAATCCCGAGCAAGGGGGAGTGTCTAGCAAAACAGCTATTCAAATGACTGCTGTGATTTTCTCCATGCGGTGGCGCGGCGGCAAAGGTATGGGGGAAATGGCTGGAGGGACATGGCTGAAGGGACATGGCTGCATATGTGAGGGACATGGCTAGAGTGACATGACTGAAGGGACATAGCTGCATATGTGAGGGACATGGCTAGAGGGACATGGCTGCATATGTGAGGGACATGGCTAGAGGGACATGGCTGCATATGTGAGGGACATGGCTGAAGGGACATGGCTGCATATGTGAGGGACATGGCTAGAGGGACATGGCTGAAGGGACATGGCTGCATATGTGAGGGACATGGCTGAAGGGACATGGCTGCATATGTGAGGGACATGGCTGGGGGGACATGGCTGCATATGTGGGGGACATGGCTGCATTTGGGGACACATTTAAAAAAAGTATCGGTATTCGGTATTGGCGACTACTTGAAAAAAAGTATCGGTACTTGTACTCGGTCCTAAAAAAGTGGTATCGGGACAACCCTAGTTTATACAGGATAACAATGAAAAGCCACTTCTACCAGCCTGCCTTTACTTTTCACTAAATTCTAGTGAGTTACATCACTGGTTGTCATGGGATGTGGTTGTCAGACAGTCAGAAATATTGTGTCAATCTGTGAAAGTGTGCTACCTTCCCTCCTTGTGGGATAAATCTCTGTTTTGGAGTTTCCCAGTGCGATATCAAGCCAACAAAATATTTAACTGAGGATCTAAACAAAAAGATGAGATTTTCATAGAATTTACTAATACGTCATTGTGTGTATTTATGATAATTGAAATATTATGTAATAGAGGATGTAAGTTTCTCTTTGTAGTGGTCTTATCCATGCTCTTGGCATAAATTCCTTGGACAAATTTTTTTCACATGTTTAAATTCCGTTCATTTTCTACTTCCAGAAATTATAGATTGTGGTCCATGTGATGCTGGATGTATTGGAGGGTATGCCTGGGATGCATTTACAGTTGTATTACAGGAAGGTGAGACATAAATATGTTTTCTGCTTTTATTAAAAAACGTACTAGTAATTAGGGATGAGTTTCTGGTTTGCGGCCATACAGGATTCTCACTGAACTCTGCATGCTCAGAATTTGCCAACAGGCAAACTAAATAGCTATAATTGACCTTTTCACCCATGCAAATCGTGGTTTTTGCTGCTGCAGAAAGTCATTCATTTAGAGGCAGTAGTACCACCACTACTAAATGACATCTTTCTGCTGTGCTGTCTGTGTCCTAGCAACTAACGGTACTGTGTAGGCCGACCAGCCTGCCTGCGTCCTAGCAACTGATATAATCATGGGTTGCTAGCACACTGGTGGCCACACAGTCATTAGTTTTTTATGGTGTTGTACACTGTGCAATAAAAAAAAAATTGGTTCCCCCAAAAAACATGCAACAAAAAACCCACAAAAAAATTAACTTTCTCTCTTAAAATCCATACCATACCCGTATCGAGGATAAGGGTACATTATGGTTTTTCACACAACCCCACGCTGTGTTTTTTTTTTTTCATAAAAAAAAAAGCAGACCCTTGTCTGAGCAGGCAAGCTGGTTGTCCAGGAAAGGAAGGGGCAGTAAGTGTACGCCACCCCTTCCTGAACAATACCGTGTCACATGCTCTCAACCTGGGGATGCTGCCAGGGGGACAAGGGCCTGGTTTCCACATCCCCGGTCCAGTGAACGTGGAAGTTTGCATTGAGGACTAATCAGAATCTGGAAGCCAATAAAAATAGGGGACCCACCATTATTTAGCCCCCCTACATGAATAAGTAAGGGGAACATAGTAAAAGAAAATAGAAAGACCACACATTTGACAATGTCCCACAGTGTAAATCCATCACCAATCATGTTGTTCAGCAATGTAGACACATGTCAATCATGAGGAATGACAACTGCTGACAAAACACAACAGACTCACCAGAAATAAAATGTCTCACCTTGGCATCAGGATGTAAACAAAAAAGTGGGGAATCCCTTGTGATGTCATTAACCAAATATGGACTTCACGCTTATTTTTTCTTGTTTTTTTGCACTTAAAATCCATACATGACCCTGATCAAGAATAAGGGTTTGGTATAGACTTTTACAGGGAACCTTACTTAATTTTTTGTTCTTATCTAGGATAGGGTCTGGTATGGCTGTTGAAGGGAACCTTGGCCATTTTGTTCAAAACAGAACAAGCGGACAAGAAATATCATTTATTTAGCAGCAATTTAAATGGTGTTTTTTTAAATGGTACTTTTTCCACGGTATATATGTTTTTTTTGCTTTAGTAGGTCATACAAATGTATCACTTCACATACAGAATTAGAGCACCCCCCACACCTTATTTCATGGAATTGAGGATTTTTTGTTTTATTTTAATAAAAGGACTGCTCCCTGGCAAAAGATATTTAAATTGGAACAATAGTCAGAAAATTAAGTCCTGATAGATCACTTCAGGCTGGATACTTTTGCAGGTAATGCTATGTAAAACATTAAAAATAAGTGCCTATGCTGTTTAAAGTCCAGTCAGGCCCTGCCTCACCCTGCTCTGCACATGCTCAGTTGCTCTCTATTCTCTGCCTAAAATCAGAGTCACTAGAGGCTGATCAGCTGACAGCTTTAAGATTTACTGTTGTTTACAGGTAAGAAAGCAACAGAAATGACAGCCTGTGATGAGGAACACAGATTAGGGACGGACAAAAGAAAAGCAGAGAGGTGATAGAACAAACTCTGCTGCCAGGGAGGCACAAAATAGTTAAACTTACATAGATAGTATCATATCTTATCTCCCTGATATTCTCTCCTTTTGGCAGCCTGTGAATTTCATCACTGTAAAGCTTCTGTCAGCCTTCCTCTCTAACTGAGCTATACAATGAAGGCTGGAAATGTACATATTTTATATGAAGAAAGTTATATATAGTTTTTAAAACGAAAGAGAGGGATAGAGTTTTCAATAAGGAAGTAACGCCTGTTGGCTTCAACAATATGTCAATCTCCAGAAAGAAGAAACAGGAGCAATTTACAGCGCACGCTAATTTTGGTAGCATAATTATCAATGTGGAAAGTATGTTCTTTTGTTAAAGAACATTAAATATTATCAAACTGTTATGGGTAAAGCTTCACTTTAAAGAAAAAAAATATTTAACCACTTAAGGGTCAAGCCTATTTTTGACACTTAAATTCATTTTTTTTTTTTGCTAGAAAATTACTTAGAACCTCCAAGCATTATATATATATTTTCTCAGACACCCTAGAGAATAAAATGGAGATCGTTGCAATACTTTGTCACATCGTATTTGCGCAGCTGTCTTACCAACACAATTTTTGGGGAAAAAATACACCTTTTTTAATAAAAAAAAATCAGAAAACAGTAAAGTTAGCATAATTTCTTTCTATATTTTGAAAGACAATGTTACACTGAGTAAATTGATACTCAACATCTCCTGCTTCAAAATGGCACCAGCTCGTGGAATGGTGACAAACTTTAGCACATAAAAATCTCCATGGGCGATGTTTAAAAATATCTACATATCTACAGGTTACCAATTTTGAGTTACAGAGGTGGTCTATTGCTAGAATTATTGCTCTTGCTCTAACGATCAAGGCGATACCTCACATGTGTGGTTTAAACACAGTTTACATAAAAACATTAGGCCAGATTCAGGTACATTGGCGCATATTTTGACCGGAGTAGCGCACCTCCTTTACGTTAGACCGGCGCAATGTAGAGGCGCAATCACTGTATCCTCGTAGTATTTGCGCAGAAATTTGCGGCGGTGCAACGTAATTCCCGAGGCGTAAGGCGGATAAATTCAAATTGGGAAGGACGTGGGCGTGTTACATTGAAATGAGCCGTGACCCCATGCAAATGAAGGGCCGGCCGGATCGCGCATGCGCACATGAAGCAGACCATGGTCAGCACCTCTGTGCGCATGCTTACAACTCGGGAACGGCGCAATCAGTGAAATTGGAAGTGGACCCGGGCAACTTAGTGAGCTACGCACAGTGCTTAAATAGACAGACACAAATGGCCTTCCTTTGCAAAAGTACATCCCTTTGTATCCCTTCCTATACAGCAAGGTGCTTTTGTTCTGTTGTTTATTAGCGTTTGTTTGTTTGTGACGTGTCTTTGAGATATTTGGTGACTGTTTTGCAGAGTGATTTTTGTCTTTTCTGTGTTTTCTTTGTTGTGTTTTTTTTAAATTATATTTTTGCTGGGCATTTTTATTTTTTGCTGGTCATTTTTTTTTTTTGCTTCTGTTTGTGAATGATTTTGTAATGTGGGGGTAACATTCCTGCCGGAAAAGGGGTGTCACCCTCATTTGTGGTGGAGAAGTGATCCCCAGGACCAGGGAGAAGTGATCCCCAGGTCCGTGTGAATGGTGTATGAATGTACAGTGACATAATTGGAGCCGTGGCGTTGCTGCTCACAAGTCCTGCATGGTGGGCTTGTGCTAATCCAATTTGATGAGGATGTGATGTGTCTGTGCTAGGGACCACAGTGGTGTGCATGCATGCATTCTCATTGTGCCATGATTAATGTGTGTGTTTAACGTGCAAAGATGCCTAATGTGAGCTGTCTCCTGGCTGCTCTTCCCTCAGAAGACGGGGTAGCCTCGGTTGGGGGTGGGAATGTCTGGTTCGGGGGTCAGGTCATCACGTATGTCAATCTCCAGGCCCTTTCTCACTGCGAAGTTGTACAGCATGCAACATACATTGATAATCTGGCATACAAAGTTTGGGGAATACAACAGGGTACCATGGGGGGTTCCGGATAGGAGTCATAAGATGGGGTCCCAGTGCATATGCAGAGTCACCCTGAAGGGATAAGACAGGAGGATGTTAGTAGTGCATGTGCCCCTTTTGATTTCAGCATCATGGGGGGGGGACAGTCATGCCTGCCACCCATGTCACTCACCAACCAGCCAGCTGTCCCCATACATGTTCTGTTCGAAATATGTGGGGATGGGGCTAGGATTGTATATGTAGCTGTCATGGGTGTCATGGGTGGTGTCATGTGTTGGGCTGGTGATGTCCTCATGCAGGGTTATGGTTAATTCCAGGATGGCATGAGGGGTGAATCTGAAGTTGCGAGACACCTCAGAATCACTCATGCCAAAGATGTCTATGCGTGTGTGATATATCAAGTGAAGAGTGAGGGGCTTGTATCAGATAAGAATATTGTATTAGATTAGATTATTATATCCATCAAGGTTTTAAAGCTATTGAAAGCTAGTGAGACCGTGTTTGTAATTTGTATGTATGTTATGTATTGATGTATATATGTATGTATATTTTTTTTGTAATGTTTATAAAAGCAAATAAAAAGTTGAAAAAAAAAATCCTCTCCCGTGCCCTCCTCCTTCTTTGCTCATCTAAAGTCAGTAGTATAGCTATGAGTATGGATGCCCCTGGCATGTTGGCATACAGTTTGTTGTCCTGCAAGTGTGACTGCTCAGCTCGCCCCTAACAGTGTTGCTTTAGCTGACATGTAGACGGATTTTCTAATTTTATACCACCTTTAATATGGACTAATTTTAGACAGGACGTGCAGCTGTTGCGCACAGCGCGTAGCCTGCGCTGCACCAACTTACTTTTGTGGATCCCCGTAACTCCCTCATTTGCATATTTGACTAGCAAATCAATGGTGTGTCTAGCGCAGTTTTGTGTGCACGGATGCGCCGGTCTATCGAAATTACGCTAGTCGAAAAAAAATTGATTTCATGCGTATATCGTTTTGGGGAGGCGGCACATCGATACGCATGCGCAGATTTAGACTTACGCTGCGCATCTCCTGTAACGCCGGTGTAATGGCTCTCTGAATCTGGCCCATTGTTTTTAAAGTGTCAGTGTAAAAAATTAAAAATGTAAAGTGCCCCGTCTCTCCGTGCTCGCAGGCGCAGGAGAACGTATATGCGTTCGCTCCTGTGCGTGTGCTCAGAAGGACGGGGCACTTAAAAAAAAGTTTTCTTATTTATTTAAAAAAGAAAAGAAGATTGCGCCAACATAAATAATGAAGTCCATATATCAGATAGAAAGTCCAATAATTTTGATAGACGTCTCAGATACAGGAATTAACACGAACATCACCCTAGTGCACTTATCATCCTTGTGAACTACCACCACATGGAAAGCCGCTTACCGAATGGCAGATCCACAGCGGGATGAGCCAAGTATATGGAGCCACAGCACAGAGTTCAGATCCTCAGATTAGGAGAGTACCGGAGTAGTATAACACAGCAAATCCATACAGCATATGCAATAAAGGAAACCGAATCATGGCATAATAACCTATGAACTCGACTTTAATAAAATTAGTAAAAACCTACTTACAAAACATTAAAGCAAATAGGCACGTAAAATCAGATGCCGGCCGGCAAAGCAGGAGCCCTTCCTCCTGACGTCACTGCACGCCTTCCAGCCGCGTTTCGTCATAAGTCTAACGTTTTCCATATATTCTTATTTATTTAACTTTTTATTTTTTATTTGGACACTGTCCCTTTAAAAAACTATTTCTAAGATCTGGGGTAAAAAATACCTCAAATCTACATTTACATTTAAAAGCAATACATAAAAAAATGGGCCCTTTAAGGCCGGAGGGCAGAAATTACATTTGACATCACTCTGGTCCTCCAAGGTCATAGAGTCAAGTGGGGGCCATCTTGCACTCATTCGACTTCTTGCCCATCCATCCCAGGGATCAGATCTTTCAACCGCTACCAGCGGCTCCAGTAAGCGGGGGGAGACTACTGAATGCGGCAGGAGGGGTGATCTTGCAGTGAATCTGCTGCCGAGACCACTTTTAAGACAAAGCAGATCACCCACCGTTTAAAAAAAATACCAGGGTTATGGCAGCATATAGCTATGTATATCCACGGTGAGCGATCCGAAAGTGGTCCCCCCTAGCAGTGTCCAACTCCCCAAGCCCTTTGTTCAATAATCTTTTATTATTGGCCTTGAAAATAAAGAGAAATTAATTTCATTATTCAACTCTCTTTGATTTCAATGGGGTTCATATTAGATTTTGCAGGCCGCATTTTTGGTACTTGCAACAGAGTCACCTTCTTAACATGGATTAGCAATTAATGGCCAGGAGTGGTCTGGCAGAAATAACTACACTTTAGTATCCGAGACCAAGCTTTTTATCTTACTGCTTACCTATATTTATTATCTCTCTGTTTTTTTTAATGTAAAGATGGATTGGAAACCGAAAAGGATTACCCATATCGAGGATCAAGGGAGCAATGTAAAAGTAATTTTGAGAAAGTAGGAAGGATTGATAATTTTGTAAAACTGCCTGCAGATGAACAAGGTAAGGATAATACCTATGGAAGACATGTGTGCTCTTGCATAGAGAATATAGGAATGTAATCCACTTTATTTATTACTATTTATTTTTTTGCTTTTTGTAAAGTTACGAAAAACAGTGTGTTTTTTTTATTTTTATTTACATTTTATTTGTATTTATTTTTAAAATATTTATTGCAATTTTTTTTTTAATCAGCCCTATTGGGTCTTTGGAGAGATATCAGGGGTCTTAACAGACCTCTAACATCTCCCCTTTAAGACAGAGAAAGGGACTAAGGACACAGATTCCCCAGTCCCTTTCTCAGCAGCTTCAGCTAAGAATGAAGAGGAGCTCCTCTCCATTCATAAACTGAAGCATCCTAATCACAGGTTACGATGCTCAGTTATGTGAATGGACAGTCAGTGATCACTGACTGTTCATTCTGAAAAGGTAGGAGGAGAGAGGACAGCACGGAACACGGGGAGGAGAGAGGACAGCACGGAACACGGGGAGGAGAGAGGACAGCATGGAACACGGGGGGAGAGAGGACAGCATGGAACACGGGGGGGAGAGAGGACAGCATGGAACACGGGGGGAGAGAGAACAGCATGGAACACGGGGGGAGAGAGGACAGCATGGAACACGAGGGGGAGAGAGGACATCATGGAACACGGGGGGAGAGAGGACATCATGGAACACGGGGGGAGAGAGGACATCATGGAACAAGGGGGGAGAGAGGACAGCACGGGACACGGGGAGAGAGGACAGCACGGAACACGGGGGGGAGAGAGGACAGCATGGAACACGGGGGGAGAGAGGACATCATGGAACACGGGGGGAGAGAGGACATCATGGAACACGGGGGGAGAGAGGACAGCACGGAACAAAGGGGAAAGACAGCACAGCACAGAGCACGGGGGAAAGACAGCACAGAGCACGGGGGAAAAACAGCACGGGGGGAGAAGACTTGCAACTCCCCTGCCTGCCCAGGTATCGGCTGAGGCATCGGAGCATGCTTGGTATCGGTCCCGATACTAGTATCGGTATCGGGACAACCCTAAACACAATTATAAAAAATACCAAACTCAGACCTCCTTCTACTGCATACTGGCCTAGCCTTCTACTGGCCTAGTGTGAACCAGATCATAAAAACAAATTTGCACAAGGACGCACCGAACTCCTGCTGTGAGCCACATGCAAAGATAGTGTGAACCCAGCCTGCCAACCATCATTATATTGTGGCAGGTCGGCCCGATCCCGCGAACCGTCATAGAGGTCCCTTTAAGTGGGATCGGGGACACGAGAGGCAGAACAGGGACGTGTGTGTAGACACACACGTCCCTGTTCTGTGAGGAGAGGAAAGGCAGATTGTGAGTGCCTATAAGCTAGGAACAACTATCTGTCATTTCCTCCAGTCACTCCCATCCCCCATACAGTTAGAACACATACTAAGGAACACATTTAACCCCTTGATGTATACATTCACATGGCTGATTTTACAACTAAAAGATAATGAAGGATTTACTTGGAGTTTGAAAGTGACTTTTCTTTGTCAATTTTATTTAACAGCAATGGCTTCTTTTGTTGGCAAGGAAGGAACCCTCACTGCCTGCCTCAATTCTACTGTGCTCAAGGTGAGTCGGTATTAACCCAAGGTTTGTTAAATAATATAAATTAAGCAGCATTGGGGTAAATGATGGTGCAATTTTTTTTATTGGGAAACTTTCTTTTTTTAACAAATTTTAGACATTTTATTTCCAAATGATAGCAGGGTTCGACTTTAATATATAGTATACTATATATAATATAGTAACAGTGTTTTTTTGTTTGTTTTTTACATTAAATTCTTCTGAGCAGACACAGATTTGCATATTTTGCACTCCCTCTTCCAAAACTCAATCAGTCATTCTCCAAAATGTCATCAGTTGTCTTTCCCTCCCAGCTTCAGTCACTCTTGCTCCAAGTATTGATCATTTGCTAGTCATCTTTCTAACATGTCTCCTTCATTCCTACCCCAAATGTAAGTAGTTTATTTAGTCACCCTACTTAATAGTCTTCTAAAATTTGGTCTCCATCCTCCTCAGTTATCCTTCTTACATCCTTATACCATCCTTTTTATTTGTCTTTTTAAGTTGTAGTTCTCAACTGGCAGTCAATCATCTGTGTCATGAGCAGTAGAGGACCACTGGTTGTATTTGGGGTTATTGGGGGTTTCTGGAAGAACGGGAACCAATTGAATAGAACATAGTGGATATTCATGGCAGAGCAAAAAAGGATATTGGGGGTACAGGATCCAAATAAAAACTTGTGTAGTGTCTTTATTAACTTTTTACACTTTTTGGTGAATAGGTACCATACTCATTCACATAGGGGGAGCCAGGATCTGGGGGCCCCCTTGTTAAAATTTTTTTTTGCAGATTCAGAAAAGCTCCCCACCCACAGACCCCCACAACTACAGCCCAGGGTTGGGACATGAGGACAAGGGACCGTGGGGTGGGGGGGGGGTTAGAGCCCCTCTGTCCAAAAGCACCCCCCCACATGTGGCCTGGTATGGTTCAGGGGGTGTACTCGCTCATCCCCCCTGTTTCCTGACCTTCCAGGCTGCATGCTCGGATAAGGCAAATTGAATGACGAAAACTGGACAGCCGCACTCCGAAATCACTTAAAATAAGTTGTCTTTTATTTTTCAACTGTACACACAGTCACTGCAACCAACAAAATACAGTATGGCCGACGCGTTTCGCACTTACAATCAGTGCTTAGTCATGGCTCGGATAAGGGTCTGGTGTGGATTTTGGGGTGTGGGGTTCCCCTTAAAATCCATACCAGACCCGAGGGGCCTGGTATGGATTGGGGTTTTTTTTCCTGAATTTTCTATTGCCGGCATTCTTTTGTTTAAATTTCAGCTCTCAGTAGGGAAGCCTGATGACAGCTGATGATTCATTTAAGTGCCGGCCGGCTCCTTAACAGCTAGCTATTCTTCACACAGAATTTGAATTGGTAAATCATTTTTCTACTGATCTGAATTCGAAACTTTGCGAAAATTTGGGATCTGTTAGAAAATATTAATAAACAAAATAGCAAATCTACCCGAAAAAAATAAATATATATTTTTCCATTCTGCACATGTCTATAATTTGTCACACTAAGCTCAGAACGAATACGTATTAGTACAGACTGATGAGGGCAGAGTTCCTAAGTAACCTCAAGTACAAAGCAGAATAGACGCAAATGAGAAGCGAGTGAAGACACAGAATAGATCTGGATACATATAAACAGTTGACAAGAAAGAAGGCAGAGTCCTTTCACACGAGCGTTCAGTTTTTTTTAGTTCAGTTCAGTCACTTTTTTTTGTTGTACAAAAACGGATCAAAAATGGATACCGATGTACATTTTTATATTTGTTTACATGTCCGCTCCCTCCTTGGCAACCAGCTATATAAAGTGTGTTTGAAGAGGGGAAAGGGTTTAAAAACGGATCTCAGCAGATCGCATGTAAGCGGATGTCATCCGTTTTTCGTCCGTTCACAACACAATAAATCCCTTTGCCAATTTTGAGCATTTTAACTGAGCACCAATTGCAAGCGTGGTAGCTAAAATGATTAATTTCCTGTGATTCGTGGGTGGGTCTTTCCAAAAAGCATAGGTATTGTGAATGTAAGCCAATTCTTTATACTCTAAAGCCTGGTACACACTATGGGCCAGATTCAGAAATAATCTACGCCGGCGTATCTCCTGATACGCCGCCGTAAATTCAAATGTGCGCCGTCGCATCTTTACGCCGATTCATAAAGCAAGATACGCCGAAAAACATGGCTTTAGTCGTCCGGGGTAACTTGCCTACGCCGGCGTATCGTGGGCGCATAGTTTTTTTTTTCTCAAATAGGATGTTTATTGACACATATGGTAACAAACATAAGTACTGGCAAAAACAGAAAATCAAAACAGACACGGAACATTGGAACAGTGTAAATCAAACTAATATATCCCTCCCGCAATCTATTAACTACTTAAGGACCGCTGCACGACTATGTACGTCCACAACATGGCACTTACAGGCAGATGGGCGTCCCTGCCTTTCCGCGGGTCCGATCGGGAATCCCCCCCCCACTGCGTGCGGTGGTCGGTAAGTGTCTGGGAGCGATCCGGGATGAGGGGGCGGCTATTCGTTTTTGTCCGCCCCCTCCAGATCGCTCCCAGCCAATCGGGAGCTGTAAACACAGGCAGAGGAGGAAGTGATGTCACCGCTCCTCCCGCTGGTATTTTCGTCCGGCGGAGGAGACATCACAACAGTGAGTACACAAGCACTACACTGACACCAGTACACATAGGCACACAAATCCCCCCCATGTCACCCCCCGATCACCCCCCCAGCCCCCTGTCATAGTGTCACTAAATAGCAGTGATCATTTATTTACTGATCACTGCATTTAGTGTCAGTGTGACAGGCAGTTAGTGTCAGGCAGTTAGTGTTAGGTCCAGGGTAGCCCCCTACCCCCCCAATAAAGGTTTTAACCCCTTGATCACCCCCTAGTTAACCCTTTCACCCCCCTTTTGCCAACGTCACTAAGTGATCGTTTTTCTGATCGCTGTATTAGTGTCGCTGGTGCCGCTAGTTATTTTTTGAGATCGCCGCCATGTTTTTATAGCGTTAGAAAATGTATGGGGGTACCTAACGCTATAAAAACATGGCGGCGAACCTCAAAAAATAATTAGCTACCTAGCGGCACCAGCGACACTAATACAGCGATCAGAAAACTGATCGCTTAGTGACACTGGCAATAGGGGGTGAAAGGGTTAACTCTAGGGGCAATCAGGGGTTAAAACCTTTATTAGGTACCCCCATACATTTTCTAATAAAGGTTTTAACCCCTGATTGCCCCTAGAGTTAACCCTTTCACCCCCTATTGCCAGTGTCACTAAGCAATAGTTTTTCTGATCGCTGTATTAGTGTCGCTAGTGCCGCTAGTTAGCTAGTTATTTTTTGAGGTTCGCCCACCAGGTTTTTATAGTGTTAGGTACCCCCAAATTTTATTTAAATAACGTTTTTAACCCCTGATTGCCCCTAGAGTTAACCCTTTCACCCCCTATTGCCAGCGTCACTAAGCGATCGTTTTTCTGATCGCTGTATTAGTGTCGCTAGTGTCGCTAGCGCCGCTAGGTAGCTAGTTATTTTTTGAGGTTCGCTCGTCAGGTTTTTATAGCGTTAGGTACCCCCATACATTTTCTAATAAAGGTTTTAACCCCTGATTGCCCCTAGAGTTAACCCTTTCACCCCCTATTGCCAGCGTCACTAAGTGATTGTTTTTCTGATCGCTGTATTAGTGTGGCTAGTGCCGCTAGGTAGCTAGTTATTTTTTGAGGTTCGCCCGCCAGGTTTTTATAGCGTTAGGTACCCCCTAAAAATTTGTAAATAACGTTTTTAACCCCTGATTGCCCCTAAAGTTAACCCTTTCACCTCCTATTGCCAGCGTCATTAAGCAATCGTTTTTCTGGTCGCTGTATTAGTGTCGCTGGTGCCGCTAGGTAGCTAGTTAGTGCCAGTAACGCTTACACCCAAAGCATACATCCCCCATATGTGGAATTGCACCCCAAAATACATTCTGCTGCTTCTCCTGAGTACGGGGATACCACATGTGTGAGACTTTTTGGGAGCCTAGCCGCGTACGGGGCCCCAAAAACCGATCACCGCCTTCAGGCTTTCTAAGGGTGTACATTTTTGATTTCGCTCCTCACTACCTATCACAGTTTTGAAGGCCATAAAATGCCAAAATGGCACAAAAAACAAAACAAATGACCCCATTTTGGAAAGTAGACACCCCAAGCTATTTGCTGAGAGGCATGTGGAGTCCATGGAATATTTTATATTTTGACAT
Organism: Rana kukunoris; assembly: GCA_029574335.1. Lineage (NCBI taxonomy): Eukaryota > Metazoa > Chordata > Amphibia > Anura > Ranidae > Rana > Rana kukunoris. Next base: position 282,476,897 of record CM056059.1, read on the forward strand.
AAGTTGCGGGAATATGACAAACTGATTTTTTTTTTTGCACAAAGTTGTCACTAAATGATATATTTCTCACACATGCCATGGTAATATGTGGAATTGCACCCCAAAATACATTCTTCTGCTTCTCCTGAGTACGGGGATACCACATGTGTGGGACTTTTTGTGAGCCTAGCCGCATACGGGGCCCCCGAAAACCAAGCACTGCCTTCAAGATTTCTAAGGGCATACATTTTTGATTTAACTCCTCACTACCTATCACAGTTTTGAAGGCCATAAAATGCCAAGATGGCACACAACCCCCCCAAATTACCCCTTTTTGGAAAGAAGACACCCCAAGCGATTTGCTGAGATGCATGTTGAGTCCATGGAATATTTAATTTTTTTACCCCAAGTGATTGAATAATGAACAGAATTATTTTTTTACAAAACGTCACTAAATGATATATTTCTCACACATGCCATGGTTATATGTGGAATTGCACCCCAAAATACATTCTGCTGCTTCTCCTGAGTACGGGGATACCACATGTGTGGGACTTTTTGGGAGCTTAGCCACGTACGGAACCCCGAAAACCAAGCACCATCTTCAAGATTTCTAAGGACATCAATTTTTGATTTCACTCACACAAATCTTGAAGGCGGTGATTGGTTTTCGGGGTCCCGTACACGGCTAGGCTCCCAAAAAGTCCCAAACATGTGGTATCCCCGTACTCAGGAGAAGTAGCAGAATGTATTTTGGGGTGCAATTTCACATATAACCATGGCATGTGTGAGCAATATATCATTTAGTGACAGCTTTTTGTAAAAAAATATATATATATTTTTTTTGACATTATTCAATCACTTGGGACAAAAAAATAAAAATCAATGAACTCAACATGCCTCTCAGCAGTTTCCTTGGGGTGATTTCTTTCCATTTCATTTGGGGGGGGGGGGGGTTGTACTGCCCTGCCATTTTAGCACCTCAAGAAATGAGATAGGCAGTCATAAAATAAAAGCTGTGTAAATTCTAGAAAATGTACCCTAGTTTGTAGACGCTATGGCCCAGATTCATAGAGCAATTACGCCTGTCTAACTGGTGTTAGACAGGAGTAATTTCAAATTTCGCGCGCCGTATCACTAGTTTGAATCCTCAAACCATGATACGGCGGCTTCGAGCTTCGATCCGAGAGGCTTACGTCTTCGTAAGCCTTCGGATCTACGCTGCCATCTATTTGCGGCCGCTGGGAGGAGTTTGCGTCGTTTTGATGCGTCGGGATATGCAAATGTTTTTTTACGGCGATTCACGAACATACGAGCGGTCGTCGCAATCGTTTTCGTCAATTTTTTTGTATGTAATATTAGAGCAGCTTTTTGCTGCTCTAACGTTACGTAGCCCATGTTAAGTATGGCCGTCGTTCCCGCTTCGAATTTATTAAATTTTTTTTTTGTTTACGTAACTCGTCGGGACGTGGATCGCCCGTAAACTACGCTACATAAACAACGAATGACGTCACGACGTGATTTCGCGCAATGCACGGCGGGAAATTTGCGAACGGAGCATGCGCAGATCGATCGCCGCGGGAACGCGCCTAATTTAAATGTTTCACGCCCCCTACTCGCGCAGATGGATTGCGACGGGAGAAATACACTACGCCGCCGTCGTTTACCGTAGAAAATCTACCTGAATTCCACGTAGAGCAAGGTAAAAAACGGCGGCGTAGTGTATTTCTGATACGCTACGCTAAGCAAAATGTCTGTGAATCTGGGCCTATAACTTTTGCGAAAACCAATAAATATACGCTTATTGCGATTTTTTTTTTACTAAAGACAAGTGGCTGAATACATTTTGGACTAAAATTTAGTTTGTTCGATATTTTTTACTTTTTGTTATAAGAAAAATATAATTTTTTTCAAAATTTACGGTAATTTTTCATTTATATTGCAAAAAATAAAAATCACAGAGGCAATCAAATACCATCAAAAGAAAGCTCTATTTGTGGGAAGAAAAGGACACAAATTTTGTTTCGGTACAACATTGCATGACCGCGCAATTACCAGTTAAAGCAGCGCAGTGCCAAATTGTAAAAACACCTCTGGGCATTTAGCAGCATATTGCTTAAGTGGTTAAACTAACAGCGTTTAAACAATCAGTTAACTGGGCTTTAACATATCTCTCCCCGAAAAACCATGACAAAGGGTCTGCTACAGACATCCGTGACTAAACGAGCAGTCTTTCCAACACCAATTCTAGTGGGGCCAACCCTGGGGGTGGGCGCATAGTTACGCTGGACGCATTAGACATTCCCATAAAAAATATGCAAATGAGCTAGATACGCCGATTCACGAACGTACGTGCGCCCGGCGCATTGATATTATTTACGTAGGCATTCGACCGGCGTAAAGTTACCCCTGCTAAATGAGGTGCTGCCCATGTTAAGTATGGACGTCGGAACAGCGTCGTATTGTATGTCGTTTACATTGTTTGCTTAAGTAGTTCGGGAATGGGGCTGGGCGTAAGTTACGTTCACGTCGATATAAATGAGTATTTCTGACGTGATTTTGAAGCATGCGCACTGGGATACGTCCATGGCCCGCGTCATTTACGTGGGGTGACGATTCATTAAAATACAACACGCCTACTACCAGCCTACTTTGAATTACGCGCGGTTACGCCGGCCCATTTACACTACGCCGCCGTAACTTAGGGCGCAAGTTCTGAATACGGGACCTACCGCTCTAAGTTACGGTGGTGTAGTGTAAATAAGATATGCTACGCCTCCGGAAAGATACAAAAATTTATCTGAATCTGGCCCTATCAGTTTTATTTTTTCGTTCAACCCAGCAGGCTTGAAAAAAAATGAAGAGCTCGCAAGCAAGTCTCTGTATTAACCGCTTAAGGACCACCTACTGCACATTTTCGTCGGCAGAATGGCACGGCTGGGCACATGCACAGACAGGTACGTCCGGTAAAAGTGCTCAGCCGTGGGTCACGGGCGCATGCCCGCGACCCGGTCCGAAGCTTCGGGACCGTGGGACCCGCGGACCTGATCGCCGCTGGAGTCCCACGATCGGTCCCCTGAAGAACGGGGAGAGCTGTGCATTTACCCCTCGCAGGTCCCAGAAGACAGCGGACCATTCAGAAAACGCAGCATGACTCACTTCACCTCCTGTTTCCCTTAGTAAGGATGACGGCTCCTGCACCCGAAGCCGATGGACGGTCGGCTATGGGTGCTGACATCGCGGGTTACCTGGACAGGTATTGCAGTGGCTTTCCATTCTTTTCAATGGGAAGGAGCGGTGAAGGAGCGGTATACACGCCGCTCCTCTCACCGCTCCAAAGATGCTGCTGACAGGAGATTTTTTTCTCTCCTGCCAGCGCATCGCCTCAGTGTGAAAGCCCTCGGGCTTTCAAATTGAGGTTGCTTGGCAGGAGTTTTTCAGGCGGTATAGCATCGCTATTTTTAGCGATGTACCGCCTGAAAAACTCCTCAATGTGAAAGGGGTCTTAGTGACATCCCTGTCTTTTTCTGTGTTATATACTTGTGAAACTTTTAGGCCCGCGTACACAGGATCGAATTTGTCCGCTGAAAACGGTCCGATGGACCGTTTCAGCAGACATCTCCGATCGTGTGTACGGCCGAGCAGACAGATTTGTCCACCCGACAGATTTCAAAGCATGCTTTGAAATCTATCGGGTGGGAATCTGTCCGCCCGACATGTCTGCTGGTTAGTACACTTACCAGCAGACATGTCGTCCCGATTCGGTGCATGCGCGGAAGTGTTTTACTTCCTGGTGCGGTGACGTGGCGGCGTCAACGTCACCGCCACGTCACCGACACGTCAGCGCGCCGTCTGCTGGCGGGGATTTTGGTTTGCTCGTGTGTACACGCGAGCAAACCAAAATCCCAGCAGACAGATTTGTTCAAATCTGTCGGACGGACAGATTTGAACAAATCTGTCCGCTCGTGTGTACGAGGCCTTAGAGGAAGTATTTAAAAAAAATGCAATACTGTATATGTTTCTAAAAAAATATTTATGCAGATACTGTATTTAACAAAATCTTTTCTGGGTCTTTATAGCATTACCAAAATGGAATAATTTATCAAAAACCTGCAAACTGCAGCCCATTAATTGACCATGTGGTTTTACTAGTTGGATATGCCAAAAGTACAGGTAAATCTTGTCCTGCTTTTTTACTTAAATTTGTATATTGTTCTTTATTTGTAAAAAAAAGAAAAAGAAAAGATGTATTGAAAGGTCATCTTTTACTTTTCAATATAACCTCTGCTTGATCGTCTGCTTTTGCATTTTCTTTAACCACTTAAGACCCGGACCAAAATGCTGCTAAAGGACCTTGCCCCTTTTTGCGATCCGGCACTGTGTCGCTTTAACTGACAATTGCGCGGTCGTGCGACGTGGCTCCCAAACAAACTTGGCGTCCTTTTCTCCCCGCAAATAGAGCTTTATTTTGGTGGTATTTGATCACCTTCGCGGTTTTTATTTTTTGCGCTATAAACAAAAATATGAAAAAAATTGAATATTTTTTACTTTTTGCTATAATAAATATCCCCCCAAAAAAAAAAAATATATATATATATATATATATATATATATATATATATATATATATATATAATATATATATATAAAAAATTCCTCAGTTTAGGACGAGAAGTATTCTTCTACCTATTTTTGGTAAAAAAAAAAAAATCGCAATAAGCGTCTATCGGTTGGTTTGCACAAAATTTATAGCGTTTACAAAATAGGGGATAGTTTTATTGCATTTTTATTAATTTGTTTTTTACTACTAATGGCGGCGATCAGCGTTTTTCTTCATGACTGCGACATTATGGCGGACACTTCGGACAATTTTGACAAATTTTTGGGACAATTGTCATTTTCACAGCAAAAAATGCATTTAAATTGCATTGTTTATTGTGAAAATGACATTTGCAGTTTGGGAGTTAACCACAAGGGGGCGCTGTAGGGGTTATGTGTTCCCTATTGTATGTTTACAACTGTAGGGGGGTGTGGCTGTAGGTGTGACGTCATCGATTGTGATTCCCTGTATAAGGGATCACGCGATCGATGACGCCGCCACAGTGAAGGACGGGAAGCCGTGTTTACACACGCCCCTCCCGTTCTTCAGCTCCGGGGAACGATCACCGCACTCCAGCGGCGATCGGGTCCGCGAGTCCCACAGTCCCGGAGCTTCGGACCGGGTCACGGGAGCGCGCCGCGGGCGTGCGCCCGTGACCCACGACTGGGTACTAGTACAGGACGTACCTGTACGTGGATGTGCCCAGCCGTGCCATTCTGCCGACGTGTATGTGCAGGAGGCGGCCCTTAAGTGGTTAATAATATTGCACACATTTTAATTGCTCATTCAGAGCCCCTCTAAATGTGTGATATGATAATGTAAAAGTGTATTTCAATGGCTCAATAATACTGTATATAATAACTAAACATGTGGAAAGTTAGGCCAAATTAAGGTATATATTATCTACAGTCAATAATTTCTCACGGTTACATAGTTACATCATTCAGTTGAAAAAATACACTAGTCCATCTAGTTCAACAAAAAAATTACGAATAGAAAATCTCCATATACTCAATCCTATATGCAAGTTATTACAGAGGCAAAAAAAAAAACAATAAAGCATGATCTAATTTACTCCAGTGTGGGGAAAAAAAATAGATCAACTACCCCTGGTGTTATTACCTCTAAATGTTAGTATTCAGCTATATTTTGTGCATTTAGGAATGCAATCAGCTCTTTTTTTTTAACATTCTACAGAGCTGGTGAGAAATAGGGCCGGATACAGAGAGGCTTACGCCATCGTATCTTGAGATACGCCGACGTAAGTACAAATATACGCCAGCGCATCTTTGCGCCGATTCCCAATATCGTGGGCGCATAGTTACGCTGGACGCATTCGGCGTACCCATTAAAAATGAATGTAGATGCGCCAGTTACGCGGTTTGCATAAGGGTTACATCCGGCGTAAAGAAAACCCACCAAAAAGATGGCGCAGCCAATGTTAAGTCGTTTACGTCGTTTGAGTAAGCCGATTCAGAATGGGGCTGGGCGTAGGTTATGTTCACGCCGAAAGCATTGACTATTTGCGACTAGGAACCGTCGAACGGTCCGCACCAGAAGCGTCGAACGGTCCGATCGTTCGCATGAACATTTAGAATCCCATTGAAGTCTATGGGACTCGAACGTTCGAATTCAAAAACGGTCGTTTTAAAGACCAATTTTCAAGTTATTGTTGGAAAACGTCTTTCAGAACCTGGGTCTTGCCCCAGGGAACATGTATCAACTCTAATTTCCCGCGAATGATCGTTTTTGTTCGAAATTCGTCGAACGATCCAACGGACGATGTTCGAGTCGAACATACGTTCGTTTCGAACGCGAAGCTCATCTCTATTTGCAACGTGATTTTGAGCATGCGCACTGGGATACGTTCACGGGCGGCATATGCGCCGTTCGTTCACAACATAATTTACATGGGGTCACGGTTAATTTTAATACAACACACCCCCTACCTGCCTACTTTTGAATTACGCGCACTTACGCCGGCACATTTACGCTACGCCACCGTAACTTAGGACGCAAGTGCTTTGTGAATACAGCACTTGCCTCTCTAAGTTGCGGCGGCATAGCGTAAAGAAGATACGCTACGCCCGCACAAAGTTACGCCGGGCTTTCTGAATCTGGCCCATAGTTTCTTGAGAGAGTCTATTCCACATTTTTACAGCTCTTACTGTGAGGAAGCCTTTCCGTATGTGAAGGTCAGTATTCCTTCAGACGTAAAGAGTACCCCTAGTCCTCTGTAATGACCTGAAAGTGAATAACTCTACACCAAGTTCACAATATGGACCTATTATTCATGCATACACGGTGAATAGTGTTGGGAATACAGTTTGAGTCTAGCAAAATTTTCGACCAAAAACTGTCTGTTCGCCCATTCGGTGAACACCCGAATTGTCAGGGCGTTTGACCGTCTGTTTAGCCCGCCGAACACTCCACCAAGCACTGCACCCCGCAGAGTGCATTCTAAGCCCTGATTTGCTGAAGCAATGAAGGCTTTACCCAATCAGGACATAACGCACTGTTGGAGCCATGAATGGAGAAAGTAATGATGACTGTGCCCAATCATGGCAGTTTTTACTGCAGTATATTAAAGTATGTTTGGGCAGTTTTACAGCAATATATAGTAGGGCGTCAGTGCACATTTACTGCAGTATATTGTAGTGCGTCAGTGCAGTTTTACAGCAGTATATTGTAGTGTGTCAGTTAAATTTTACTGCATTATATTGTAATGCATCAGTGCCCTTTTACTGCAGAATATTGTAGTGCTTCAGTGCACTTTTACAGCAGTATATTGTAGTGCATCGTTGCAATTTTACAGCAGTATATTGTAGTGTGTCAGTGCACTTTTTACAGCAGTATATTATAGTGTCAGTGCCCTTTTACTCCAGTATATGGTAGTGTGTCAGGGCATTTTTACTACATTATATTGTAGTGCGTCAGTTAACCTTTACTGCATTATATTGTAATTCAGCCCTCAAAATTTCCACTCTCCTACTAGCATTTGGCGAGTGGATTTAAGCTGGGGGCGAGTGATGACGGGGATGCATGACCAATCTTCCTCCAATCTGTGCCTACACTTAGAGTCCTGATGAGATTGGCGGCCGAAGAGAAAAGGTGCATGCTCGGGAAAAGTAGTCTGGTGAGCCGCGCACAGGCAGAGCAGTACACTGGTGCTCTCCTTACAATCCTCATTAAGCCATGGGACCTAACAGTATGACCTCTCTGACCCTTCCCCCCTCCCCCCGACCAATGTAGCTGGAGAGCAGGGAGCACAAAGTAATGAGTGAGGTGGAGGATTGCGAAAATTACCACTCCGGTGCAGCGCTCACTGAAAGTTGCCCTGACATGAGAGCGGCAGCCTTCCAGTTTGTGCAGTTTTCTTCTCCTTTTGCTGTAAGTGTCCAACAGTTCAGCCTGAGCACTGTGAACAGACTGGTCTCAATGTGTGCTGTGCCAGTGTGCGCTGTGCTATGGTGTCAATGGCTGTGCAGTTGTGTGGATCTCAGCACTGGATTGTACTCCCTCCCGCTGTGCTGCAGCTCCTCCCCTCACTGCCAGCCTGAATAAAAAGGGGAAAGTGGGGACATGCAAGTGTGGAGCCGCACACACAGGCTCCTGATGATGAGATGAATAGGAGAGGGAGAGAGAGGATGGATCAGAGTTGCAGAGGAGACAGCAATAGAATGGGGAAGAGACCCAGTTCTAGTGCCCTGTCCCTCTGGTCTGCCCCCAGTGCCCTGTCCCTCTGGTCTGCCCCCAGTGCCCTGTCCCTCTGGTCTGCCCCCAGTGCCCTGTTCCCTTTTTATTAAAGTTGTTGTTGGTAATATTTAATTGTGTTACTTGATTCTGCATAAAACATTTAACAGTGTCATTCTATGAGATAATCTACGAGAGCGTGTTTACAGGTGCAATTAGGCGCAGGGCAGTGTATGAATTAGGTGGGGCAACTGGTGGCGAGTAACTCTTGAGGCCTGGCTAGTAGCTCAGGACTTGAAATTTTGAGCCCTGTTGTAATTCATCAGTGCACTTTTACTGCAGAATATTGTAGTGCGTCAGTGCACTTTACTGCATTATATTGTACTGCGTCTGTGCACTTTTACCATATTATATTATAGCGCGTCAGTACACTTTTACTGCAGTATATTGTAGTGCATCGGTGCACTTTTACCAGATTATATTGCAGTGTGTCCGTGCAATTTTACAGAAGTATATTTTAGTGCGTCAGTGCAGTTTTACTGCAGTATATTGTAGTGTGTCAGTGGAGTGTGTCTGTGTAGTGCACAGCATTACATAAAATTTAGTGCTGTATACCGTGCTGTACACCCCTCCTTTTTTTTGGTTGCTGTGTTATCTGTCAGCACCAGCGGCAGTGCTCGAGTTAAAGTACCAAGCACCACTTTCCATTGAATAAAGCGCATCCAATTACTTATTTCCCTGTCTCTATTACATTTCGGTAATAAGCCCCCCATAATGTCTGGAGGTCAAGGAGAGGCAGACATCCCCATGCCACTGTGAGGGGGCCAGCGGCATCTGTGTCCACAGGAAAAGGTGGACGTGGTCTGTCCTCAGGCAGGGCACTATTATCTCTGTTAAGCAATGTTGCCCTTGCTATCCAGCCACTGCATACAAAGGAGGGGGTAGCTTAGCTTACTTCTTGCTCATCCTCCTTATCCTCTATTACCAAGCAGAGACAAGTGTGCAGTCCACTGCAGCTACCAGAGTGGCTTATTTTGCCTCCTTGTCCACAGCTACTCCTGCCATAGCCCCAGCATCATGCATGGAGCAATCAGCTGAGTTATTTACATGTGTTTTGATCTTGCAGCCGGCTACGGGGCTTCTGGAGAATTTCTCAGAAGTTCACGGATCTTTATGTTGCACGCAACGGTCGTCCCAGCATGGGCCGATAAGAAATCAGTGGTGCGCCACTTGCTAGACGCAGCTAAGGCCTGTGTTCCACTATGCTGGAAGTCACAACACCCGCCAACTGTTGCCCAGTGGCTCAGGAAAGTAGACTAGGTAGACGAGGTAGGTCGAATGGAAGACCTGATCCTCACTAGCCAGAAAAGACAGGAGACGTAAGCAGAGACCTGGCGGCCGTGGAACATGTTTAGGTATTCTGACTAGAGAAGGGCCCTCAGAGGGGAATCTCTGGAGACAGGTCGGGACACCCCGCGTACAGACACCCTGACCTCCCCTGGACCCATGACTCGCACTCGCCCCCCCATGCCGTTCTTCCCCCCTTTTCCCTCCTTGTCCTACCCTACTCCCTCTTTAATTCCCCCTTATTTGGGGGCTATTTCTGGGACCCTTTCCAACCTGTCTTCACACTCTTACTCCTACTTCTCCTCTTTTCTTGGATACTACCTTTTAAAACAAAAATTGCGGAGCGAGTTAACCCTATTGGTCCTTGATCCTTGAGAAAGGCTCTCACGGCTGAGTGGAGTTGGCCCCCCCTTTAGTGCGGGTGCACGCTCCCTCACACACGCCTTGCCTGGACCCCTATGGGACCTCAGGCAACACGATACCTAAAACTGAACCTTAGGCGGGAGTGTCACGCTGCTATTGTTGTTTTTGTTATTTTTGTATTTTTGCATGTATTCCTTTGTACTTCATGTATTCTGTTATTGGGGTCCATGTGGACCAGTCCATGGAAACTAGTAGTCCTCAAATTATTTAAGATGGATGGTCTGCTTTTCCTTCTTAGACTCCAACAGGTTCCTCACAGGTGTTATGAAAAGATAACTAGGAGAAATCCATAGTGTAATTCTCTTTTATTAAAAGATCATTTTTAAAGCTCCAAATGCTGGATGTAACATCACCGGAAGTTCCCGCCTGCCTTATGCATTTTGCTCCACCCAGGAAGCATCATCGAAGCCTCTTTAGCCCTATGAATAAATGGAACCTTCTTAAAAAAGGTTACAATATGTATTTGGATATTTTTTTATTATTTATTTTGAAATTCTAAATTCTAAATTTTAAATTCTAAATTTTATAACACAGACAGATTTTCCAGTTACACATGAAAAGTACCGTATTTATCGGGGTATAGCGCGCTCCCGCGTATAGCGCGCACCCCTAAAGTTGCCGCCATTCCTGTGGAAAAAAAGATTTTGTACTTACAGTTTTGGTGTCTTGCGCGGCGTCCATCGGCGGCTTCGGGTGTCCTCTTCGTCGGGTCCAGTGTCCTCTTCGGCAGGTCCGGTGTCCTCTTCGGTGGGTCCGGCGTTCTCGCGGCGTCCTCCTCGCTTTCCCGCGCAGAGTTTCAAATACTCTGCCGGCATATACCGGGCGCAGTACACTCGGGTATAGTCGGGCAGACTCGGCTCCTCTCGCGCTGGCGTCCTGGACGTACAGGACGTGAGCCCGAAAGGAGCCGAGCCTGCCCGACTATACGCGAGTGTACTGCACTCGGTATATGCAGGCGTAGTACACTCGTGAATAGTCGGGGCAGGCTCGGCTACTCTCGCGCTCACGTCCTGTACGTCCAGGACGTCAGCGTGAGAGGAGCCGAGTCTGCCCGACTATACCCGAGTGTACTGCGCTCGGTATATGCCGGCGCAGTATTTGAAACTCGGCGCGGGAAAGCGGCTATCGGCGTATACCGCGCACCCACGATTTTGCCCTGATTTTCAGGGCAAAAAAGTGCGCGGTATATGCCGATAAATACGGTACACAAATCAAAAGTAATAACAGTGCAGGTTCCCAGGTGGGTTACATCTTAAGAAAACAGAGCAGCCAGGCCTTAAAACCAAGCTCAACCATACCCCTTACTAATTTCATTAAAAAAACTAAACTGGGGGGATTTCGGGTGAGCAGATAGCAAGTGGATATATTTTTAAATACTTTGGATGATGCTATATCGTTACTTTTGACAGGCTCTGTATGCTGCCAAAGGTTTTTCTGGATGGTCATGCATGTACAGTTTTCTTAGCAATTGTCCTCTGTAGTTGCAAGAATGTTTGTCATTCCATGTATGGGAATTGCCAGATTCTCTGCCATGCTATTGTGACATTTGGGAGCTACATACTATCTGTTAATAAAAAAGTTTCATATGGATTTCACAGTAGTACTTGATACTTATTTACAACAAAATAGGTTGACTTGTTTTAGTCAACGGTCTGTTCATTTAAAATTCATGTGAATATTGACAAGGATGCTTAGCTCTCCCTTCATTATTGTATACTAGCATTGTGATGCATTTGTACATGGCGTAATAGATATACAGTATGGGCCAGATTCAGGTAGATGAGAGCATCTTTGCTCTGGAGTAACGCTTCTCATTTACGTTACTCTGACGACCCTTTCAGCGCAAGTACAGTTGCGCGTAAACTTGCGCCAGAGTAACGATAATGCGCTGGCGTAACCCGACGCAAGTGGAAGTGGGTGTGATCACATGTAAATGATGGGTGGAGCCCAGCGCAGAGGCTTACGTACAGCGCATCATCCACGGAGCATGCGCAGTGAGTGCGGCTCCACTCGCCCCCTTGTGCGCATGCTCACAACTTCCGTCGGCACCACTTCACGGGAAACGTCAGCGCAATGCCTTCCGTTGGGCGCTTAAAAGCGCAGGCGGAAACGCCATTCCGGCGCAAAAGTATTTCCGTTTCCCCCCACCCCAGGGAAGATACTTTTGTGCTGTGATGGCTGCTCCCGCTACCCCCAGAGAGAGGAGGAACCTGAACTTTAACGCCCAGGAGGTCTCAGTGATCATCTCCGCTATGGAGACATTTAATAATTTCCTCCATGGCAAAAAAAGCCGTAAGACCAGCCGGGAGAGGAAGCAGGGCATCCTGGACACCATTGCTGGCCGGGTCAATATTTTGGGGTACTCCACCCGGACTGCTGCTGACATCCAAAAAAAAATCAATGATCTGCGGCGCAAGGTCCGTGGCAAGGTGGCCACCATCAGGAGGCATGAGAGGGGCACAGGTGGTGGTCCCCCATGTCCGGTCACCCTGACCGCGGAGGAGGAGGTGGTCTCTCGCTGCCTGGAGAGGGAGCAGGTGGAGGGGGTCCCTGGCTATGACTCCGTGGAGGAAGGCTCCAGGACAGGTAAGTGTTTTTTATCCCCTATTTGATGTGTTGCATTTGGGGGGGGAGGGTACATTTGCCAAGTGTGTGGGACCACCAACATGTGTCTGCTTTGTGTCATCCACAGATGACGGAGCTCGGCCATCATCTGTCGGCGGCCAGTCCACCCCATCCCCCCAACGCCATCGTGTGCCCGAGCCCCTGGGTGGTGAAGACACCGAGCTGGAGGAGGAGAGTGCCCACACCACACCTGCCGATGTGGTTGTGGAGGATCCTGCTGTGGCAGAGCAGGACTTTTCCTTAGTGTTGGAGGACTCCTCCCCTTCTCCTGGGCCATCTGTCATCCCCTCCCCCATCTTCGGAAGCCCCTCAAGGGCGACTCCATCCCCCCGGGGACAACCATCTTCTGGCCCCAGGAAGGCGACCCCAGGGGGGTGTCGGATCTTGTCCAGGGCCAGTTGGCGAGGGATCACGCCAGACAGACCCAACAAATGGGGGACATAGTTGGGCACTTGGAGAAAGTGGCTGACAGCCTCTGCTCCGTTGGCCAGATAAGCAACGCAGTGCAGGATGTGAGTTGCAACTGCGCTGCAGTGGTGACCAGTTTGGGGGAGGTGCAGGGGGATATTAGGCACCTCACTGCAGCCGTCCAGGCAAACACTGCTGCCATCCATGGAAACAGTGCTGCCATCCGGGACCAGGGGAGGCTGAGTCGGCGGGCCCAACACTACCAAGTGACCCGGCAGCTCAGGATGCAGGGCCAGACAAACAATTACCTCGGCCGGATAGCCATGGCCTTGGAGGGCATGCAGGCCACACCTGCCAGGAGTGGCCCACCCGGGGATCAGCCACCTCCAGATGCCCCCCCACCCCCACCCACTCCATCCAGGCAGCTGAGGAGCCAGAGAGGTTTGGCAAGAAGGAGCCCCCGGCATCCCCGATGATTTATTTATTTATTTTTTGTCTGATTTTTACTCAGGATATGAGATTTTTATTTTATTTTGATTTTTACTCAGAATATGAGATTTTTATTTTATTGATACTGCACACGTTGCAGTGTGAATGGTGTGTGAATGTGAGGGGGTGGCACTCCTGCCAGTAAGGGGTGTCACCCTCGGCCGTGGTGGTGAAGTTAACCCCACTGTGCGTGGGAATCTGGCAATGCTGTAGAAATCTGTCATTGCCTTCAGCCGCAGCTCCTCAGTGGTGGGTCTGATGAAGTGGTGGGACATGCGTCTGAGGATTGCAGGGACAACCTGGTGCACACATCTGCTCACGGAGGACTGTGACATCCCAGCCACCACTCCACTTGTACGCTGGAATGATCCACTTGCTAGGAAATGGAGTGTTGCCAGGACCTTCACCAGTGGCTGCACTGCTTGTGAGCGGTGTGTTGGGCTGGTGATGTCATCCTGCAGGGTTGTGGTTAGTTCAAGTATTGCATCAGGGCTGAATCTGAAGAGGCGATACACCTCCTCATCCCCCATGCCAAAGAGGCTCATACGAGTGCGGTATATCCTCTCACGTGCCCGCCTCCTTCGTTCCGGGGGACCCATCAGTAGTTCTAGGACCACGATTGCCCCTGGCATGTTGGCACAGAGAGGTGTTGTCCTTGCAAGTGTGGTTGTTCAGCTTGCTAGTTTCGTCGGTAACGCTGCTGTAGCTGCTCTCCTGCTGACCTGTGACCGTCTGGAGTAAAGATAAAGCAGCCTTTTGTAGAAATAACTTTGCGCCGGACGGACGAGATACGCGCGGCGCATGTAGCCAGCGTATGGTGCTAATCCGTTCGCGAATCGGGAAATCTCCCTCATTTGCATATTTGCAGGGGAAATCAATAGGCGCGACTGATGCGCCAAACGAAATTATGCGCTGACGGGACTCTGGCGCCGGAAAGTTAAGCCGATCGGAAATGGCCCGTTTTCGGGCGCATCTAGTTTGGTGGGTACGGCCACATAGAAACGACGGCGCATATTCACAGTTACGCGGCGCATATCGAATTACTCCAGTCTTGCTGAATCTGGCCCTATGTTTGAAAATGCCACCTTAAATTTTTAACTTGTGTTTACTTAACTCATTTTGATACTATTCTGTAGTAGTCACTACCTTTGGTAGGTGTTTTACAATATATTATGTAAAATAAATTTCTGCACATGTCTTAATTTGTTTCTTTATTGACCAGGTAACATAAAATGCCCATACTGGATTGCAAAAAACAGCTGGGGAAAAAACTGGGGAGAAAACGTAAGTATTGTTATTGCATTAGTAGCTTAATTATTTTTACTTTCGCCTTTTATGTGATAATGTGTTGAGCGCTACCCCCTCAGGAGCCGCTGATTGATTTGGGTTTGGCATATTGAGTTACCTCTGTATGTTGTCTAGGGGTGATTGCAATGAGCAGAGCAATAAGAGAATGTCCAAACCTGCCGCTGGAGTTTTCTGAATGCTTTATTTCCCGGTCCAACACGACCAACATCAACATGAGGTAGAAAGAAAAGGTTGATGAAAGGAGAGAACGTTGCGGTATCAGGCTTTGGATGAAAAGAAAGCAGTCCTGCTTTCTGTAGTAGAACAGTTCGTCGCCACTCGAGTGGGTAGAGTGCCTCCGGACAGACTTCTGCCGCAAGCCTGGCAGCCGAAGTGTCACTTAAGGTTGCTGGGAGGAACAAGTCTCTCTCACTGACTTGGCTCTAGTTGAATTTAGTGTTTTAAGATTAAGACCTCTGCTACAGGCCCAATGTTGAACTGTAGAGCAAATCCTCCCAGAAAGTTCTCTGTTAGTAGGGGTCACCAGCTGACAGTCTAAGGTTATCTGTCAGTTCTTGGCAACCAGATCCCCGATGGTTCGTTCAAGCCATTTTAGATCACCTGCCTCCGGGTTCTCCTCAAGCCGATCCCCCACCGAACAGCATACAGCTTAGGATCTCTTCAGGAGAAGTGGGGCCCCCAGCAAGTCGCTAGGGCCCCTTCAGCATCAGCAGGGAACTCCACTTATAGCGCGATCCCGGCCTGGTAGGGCATATCGCCCGGGGTTCGTTGGGTGCCGCACCTGGAACCTGGAACCCGCGAAAAACCCAGAGAAATGCCGTCTGCCACAGATATACCCTCCCCCAGCATTCTCCGCGAGGGAGAAATCCTACAATTGGCTGCTGGGGAAAAGTGGCTCTGCCTGAATCCCTCTGGCGCCACCTGCCACCCAGAGATGGAACTACATCTCTGGAGCACAGAATGACCCACAGGATAATTCAGGGCTGACAGCAGCCCAAAATTAAGAATGGGAGCAACATAACTCTCCCACTCTCCCACTAACTTTAGCGTAGCGCCTTTTCTGAAAGAAAGGGGGTGCTACATGTGCATGAACACGATCTCTAAAAACTGTAATGTATGGTGCCCATTAATCATACAAATCTCGCTTGTGACTCATTAACCACTTAAGACCCGGACTAAAATGCAGGTAAAGGACCTTGCCCCTTTTTGCGATTCGGCACTGCGTCGTTTTAACTGACAATTGCGCGGTCGTGCGACGTGGCTCCCAAACAAAATTGGCGTCCCTTTTTCTCCACAAATAGAGCTTTCTTTTGGTGGTATTTGATCACCTCTGCGGTTTTTATTTTTTGTTTTTATTTTTTGTGCTATTAACAAAAATAGAGCGCCAATTTTGAAAAAAATGCAATATTTTTAAATTTTTGCTAAAATAAATATCCCCCAAAAATATATAAAAAAAATTTTTTTTCTCAGTTTAGGCCGATACGTATTCTTCTACCTATTTTTGGTAAAAAAAATCGCAAAAAACGTTTATCGGTTAGTTTTCGCAAAATTTATAGCGTTTACAAAATAAGGGATAGTTTTATTGGATTTTCATAATTTTTTTTTTTTTTACTACTAATAGCGGCGATCATTTTTGGGACAATTGTCATTTTCACAGCAAAAAATGCATTTAAAGAGGAGTTCCACCCAAATTTGGAACTTCCTCTTGTTCCACTCCTCACCCCCAAATTTTTTTTGGGGGGGGGTGGGGGCTTCAGTAGGAGTGGGACTTCCTGTCCCACTTCCTGCTTCCGCCGAGGGGCTGGTTAGGCGATTAAGCCTTAATCGCCTACACCAGCCCCTCCCTGTAGGCGATCACATGGGACACTGACAGGTCCCATGCAATCGCCTCTCCAATCAGCGGTAAGCCACGCCGCGCGCGCATGCGCAGTGCGGCTCGCGCATGCGCAGTGGGTGCCCGGCCGTGAAGCCGAAGGCTGTCACGGCTGGGTGCCCACAGTCGTGATGGAGACGCCGGCTGGGGAGGGGGGGAGAGGAGCGGAGCCCCGGTCGGCGCGTCGCTGGAACGCAGGAGCAGGTAAGTGAGTGTTTATTAAAAGCCAGCAGCTACACTTTTTGTAGCTGCTGACTTTTAATAAACACAATTTTGGCTGGAACACCCCTTTAAATTGCATTGTTTATTGTGAAAATTACAGTTGCAGTTTGGGAGTTAACCACAAGGGGGCGCCGTGACTTTGAGTGTTTACAACTGTAGGGGGGTGTGGCTGTAGGTGTGACGTTATCGATCACGTCCCCCTATAACAGGGATGACGTGATCGATGCTGCGGCCACAGTGAAGCACAGGGAAGCCGTGTTTACACACGGCTCTCCCCGTTCTTCAGCTCCAGGGACGGATCGCCGCACTGCAGAGCTGGACCGGGAGCTTCGGACCGGGTCACGGGAGCGCGCCGCGGGCGCCCGTGACCCACGGCTGGGTACTAAAACCAACGTATATATACGTTGATGTGCCCAGCCGTGCCATTCTGCCGACGTATATGTGCAGTAGGCGGTCCTTAAGTGGTTAAACTGAACACAAATTGCACCTATGGCTTAAACAAAATAACAAAACTAGCAGCAGAAGGTAAGTGACAGTATGATTTGTCAGCACATAGCTATTGTTGCAGATTCTAATCTTAGCAATACCAGGACATCATGAAAATAGTGACTTAGAAGATGTGCTATTTGCATAAGGCTTGAGGAGTCACTTTAACCACTTAAGGACCGCCGCATGTACATTTACGTCGGCAGAATGGCACCGACAGGCACATCAACGTATATATACGTTGGTGCCTTGGGGGGGATCAGGGGTCCGATCGGACCCCCCCCCCCCCCGTACATGCGGCGGTCCGCGCGGCTGCAGGAGCGATCCGACAAGTGGGGGCGGCTATCCGTTTTCACCCGCCCCCTCCGGATCGCTCCCAGCCAATGCGCGCGCCCGCCCGCCCTGTCACTTCCTCCTCCTGTGTAAACACAGGAAGGAGGAAGCGACGTGATCTCTCCCTCTGCGTTTGTTTCAAGCGCCGCTGAGGAGAGATCACAACACTACAAGTAAGTCTGCAACAACAGCACACTTACACACAGACACACAGACACAAACACATTTAACCCCCGCGATCGTTAAAATGTTGGATAGCATGCTTTAAAATTTTCCAACAACAGTTATCCGATTGTGTGTACAGAAGTCCTTCAGAAAAAAATCGCAACACGGAAGCTCAGAAGCAATGCTAACCATAACACAACATTAGCAGAAGTTGCCCTAAGGGTAGCGCTGAAGAGCTGAAAAACAACATAGTTTTGTTTTTGTTGGCCGGCAATTCTTTTCTGTTTCTATGCAAGACAAGTTCATAGCCAACGCTCTTCGGACAAAAGTCCTACGCTTTGTCCGCGGAAAATCTCATTGTGTGTACGAGGCTTTAGACTCACGTTAGGTGTTTGGTTAATGTTAGGGCGCGTACACACGATCAGACCGGTCCGATGAAACTGGCCTTCATCGGACCGTTGTTCATCAGACCAAAGTTTTAAAACTTGCTTTAAAATCAG
Organism: Rana kukunoris; assembly: GCA_029574335.1. NCBI lineage: Eukaryota > Metazoa > Chordata > Amphibia > Anura > Ranidae > Rana > Rana kukunoris. The sequence continues at coordinate 282,495,348 of CM056059.1, forward strand.
TCCAATGGACGCCTGTCCATCGGACCAAAATGATGGTTAGTACGCAAAAGCATCGGACCAAAAACCCACGCATGCTCAGAATCAAGTCGACGCATGCTTGGAAAAAATAAATAAAAAATACAGGAGGTACAGTGCTATCAAAGATTGATAAAAAACATACAAATTAATTATTAAATATGTGAACATAAGATCATTAGGAATAAACCGGAGGAGAGCTTAAAGAACAAAGAAGAGAAAAAATAAAAAATAAAATAAATCTCCAATGCTGAACAGTTGTGAGATCTATTAGAAAAGTCCAGTGTAAATCTTGTGATGAAAAAACTGTGAAGAAAGTAGCCACGTAGACTCCAAGGTGCTATAAGATGAAGGAGAATATCCACCCTGCACTCGTGAAATAAGACTGCTTGCTTACCACAAATAAAGACTGCTTTGCATCAGTCTCATGAAGCATAGGGACGTTCGGTCTCCCTGAAACCAATCCGCATGTAAACAAGGTACAGCTCAGCAATGGGTCCGGGACAAGCACATGTACGATAAAAAGAGAGACTCTCATAGCGTATTATGTGTAACAAAGGATGGATTTAATAAGTAATGCACTTACAATTGTTCGATGGAAAAAGGCATGTAACAATCAGATCGTAACCTCTCCAATCCGATACCTCTCGCTACTCGAATGGAAAACACCGCCTTCGTTCAAGACGGAACGCGATGACGACACGGCACCCTACGATCGTTTCGTCACGACAGGACTTCAACGGGGCTTTGGCCTTTGCTTGGAAGCATTGAACTTCGTTTTTTCAGCACGTCGTTGTGTTCTACGTCACCGCGTTCTGACCCGATCGGATTTTGGACTGATGGTGTTTACGCACATCAGACCATCAGACCACTTCAGCGGTGGCCCAATGAAAACGGTCCGTCGGACCATTCTCATCGGACCGGTCTGATCGTGTGTACGGGGCCTTAGAGTCATTGCAAGGATAATGGGTAGACCAATTAGTGCAGTTCAGTATAGCTGAGGAGACAATGGATCAGGCAGAGCCTGTTCGGCCGCGTACACACATCCGAGAACCTCGTCGGGCTAAACTCATCGTTCCGCCCGACGAGGTTCCCGATGAGCGGTCGAAAAGGTCGTCGAGCCAAATTTCCTCATTGAACAACGAGGAAAAAGAGAACATGCTCTCTATTTTGGCTCGACGAGCTTCCCGACGGGATGCTCGCCAAAAGTGTACACACGACCGATTTGCTCGGCAGAATATGTCTCCCAGCGAGCTTCTCGCTGGATTCTGCCGAGAAACTCGGTCGTGTGTACGGGGCCTTAGACAGAGTCAGAAGTTGTTTTGGGTGGTTTAATCAATATGTGGAAAATTTTGCAACCCTAAGCCTGGAGGCAGCAAGTCTGTCGGGGGGGAATGCCAGATAAACATAGGTTGTCTAATTTTTGTATTTTTTTGGGTAAATGTGTTTAGAAGCTTTTTCCCCACCCCCTTCTTGTCTCAAGCACAGTAGTCACATGGGCTGTTAAGGCAATAATTATAAAAGTACTAATAAAAGACTGCCACAGAAACATCTGTAGGAAAACTTTCTGTTCTCTTGCCAGTGATCGGTATAGGTCAATAGGGTGAATAAATCTCTTATTTCTGCATTTAGAGCACAGCACTTCTACCAAAATAATTGTGTTTTCAATTCCTCAGGGTTATTTCAGAATTTACCGTGGGAAAGATGTCTGTGGTATCACAAAATATCCAGTAAGCGCTGTCATTAACGATCCGAACAGAAGAAAAATTCCTTGTCCTCCATGATCTTGTGGTAGCTAAGACTTCGTATTTGAAGGAAAACCGAACATACAAAACCTGCAATAACAGTCACACTATGGATTTACTTTTCAAAAACATTTTGTTATTTTAACCACTTGCTTACTGGGCACTTATACCCCCCTCCTGCCCAGGTGATATTTCAGCTTCCGGCACTGCGTCGCTTTAACTGACAATTGCGCGGTCGTGCGACGTGGCTCCCAAACAAAATTGACGTCCTTTTTTCCCCACAAGTAGAGCTTTCTTTTGGTGGTATTTGATCACCTCTGCGGTTTTTATTTTTTGCGCTTTAAACAAAAAAGAGCGACAATTTTGAAAAAAATACAATATTTTTTACTTGTTGCTATAATAAATATCCCAATTAAAAAAAAAAAACGTTTTTTTTTCTCAGTTTAGGGCGATGCATATTTTTCTACATATTTTTGGTAAAAAAAAAAAAAATCACAATAAGCGTCTGTTTTGCGCAAAATGTATAGGCCTACAAAATAGGGGACAGAATTATTATTATTTTTTTTTTTTTACTAGAAATGGCGGCGATCTGCGATTTTTATTGGGACTGCGACGTTATGGCGGACACATCGGACACTTTTGACACATTTTTGGCGTCATTCACATTTATACTGCGATCGGTGCTATAAAAATGCACTAATTGCAGTATAAATGTGACTGGCATTGAAGGGGTTAACACTAGGGGGTGAGGAAGGGGTTAAATGTATTCCCTGAATAGTGTTCTAACTGTGGGGGGAGGGGGGGTGACTGGGGAGGTGACCGATCTGTGTCTCTATGTACAAGAGACACAGATCCGTCTCCTGCTCTCCAGAGACAGAACGCTGTCTCTATTTAAACGGCAATGAGAGATGATCTATGAGATCATCTCTCATTGGCCGCACAGATCGCATCACAAACGGCCACTCTGATTGGCCGTTCGCGGCGATCTGTGTTTGGCTGTGTCCAAGGGACACGGGCAACACAGTGTTTCCCCGCAGCGCGCTCTGGAGCGCGAGCCGGGAAGCAGCTAGTCAATTGACGGCTTGTTGACAATTTAGATCTGCGCTAGAGCCGTCATTCGGCTGTAGCGCGGATCTCAAGTAGTTAAAATGAATACTGTGATTGGAAATACACACTAAAATATTTCATTACATTATAACATTATAACTTTCACACTGAAGCAGCAGCCGTGTCTTAGCGGCACTTTTCGGCCACTAGCAGGACACTTTTAATCCCTGCTAGTGGCCGAAAAGGGTTATAAGCGCCCGCAAAGTGCCGCTACCAAAGCGCTTTGCAGGCGTTTTGGCAGCGCTGGCCATTGCTTTCAATGACAGGGGCGTTTTGGGAGCGGTGTATTCACCGCTCCTAAACCACCCCAAAGATGCTGACTTTTTTTCCCGTCCTGCAAGCGCACCGCTCCAGTGTAAAAGCCCTCGGGCTTTCACACTGGAGTGACAGGCACGTTGCAGGCACTCTTTTTAGTGCTAAAACGCCTGTAAAGCACCTCAGTGTGAAAGTAGCTTTAGAAAAAACATAGTGTAATCTGTAATTCATAACCGATATGGTGATAGAAACACAAAAAGATACCCCCCAAATGACCCCTTTTGGAAAGTACCCAGTCTAATGCCGCGTACACACGATCACTTTTTGCGATGAAAAAAAACGATGTTTCAAGTGATGAAACAAAACAACGTTTTTCAAACTTCATTTTCCAAAACGACGTTGCATACACACCATCGTTTTTCCAAAATGCTCTAGCAAAGCGAGGTGACGTACACACACGATCAATTTAAATGACGTTTTAAAAAACAAAATTTTTTTTCATCGCAAAAAACGACCGTGTGTACGCGGCATCAGACATTTAGTAAGAGACATGGTCATGGCAAGTTTTTTGAAGTTGTAATTTTTTTGTCACAATTTTTTTGAAAATTTAAGAAATTTTTATATATTTTTTACATACTTTTACCAGCTCAGTACAGCATCATCATATGACTGGTGTGGCAACGATCAAGGACAATGACTGGTGACAGTATGTAAAAAAACAAAAAAACTTTTTTTACATTTTTTTTTACATAACATTGTAACACTGTACCACTCTACAGTGGTGATCAGGGATTTATTTTTTGATGTCCTTTTGACGTCCTTTTTTCCCCACAAGTAGAGCTTTCTTTTGGTGGTATTTGATCGTCTGTGCGTTTTTTTTTTGCGCTATAAACAAAAAAGAGCGACAATTTTGAAAAAAAGTACAATATTTTTTACTTGTTGCTATAATATCCCAATTTAAAAAAAAAAAAAAACATTTTTTCTTCTCAGTTTAGGCAGATACGTATTCTTCTACATATTTTTGGTAAAACAAAATAAAAAAAAATCGCAGTAAGCGACTGGTTTGGGCAAAAGTTATAGCGCCTACAAAATAGCGGACATAATTATTGTTTTTTATTATTTTATTTTTTTTACTAGAAATGGCGGCGATCTGCGATTTTTATTGGGACTGCGGCGTTATGGCGGATACATCAGACACTTTTGACACATTTTTGGCGCCATTCACATTTATACTGCGATCAGTGCTATAAATATGCACTAATTACTGTATAAATGTGACTGGCATTGAAGGGGGTGAGGAAGAGGTTAAATGTATTCCCTACATAGTGTTCTAACTGTAGGGGGGTGACTGGGGGAGGTGACCGATCTGTGTCCCTATGTACAAGGAACACAGATCGGTCTCCTCCTCTCCAGAGACAGGACGCTGTCTCTGTGTGAGCCGGCAATGAGAGATGATCTCATATGTTTACATACGAGATCATCTCTCATTGGCCGCGCAGATCGCATAGCAAACGGCCACTCTGATTGGCCGTTCACGTCGATCTGTGATTGGCTGTGTCACAGCCAACACAGAGCTTCCCCGCTGCGCACTCTGGAGCGCGTGCGGGGAACGCCTTAAGGGGCGGCCGTCAAAAGACGGCGGCTTGGAAATTCAGGTCCGCGCTGTAGCCATCATTCGGCTATAGCGCGGGCCTCAAGTGGTTAATGTATAATGTGTCCGGTGGACAGAGAGGTTGTGTGTGTGTGTGGGGGGGGGTTGCGCGCTGCACACCCACAGACACAATCATGCACATGTTAATGACTGTGCCTGCACATGCCGCCCTGCTACAGTATAATTACTGCAAATGTTTAAACAAAAAATGTGATATATTACTTCTTATGAGTCATTAGATATGGTGGCTGCATTGTTTCGTTTTTTTTTAGGCTTTTTTTTCTGTTTTTTACCTGGTGATCTGGTCAGTAACGCACCTCCTGTATTAGAGTACCTCCACTTTGGATGAAGGAGCATAGGGGTGCCTTTGGACAGCAGCTGTTTCATACTCGCGGGGATTGTGTTATTTTGACTAGCAGATTTAGATACACTAACAAACTGAAGCGGAATTCCAGCTCACACCCTATAAGCAGTTACAGCAACAGTTTTTTTCTATTCAAGATAAAGGTTTTACATCATATAAACGCTGATCATTGTAAGCTCCTCTGTCAGTGATAAATGGTTCATCTCAGCCGTAACTACAAGAGAGCTTGTTCTTTAAAAAAAAAAAACAGACATACTAGGCAGATCAGTATGAAAGTAAGGTAACGAAAGCCTAAAATAGAAAACTAATGCAGCCACCACATCTAAGAATTAGTAAGCTGCAAAATAATGTTTAATTTTGGGTTTAATACCACTGTAAGTCTTTTGTATGCTCTATATACCTTTTGACTCTAGTTTTGCTTTTGCTCTGTAAGTACACACTATAGCAAGTGTACTAAAATACAATAAATACATAGGTCCGGATTCACATACCTGGGCGCATCTTTATCCGCATAAATCTTCTTCTTTACGCTACGCCGGCACAACGTTGAGAGGCAAGCATGGAATTCACAAAGCAAATGCTCCCAACGTTGTGCAGGCGTAGCGTATATGCGTAGGCGTAAGCCGACGTAAGTCAAAGTAGGTCAAGTGGGCTGGAAGTGGACGTGTTACATTTAAATGAAGCGTGACCCCATGCAAATGATGGGCTGAGCTTCAAACAAGTACTAAAAACGAACGGCGCATGTGTCGTATCTTGGACGCATCACAGTGCGCATGCTCACAGTCACGTCGAAAAAACTGCCTAAGATACGTCAAAACACTGCCTACGACGTGAACATAACCTACGCACAGCCCTATTCACGTACTACATAAACGGCGTACACAACGTTAAATTCGACGGCGTTTGTTCCCTGGTCCATACCTTTGCATGGGTTGCGCCTCCTATATGAGGAATAACTTTACGCCGGGCGTAACCCTTACGCAAATCGCTTAAAACATGCGCCGTATCTTACTCATTTGCATATTTAAAATGGGAACGCCAGATGCGTCCAGCGTAACTATGCGCCCACGATACGCCGGCGTAGGCAAGTTACGTCGGGCGGCTCAAGCCTATTTTTCTACGTATCTAGCTTTGGGAATCGGTGCAAAGATACGACGGCGCACATTTGTACGAGATACGTCGCCGTAAGGCTTTGTGAATCCGGGCCATAGTGGTCAGTATTTTGCCCCAGTTCATAGCAGCCCACAGCACTTCTTATTAGTCTAGATTAGACATGTTTTCCTTCTCATGTTAAGGCCCATAGTGCAAGCATGTCATTTTGGACCCCAAATCTCAATTACTTTACCCCCAAAACATAAGACTACTGTATAAGCCAATGTACAATAGGGTTTTACATGTTTTCTGTTCAATAATGTGATATCACTGGCTGTGGGTTTGTGTTGCTGAATGTGTCACCAGTGTATGAACTGGAAAATGCTCTACTTTTTTATTGCTCGCAATATTTTTAAGCTTGGTAACTGTATATCATATAATTGATTAGGTTCTTAAAAAGCATTTATTCCATTATAAATAAATTACTAATTGTGACTTTTCAGTGATTATTTTGTACTATTTTTTAAATAGATTAAACATATTCCATAAAATAAAAAAAAGCAAAGCACCATTTTCTTTGTATAACTCTACTATTAGTAAAAAGACACAAACAAGACGTAGGCAGCGCTATTAGGAACACCTGGGATGGTATAAGCTAATTGACTCTATGGGCTAGATTCAGATAGAGTTACTCTGGAGTATCAGTGATACTCCAGCCTAACTCTCACTTTGAGCCGGCGTTTCTGTTTTCAGTAAGCAGAAAACAAGAAACGCCGTGTTGGAGTTACTATACGAGCGGCGTAATTGTATTTCGCCGTGGTATCGGAACTGCAATTTTAAAAATGGCGCCGGGGGCGTTCCCGCTGATTAACGCCGAGAATATGTTAATCAGCGAGAATCGGCAATTCACGATCGTATTCGGGGCCGACGCAGTGACTTTCCGACGTTTCCGTAAGAGATACGCGGCGTAAAGATAAAGCAGCCCCCTAGTGGAGTATCCTATGTTAAGTATGGCCGTCGTCGTCGCAAAAAAAAAAAAATTGAGTCGTTTGCGTAAAACGTCCGTGAATGGGGATTGACGTCATTGACGTTCACTGACAGAATTTGGAGCATCCGCACTGACAGTCGACGCATGCGCAGTACGTTCGCCGCGGGATCGCGCGTAGTTATAATAATACACGCCCCCTACCTGCCCAATTTGAATTCCGCCGGCTCATTTTCGCTACGCCGCCGCAACTTTAGGAGCAAGTGCTTTGTGAATAACAGTACTTGCTCCTAAAGTTTCGGCGGAGTAACGTAAATGAGAAACGTTACTCCAAATTAAAGATTCTCCCATCTACCTGAATCTGGCCCTATATATTCAGCATAAATATTCATGCGATATAAAGGAACAATATAAAACAATTAATTAAGTGCATGAGTGATAAAGTCCATAATAAGCTGAACAGTCCACAGGATAATCTGGAGTAAAGTAAGTGTCTTAACGTAGAAGATGACGAAACTTTCACCGTCACCACCACACGTGCAAGATAAGGGGCGTACTCGCATCCCCGGCTGGATGAAACTCTTACCAGAACTTGTAAGGTAGTAAGCAGGTAAATTAACATTCACTTGCTGACACTCGTGAAATAATCAATTTCCATGGATCAACTTTATCATGGGGACGTAATCAGCCACAAGATATCCATGTCCAATCATATGAGGAAAAACAAAAATAGGACCATAGTGTTTCCAACTTTCATGGTCAGTACAAAGAGATTCGAAAATATCTTTAAACGCCATTGGCATGTTCTTTGTATGGACAAAACTTTGGCTGATTCACTTCTAGACCAGGGGTGCCCAACCTTTTGAAGCGCAAGGTCCACTTAAGTGACCTGGTAACTGGTCAAGGGCCACAATGAGCGGAGCTGATGGCAGGACCGTGTCCACTCTGCATATACAGAGCGGACACAGTCCACTATACCTTACTTTATTCTGGATTGGATTGAAGGTAGGACACAAGTCAGTTTACATCTGCCACTCAGAGGTAAATGGAGGGTTCAATTGGGTCGGACTGAACATGTGAAAGGGGCCCATGGCTGCTTTCACACAGATGTGCTGTGGTTTACCCGCACTGCGCGTGCAACGCAGTGTACCCTTGGCTTTTCTGTACTTTGCAACAGACTTCTATCATATTTTGCAGGTTTGGTGCACTTTCAGAAAGCTCACCAAACTCCCAGGTTAATAACAGAATTCTATGGCTCAGTGCAGGTAACCCGCAGGTGCACTGCTCTGCATCTGCAGATCAGTTTGAAAGCAGCCCAGTAACCACTGCAGAACAGATATGCCCATATATATATACACTATGGGCCAGATCCACAGAGAATTACGCCGGTGTATCTACAGATACAAGAAAAATATAGACAGCCCTTCCCAAAAACTCAGCGCTTTAGGAAACTGAGAGATAAGCAATGAAAAACCAAATAAAATACACCTCCTTTGCCTCTATATGCTATTGATAGCTGGAGCTGCTACTGTTCCTGTCGACAGGCAGGTTTAAAATGGAGAACAAACATATATATACAAAATATACATCAAAACGCAGCGATCCTAAATGAAATTGCACACTATAATATAAAAAGTCCAAAATTCATTAGAACATGAACATGATCAAAAAGAAAGTCCCAGAAAAGATCCGTGAGAAGAAAGATAGAAATACTCCTACAGCCCAGGATCAAATGTATCTTCTTAATCACCACCACCAATCGTGCTATGGTCAAATTATGTTTTCAAAATATGCTTTATTTATGAAAACGCGAACAAAACACCCAATGTAATGGGTAGTAAAGAACAACATCAGATATGAAAACAACTATTGACCATGCAGGGTGAAAACAAAACATCAGTGTATAATAATAGAGACTCAGCATGTAGCTCAAACCCAGAGTCCTGGGAGGACGACACACAGTGAGTAAATAAGGTGATTACAACAGTTAACTATTGAATAATACATGCCACATGAAAAAAAAAAGAAAAAACAAACAAAAAACATATAAAAGAGAAACACAAAAAGAAAATCAAATCAAAAATAAAGTTAAAGGGGTTGTAAAGGTACACGTTTTTTTACCTTAATGCATCCTATGCATTAAGGTAAAAAAACATCTCACAGCACCGCCCCCCCCCGAGCCCCCGTTGTACTTACCTGACCGTTTGAATTTCCCAAGCGCGTCCACGTCGTCCTCTTCGGTTCCCAGCCTGGCCGTTGATTGGCTAGGCTGGGCGGATTGATAGCAGCGCAGCCATTGGCTAGCGCTGCTGTCAATCAGAGCGGATAATGCGGCGCAACGGGGGCGGACCTGAGTGATACAGTCGGCGGCTATGGCCGCCGCTGTATCACGGGAGCGCGCTCGCAAAAGCTTTCCTCCATGCGAGCGCCCTCGCATGAAGAGGGAAAGCTTTTGCGAGGAGGAGCCCAGACAGCCGCCGAGGGACCCCAGAAGACAGCTTTCCGGGCCACTCTGTGCAAAACAAACTGCACAGTGGAGGTAAGTATAACATGTTTGTTGTTTTTTTTTTTTAAAAAGCCCTGACTTTAGTGTCCCTTTAAGGTCAGTTAACCTGGGAGTCTATATAGAAACCATGGGTTCCACTTAGCATCAAAAGTCGGGATCGAATCATGTAGAGCAGAGGTGTCAAACTCAATTTCATGGTGGGCCGCATCACCATTATGCTTTCCCTCAAAAGGGCCGGTTGTATCTGTAAGATTAGATGTCCAGAGCATCCCTTCCCCTTACATTAGATGTCAAGAGCCCCCACCATCAGAAGTTGAGTCCCCCACTCTCCCTTATATCACAGTGCACCCCCCTTTCCTTATGCTGCTGCTAGGAAGAAGTTGAATGCATTGCTTGAAAGCAGAAAGTAAGGGTCTGGAGGATGACCGGAGAGGTGCGAGGGCCGCATTAAATGGCCTGGAGGGCCGCATTCGGCCCGTGGGCCTTGTGTTTGCCACCTCTGATGTAGAGTATGAAATATTTTTTCTGAAAGCCTCATCTGATCTAATCGAGTAATTACCGGTGGAAAGGGGACCGACTGCTTTTTCCAGTGTAGGGCAATAGTCCAGTGAACTGCAAGACATACGGAGTGTATCAACCTCATAAGGTGCTTAGAGATGTCAGGCAGGGACTGGAAAAGAAGGCAATGCCTAAAAGTCAGGGTAACATGTTCTCCTGCCAAAACAGCAATCATCTCCAGTGCTGCCCTCTAGGTAGGACGCAGTAACTCACACTCCCAGAATAGATGGAAAAAGGAACCTTGTTGCGGGCAACCTCTGGGGGAGGACTAGGGGAATATTTTACTAAGTCTGAGAGGTGTGTAGTACCACCTCGTGAGCAGCTTAATTGCCGTTTCTCTAACTGTCAGTGACTTGGTGCACTTACGCATGTTTTGCCAACCTTCCGCCCAGTCGAAGTCATCGTCATCTAAGCAAAGTTCCCGCTGCCAGTCCTGTCTGTATTTCAGCAGAGCGGGTTCGGATTCTGAGTCCAGTAACCTGTAGACCCCAGATATGAGACCTTTTTGTCTAGGAGCCGAGTAACAGATATCCTCAAAAGTGGAGCTTAAGCCCGTCATCGGAAAAGAATAGTGTCGCTGGAAAAGATGTCTAATCTGCAGGAAATGGTAAAATTCACTAGTCGGCAGGGGGTGCAGTGATTGTAAATGGGAAAACGTGACAAATGTGGAGTTCACCAGAAAGTGCTCCAACTTTGTTAGGCCACAGTCCCACCAGATTCCAAAGGAGTCTGGGTGATCAAAGGCTGAAGGGAATCTGGGATCCCCAAAGAAAGAGGCACCACGAGGGGTCTTTCAGACCAGTTTAAATGTATTCTTATAGTCCCCCCAGAGTTTTAAACTCTCCTCCACAATCACGTTCTTAGATCGCAAGCCTGGCCACGACCTACCAGAGGCCCACAGCAACCCCGGGAGATAAAAGGGGGAGATCGAGTGTATCTCAAACCTGACCCATGGGACCTTAGAGTTGGCTATGTTCCATTGAGCCTGCTGTGTGAACCTACTGGCCAGATAGTAAAGCCAAATCTGGGGAACTCCCAGACCCCCCTGGTTCGCTGGACGATATAAAATATCTTTGGAAAACCTCGGGGGCCTATTTTGCCATATAAACCTATTAAGTTGAGATTGGAAGTCTAACAGAAAGGACTTGGAAAGTCTAACAGGGAGGGAGCGAAATAGGTAAAGGAGTTTGGGGAGAATTGTCATTTTAAGGGCCGTAATCCTACCAAGAAAGGAAATGTGTAGAGGGGCCCAGAGCTTTAGCAGCCGCCTAAGCTTGGATAGCATTTTGGGGTAATTAGCATTAAACAGTTTGCGGTAATCTCCGGTCAGGTCAATGCCCAGATATGGAAGGGAATCCACAGCCCATGAGAACGAAAAAGATTGCTTCAGGTGTTCCAACTCCCCGGGCGAGAAACCGACCGGGAGGGCCATCGATTTCGAAACACTGACTGAAAGATCCGAAATCACCCCAAAGGAGGTCAAAGTGGACAGCAGGGGGGGCAAAGTAAGCAAGGGGTCTGTGAGAAACATCAAAACATCGTCTGCATACATACAGAATTTATAAGTGGATGTGCCCTTGGTATAGCCTCGAATGTCAGGGTTATTTAAAATAGCGATAACCAAGGGTTCAAGGGCAAGCGCAAAAATCAGGGGGGAAAGCGGGCATCCCTGTCTAGTCCCCCTTCCTAAACTAAAAAACTCCGAGCTGCACCCTGGGATTCGGATTCGAGTCTTGGGGTTTTGATACAGAGCCTGGAACGCGTGGAAAAATTCCCCCTGGAGGCCCATCCGGGGCAAAAGAGTAGATAGATAATTCCAGGAGACAACTGTCGAATGCCTTATGAATGTCTAGGCCTAATAAAAAAAAGTTTCTGCGAAAAAAGGTTGGCATCCTGGATAACGTTTGTTGCTAATGCTACCCTGGATAGATGTACTTCAGCTACGACTGCTAGAGCCTTCCCCAAGACCTTGGCTAGGTGCCTACTAGACCACCAACTGGTAGACTCATGGAGGGCCCATAATGTAGGTGTCAGGGAGTTTACCTTTTATTCTCATCCTCACAACAGCTCGGCTAGGTTGGATTATATATATGCCTCTCCAGTGCTTTTGGCCAACTCCTCGTCCTCCGCAATACAACCCTGTGTGTCAAGGTCCTCAATTTGGGATTGCATCTGGATAAATGCTGAAGACAACGCATCGTATTCCCTGCTCAGATCCCCATAAGCCAAAGTCAGCTCATCATGCTTCGTTTCCAAGAGATCGGTTCTCGAACCGAGGGCTGCGATCTCCTGCGATAGGGTGTGGGATGTCTTATGTAGTTCCATCTGGAACTTAGTGGCCAGCTTCTCGTACATTGATTCCAGGCTGGCATCAAGATCAGCTTTGGAGAGCCCGGATTGGTACTCACGAGAGGGTATCTGCTGTCAAGCTGAGGTCGCATGTGGCGATGCGGCCTGCAACGGCGGGCCTGGCTCGTCCGCGGCGCCATCTTGCGACATGCTTCTCTGCTCCCGTGCACGGAGGAGATAGTGTGTAAGAGTGTGTTGAGCCAGGCCCTGGGTCTTCTTCCTCTTCGATGGCATGCACTACTCAAATGTGGTTCGAGGGGTGCTAAAATAGGTTAGCGATCGAGGTCCCTGGTGGATCGGAGCTACAGCCTCAGGAGTCCATCACGCTCAGCGCCGCGCATGCGCCCCGCTATGGTCAAATTAAACTCTTACCAGACAATGCTGGGAAGCAAGCATTGAACACAGACACTTATTAACCCCAGGTGTAATCCAGATCCACTTGTCTTAGGAATAACTCCCATGTGAGGCAAAAGAAGGATGGCGGTACATAGTGTAATTCCGTTTGGTTTAATATAAAAAAGTTACATCAACATAAGAAATGCACTCACATTTGGTTGTATAAGTCAGGCAATACAACATGTCTTTCCTCCGGATGTCAGGTTACAGGCATGGGCATCAAGGACGGCGTATTCCACTTGGTGTCAGTTTAATTAGTCCCGCTCTGCTAACGCGCTCTGCTTCCTGATCGGCGTAATGACGTCACTATGATTGATAGTCGTTTCAGCCAACCCAGACGTGTTTCGTCATTCGATTGACTTCATCTGTGGGCTTGGCTGTACGACTGAAGATACCATGTATGTATACCCCGCTTTCCTCTATGCTGATTAGGATGACTCAAAGCGGATTTTATTCGACATCCGTCCTGATAGCTCATCTCTGTTTATCCTGTTGCATTCATAGCAGTATATACACTCATGCTCTGCCTCCTAATGGATAGGGGCAGTATAACATGTGAAATTAAACTACTGTATGATATCAAAGTGATTTAGTATATACTCGTGAAATCTTTTAAACTAACAGACTATGTCTAAAAGACTGATTTTAAAAGACTGAGTTTAAAAGTATGCGGTGTTAGTGACACTATAACATTAATCTATGTTTATGTCTACAACACTATATTTAATAATAAACCTATATATATCTAAAAATCTGATTAAATAAATGCATATATATATATATTTAAAAAATCTTAAAATTACATGTAAAAATTACGTATAAAAATAGCATACAGAGAAAAGTATATAAAATATAATATATAATATATAATACATAATATAAAATATAAAATATGGAAGAAGATGTATCATACTCATACTCCAGAAAAAAATTAATTAATAGTCACTGATAAAACAGGTAACATCTAACTCTACGTTCATGCCCTTCGGAGTCATTGTATCCATAAAATGTATCCATCGTGTTTCTCTCTTAGATATTTCTCTTACTAGATTGGATCCTCTCCAGTTTGCCTGGATACAATCAATTCCCCAAAACTTTAGACAAGAGGGGTCTTGGTTATGGAATTTTTTTAAATGTAAGGAAACACTATGATCTTTGTATCCTATTTCAATGTTATGTAAATGTTCTGCAATCCTAATCCTCATTTTTCTCTGGGTACGGCCTACGTACATGAGATTGCAAGGACACTGCAGAACGTATACTACATGCGTGTTATTGCATGTGATGAATTCTGAAATTTTGCAGGGTTTATTGTTCCCAGTGGATACAAATTCTGTGAGCCCTCTAATAGGGTTATTTACTATTGTGCAAGCACTGCACTTCCTGCAGGAATAAAACCCTGTTATCTGCCAGCACATACTTTTTCTTACTGGTGGGTCCAAAACCTTTTGTACAACTTTGTCTCCAAAATTGGGCGCCTTCCTATAAATGAATTTAGGCATTGTTGGCAATGCTTGTTGTAATACTCTGTCTAAGCATAAGACATGCCAATGTCGTTTAAATATTATCTCAATGTCTTTATATTGATTATGAAAGCTCGATAGAAAACTCCATTCCTGTTTGGAATCCGTAGGGCGGTCTTTACTCAAAAAAACATGCCTCTCTTGGGGTCTCTATTAATTTGTTTACAATTTTATCAAAATTCTCTTCATTATATCCCTTTTGTACAAATCTCTATTTTATGGCAGCGGAGTGGGGGATAAAATCTTCATTAGTAGTGCAATTACGTTTGACCCTCATTAGTTGAGCCTTCGGGATATTTCGTAACCAGTTAGGATGATGTCCACTAATCAGTGGCAGATAACTGTTCCTATCTGTTGGTTTGAAATAAATCGTGGTCACCAGAGATATGCCTTGTAGTCTAATATCCACGTCTAAAAAATGGATGTGTTCATTACTGTACTCATATTCCAGTTTGATGTTATTTATATTATTATTTAATTCTTCCAGAAATTGTAGCAGAGATGACTCGCTTCCTTCCCAGATGAAAAATATATCATCAATAAATCTCCTATTAAATAGTAGACCATCTTTCTTATTTGCAAAAACAACTTTATCCTCCCACTCTCCCATAAATAGATTAGCGATACTGGGAGCAAATCTTGCTCCCATCGCTACTCCCCTTTTCTGCGAGTAAAACTCTTGATTATAAAAATATATATAAAAAGTGCAGCGCAAACCATGTGAAATATAAAATATAATAAGTAAATTGGTAAAGTCCAAACAATTCGTGACGAAAAGAGGAAAATTTCTGTAGAACATTCAGTGAGACGAATGATTGAAGATCTTCACCACGTGAAAGAAAAACAGAGGTAGCAAGTATTAAAGCTTATCCCTCCACCAGTGTAGATGGCTATTCTCACCATAGATTAAGACCACTGGGTTAACAGATGGTCATTAGGGCATAAATAGAACAAGATGTGAAAGATGATGTATTTCTCCTATTGATGGTCTCAGCATGGATACCGGAACATGGGGACATGGAAGAAAAAACAACCATCTAAGAGCTTCCGCTTGATCACTGCTTTAATCAGATAGGCAATTGACAGGCTACTCACATTTCATCAGATGTTAACAGGCATGTACATATAAAGGACAGCTCACGGAGTTCACCAGGAAAGACACCGAGCGACGTGTAAGGCTCCAAAACCCCCGGACGCGTTGCGTGAAAACACTTCCTCAGCAGGGTGGAGTGTTTTCACGCAACGCGTCCGGGGGTTTTGGAGCGTTACACATCGCTCGGTGTCTTTCCTGGTGAACTCTGTGAGCTGTCCTTTATATGTACATGCCTGTTAACATCTGATAAAATGTGAGTAGCCTGTCAATTGCCTATCTAACTGTATTAGTTTCTGCATCTTTATTATGGAATAATTTGTAGTGATACATATTTTCCCATTCTTATATTATATAGCGATGTATTCTATTAGTGAATATAGAGCCTGCCAATCCGAGCAGGCTACATACAGTAGCCTGCTCGGATTGGCTTTGAAAATAAGAGATTAGAGGGCTGATGATGTTAAAGCCTCTGCCAATCCGAGCAGGCTTTGTATTTATTAATAGAATACATTGTTTACTGGGATTGGCTCAGAGGTGTACACTGTATGTAGCCGATGGTACATACAGTATTACCGCACATCCAGCGTAACTGGATAGGACATAGTGGAAGTGGGTAACTATGTAGTAGGGGTCATGGAGAACAGTGTTGATTGAGGAATTGGCTAGGAAAATGCAGATGAGTCCCCCTGACTGTAGATAAGAATCCGAGGGCTCATAGTATTTCCTGTGTATTGTGGTCAGTCAACTAAAGACTTTAACGCCTGTTGGAATAGAGATGATTATTGTGTATGCTCATGTGCCTACACTTAGGTCGGTGGCGAATTTGTGGTGGAATCCATGTTTTTTTAAATGGTGTTGCCTTGGAAGGGGGGTAGTCTTATATGGCGAGTATAGCCCAAAAGCTATGTTTTCAATTGAAAAATAGGGGGTCGTCTTATACGCCCAGTCACCTTATACGCCGGCAAATACGGTAACTGTCAACCCTTTGCTGTTAAACTGCCGTATGGAAATATATTTGCCTCTGGAACTAGCAATGAAAAAAACATTGAGACAAAAAGAAAAATGTGATAAACAGGAGTTTAATAATCAAAGCACAGCACTATTGTACCGTATAAACATGGTCGTTTTTTCAACAAAAGATGTAGCATTAAAGTATACATTTTTTAACTATGCTGGAAAAAATAAGGCTAGTCAGGGATGCGGATGTACCATAACTCATGACAGCCTTTCTGCAAAAAAAAAAAGGACTAAAGACAGAAATATGAACTGATATTATAATAACATTGTTATTAGTCTGCAGTGTCCTAGCTGCGATGGGTATACAGAATATATCTGTGTTCCTGTTTTGTAAAGACCTTACACAAATAACATTGAGGCCGGATTCACACCTATGCGAATTGGTTGCGGCTTAAACCGCATCTAATACGCAGAACATTTCTAAATACATTGTTTTCAATGAGGCTGGTTCACATATGTGCGATGCATTCACACTGCGCATTGCATTTAAAACGTGTGCGGATTTCATGCCTTGCGGTGCGGCTCAGGTGCGAATTCAGTCCCATAATCTTCTATGGGTACGCAGCTGATTCGCAGATGTGTTCAGTTCTCTTCAGGAATTTCTGTCATTCAGCTCAATACACTTCTCCCCCACTCTCCTCTCACCCAGAACTTCTCCCAGGTCTCCAAATTCGCAGCTAATCTGTTGAACACTTCCCTTATCTATCTGCAGAGATTACAGAGCTGAAATTCCCACCGCACAAGTGTGATTCCGGTCTAAAACATTACACAAGTTAAGTTAATGGAATGCATACATTTCAATATCTGCATCTATATTTGTGTTCACATCTGTATTTAAAGATTGATTTGTCTGACACACCCAGAAAGACCTTCTATTAAACTTTAACCAAAAATCAGTCAGTCTCAACAGCAAAACACCCAGGATCCTGCACACAGGGTACTTTATCCGGTCAACCTTGAGTCAAATACAGGTACTCTTTGGTTGAACATGGGCTGCTTTTGTTGGAAAGGAAACTGGTTGCCCTGCAAAAAAAGAAATAAAGTACAATAATAATAAAATTGGTAATAAAGAATTATTAGCAAAACAAGTGTAGCGCCCCCTTTACTTTAAGTGCGGGCACTAGTCTAAATTTAGCAAGAATGGGAGAGTTACCTTGCTCCCATTCACACAATTGTTAAGATGGTGACCCCTGTTATTTCAGAAGTGTTCTCTGGGCCAGTCTGCACTCTAGGGATGTGTCGTCATCCCTGGTCAGCAGTTGACGACAGAGGGGGTTCTTACAGAGCAAGCTTTCCCCAGCACCCAATTGGAGGAGTTTTCCCTTGCGGGGCATGCTGGGGAGGGATATATCTGTGACAGGTGTCATGTGCTCAAGGCAGTTCTGCGGGGTCCCAGTTCCAGGTGCGGCATCCACCTTCAGGGTGCGCACATCCATGGACCCCGCCAGCGTGGCCCACCTGGCCAAACTCACAGGCTATGCTGGACATCAACCGGAGGTCAAAGGGGACCCCAGTACTCTACTGGGTTCCCAGTTCTTTTGAGGAGAGATCCCAGGCTGGGTACCGTACGATTGGGGGATCGGCTTGAGGAGAACCCGGATGCAGGTTGTCCAACAGGGCTTGAACGAACCAATCGGGGATCTGGTGACCGTGGTGCTGACAGGTACACTTTGCTGTCACCCGGTAACCCATGCTAAAGGAAATTTACTGGGAGGATTCGCTCCGTTCACCCATCCAACTTACTGAAGAAATTGGTCGGTTACAAGGGCCCTAGAGCCAGGTCTGAGATAGAGAGACATGTTCCTCCCAGCGATCCGAAGTGACATCTCGGCTGCCAGGTTAGTGTGGGAAATCTGCCCGTGGGTACTTTACACACTCCACTCGGGAGTGGAGACGAGTTTAACTATTGCTATTGTCAAGGGCAGGCCTGCCCTGTTCACATCCAGGCCTGATACCACAAGGTTCTCTTATCCTTCCTTCATAAACTTTCCTTTCCTCAAACTGAAGATGATGTTTGCCTTGTTGGCTGCAAAATAAAAAAGGCATTGAAGGAAACTTTATTGACTGTCTGGACATTCGCTCATTACTCCACCACTGGCATTTCACCCCTGTGCCAATCCCAGTAATTAACCAGCGGCTCCTGCAGGGGTAGCACTACACAAGTATTTTTAAAGCGGATCTCCACCCTAAAGTGAAGATCCGCTGATCGGAACCCTCCCCCCCTCCGGCGTCACATTTGACGGGTAAAGACAGGTATCTGCACCCACTTCCGGCCCGCAGTCTCGGGCAAAAGACGGGCTTTTCCCGTTGTGTGCTGGGAACTCTCGGCTCCCAGCACACAGCAGGAGCCAATCGCCGGGCGCAGCGCGACTCGCGCATGCGCCGTAGGGAACCGGGCAGTGAAGCCGGAGCGCTTCACTTCCTGGTTCCCTCACCGTGGATGGAGGGGGGAGCAGCAGGGAGACGAGCGATCGCTCGTCCTCTGCTGCGGACGCCGCTGGACTCCAGGACAGGTAAGTGTCCTAATATTAAAAGTCAGCAGCTGCAGTATTTGTTGCTGCTGGCTTTTAATATTTTTTTTTGGTGAACCATCCGCTTTAAGAGTGTTTCCGCCATCTATTTTTATTAAATTGCCAACTAAATAACAAAAATCACAGTATATGACAACAGGATAGGTGTACTAACGTACCAATATAGAGTGGTAAATCTGGTGTTAATTGGTCAAATGAGATAACCAGTGAGTCCTTTGGATTTTCATGTGCCGATGTCAACTCCACAGTTGTAACAGATTTTGTGAAAGTAAAATTAAGTTTATTCCCAAGATAAGAAACCCCAGTAATCTGCAAATTTTTTATTTCATCAGTGACAACCGGGTCCAGGTCCAGGCTTTGTTTGTTGATTCTGAATGAAACAGAAGAATCATTATTAAAAAAAAAAAAAAAAACATAATATACTGCTTGTTTGCTTAAAGTGATTGTAAACCCACTTTTTGGACGTCTACCTATAGGAATGACAAATGGACAAAAAAAAAGTAAAGAAAAAAAAAAGGTTTAGTATTTATTTATTTTTTCTATTAAAGTGTCTTTTTTTTTAAAACACTATATTGTTTAGTTAAAAAAAAAAAAAAAATGATGTGTGGAAGCTAATTAGTTCCAGATTGTTATTAGAAACTGCAGCTGCCAAAGAAAGTCTTGACAACTTGCAGGGTGTGTACCTGTGCATGCTCCCAGCTGTGAAAGGTGGGGTGTAGGTTATCTTTACCAGTGGCGTAACCAGAGTCATGGGCGCCCGGGGCAGATTTTTTTTTC
Source organism: Rana kukunoris (assembly GCA_029574335.1). Lineage (NCBI taxonomy): Eukaryota > Metazoa > Chordata > Amphibia > Anura > Ranidae > Rana > Rana kukunoris. The sequence continues at coordinate 282,515,312 of CM056059.1, forward strand.
CGCCCCCCTTATATAAACATGATATCAGGGCTGCAGTGTGGAGCTCCCTATTAAGCTATGGACCGGGCTGGGCCAACACTCTACTCCAGCGGAGTCCCAGTCTCAGCCTGTGGTAGAGACAGGGTGTGCGCTGGGGAAGACTTGGGACAGGCAGCCTGTCCCAGGTCTTCCCCAGCGCACACCCTGCCTCTGCTAAACCATTTTCCCCCTGCATCACATCCCAGCGACACTTACTTGCTTGGCTGAACGGGAGTCCCTGCAGGCGCCGCCGACTGCAGATCGCGTCGCCATCTTGGAGCCTTCCGCAGCGCGTGCCGGTGTTATGCCAAACAGGGCATCCCCTGCATCCTTCCAGGCGTGCCCATGCCGGCCGCTGGGAGGTACCAGTGGGGAGCTGTGCGCTCAGTGGAGGAGCTGCTCAATATACTATCCGCAGAGCTGTCGGTCGCTGGTGCCCCCCTCAGCTCAGCGCCCGGGGCAGACGCACCCCCTGCCCCCCTGGTTGTTACGCCACTGATCTTTACCTTACCACAAGGCACCTTGCCTGGGACAACTGCTCTACAATTTGCTGACACCAGCTTGTTAACTGCTTGCCGAACAGTCGCCGCAGTTTTAGCCAATAGGGGGCACACCCCCCGCTCGTACCGGACTCCCATGCGCGTGCCCGGAGGGCACGATCGCCGCCGGGCACCCGCGATTGCTCGTTACAGGGAGAAATGCCAGACTGTCTGTTCATACAATGTATTAACAGCGATCAGTCATTTCCCCTAGTGAATCCACCCCCCCTACAGTTAGAACACACCCAGGGAACATACTTAACCCCTTCCTCGGCCCCTAGTGTCAACCCCTTCCCTGCCAGTGGCATTTTTATAGTAATCAATGCATTTTTATAGCACTGATTGGTATAAAAATGCCAACGGTCCCAAAAATGTGTCAAAAGTGTCCGAAGTGTCCGCCACAATGTCGCAGTACCGATAAAAATCGATGATCGCTGCCATTACTAGTAAAAAATAAAATATTAATAAAAATGCCATAAAACTATCCCCTATTTTGTAAACGCTATAACTTTTGCGCAAACCAATCAATAAATGCTTATTGCGATTTTTTTTTACGAAAAAAAAGGTAGAAGAATACGTATCGGCCTAAACTGAGGAAAAAAATTGTTTTTTTTTTATATATTTTTGGGGATATTTATTATGGTAATAGTAAAAAATATAATTTTTTTTCAAAATTGTCACTCTATTTTTTTTAAAAGCGCAAAAACTAAAAACTGCAGAGGTGATCAAATACCACCAAAAGAAAGCTCTATTTGTGGGAAAAAAGGACGCCAATTTTGTTTGGGAGCCACGTCGCACGACCGCGCAATTGTCAGTTAAAGCGACGCAGTGCCGAATCGCAAAAAGTGCTCTGGTCTTTGACCAGCAATATGGTCTGGGGCTTAAGTGGTTAAAGCAATAAAGTTTGGCCATTACCACACACACCAGCCTGTAATTGGATAGTGAAAGAGCAAATGCCCACTGATGATATCATTGCAGCATCTTCCTCTGCTAGGCTGAATCCTAATATTCAGAGGACTAGCAAGTACCTATATAAAGATGGACTGAGATGCTATTCATAAATGCATTTACATATATTTTATTGAATTCAAACTGCATTAAAAGCAATATTAAAGTAAACGTTTTAACTTTGCCATGTATTAAAGATTACAATAAGACTTTACTTGTAGGTCCCTCCTGAACCATGTAAAGCTGCAAGATTCAGAAGTTTGAAATATCATACCGGCAGATGAACTCACTCATGAACACGCAGTTCACTTTGCATTCCCTGCACACTGGCTGTCCTGTGATAACAGAGTAACAGAGAGAGGCATGCCACGATGGCGACTCCCTGCATGCGTGCCAGTGATGTCACCTCGACCCAACCACTTAAGTGGCCAGATATCACAATCCCAGAATTAAGACTGGGTGAAGATAGAAGTGTCGGGAGTGGTGACAGCTCAGTGTTGAAGGGCTTTGTTTGATAGGTAAGGCTTTCATAATGTTCTAATGTTTAGAGCATACTTGAACATTATGACATCAATCACCTTGGGGGCCCATTTAAAAAAAAATATATATATATATATTGAATGATTTTTTCTTGTACAATATTTCACCTTTGATAGATGAAAGTTAGAAGAATCACTTGCTGACTTCTTTTACATATTATGGACTTTTGCAGTTAGAGTGGTGCTTGAACATGTTATTGAATATGGGATGTTATTTCAGATTTTTCTGTGAGTGAACATGCTACAATATACTATCTGACTTGTTGCAAAGGAGAATTGATTGCTTGTAATGATTTTGCTCTACACATAAACATGTGAGTTGTGTAATTTGTCATCGAAGTTAAACCATAAGTGCCGGTTCACACTACCGCGACTTGGGTCCCAAGTTGTGCGGCATGAGAAATTCCATTGAAGTGAATGAGAGCCATCTTAGGCCACGTACACACGATCAGACTGGTCCGATGAAACTGGTCCGACTGACAGCTTTCATCGGACCAGGATGAAGTGGTCTGATGTGTGTGTACACACCATCGGACCAAAAATCCGATCATACCAGAACGCGGTGACATAGAACACAACGACGTGCTGAAAAAACGAAGTTCAATGCTTCCAAGCATGCGTCGACTTGATTCTGAGCATGCGCGGGTTTTTGGTCCGATGCTTTTGCATACTAACCATCGAATCTGTCCGACGGACAGGTGTCCGTCAGACAGATTTTAAAGCAAGTTTTAAAACTTTGGTCCGACGGACAACAGTCTGATAGGCCGTACACACCATCGAATGGTCTGATCGTGTGTGTACTCGGCCTTAATGTACACTACTGAAGTCGTTCTGACTTCAGAAAAGATTCCTGTACTACTTCAAGACGACTTCTAGGCAACTTGTAGGCAACTTGTACCTATTGATTTCAATTGAAGTTGCCTCCAAAGTCGGATCACTCTAATGCCGCGTACACATGGTCGTTTTTTGCGATGAAAAAAAACGACGTTTTCTGTGAAGTAAAAAAACGACGTTTTTGAAACGTCACTTTTCAAAGACAATTTTGCATACACACCATCGTTTTTTCACAAAAAGCAAGGTTACGTTCACCACTCTTTTCCATTGAAGCTCGCTTCATAACTAGCTTCTGGGCATGCGCGGGTTGAAAAACGTCGTTTTGAACGACGTTTTTGCTACACACGGTGACTTTTTGTGAAACAAAAAACTACGTTTTGAAAAACGACACAAAAAATTCAAGCATGTTGGAATTTTTTTTTGGTCGTTTTTTTGAAGACAAAAAACAACGTTTTGCCCACACACGATCAATTTAAATGACGTTTTAAAAAACGTCGTTTTTTTTTTCATCGCAAAAAACGACCGTGTGTACGCGGCATTAACTGAAGCAACTTTACAGGAAAAGAAGAGTTTACTCAGGCAAACCCCTCCCTCCCACAGAGCTGATTATTCTGTGATTGGCCACAGCCAAAGTCGCCTGTCCTGGAGGCAACTTTAAGTCGTGTTGTAAGTTGCTCCAAGTCGGGCTGAAGTTGCGCTGAAGTCACCTTGCAAGGTCGCACTGAAAGTCGGGTTGCCCCTGTCTGAACCGGCACTTAAAGCGGAGCTCCAGCCGCGAAACATTTTTTTTTTAAAGTCAGCAGCTACTAACAGTGTAGCTGCTGACTTTAAATAAGGACACTTACCTGTCCTAGGCGCCCGCACTGACGGCCCCCCCCCCGATGCCGGTCCCACGATCGCTCCGGGTCCCGCGCCGCCATTCACACTATGGGAAACAGGCAGTGAAGCCGTACGGCTTCACTGCCCGTTTCCTACTGCGCCTGCGTGAGTCTCACGCTGGCTTGTGAATGGACGGCTGCTCTCTGAGAACACACATATTTCCCAGAAAGCAGCGCGCCCCATTCACAAGGAGAAGGAAAAGAAGAAATCAAACCGCGGTGTGGAAGAGGCAGATTACGGACTTCCGCATAGCAAAAGCTATTTCGGGTGAGTATTTTTTTTTTTTTTTTCAGGTTTTTTTATTTTTATTTTTTTAAACAACATGGCAAAATGTTGTTTTGCTGGGTGGAGCTCTGCTTTAAGCACCAAAACAGAACCTCATATTAGCATAATATAAATACATAATACATAGGGGGCAGGCTTATATTATTTGTTATCACAAACCTGAAACCTGCATAACCAAAAAGTATAGCTTGCAGAAATCCTCCCATTCCTGTGAGAAAATTAACTGCTCCAGACCCATCAGAACATTCTGTCCAAATCTAAAAACAATAAATGTGATACAAAGTCAAGCATTGGGTAAGCATTCAGATTTTTGTTTACTAAAGAGAGGTCAGGTGGGCAGAAACCTAGACCTGGGTCAGTAATGTCACTTGCAGTAATGATATGGCTTTAATGACCCAAAGCTACTATTTTGTTGCAGCATGACATTCACCCAACAATATCTCACCTTAAATGGTTCTGTTATGTTTGCAAAGCATTTCTTTAATTGTGTTTGAGCAGCTTCGATCTGCTTTAATTCCATCAAACCAATTGAAAACATACTCTGAAAAAGAAAATATGTTATTATTTGAAATGCAAAAGAGAGAGTTTGGTCAGGGGGGCTTTAAATGAGGCCACTCACTATGTAGAGTAAGCATGTGGGATATAAAATGGAAAATTGTATACTCACCTTTCCGTAATTTTCCTTTCCTGACGCATCTTCATGGCAGCACACACTGGGTTGTGACTCCGCCCCCACAACCTGACAGGATTGGTTAGCTATAAATTTGATTAGGAGACACCCGGCATCATTCTCCGTAAATATCATCATTGAACAACAGGGTGGGCAGTTGTGTGCTGCCATGAAGATGCGTCAGGAAAGGAAAATTACGGAAAGGTGAGTATACAATTTTCCATTTTCCTGACGCATTCATGGCAGCACACACTGGGAAATAACTCGCCAGTCGGGAGGGTTCAATGCAAAGTATTTATTTCTTAGAGAGCAGAAGAATTGGCCCTGAAGATAGATCTGCCAAACTCAGCTGTAGCCAGAAGAGCTGCGTCCACTCTGTAGTGGGAGATGAAGGTATGCCTGGAGGACCAGGTTGCTGCCCTGCAGATGGTTTCTGACGAGACCCCGCAATATGCTGCCCAAGAGGTCACCACTGCCCTGGTTGAATGCGCTCTGATGCCTTCCGGAATCTCCCGCTGTTGAGTAGAGTATGCCCTTCCTATAGTCTTGACTAGCCAAGAGGCGATAGTCCGGGAAGTGGCTGCCTGACCCCGCCTGGCTCCGTGAGGTATAATCAAGAGGGTGTCCGTTGACCGAAGGTGGACGGTAGCCGACAGGTAGCTGGAAAGTGTAGACTTAATGTCCAAGGCATGAGGCTCACCAACTTCGTTAGTAAGGCATGGCAAGATGATGTCCTGACCATAGTGGAAGGCCGAGGTAACTTTAGGGAGGAAACGATCAGAAGGCCTCAACACCACCCTGTCGGGCAGGAAAACTAAATATGGTTCTTTAGACATGAGAGCCTGTAGCTCCGACACTCTCCTAGCTGAAGCTACAGCAATGAGGAAGGACAGTTTTAGGGTCAGGTCCCATAAGGAGATTGAGCTGAGTGGAAAAAAAGGAGGATTGGATAGTACTTCCAGAACCAGTGAAAGGTCCCAGGCCGGAAAGGATGGTCTTCTTGGGGGCCTGATCTTTATACAGGCTTGCACGAACTGGGTGATTAAAGGGTACAGGGCCCATCTGGTGCCAGTCTTTGCAGACAGAGCGGAGATCTGTACCTTTAGGGTGCTAGAGCCTAGACCCTTGTCGACTCCCATTTGTAGGAACTCCAGGACCTGGGAAGGCTCTGGCGAGATAGGATTCCAACCTTTAAGTTGTGCCAAGTGGGAGAACTTTTCCCAAATTCTGGTATAAACAGTGTTAGTGGAAACCTTCCTTGCTTGCATCAAAGTTGCTATGACTGACTGGGAACATCCCTGTTCCCTTAATCTAGCCCTCTCAACCTCCAGGCTGTCAAGTGGAGCCTGTCGGGGGCTGGATGGAGGAACCGACCTTGGTGTAGGAGGTCTGGTGATGCTGGAAGATGGATTGGAGGTCGGGTATTGAGTTGTAAGAGAGTTGTGAACCACGGCCTCCTTGGCCAAAACGGTATTACCGCAATTACTGTCGCTGATGATCTCCGGAGTCGGCATAGGAATCTCGCTATCAGGGGAGTCAGGGGAAAGACGTACCCCAGGTTGAAGTCCCATGGGTGGAGAAGGCAATCTGTCCCTTCCGCTGTCGGAAATGGCACTCTGGATAGAAATCTTGAGCACTTGGTATTGGCTGGTGTTGCTGCTAGGTCGATCTCTGGGACCCCCCAGGCCTCCGTCAGAATAGAGAACTCCCGGAGGTTCAAGGACCACTCGTTGTTTGACCAAAGTTCCCTGCTTAGAAAGTCGGCTAGTGTATTCTGAGCCGCTGGAACGTAAACCGCCCGCAGATCCGATAGATGTGCTTGGGCCCACTTCATTATGGGGAGAACCTCCTCCAATAATGTGCGGCTTCGGGTACCGCCTTGCCTCTGGATATAGGCCACCGCCACCCTGTTGTCCATCCGGATTAGGACGGACTTCCCTTGCAGAAGAGGCGCAAACGCTAAGAGGGCTTGGAACGCTGCCCGAAGCTCCAGAATATTTGAGACCACTCCCCGAGCAGGAAAGTGCCACCGTCCCTGGGCCGTCTGATCCTGGTAGTGAGCTCCCCAGCCCTTCTCGCTGGCATCTGATGTCACGACCTCCGGACTCGGAGGAGCTATAAGTCTGAATCTCCTGAGATTGGAAGGCTGAGTCCACCAAAGAAGATTGAGACGCACCTGGCTGGGGATATTGATGGGTTGGTGCATTGAGGCTCCATCCCATTGTCTGAGAAGGGTGTTTTGTAAGGATCTCATTTGCCACTGGGACCACTGGATCATAGGTATGGTTGAAGACATAGAGCCCAGCATGCTGAGGCAGGTTCTGGCTGACTTGGATCCAGAGGATAGTAGACTTCGTACCTTCCGAGCTAGGGGTTGCACCTTTTCTAGGGGCAGTTGCACCCTGTTCTGTTTCGTGTCCATCTCTGCTCCGAGGAATGTCATCAATTGTAAAGGTGGGAGGCTGCTCTTCTGCCAATTGATTAACCACCCGAAGTTCTGAAGGGTTGTGATTAGGATCTTCCGCTGGAGGAGGAGAGTCTCTCGATTTGCTGCCAGGAGCAGTATGTCGTCCAAGTAATGATGAACCCGCAAGCCCCTCTTCCTGAGGAGTGCTATGAGCGGGAGGAGGACTTTTGTGAACGTCCTGGGTGCTGAAGAGATGCCGAAGGGTAGGCATCGGAACTGAAAGTGGTGCTGGCTGATGGAAAAGCGCAGGTATTTCTGAAAGGCTGGGTGGATTGGCACGTGAAGGTAAGCGTCCGACAGGTCGACAGACAGCATCCAATCTCCTAGGTTCACTGCTAGAAGGATAGACTGGAGACTCTCCATCTTGAAAGCCTCTATCTGGATTCTCTTGTTGAGGCGTTTGAGGTCCAATACGGGGCGAAGATCCCCTGATTTTTTTCGCACCAAAAATAGAGGGGAATAAAAACCCCTGCCCCTTTGGTGAGAAGGAACTTCCACGACTGCTTCCTTTCGGATTAGATCTGAGACATATTGAATGAGAAGTTTTCGCTTGTGCAGGGAGGAAGGAATTTTGGTGGGTTGGAAGACCCTGTGAGGCAATGCCCCCATGAAGTTCCATCTGTGGCCTAGTTTGATCGTGGAAAGGGCCCATGGGTCTTCTATGTGCTCTGACCAAACTTGCGCGAATTTCCTGAGCCTGGCGCCCACCTGAGCTGGGTGGGCAGGCAAGCTTTCAAAGGGACTTTTGCTGATCTCCTGTGGAAATGGCCTTGGTCTTCTGAGCCCGAGCAAAGGGGGGGCGAGTAGTTCTCCTATCTCTTCTGAATTCCCTGCCTGGACGATAGGCTCTGGCTTCTCTGTATCTATCAGGCAGATTATGCCTGAAGGTAGGTCCCCTCTGGGGCTTAGGCCTCCTGTCAGAGGGGATAAGCCCTGACTTTCCTCCCGTAACTTTGGAGATCGCCGAGTCTAATTTTGCGCCGAACAGGTTTATGCCATCATATGGTATTTTACACCAATTGGTTTTAGAGGTCGCGTCGGCGACCCAGGGTTTCAGCCATAGGGCTCTGCGGGCCATTACCGAAGCAAACATGGAACGAGCCGAGGAACGGATGACATCTACTGAGGCTCCTGCCACAAAGTCTCCCGCTAGCCTGATCTCTTGTAAAGACGATATCACTTCCTCCAGGTCGGTGCCCTCTAGGAGAGACTTCTCTGCGTTGGCTGCCCATGTGGACATGGCTCTGGCAACAGCAGCCGTGGCAATAGCTGGTCTACATGCTCCCCCTGCTGAAGAGTAAGCTTTCTTCAACTCCAAGTCCATCCTGCGGTCAAGAACGTCTCGGAACGAGACTGCGTCCTCTATTGGTAGAGTGACATGTCGGGCGAGCCGCATCAGGGACGAGTCCACAACCGGAGGGTTGATAAGGGAAGAAACTTTAGACTCCATTAGAGGGTATAGCTTGGCGAGTTTATTAGAGAGACCAGGTCGTTTATCAGGTTTTTCCCACTCATCTTTAATGAGATCCTCCAATTCCTCTATGAAGGGAAACAGTTCGGGATCCTTCCTTAATTCAGGAAAATACTTCCCAATCTTTGGTTCTGCTACGGGTTCCTCCCAGCCTATGGTCTCTTTAACAGAGCGTGCAAAGGGTTCAACTAGGCTGAAGTCAAATCCCGATCTCATCTCATGCTCTTCATGATCGGATAGGTTCCCCGCTAGCTGGGCGTAAGGGCCGAAAGCTGATGAGGTGCCAGGGGTGGGATCGTCACTGGCCGTAGGGACCAAAGTCCAGTTTGATTCTCGTACCGGCTCTTGAGCCATGTCTTTAGCTATCCTGGCGTCCGCCTCTGTCTCTCCCACTGCCTCTTTAAGACAGGTGCGACAGGCTAATTTCCCTGGCAATGCAATAGCACCGCACACCCAGCAGGCATTAGCCGCAGGACGGGTATGGTGGCGTTCACGGTGCAATGAGGGGGACCGTCTCCGGTAAAACCTGCTGTGGCGAGATCGGCTGCGGCGTGATCGGCTATGTCTAGACCGATGGTAGCGGGAGGAAGATCTTGATCGGCTTCTGCGGGACCTCCTGCTTGATGTATGCCTGGATCTCTCCCTGCGCTGTGGGCTTGCATCTCTGGGCCTGGTGGGACTGCAAGAAAAAAAGCAGTGCTTAGTGGCCGGCTCTCTTTTTGTCTCTTCAGTACTTACCCCTATGACGGCCTCCATACCTCGTTTGTTGGCAGTGGTCTGCTAGGGCAGTGGGCTCCATGAAGTGTACTGACACAGTTTTAGAAGCAGCAGCTGGAGGAGGCAAAAGGGTGGAAAAGGGTTAGAAAAAGGTGAGGGAAAGAACTGTTCCCAAGAGGGGGAAGGTACTCAGTCACCTAGGGCGAAAATTCCAGAAGAATTGGGGCAAAGCAGCAGCCTTGAGAGGCAAAAGGAAAAAAAAGAGCTGTTTAAATCTGGCGCCGCCATCGCGGCGCTGATGACGTCATCGCGCATGCGCAGAAGCGCCGCGCGCGGCCCGTCGCCATTTTGGATGAGGGCAGAAGAGACTGCCGACCTCATAGCTCCGCTGCGCGCATGCGCAGAGCGGCCAGGGGGGGCGCGGCGGAGCAGAGAGACGTGGGACAGCAGAGCCCAGCAAGCCTGCTGATTTAAAAAGGTGAGAGCGAGGGAGAAAAAAAAAAAGGTTTAAAGTTGAAAAGTAATGTGTGCAAAATAGCCAGCCAAGGAGATATATGGCCACCAGACCTTAGGGGAGCCATGCCAAATATAAGCTCATTTAGAGCTTGTGTAGAGCCAGGTATTGCCGGGATTTAACCCCTGAGACCACCAGAGCGGGGCTCCCCCCATAAAGCTCCTTTAGAGACTGTACAGGGGGGACTTCCAAACAGGAGAGGCTGAACCTGCTGGGGCGATAGCGGTAGGAGACAAGCTGTACGTCCATGTCCTGTTCAGGTGAGGATAAAAAAAGAGAATGATGCCGGGTGTCTCCTAATCAAATTTATAGCTAACCAATCCTGTCAGGTTGTGGGGGCGGAGTCACAACCCAGTGTGTGCTGCCATGAATGCGTCAGGAAAACACAGTATTGCTTATATGGGTTACGACAAAACATGAAATGTAATTTAAAATGCAATACCCCTAAAATTAGTCATTAAATATACATTTTACTGATGTACACTGAAAGCAGATCTGGATTCTTTCTAAGCAGTAAGCTCCCACTGTTCCGTTGTCTTATTTCTGAGCAGAAATATTCAGATACTCATCTATCAGCTGTTCCAGGATCCCACTGACTCCTGCATTGAAACAGAGCCACGGTGGATATTTGTGTGGCCAATATCAATAGGTAAAGTCATTGAATGCCTGTTTGGGCAGTTTGGCAGGAGATTGAATGCATTTGTGTCTGAGATCTTGCCAACATATTATCAAAAACTTCATGGCACAGGCCAGTGGCAACTGGCGTTATATTTTTTTGGGGTGCAATGTCGCTACCCCCCCCCCCCCCGGCAGTCGATCTGCCCCTGCACTTACCCCATCTAGGTTGCGGGCTTCCTCCTCCTCCTCCATTAGGATTGATATTCCTCTCGGAAAATCGGGTCTCGGGACCCGCTTTCTGAGCCGGAATTTGCCAGGAGGAGAATCAGGAGGACAATAGAAAATGTTAATTCACTATTGTCACACAACTGGGTGGGTTCGGGGCGCAGAACCTTTGTTTTTAAGCCAAATAGAGCCCCAGGCTCTCATCAAGTGCTTCTAAGAAAAAAAGAACTCTGATGGGATTAGGGGGGCAACTATACCTGTTCTGTGTTCTAAATACTATGGGGTTGATGTATTAAAAGTGAAGAGTGCCATATCTGGTGCAACTCTGCATAGAAAGCCATCAGCTTGTAGGTTTTTTGTCAAAGCTTAATTGAACAAGCTGAAGTTAGAAGCCGATTGGCTACCATGCACAGCTGCACCAGATGTTGCACTCTCCAGTTTTAGTAATCAATCCCTATGACTTTGTAATAATCTCATACAGTTATGAGAATATAATTTTTGGTTATCTTTTACCTACAATTATTAAAGGGGTGTTCCAGCCCTTTTTAATGTTCATTAAAAGTCAGCAGCTACAAAAAGTGTAGCTGCTGGCTTTTAATAAACAGACACGTACCTTGTCCATGGTTCCAGCGACGTGCCGGCCAGGTCTCCGCTCCTCTCCCACCCTCCCCGGCCGGCGTCTTCATTACAACTGTGGGCACCCGGCCGTGACAGCCTTCGGCTTCACGGCCGGGCACCCACTGCGCATGCGCGATCTGCACTGCGCATACGCGAACGGCGCTACGCCATCCCATTGGACAGGCGATCTCCTGGGACCTGGACTTGTCCCAGGTGAACGCCTACAGGGAGGGGCTGAAGTTAGGCGATTAAGCTTAATCGCCTAACCAGCCCCTCGACAGGAAGTCCCACTCCTCCTGAAGCCCCCACTCCCCCCCCAAAAAAAATTACATGCCAAATGTGGCATGTAAGGCGGTGAGGAGTGGGTTAAGCGGAAGTTCAATTTTTGGGTGGAACTCTGCTTTAAAGCGACGCGAAGGACCTACGGGGCTGGGTGGGCTAGGCCCCCTCACTCCCTCATAGGGGGAGTCCCTCTGCCCCGTAGGGGTCCCGTTGGGCCCCAGTTGGGCTCCCAAGAGGAGCAGGTAGGGCGGGGTGAGTGGGAGGCCCCCCCTCACACCCGCCATTGCCACCAGGGGCATGGAGAAGGATGGCGATTGCCTCCGGGGGGAGGGTCTGCCTACTCCCAACTCCTGCAGTCCAGCTCCTCTCTCTCGAGTTCACGCACAAAACTACACTTAAAAAAAAAAAAAAAAGTATAACAAAAAATATAAAAATAAAGCAGTGATCAGTGTAGAAAAGCACAGATAACCAATGTAAAGCAAACTATTATTACCCATGTCATAGCAGGGCCATCAGGGTCTGTTACTAACTCATAGATTGAAAGGTCATTTCTGCGTTGTTCAGGAGTCATTTGAAACATCAGAGGGTAACCAAGCAGGACTACATCCGCCTGTTTCACCTTCTCACCTGCAAAAACATATGCACATGATATAAAAATACTGCATTATAAATAATATGTTAGAGTGTATGTACACTTTTATATAATATTCTCTTAAAGCCCCCACCTATCTAATTGATTTCACGACTAGATGTTTTTGTAATGAACCAGACAATACAACATAATTAATCATATGTATAATTTATATAAGTTTTTATTTATTTTAGAGACCGCTCCAGTTTTATTCCTGAAGAATCCTATTTTTGTTATCCGTAAAAGCAGGTTCTCTATTTTTCACGTTGAGATTCATGACAGTTTTCTCGACAAGAAACCATACACACGAACGGTTTTCTATAAAAAGCTCTGCCAGCAGTTTTCTTGCCGAGAAAAAACGTGCATGTGTACCAGGCTTTTGGATAATTTCAGGTGAACTGATCGTACAATTGCTTCAAAAGTGGTATTTTTCATCCAATTTTCTGATCGTGTGTACTAGGCTTAACCTCCCTGGCGGTGTTCCCGAGTCTGACTCGGGGTTAGATTTCTGTGCTACGATCGGTAACCCCGAGTCAGACTCGGGCTCGCCTCGCAGCATCCACAGAGACAGTTTACTTACCTTCTCCGTGGATCCAGCGATGCATCCGCGCTGTGTGAGCGAGCGGGTGCTCGCTCGATTCACACAGCGTCCCCGCGCGCCGCCGATCTCCGTTCCCTGCGACTTTACGACGCACGGGGACGGAGAACGGCGCCAAATTCAAAAATGTAAACAAACACTATACATACAGTACACTGTAATCTTATAGATTACAGTACTGTATGTAAAAAATACACACCCCCCATGTCCCTAGTGGTCTGCCCTGTGCACTACATGTCATTTTATATAATAAAAAATGTTCTTTCTCCCTGCAAACTGTAGATTGCCCATAGCAACCAAAAGTGTCCCTTTATGGCAAAAATTGTTTTAGAGCAGCTAAAAAACAGCGATAATAAATCAGAATCACTTGCAGAATTTAGCGATAGCGATTTGTGCGGAAATACGTCATAAAAAAAAAATAATGACAGCAAAAATTCTGCAACTGAGCAAATTTCAGTGATATTTATTTGATTACACTATTGAATAATTTTTATTATAATTATATTATTATTTGTTATAATTTTTTATAATTATTTATTATATTATAATTTTTAATAAAAAAAAAAAATCATACCCGGGATGCCTATTAGACTCTTGTTTGGATAGATTTAAGTGAGTTATTCCTAAGAATTACAAGCCTACAGTATAAAACGCCAAATTTCCTTGCAAATAATGGTACCGCTTTCAGCACCTAAAATCTGAAAGAATCATACCGCCAGGGAGGTTAAAGGCATTAACAACAATAGTCTTATTTGTAAAAACATCATTCTCTTTCTTTGCAAGCTTTATGCAGTTACACATACCACATTCACATGCTTTGTCACAGTGTATCTGACACGGCATCAATTACCTACAAAATATTTGTCATATTCAGGGTGGTAGTTGACTTCGGTATCAAAAGGCAGTTTGAGTTTATGTGCCACATCCTTCCATGTTTCTGGGACCTGATATTGTAAATCAGTAGCAAGGTCTATGGAAAAGTTCAAACTGTTAAAAAAAAAAAAAAAACATTTAAATTGGTTATATTTTACGTTACGATAATATATATATATATATATATATATCTATGTTGAGGGCATGAGGCCTGTTATGGTTCAGTAGAGGGGGGCCTGCCAGGTTGCGTGCTAGGATAAGGGTCTGGTATGAATTTTGGGGGGGACCCCCCGCGCCATTTTTTTTCAGGCTCAGGCAAACCCACCCTTTGAAGCCTGTTATGGCATACTTGTGGGGTACAGTATTGTGCACCAAATCAACACACCTTTTGTGCAGCAATGCACCACAACCTTATTCTCTCTATTGCCATTAAAAGTTAGGCAATCCAATCCTCCAATTTAAAGTTTCAGGCAAGTCAAGGGATAGGCAAAAGGTTATACATGTGGAAGTATTAGGGCGGTGATCAGGTTCTGCAGGAAAAAAAGTAGTGGTCGGACCACAATATTGACAGGCTTCTTCTGACAATCGCATGCTATACAGCCACAGCGCGCACATGAGGTAGCTAAGTTGTTGACAAAGCCTTCCTCCTCCCATGTGGATGGTGCAGGGGGTGGATCATAGCCATGTAAAAATTCATAATTTCAGATGATGAGAATGAGAATGAGGAAGAGAGCGCCAGGACTACAGAGGAAGGAGCCATCAGGCAGAAAGCTGCAAGATGCAGTGATGTTTCTGCAGCTGCAGCTTACTGCCAAGTTGGCTCCAGCAATGACAAATATAGGGATGACAGCAAGGATGGGGGAGGCGGGGGGGTTTGCCCTTCGGCACTTTAGGGGAACCCTGCAGATAGGGTTGTCCCGATACCGATACCAGTATCGGTATCGGTACCGATACCGAGTATTTGCGGGAGTACTTGTACTCCCGCAAATACCCCTGATACCGAAATAGAATACTTCCCCCCCTGCCGCCGCATCAAAAGCCGCCGCATCGAGAGCCGCCGCATGGGTTAAACAGCGTGCGGGAACATCACAGCTTTCATTTGAATAGCTGTAGTGTTCCCGCGCGTATAGACACTCCCCCCTTGCTCGGGATTGGATGGGTGATCGTGATCTGTCCAATCCCGAGCAAGGGGGAGTGTCTATACGCGCGGGCAAAACAGCTATTCAAATGAATGCTGTGATTTTCTCCATGCGGCGGGGCGGCGGCAAAGGTATGGGGGAAATGGCTGGAGGGACATGGCTGAAGGGACATGGCTGCATATGTGAGGGACATGGCTAGAGGGACATAGCTGAAGGGACATGGCTGCATATGTGAGGGACATGGCTAGAGGGACATGGCTGAAGGGACATGGCTGCATATGTGAGGGACATGGCTGAAGGGACATGGCTGCATATGTGAGGGACATGGCTGAAGGGACATGGCTGCATATGTGAGGGACATGGCTGAAGGGACATGGCTGAAGGGACATGGCTGCATATATGAGGGACATGGCTGGAGGGACATGGCTGGAGGGACATGGCTGCATATGTGGGGGACATGGCTGCATTTGGGGACACATTTTAAAAAAGTATCGGTATTCGGTATCGGTGACTACTTGAAAAAAAGTATCGGTACTTGTACTCGGTCCTAAAAAAGTGGTATCGGGACAACCCTACTTGCAGAGGATTGGAGGGAGCAGCCCTGTTGCATTATGCAGAGCTGCTGACAGCTCTGTTGCATTATGCAGCCCTGCCTGCAGTTTATCATCCATGGAAAAAATCACCAGCCACTTGAGAAGCACATGCCTGAGAAGACACATAAATATGCACCACAAATTTTAGTGGGAGCAATATCCAAATGATATTGATAGGCAACAGAAGGCCCACACTCCTCCCACCTGTTCCTCACCTCCCACCTCCACAAGATTCGCTATATACATCCCCTCCAAAATCTACAGCCTCTAGCGATAGGGAGTGAATTCTCACAAGGGGTTTTTAGAGGCTTACCTTATACCACATTAGGTAGGGGGAAGAGGGTCAGCATTGGGCCATGCTGATTAGGGTCATGTGTAGACTTGAACCTCTCCATAAGTTTTCCAACACCCACCCCACCATATTTAGAAGCATCCTTGAGAACGAAGGTGTCTCAACTGCTGAAGCGGAAGGAAATCAAATGTCCCCTAATCACTCTCATGCTTAGCATCTCAATGCCAGCTTGGCAAAACTTCTGACTTTGCAGCTGCTCCCATGGAGTTGGTCCCCTTCCAAGAGTTTATGGCCTGTGCTACACAACAGTGGTGGATATATAGCAAACATTATTTTGCCCTGGTTGCCCTTACTGCACTCCATTGGCATGGGGAAGGTAATGCGTCTGTGTTTCTAGGCAGTGTTAACATGATCACGGGCATGTGACACAGCAAGCAGGGGTGCTATATATCCTTCAACAAACTTGGTGTTGGTGACTGCACAAGAACCTCCACTTCCTCCCCCTCGTTGATCTTATCCTCTGACTTCTGAGAACCACCAATCTCCCTCATGCAATGACCCAGGCAAAACACCATACTGTTTAGCAGCTGGTATGCCTGGGGGGCAGAAGCCACATTGGATCAGAGATTATGGTAGCTCTATGGGGCCAGGACAAGAGCTGGCTGACCTACGTTTGGATTCCCATACATTGAACAAAATGCAACACTTAGTGGAAGTGCTGTGGAGAAACCTGTTGGCTGCATTTTCTGATAGTGACAGGATCCCCTCTCATTCCCAATGTGGCTTCAACCCTCACATTTGTAAAAGGTGCCGTAGCAGTGGCTGCTAAGAAATGCTTATAAGACTTGTTCTAACCATAGGGGACAAGGCTAACTTTAGACTACACTTACAGGCAGTTCCTCAATCACATGATTGCAGAGCACTTGGGATGTAGTACTGATGTTGATACTTTTCAAAGTGAGACCCCATGGACTATTGGGTGTCTATCAAGACTTGACCACTGGACAGAACTTGCGTGGGCACAATGAAGCTTCTGGCCTGCTCTGCCATGGCCTTCAGCAAAGCAGGAGTTTGTTTTTACTTAAATCCACCTGTCCTCCGATTCTGTGGACTTATTTGCTTTAATAAAAGCAAAACCATCCTGACAATAAATACATAACCCCTGCTCTGCTGCTGATGTTACCAACTGAATTTGTCATTGTCATTTGGTACCTTGCAGCATTAGCAGCATTTGCCACATCTTCTGGGCCGCCACCATTACCAGTCCCTGCCACCTCTCTTGCCCTGTCACCATTATCTGCTAATACCACATCTCTTCTGGCCTGCCACCATTACCAGCTCCTGTCACTTCAACGGGCCTACTAACAATACCAACTCCTGCCACGTAGCCCGACATCTCTTCCAGCTAATGTTTACCACTATTACCAAATCCTGACTCCTCTCTTAGTCTCTTGTAGTGCTCAGGTACTGGATATGTGTCACACATCTCTGCATATGGGCTTCAGCCCATCAAAATTTGTTGTTTACTTCTGGGTAAATTGTGCAATGTGCTTCAAAGTGTTCAGTCTATTCAATTGCAAAGGTTACACATTCCACTGTAAAGGTGCACACACTGTTTCTGCAGCTGGGCTTCAGCTGCCATTCATGTGTTCTTTCCTGCAGAGGAAATCCTGTATTGTGCCTCAAAGTCTTGTCCTATTTTGGTGTTCCAGTGCAGTAAAAGTGCCACAAAAGGTTTCCGCAGCTGGATAGCAGCTGTCAAATAACTAATGTTGGCTGCTTGGAGCAAAGCATGCTTTTTGTCTCCAAGTTTGCATCGAATTTCAGTGCTCCAAAATATTTGTGTATAAGGTCTTTCAGATATTACACTAAGTTTATTTCAAGAAAAAAAAAAACTACCTCTAATGTCACTCTTATATTGCTGCCTAACCAAGGTGTTTACATACTGTCAAGTGACTGTACAAGATGTGTGGCTATTGTAAAATAATACACTCTATTTTTTTTTTTTATTGAGGATACAACCAGTGTCGTGTTTATTTTAGAATAACACCTGCCTTGTCTCTCCTTCTTACATTGTGGGCCAACCAAGGTGCTTAAAATCTGTCCAACCATTGTAAAATACTGTATGTATGGCTATTGTCTTCTCCTTTTCAAGATACAACCTGCCTCATCTGTCCTTCTTACCCTGAAGCCTAAATAAGCTGCTTGCATGTTGTCCAGCCACTGTAAAATTTGTATGGCTATTGTCTCTGAAGTAATACACTCTAATTAAAATTTTAGGTGTGGGGATTAGATTCATAGTAAAGGCATTTTCTGCAATTAAAACTGGCTGTTTTTTCAGCATTACAAAATACAAAACATACAGGCATCCAACAAAGTAAATTAATGAGCTAAAGCAAACTTCTGCTCATCTTAATGCAGTGCTGTTTTCATGTTCTCATTGTTAGTTTTTGCTTTTAAGTAGCTGTAATACTTCTCTGATCTCCACACTTTCTGGTTGTCTGGCTCCTTATGAAAAAACTCATGGCAGATTTTCACTGTGGTCTAAGCTGTGTGTCTAAAACTCCTCAGAACCAATCAGATTAATTTTAAAAACAAAACACTGCCCTGGATTTGTTTGTTTTTGTTCTGTGTTTCTTCTCTACTTCACAGAAACATGAAATCATTTTAAAAACGAAAGTGAAACTAGAGGCACATTATATGATTGATTTTTATCTATTTTTAATCATTTTTAAAATGAATCAGTCTCTATACCCTGTAAACAGTAATTTCAGCAAAAAAAAATGTTTTCCTTTAGTGACCCTTTAACTAAGTTCAAATAATTCCCTTGTTCCAGGCAATTTTTTTTTTCTCTCAATACAACAAGATCCTATGGGATCCTATGGCATTTGTGGAAGCCTTTAGTTTTTCAGCCCACTGTGTCTCTCTTGGAAGTGACATGCAAATGCGCTCCCGAACACAGCTTGGACTAGTTACACCTTTCAGTGAACCTGTCAGGGAAACACCAAAACATGGCCCATGGGATTGGCAATCCACCCAAATCTTATACGAATTTCAAGTGAAACCAGATCCAGAAACCTTGTCTCTCCCTCTTACATTGTGAACTGGATCTGAACAAGGTGCTTACATACTGTCCAGCCACTGTACAATATGTGTGGCTATTGTCTTTTGAAATACTGCACATCACTTGACTACTAGCATTTTTAAAGGACCAGAATGGATTATCATGGTTCAAAATGTTTGGATTCAACTAACTTTTTTTGAACCAAACCAAAGGCACATAGTCTCATCCCTAATTAAATTATAAAATAATTACTTAATTAGGGATTAATTTACAGAGTTTTTAGAACAATAACAGGTTTATTTAATAAGGCATAATACTGAACAAATGTCAAGGCAATGCCTTTAGAAAGAAGTACCTGATCTGAGCAATAGCGTTTGTATAGGCAGAGTTATCAACACCCGCATGATATTCATCTGGAGGCATCACACCTGTGCCAAGAAGGAGATAAATGTCACTGTAAAGCTGATGACTAGTCACTTACACTTACACCTACAGAGGGCGGTATCCCTTGTTCATGCCTCCCTGTTGGTAACTGGTGGGAGTTGCAGCTCTTCTATTTCCATTTTTTTACTAGAACAATGCAACTAGGTCACATTAGGTGTTGGTAGTGGTGCGCTTGGAATGGCCGATTAATGGGGGGAACAGCCCCTGTCATCAGCAGCAAGGAGGATTGCACAGGGTCTTTTCACATATTAGGAAAAAGGAAAACCTCTCCAAAATCAAACATGTCAAAATAATATATAAAATGGCTGTTAACCGTAGACTGTTTTATACACTACACATATGAAGTATGTTTACATACATATAGGATGACATATGGCATGAGCCATTATCGCTACCTCACTTCATAGAGAAACATATCGGTTAATGACTTGTAATTGGGTCTTTTATTTGATTGTTCTCCAAATATGGAAATGGTAACCAGAAGAAGAAAGTTATAAATTACACATTTCCTCGCTGTCAATGGATATTTGGAACCATAGCGAAGTCCTCTAGCGTTCTCTGCATACAACCATTTATAGAAGGTTGAAAGATGAAATGCAACCATCCCTTACCCACTTCCTGGCACTGCACACAGAAAGGAGGAACACTGAATATACCTACAGGAAATGTACAATATATAGTGGAGATATCACAATATTTCTGAGCTAGTTTGTCAAGAAGGTTGTTCAATACCATGCTGTTGGTAAAATCTGTTCTTTCATTTAAAGGAAACCTGTGCGGAGAGAAATTTGGATACTGCCACTGAAGACCCACTTCTGAAAATGTCAGTTATTTGGCTGCCTCTTGTTTTTAACCACTAAGTGTCCGCGCTATAGCCAAATGATGGCCACAGCACGGACCCCAATTGCCGGGAGGCCGTCAATAGACGTCCTCCCCTTCACGTGCGCTGTGATCACTGAGTCACTGAGACCGGGTGATCACAGATCAGATCCCGGCCCCTTACCACATGGTCATCTGTTAGCCAATGACAGCTGATCACATGATGTAAACAAAATCTCGGTAATCGTTTTGTGTGCAAGGGACATCGGATGCACATCTGCCTCATCTGTGCAATACATACCCCCTGCCAGTGCCACCTGCCATTGCCACCTGTCAGTGCCCACCAGTGCCACCCTTCAATGCCCACAAGGGCCACCTATCAATGCCCACAAGTGCCACCTATCAATGCCCACCAGTGGTTACAACCAGTGCCTCATCAGTGCCAGCTAGCAATGCTGCCTATCAGTGTAACCTACCAGTACTGATCAGTGCCCATTATTGCCACCCATCAGTGCCCATTACTGCCACCCATCAGTGCCCATAACTGCCACAAATCAGTGCCACCTATTAATGCCACTTCTCAGTGCCCACCAGTGCCACCTATCAATGCCCTTCAGTGTCACCTCTCAGTGCACACCAGTGCCGCCCATCAGTGCAGCCCATCAGCGTACATCAATGAAGGAGAAAAATTACCTCTTTGCAAAATGTTATAACAAAAAAAAAAAAAAAAAAACAGAGGTGATCAAATACCACCAAAAGAAAGCTCTATTTGTGGGGGGGGGGGGGGGGATATGTAATTTGGGCACAGTGTTGTATGACTGCGCAAATGTTATTCAAAGTGCATCAGTGCTAAAAGCTGAGAATTGGTCTGGGCAGGAGGGGGGTTTAAGTGCCCAGTAAGCAAGTGGTTAATAATCTAAATCACAGACCAGTAACAAACATACAGCACAAAGTCAGAGAGAGCTAAAACTTTCTGATCTGCATTTTTTGTTTTAGTCCATAGTACAGAAAGTTTGGAAGAACTACATTTTCAAAAGGAGAGGTCAGCAGAACAGTCTTTATATTTCTCTCAGTACAAGCTCAGTGATCCGTACTTGGGATCAGTATTATTTGTGTGTAGTTAATAACGTGTCTTAA
This sequence comes from Rana kukunoris, assembly GCA_029574335.1. Classification (NCBI taxonomy): domain Eukaryota; kingdom Metazoa; phylum Chordata; class Amphibia; order Anura; family Ranidae; genus Rana; species Rana kukunoris. Next base: position 282,536,526 of record CM056059.1, read on the forward strand.
ATCATCATACAGCATATTTACCAAAATAGCAAGCATGTTCGAAGTTCAGATAAACTGAACTCAAAAATGAAGTGGGTGACAGCACATTATTTAAACTGACTTGCTTTACAGTTTTTCATTAACCCTCAGTGCAGACTGTTGGATCACAGAGCAATCTGTTAATTTGTAAGCTCAGACGAGTTTACAATACTTTCATTGAAGAGAATGTCACTTTGTCTTTATGCATTTACAGTTAATGTAGTATTAGCACCCAGTGACTTATGTAGACACGCATGCTTGTTTTTAAGGACCTACCTCTTATATGGTAGTTTTGTTCCTCTTTACTCCATATCACTCTACTGCACCAATAGTCTGCAATTGAACTCACCACATCCCAGCCTCCACTTGAAACAAAAAAGTCTAAATCCTGAAATAGACAAAAAAAAGAGCTGTTACAGTGGACCTGAACTCAAAAAGTGGAGATTTTTCATTTTATACATGTAAAAATATTAATTATCTCTAAGCAGTACCCTTCTTAAAAAAATGGATTTCTCCAGAAAATAACACTGCATTTCCTTACATGTAATTGTGTCCAGGCATTCCTGTTCTGTAGCCTTATATCTGCAGTGTGAGATCTAAGGCCTTGTACACACGATCAGTCCAAACCGATGAAAACGGACTGAAGTTCATTTTCATCGGTTCACAGACTGATGGTCTGATGGTCTGATGTGCGTACACACCATCAGTTCAAAAACCGATCGTGTCAGAACGCGGTGACGTAAAACACAACGACAAGCTGAAAAAAACGAAGTTCAATGCTTCCAAGGATGCGTCGACTTGATTCTGAGCATGTGCGGGTTTTGAACCGATGCTTTTGCGTAATAACTCAGGCGTCCATCAGTCCGATTTTAAAGCAAGTTTTAAAACTTTGGACTGAAGGACAAAAGACTGATGGGCCATACACACGGTCGGTTTGGCCTGATGAAACTGAACTTCAGTCCGTTTTCAACGGTTTGGACTGATCGTGTGTACGTGGCCTAAGGCACAGCTGCCTCTGACTGCTGGTCTCATATGCTTTGGAGTGAGATCGGAGGATATATCTACTGTGCTGTTCAGTGGTTTTCTTAGGGCCTACTGAAGAAGAAGAAGCTGTGTCCAAGGACCTGCTTCTACGTATTTATCCTCTGGATCTGTGCTTTTCATGCTGCTTTTTCACTTTTCATGCTGCATTTTGGAGATTCCCCAGTTAGTCAAAAGATCAAGTCATTAGAAAAACAGCTCTGAGATGAGAAAGCAAAGCCCTGCTCTTCCTATAAAGCCAGACATAAATGGTTTAAACAGCAGGAACCCGGTTGAGATTCAAACCATGTGTGGGCAGGTTGAATGTACCCAAGTTGATCGATCAACTTGGGTACAACCAGCCCGTTGGGTTTTACAATAATCACTGTGTTATCCCATCGGGGAAGGCTTCCCCTGACACCCCCCCGACGGGAGAGCACAATGGCTTGGCGGAGAGCACAATGGCTTGGCGGAAGAGATTCCCCTGTCAACATTGTCCATGCAACCTGTAGTTCGAGGCACTGTGCAGAACAAGGCATGGTAAGTGAGTAAAGGGGTTACATTAGCTGCAGAAAGTCCACAGGTAAAACGAACGACTAGTCCTTTATCGTTGACCTGCCTTTTGTGGACACGACTTCCCCAGTATAGGTTCTCTTTAACTACAACCCAGTAATGCTGACTGAAAAGTACAGCATATTAGCATCATTAGCAGTGGTTGAGCAGTGTAAAATTTACAAAATTGGAACCAATAAAAGACTCCAGCTAGAGCAGGTTACCAGAATGCTGGGGGGAAAAAAAGTAGTAATGTATAACCTGCCAAGAAAAAGTTGCTCACATCAGTGGAAAATAATGATACGGTTTAAACATGTATTGAATATATTAGACACAGGGAGATCTTTGATCTTTCTAAAATGTATTAATGCCCCCTGTATCCCTCTTGCAATAAATACGATTGAGATGCTTGTCCAGCCTTGATTCACACTATTTTGCAATGTGTTTTATCAACATGCCATTTAGCTTTTAAGAAGGTTTCCTGAATATGTAAATTGAGATTTCTAATCAAATACCTTTGTCATTTCATAGTATTGCTTAAACGCCATCATGACATCTCCATTGATGTGAATTTCTTGGTCACCATAGATTTTCTCAGGACAAACTTCACATCCCGTTACAGCACTTTCCCACGGGAACTTAGCACCCTACATTTTAAAGAAAAAAAATAATTACATACATTTTTTTAATGTGTGGGCATTAACTAAGTGAGAACTTTCAGTCGAAATTCTGTAAAGAAACACCACTCAAAGCTGTGCACTGTTGCATCAGGAGCCAGCTTTCAAGCTGTACGATTCAGCCCAATTGGAGTGAAATGCATCAGAGGGCCTGGCCTTGGCAGGGACTGTGTTTTTGAAGCCAGCAAAATAGAGTAAAGCACCATGGTTTGATTTTGACAGTATGCAGCTATACCTTTACCTTTGGCTAAAAGAGTGCTTTCATTTATATGACCCATGTATGTTAGACACTGCCCTGACGGGTCAGTATTTGGTGCACTATAAATCCATTAAATCAATCAATCAATCAATAATGTGTGTCAACACTAGGGGTGCAACGGATCGTCACTGATCCGTGATCTGAACGGGTCACCCCATTCGGATCCGCACACCCCGCGATCCGCGGAGCGCTCCGGAGCGGCGGCCATCTTGGTACACCCGGTGGCAGCCCTCCTCTCTGTTCACACCCACAGAGGAGGAGGAGCCCGCGCTCGAGGGAAACACACGCCGCTGTCTGAGGTCTGCACTACTGTTGTGGGGGTTACTGTCTGAGGTCTGCACTACTGTTGTGGGGGTTACTGTCTGAGGTCGGCACTACTGTTGTGGGGGTTACTGTCTGAGGTCTGCACTACTGTTGTGGGGGTTACTGTCTGAGGTCTGCACTACTGTTGTGGGGGTTACTGTCTGAGGTCTACACTACTGTGAGGTGTCTGTACTGAGGGAGGGGGGGGTCTGTAGTGAGGGGGGACCATAGTGAGTGAGGGGGGTGACACCATTTTTATTTTTTTTGCACCGAGTGACGCCACTGCAGTGTGGGGGGGGGGGGGAGATGTGGATATTACAGTGGAGGGGGGGGGGGGGTTGGATATTACAGTGGGGGAGATTTTTTTTTTTTGCTGATCCGAAAAATGATCCGATCCGTGACTCCTGATCCGAGGAACGATCCGAACCGTGAGTTTTTTGATCCGTTGCACCTCTAGTCAACACTGTGCCGCCTTTATGCCAACCTTTTTCTTGCTCTGGACAATAATGTTCCTTATCCTCCTACATCAATTTTGCCTGTTGGGCACAGGGAGGTGTATGGAAATTCTCTGGCACCAAAGCATAGACAAGCTAGTGCAGCAAATTACTGAAGGTGTGTGTTGCAGGGATTGGTGAATGGCAATCTAGAGGAACACAAGAATACAGGAATAATATACTAACTGTTAAAATTATTTCACCTGCCTTCTTATAATTCTATTCAGATGAATCATAGTTTGGTTATTGTCATAGGTGTGCGTAGCCTATTGCATTAGGGTGTGCACCCCAAAGAATCAAACTTGAATGCGCCTGTGTACAGTATATATACAGTGCGGAAAATAAGTATTTGAACACCCTGCTATTTTGCAAGTTCTCCCACTTGGAAATCATGGAGGGATATGAAATTGTCATCGTAGGTGCATGTCCACTGTGAGAGACATAATAAAATAAAAAAAATTCCAGAAATCACAAATTTATGAATTTTTAACTATTTATTTGTATGATACAGCTGCAAATAAGTATTTGAACACCTGTCTATCAGCTAGAATTCTGACCCTCAAAGACCTGTTAGTCTGCCTTTAAAATGTCCACCTCCACTCCATTTATTATCCTAAATTAGATGCACCTGTTTGAAGTCATTAGCTGCATAAAGACACCTGTCCACCCCATACAATCAGTAAGAATCCAACTACTAACATGGCCAAGACCAAAGAGCTGTCCAAAGACACTAGAGACCAAATTGTATACCTCCACAAGGCTGGAAAGGGCTACGGGGAAATTGCCAAGCAGCTTGGTGAAAAAGGGTCCACTGTTGGAGCAATCATTAGAAAATGGAAGAAGCTAAACATGACTGTCAATCTCCCTCGGACTGGGGCTCCATGCAAAATCTCACCTCGTGGGGTCTCAATGATCCTAAGAAAGGTGAGAAATCAGCCCAGGACTACACGGGAGGAGCTGGTCAATGACCTGAAAAGAGCTGGGACCACCGTTTCCAAGGTTACTGTTGGTAATACACTAAGACGTCATGGTTTGAAATCATGCATTGCAACGGAAGGTTCCCCTGCTTAAACCAGCACATGTCAAGGCCCGTCTTAAGTTTGCCAATGACCATTTGGATGATCCAGAGGAGTCATGGGAGAAACTCATGTGGTCAGATGAGACCAAAATAGAACTTTTTGGTCATAATTCCACTAACCGTGTTTGGAGGAAGAAGAATGATGAGTACCATCCCAAGAGCACCATCCCTACTGTGAAGCATGGGGGTGGTAGCATCATGCTTTGGGGGTGTTTTTCTGCACATGGGACAGGGCGACTGCACTGTATTAAGGAGAGGATGACCGGAACCATGTATTGCGAGATTTTGGGCAACAACCTCCTTCCCTCAGTTAGAGCTTTGAAGATGGGTCGAGGCTGGGTCTTCCAACATGACAATGACCCGAAGCACACAGCCAGGATAACCAAGGAGTGGCTCTGTAAGAAGCATATCAAGGTTCTGGCGTGGCCTAGCCAGTCTCCAGACCTAAACCCAATAGAGAATCTTTGGAGGGAGCTCAAACTCTGTGTTTCTCAGCGACAGCCCAGAAACCTGACTGATCTAGAGAAGATCTGTGTGGAGGAGTGGGCCAAAATCCCTCCTCCAGTGTGTGCAAACCTGGTGAAAAACTACAAGAAACGTTTGACCTCTGTAATTGCAAACAAAGGCTACTGTACCAAATATTAACATTGATTTTCTCAGGTGTTCAAATACTTCTTTGCAGCTGTATCATACAAATAAATAGTTAAAAAAATCATAAATTGTGATTTCTGGAATTTTTTTTTTTGATTATGTCTCTCACAGTGGACATGCACCTACGATGACAATTTTAGACCCCTCCATGATTTCCAAGTGGGAAAACTTGCAAAATAGCAGGGTGTTCAAATACTTATTTTCCGCACTGTATGTATATATAAATAAATATATAGCAGTAGGGCAATGGACAGTGTCAGTAGAGCACTGGATGGTGTATGTAGGGCAGAGATTGGTGTCAGTAGAGCACTGGATGGTGTAAGTAGTTTATAATTTGTAAATATTTTACTATTTTATTTTTTACAATAGTTTTTTATTTTATTTTTTCATGAGCCTCGTTGGGAGCCTTGGTGAAATATCAAGGGTCCAAACAGACCCCTGATCAGGGGTGGACTGATAACTCATGGGGCCCCCGGGCATTTGAAGATTATGGGGCCCCCGGGCTTACAGATGGCCACCATGCCAGGAGGCAGTGCAGATGCAGGGCAGCTAAAATCTCAGGATTTTCACATCAAAAGCATGTCGGTTTCAGACATATCAGGGACAGCTATAAAAAAAAACACAGATTTTTACATACTGTCCCTGGTTTTATTGAGCCTGGCAACCCTGATGGGGCCCCGTAGTAGCATGGGGCCCTCGGGCAGTGCCCGAGAACCCCAATGGTCAGTCCGCCCCTGCCCCTGATGTCCCACTTTTGAGACAGAGAAAGAAACTGAAGACAGAGATTCCCCAGTCCCTTCCTCTGTAGTCAAGCAGCATGGGGAAACTGCACAGCACAGGGTGATTAGGGTGTGCCCAGGCACACCTGGCACACCATGTGCGCATGCCTATGGTTATTGTATTGAAAGGGAACTCCTCTAATAGGAACTTAAGACTGGGCAGACTAATGCATGTAATTGAGCTGCAAAATACTTGTCGTTTATACCCTGTCTGTAAAATAGTGTGATGAAAGTGCTTTTTCGTGCACAGTGCACCCAATCTGGAAAGCTCACGCTCAAGCTTCTTACCAGATCACCATGACCACTGTAATTACCAATGGTCATGCAGTGCTTAAAGGGTTCAGGAAGTTGAGCTGAGCTGGCCACCTGGTAGAGGTTTTAACCCTTTATGGACTGAATAACCATTGGTAACTACAGTGGTCATGGTGATCTGGTAAGAAGCTAGAATGTGTGCTTTTTGGATTGGGTGCACTGTGCGTGAAAAGGCTGTTACACAGAGGTCTCTAAACACATGGGTATTTTTTACTTAAAGCAGTGAAGAGCACTTCCATCACACTATTTTATGGACTTTATGAGGATTGTTTCATGCGATACCCTAATAGACTAATTGTCACTTTTAATGTGGATGGTAGATCATTTATGTGACGAGAGCCTTTCTCGCCCAGGTCCTGCTCTCCCGACACTCCTCTGCTTCTATCGGATCAGATTGCAGCTTGCAACATCTGATGGTCCAGTCATCCAAGATTCCAGGATCCAACCTACAGCTATGTGCCGATTGGATCCATGAAGAACACACACCAAACGAGTTGTATGAATGTTCAACCAGAACTCTTTATTGAAAGTACACAGCACACTTTTATACAGAATTTGGAACATCTCGCCCCCAACAACCGCTTTTCTATTGGTCAATTGTAAAGTACATTTGTGGTTTCCACTCAGGTCCTCTCCCATGCAAATTAGGACTTCAAAATGTCTCAGCAGAGATTGGTCCCTAAGCTTGAATAGCCTAACTATGTGTGTTGAGACAGAAGCCCCCAGGGGGTAATTACTACAATGAAGCAATCAGAACAACAATTAACACCTCTACACACTGGACAATAAAATGTCTCTCACAAGCCCGGCTCCACTTACTTCACTAGTCGGAGCCAAGCATTGAAGGGTCATTGTCCTAGTGACCTAGTCAGGACAAATTAAGCCACTTCCAGTATCTCTTGCAATATGTACTCCACAATGTCTCATCCTCTGCAATACATGAATTTGGATTTCACGTAGAAACACTTTAATATCTCACGATCCATGACATTACTCCTCCTGGGAAGTAGTCCAACAGCCACAGTGGGACCCAAACGAGTCCACTCGAGGATGTTGGAAAAGTAGTCTTAAGGTTCCAGGACTGTCTGCTGGGATAAACCATCCGCCTTCGTGGTTTGAGGCCCTGGCCCATAATCGGACGGCAAGAGGCTCACATTCAGTCCTCTCCAAAAGCCCCTGTCCCGGCTAGGTCTGGCACACAGCTCCCCTTTTGGCAGGAGACTAACACAGTAGGAGACACCAGATGGGTTGACTCTGAACTTCGTCAGTAGTTCCAGCCCCCCAATGCCAGTATCCATACAGTACCACAAATAACTTGTTCCAAACAGAGCATTACTCACCCCGCCATCCTCTGCCTCTCTCAGGGAATACGCCTGCCACTGGGGCGAGGCCTGGACTGGACCTTCTCCCTGGAGTCCTTTCAGCTGCTGGAGAGAAGACAGGGTGGCCGGGCTCAGTTCATCATGCTGTTGGGGATCTGGGCCAACTGGCCACCATTCCTGGGGTATACCAGTGGAGACTGAGGTCCCAACCACTGGTGCTAGGTGACAATCCCCCGGTGCTTGCAAAGCAAAGCCGACATCCTCCTGTCTCAGGGCCGTATCATTTTCTGGGGTGGAGTCAGTGAAGATCGAAGTCCCATCCACTACCACAGGAACCCCCTCTTCTGTTAGGTGAAAGCAGAGGCCCGGGGCATTCTGCTCTGTTGCCAGCTCTTCCGCTGGGTTGCTGTGAGTGGAGACCACAGTCCCATCCACCGATATTCGCTCAAGATGTAGTGGGGTGCAGCCGCCAGTAGCATCCTGTCCTGCTGCCAGTGATTCCGCTGGGAGTAAGAGCTTTACCACCTCAGCTGTTTGCTGGGGAGGGGGGCCAACCGCCCCGGCTCCCTGGAACTCCACAGTTGGTCCCGGTGCTGGGCAGAGATGGCTGGCACTCTGCCCTGTTGCCAGCACTTCTGCTGGGGGTGCATAATCCATAACATCCTCTGAACAGTCCATACATTCTGTAATCTGCGGCTGGGGAGTGATCGCCATCTTCTCACCCTGAGCCTCCGGAACTGCCACAGGGGTGGGGCAGAGGTGTTCATCCCTCTGTCCGGTGACCAGCGCTTCAGCTGGGGAAGTTTCTTGTAACTCCACAAATACTGCTCTTGGTGCTGGGCAGAGCACAATGAAGTTTGGCCCTGATACCAGCTCTTCTGCTGGAGGCTCATCAGGTTGTTCTTCCTCAGCCGAAAAATCTATCAAATACCCTGTCTCTGCAACTGGGGTCTGGGGATAGAAGTTCACCATCTCCTGTCCATGTAACCCAGAAGATGCTATAGGTACTGAGCAGAGGTTAGCAGGGCTTGGCCCTGCGGTCAGTACTTCAGCTTTGGGAATGGCAATCTCCGGATTTTCCACTGCCAATTCACTGCCATACTGCTGGACAGGGACATTCCTCCATTCAAGATCATCCCCTGCAGAAACAGGATCATCAAGGTCAGTCAGCACTTGCTGCATCCGCCATAAGACTTCCGGGTCCATAGCTGCAGGGGCAGGTTGGCAAAGCACACGGTTACCCTGCCACATGGACAATTCTTCAGCCAGGATTTCAGCCAGAATTTCAGTGTTGTCAGCTGATATTTCCTCATAGTCCCAGGCAAAGGGAACCTCACCCTGCTGCTGAGCGGAGTCTAGCAGCTGTTTGTAGGCGATTTCCAGTTGCCATTCCTGAACGGCTAGAAATTCCAAATCTTCCTGTAGCCAGTACACTTTCGAGAGATTCAGTCTTTGCTCTCTGTGCTCCATTATGTCCTCCAAACGCCACTCCCGATCGCTCCCAAAGTCGGGATCCCTGGACATCTTCCAATACAACAATCCCAGGCCATCATAGTCAAAGCCTTTCGTGGGGAAGTCATCCGCTGACCACGGGCACTCTTGGGCTACATACCACCGGAGGGCTCTGTAGCTTTCGTCCAACCGCATCTCTGCCCGGATCAGCCTGCTTAACTCTGTTGTCCACTCCTGCTTCAGTTGTTCCCCCAATAACAGCATCCGTACTTCATACTGTGACCAGTACCTTCTATGGGTGGAGGGGAGAGCTTTTCCCTGGTGTCGCTGCTCGCGGGCTAGCGCTTCTTTCCAGAGTTCGCAGCGGATCGAATCAGACCATCCAATCAGGACCTCCTCTGATACTGGTCCTCTGTGCTGTATCTGCTTCTCTCGCAACCTCCTTCTGAATTCCTCTTCAATGGTTACTGGTATCTGTACCTCTCCTCTTCTTTCATTTGGTGCTGCTCCTTTAGGCGTTGTCACCGATCGCCGTATTTCTGCAATTCTCAGCTCCTGTTGCCGCTCTCGTTCTCTCTCTTGACGCTCTCGTTCTCTCTCTTGACGCTCTCGTTCTCTCTCTTGACGCTCTCGTTCTCTCTCTTGATGCTCTCGTTCTCTCTCTTGATGCCACTGGAGGTCTGTAATGGCATTCTGTCTGGCGGTCTCTGATATAATGCCAACCGCTGTTAAACTCGCTCCTGGAACAAGTCTTCAACCGACCGGGGTCCTGCATCACCATTCCTCTGATCCATCTCGGCTAGCGTAATGATCAGGATGGCCTTGTTCTTCCCACCAGTCCCTCCACGGCTCTTCAAGCAAGTCTTTTAGCATGGTTCTCCTGCAGGCTGCATAGCTGGTCATTCATGGTGGTGGTTTGGAGTTGTCCCAGTAACTGGAGAGCAAATCCCACCGCTGCCAACCAATATGACGAGACCCTTTCTCGCCCAGGTCCTGCTCTCCCGACACTCCTCTGCTTCTATCGGATCAGATTGCAGCTTGCAACATCTGATGGTCCAGTCATCCAAGATTCCAGGATCCAACCTACAGCTATGTGCTGATTGGATCCATGAAGAACACACACCAAACGAGTTGTATGAATGTTCAACCAGAACTCTTTATTGAAAGTACACAGCACACTTTTATACAGAATTTGGAACATCCCGCCCCCAACAACCGCTTTTCTATTGGTCAATTGTAAAGTACATTTGTGGTTTCCACTCAGGTCCTCTCCCATGCAAATTAGGACTTCAAAATGTCTCAGCAGAGATTGGTCCCAAAGCTTGAATAGCCTAACTAAGTGTGTTGAGACAGAAGCCCCCAGGGGGTAATTACTACAATGAAGCAATCAGAACAACAATTAACACCTCTACACACTGGACAATAAAATGTCTCCCACAAGCCCGGCTCCACTTATTTCACTAGTCGGAGCCAAGCATTGAAGGGTCATTGTCCTAGTGACCTAGTCAGGACAAATTAAGCCACTTCCAGTATCTCTTGCAATATGTACTCCACAATGTCTCATCCTCTGCAATACATGAATTTGGATTTCACGTAGAAACACTTTAATATCTCACGATCCATGACAATTTATTTGTACACATTTGTTAAATACCGTATTAACAACGTGAAAAACGTAGAGAAAAAATAGAGCATGTTCTACATTTTTAATGCCCATTTTTCTCATTAAGAAAAATACTCTGGAGCCTACACACGATCGTTTTTAATGACCAATTTAAGAAATTGCATTTTTCTCGTAATGAAAAATGGTCGTGTGTACGCGGCATTAGTGTTGGCAGCTTTTTATCTCATCTAATTCAGTCTAAGCCCAGTAAGTTTTTATTATTTATACACTTCTGCCTCACTGCATGGCTATAGGGTTTAGTGGGCCATTGTGTCAACAGCAAGGGGTGCAAAACTATAAGGTGCAACCCCAATACATGGTGCAGATCAGGGCTCGAGTCCTGTGGGAACGCATGGGAACGACGTTCCTATACTTTTTACTCAGCAGGAACGCCGTTCCCGTTAGCAGCCGTGGCTGCTTACACACACACTTCTCCAAACACCACACACTCTGCCAATCAGGGGTAACCTTACATCACACTGCAGAGCTCAGTTGTTGCCGATATCCAATGAGGGCACACTGCCGAGGGAACTCCTAGACTCCTCCTCAGCTCTGACACAGCTGAAGGGACACCGGGGATGCAGAAGATTTCCTGCCTCTGTGCCGTGCAGATTTCTGAAGATGAGGTCAGGTAGGTGGAGAAGCATGACTTTCTATTTGGAGGAAGGAGGGGGTGAGAATTCCTGCCTGGTGGGGAGGTTAAAGAAAGTGGGGAGGTTCAGGTTTTAGTGGGGAGGTTAATGAAAGGGGGTGGGTTTGCTTTTGGGGGCCCCTGTAAGTTTCTTGTAGAGAAGTTTACAGGGGGTGGTTCTTGGTAGGGATTTGCTTCTGGGTTGGAAGTTTGTTGAATGAAGGGAAATATTCTTTAGCATTAGACATGAGGTAGATATTTTTGCCATGAGGTGAGATCGGAGACAGGGGGGTTAATATTGTGGGGATATATGAGGGAGGGTGGTGTTTTGCAGTGGAGAGTTTTGCTTAGGGGTGGGGGGCTCTTAAGCGGTAGGGGGGGATTTTTTCCTTTAGTTCACACTGATGTGGCTCTGCAAGGTGCGTTTTGTGTGTGCATGGCAGCCCATTTATACTGTATGGGCTGCTGTGCCTCCTTAAATACAAAGAAAAGGTCGAAAGGACCCTCCACCATTTCTGGAGTTGCAGCACGCACAGGAATCGCAAATGCAGAGCAGTTCCCAGTGTGGGTGTGATTTCTAGTGTGTGCACTGGAAAATCACTAACAACAGCCTCACCACCCCTTCTACCACAAAAATCGAGCATGGCAGCCCATACCACTAGGTCATTGCCCTCCAACTACAGCAATGAGAATTATGAAGAAGCCCACTTCCGCCATCAGGCCCTATCCAACAGTCAGGTCAGAGTTATACCAAGCTTGCCATAACCTGTCACATTTTTTCCCACACCCCCTGGAAAGGTACGCCACCTTATAATATGGCATCATTGAGTTGACCAGGCCCTTCCAGAAGCACAGACTAGGTGCCCCCAGGATTAACTTATCCCTGGCTGCCACCAGGTGCTGAAAAGGATGCGTCCACATCTCATCCCAGTCCTCCCCCTGAATATCAGGCACCTCAGCCACCCACCTGTCTCTGCACCTGGTAACCGCACCTGGGCTGGAGGCGAACAGTTTTTTATATGAAACCGAAAGAGTCTTGGGAAGGTCTTCCGTGGAGAGTAAGTCCTCCAAATCCGAGGGGACCGACGCTATAGACATTAAATTGAGACGTGAACGCATGCCGCAATTGAATATAATGAAAAAACTGCGTGTTCGGCAAATCATGTCTAGCTTTAAGTAGGTCGAAAGTTAATAACACTCCATCCATTGTGATATCTTTAAGTATTTTGATCCCCTTTGACGCCCAGCACATAGGGTCTTCAAAAGAGTAGAAGTGTGACAATTTAGGATTCATCCATAGTGGGGTGGATGGAGACAAACCCCTGTAGCTGGGGCTTGCCAAATCAACCGCCTCCTCCCATTCCTTACACTTCCAACACTTTTGACACATTTTTGGGACCATTGGCATTTTTTTAGAGATCAGTGCTATAAAAATGCATTGATTACTGTAAAAATGTCACTGGCAGTGAAGGGGTAACACTAGGGGGCGAGGAAGGGGTTAATTATGTTCCCTCTCTGTGTTCTAACTGAAGGGGGGGTGGGACTGACTAGGGGAAATTACAAATCTCTGTTCATACATTGTATGAACATGCGATCAGTAATTTCTCCCCCTGAAAGGACCGTGAGCTGTGTGTTTACACACACAGCTCCTGGTTCTCGCTCTGTAACCAGCGATAGCGGGTGCCCGGCGGTGATCGTGCCTGCTGGGCACTCGCCCCTAGTGGCTGCAATGCAAAATCATGTTATATTACATGATTTTGCGCAGCCGAGCCGACCTTCCGCCGTAAACTACGGTGGGTGGTCGGCAAGAGGTTAAGGGCCAGGTTCATACTGCTGCAATGCGGGAACCCTGCAAATCCACTGGGGGTTCCCACATCGCATGTCTCCTGCCAGCAGTTCACACTGCCCCATGTGAACTGCTGAGAGTGCCAATTAAAACTTAATGGCACCCCCAAATCAGTTCGCAGATCGCAGTGCCATCTGCAAATTCGGACAGGAATTGGATCGCATGGGTGTGAACACCCAGGGCTCGAGTCCTGCGGGAATGCATGGGAACGACTTTACTGTACTTTTTCCACAGTAGGAACGCCATTCCCATTGTCATCAAGGTGCACCCGTCCTCCTCACCCTCGGTCCGCCTATTCCCCCTCCTTCAGCAGCCGCTGTAACAAAGTCCCGGCTCTAGTGATGGGGGAACACTGATCCAATGGCAAATTTAATCAGTGTGATGTGAATTATAGAAGCTGGAACTTTGTTACAGCGGCCACAGGAGGAGGAGGAGGCGGACTGAGGGAGGGGAGGACGGGGTCGCGCTGAGATATTAAAATCCCAGATTCAGACACATGCCAGGCTTCATTGCTAGACACAGATCAGGATGGACATTATTAGCAAAAAATCAGATGGCCGCTCTGCCAGGCAGGGCTGTGCTGTGTGAAAAAGCAGAGCAAGCTCAAGATCATTTTATCCTAATATATACAATGTAAAAATTCCATGTAGTGTATATGGTACTCACTTTGTATCCTTGTTGTTCAGCATTCTGCCTTGCTCCCTCGAGTGTCCGAATCCTGTATTTAAGTATATGACGAGCCATCTCTGGGTAAAACAGCAGAATGTTCGGATACATCCAAGTGTCCTTTTGCAATGCAGACAAAATCATTATTTTATTAAAAAATGTAGAAAACTATTATTTTGTACATAATGACATAATTGTTAATTGAAAAACACTTTACAATAGACATATTGCAAAAGGTCATTACAGTACTCAGACACGTTAAAAAAAAATTCTGCACTGAATTGAACAATATACGTGATTTCCATGAAGATGGTGTAAAAATGTCAGGACACCCAAACTAACTGCCAGAGTCAGAAAGTTCTTATATTTTACATTAATTTGAGTTCCTTGTAACACACTTAGGGCCAGATTCTCAAAAGAGATCCGACGGTGTATCTCAAGATACACCGTCGTATCTCTGTTTTTTGGCTCGGGTATCAATGCGTGTGATTCCTAGAATCACTTACGCATAGATACGGCGTAGATCCGACAGGTGTAAGACACTTACACCGTCGGATCTTAGATGTAATTCTTCTCTGGCCGCTAGGTGGCGTTTACGTTGTTTTCTCATTTGACTATGCAAATGAGCCTGATACGCCGATTCCCGAACGTTTTTGCGCCGCCTCGTCATTGTTTACGTAGTTTCCGTAAGCGAAAACCTACTCCTGCTATATGAGGGGTACGTTTACGAAGGTCCGTCGTATGCCATGTTAAGTATGGCGTCGGGACAGCGTCGTCTTTTTCCGTTGTTTACGTTATTTTACCAAGTCGTTCGCGAATAGGGCTTTACGTCAATGACGCTCACGTCGGCTTCATTGACTTTTTTCCGTCGTGAGCTGGAGCATGCGCACTGGGCTATTTGTACGGCCGGCGCATGCGCAGTTCGATCGGCGCGGGGGCGCGCTTAATTTAAATACAAGCCACCCCCTTTGAATTACGCGGCCATACGCCGGGCCATTTACACTACGCCGCCGCAAATTACGGAGCAGTTGTTGCGGCGTAGTGTAAATAGCTTACGGGACGCCGCCGCAGGATCTTAGAGAATCTGGCCCTTAGTCTAGGTTTACATCTATGTAGGTGATGAGGTTTTTAGGCGTGTTTTGTTGTGCGTTTTTAAACCTGCGTTTTTTAGGCGTTTTTGCATGCAGTTTTTCTGCATTTTGGAGGTTTTTTCTCTTTAAACACACTGTATATAACTGGTTGCTAAGCAGCGAGCCGTCATCCAGAGACCCCGCCCCTTGTGACCTGGGTGGTGACATCACAAGGGGCAGGGACTCCGAGTGATGTCACCAGATGGCCACGCATCATGGCTATACAAGCAATGGCACATGCTGAAGCTAACACAAAATTGAGAGCTAGCATCGGGGGAAGACATCAGGAGGGAGAAGAACCAGAAGAAGCCAGCGGAGAGAGAAGAACCGAAGGGAGGAAGAAGACAGGTTGGAGCTACGACGGGGGACATTCTTCATTTTTAATAAAGGACTTTGTCAAAAACCTACTATTTTAATTTATTTTTGACACATTTTTGGGTGAATAAGTAGGGGTACCAATGTACCCTATATTAATTCACATAGGGTGGTGGCCAGAATATGGTGTCCCGCTTGTTAAAGGGGGCTTCCATATTCTGATAAACCTCCTGCCTGTGAAACCCCCACAACCACCGTTCAGGGTTGTTGGGATAAAGGCCCTTGTCCCCAAAAATGGGGACACGGTGCTCCATGTTAAGGGCATGTGGCATGGTATGGTCCAGGAGGGGGTGGGGGTTACATACAGTAAATGGATTCTGTCATTCACCCGCCCTTGCCTCTCCTCTCATTTTTTCACAAAATATCAATGGACAAGGGGAAGATTTTTTTTGTTTGCTCGTCCCTCCTCTTCCCTCATCGATTCACATAGTGCCTTGTCCATCGCTGCCTCCCCTATCCATGTGTCCGGCCCCTTTCAGGACACTGATGCATGGATGCCAATGCAGAGGGACTGTTTTTTTTTTTTTAAGCACCGATTAGAGCCAAAGGCTCTAATAGCCTTCAATATTGGGTGGGCTCGGGTGTATTACAACAGTGAATCAATATTCGCTGTTGTAACACTGATCTTCCTCCCGGCCAATTAGGAAGCTGGTTTTGACACCTGTCACTTGATTGGCTGAAAGGACAGGCAATCCTATTGGACCCTCTCTCCCACAAGTCCTGTTAAGAGAAATTAAATCTCTTTGTTCATATTTAAAAGTGACTGGTGCCCATCTTTCCACCTTGCACTACACCCACCACGCCTAGCAGCCTGCACCCTGGAGGAGGAATGTCAGCCCTCCCAGACTCTGGGAGTACCAACAAGGCCTTTGGAGGTCGGGGAGAGTGCTACATGAATAATAATGTGGAACTATAGGCAAAACTTTTTAATTTTGCATAGAGCAAGGGAGGATTATAACACCTGTCAGATTTGTTTTTTCCATCTGTGTCTCATTAAGGAGATTTTCCTTCACTTCCTGTCCCATAGCCAAACAGAAATTAAGAAGAAATCCTTGCAAATTAGGGATTTCCTTGGGAACCCCCAAGTCAGAGCCAGTGTCCCCATTGGAAGATTTCCCCTCTTTTCTGGGGACAACCCAAAATGTGTGATTTTCTTTTACTTTCACTTTCAATGATATTTCAATATCAATGGCAAATAGGACAAATAGAGAAGGTGAATTTCCTTAACAGGGGCACAGACAGCAATTAAAATTGACCGGTGTGCTAAACCTTCTCCATTCTATCCCAAAAAAAAAAAAGTTTTGCCTTAAGTTATACTTTAATGAATGAAAGGGATCTAGAAAAGTAAAAAACATCTACAATAAATAGATTACAGAGGTTCCGTTTGCGCAGCACCAAAAAGCCAAGCAATTCTGATGCCTCGTACACATGTGCAGGATTTCCCGACAGGAAAACTGTGATGGAGCTTTGGTCGGGAATCCCGGCCGTGTGTATGCTCCATTGCAGTTTTTTCCATAGGAAAACTGCCCAAAACCGCTGGGAAAAAGTCTGCCGGTATTTCCGGCGAAAAAAAAAAAAAAAGAGAGAGCTGGTTCTCTTTTTGTCTGGCGTTTTTTGGCAGTTCTCCCGTCGGAGAAACTGTGAGGGAGCATACACACGGCCGGGATTCCCAGCCAAAAGCTCTCCTCGCAGTTTTCCCATCGGGAAAACCGGCTGTGTGTACGAGGCATGAGTCTGCTGGCAACCTTTTAACTGTCCTAAAGCTGTTCAGCATCTGATCAAGAGTCGGGGAAAATGATTTCCAAAGCTTGCCACAACTCCCCAATTACAGAGCTTTTTGAAGGAAGTAAACCATGCCTGGTCACTACATAACTAGACATACCTGATCCCAGAAAACATGTCCCCAATAATCTTCATCTCTCTGACCATTAGAGAGACCTCCAGGGCTAATTCCATTGAACTTTTCATCACAGCCCAATGAGGGTAAGGCGCTCAGAAGATAATAAAGACAGCCATAGACAGCCTGTCTGTGAGCCAGAGGTGCTTCCATTTCTATCCAGCATCCCTCCCATAATTGTGTCCATGCATCTTCATGTGAGGAGTACAGCCAATTCTCTTCAACCAGAGTTAGACCCTCTGAATATTTCTCCTTCACCTTCTCTTCTGTCTCGGCTACCGCTGTCAGGAACGCCCAAGACTTCTCCTGCTCAGAAGGCATGACTAGAGACTCTGGGACCGGAGTGTAGATCATATGGACAGACTTTAATGGACAGAATTTAACCTCTGGGACTTTTGTGCTTCCATAGACATACCTAAATAAAATATAGAACTTTTAAATTTAAATTAATTTGATTTTCTTCACATAACTACTTTGAAACACTTACAGTATTTTTTATCTAAAACAGTAAACCCTCATGAATATGTGTAGATTAAATTAACAAATTGGATCTCTCATGGCATGAAAAGGTCAAAATACAGCTCAGGTAGATATTTTTATTATACAGCAAATGTTACTGAGACCCAAGTCTTTTACTTGAAGCTGGGACTTAATCAAGTGACTGTACATTAGAACTAAAGCAAATTATTAAATGAGCAAATGTGTGCAAATTATGGCGAACTGATCATTTGCCAATTGAAAATTATGTCACATAATCCTCTTCCTCAGGGACCCTGGTCCCTCGCTAGCCGGGGCACTTCGGCTCCTGGATAGTTTTGCGTCCCTTTCTGGCCTCCGAACCAACTGGAACAAATCGCTCGTACTGCCCATATACCCTGAGGCGGGGAGATTAAGGGACCCTGCTTCACCCCTGCAGTGGGCTGATTCTATTAGATACTTAGGGATTAACATTTCTTCTAATACCCAGGATTTTCTTAAGCTTAATTTGTCCCCGGTGCTGCAGTGGTGTAAATCAAAATTAAAGGCTTGGTCGAACCTCCCATTATCTCTTATAGGGAGAATTAACTTAATTAAAACTAAGCTCCTACCGGTCCTGTTGTATATCCTACGGCATTCTCCGGTCTGGATCCCGAAATCTTTCTTCCAGCAGCTAGACTCCTCAGTGGCCTCCTACTTGTGGCAATCGCGACCGGCCAGATTCAGTAAGAAGACTCTGCGCAGGCCGTGGACGCAGGGGGGACTTGCCTGCCCTGACTTTCACACATACTAATTGGCAGCAATGCTCACCCATGCACACAACTGGCTGGTATCGGATGATACCAATGCGTCAGTCGTTCTGGAGGCAGCCCACTTGGGGTCCTTTGAAGCCCTTCGCAATGCCCTTTATAGGGGTCTGGGGGGTTCGCCTGTGATTCTGACAACGGCTATGAAAGCGGTTATCAAAGCATGGTATGTGGTAGTGATCAAACCTAATTTGGCGAAGGCCAGGTGGTCCCCCAATACGCCACTCTGGTGTAACCCAAGGCTACGGGAATTTCACTCTCTGCAGGATCCAGGACTGTGGGCTGGTAGAGGCATCAGGTATCTGAGGGATATATGCGACGAGCTGGGTCTGTTTACATTTGATAGGCTTAAAAATAAATTCCAACTTCCGAACTCCTTCTTCTTCAGGTTCCTGCAGCTCCGCCACGCCTTTGATTCACAGTTTAGATCACTCCGGCTTCGGCTGGACCTCAATGACTTGGAGGTTCTCCTGGTAAAGGTTGATCTCTCCAAGCCATTATCCCAAATTTATCGCTCACTCCTGCCATCTATTCAGGTGGAACTGGATGGTCTCCGCGATATGTGGCGGGCGGAGGCGGGAGAGCTGGATGGTGAGGATTGGGAAGATATGTGGGACTATCCATTCCAGCAGCTGGTTGCTACTAGGGACAAATTGATCCAATTCAAGATCCTCCATAGGATCTACTACACGCCCCAGCGCCTACATGGCATTTACCCGACCCTGTCGGCCAGCTGCTGGAGATGCTCTGGTACCCCAGCAGATTTTGCGCACATATTTTGGGATTGCCCCCAAATTATAGACTACTGGAGGGAAGTGACTCAATTTATTCACGGCCTAACCACCATCCCTATTCCCCTAACAATTAGTGTCTGCATCCTCGGCCTGGTGGAGCAATTGGCACTTGCTAAGGCCACACGCACTCTCATAGGTATCCTTTTTTATGCAAGGAAAGCCATAGTCCTGAGGTGGAAGTCCACTACCCCCCCCACTTTGACTACATGGAAGCGGTTGGTCAATGCAACTGTGCCCCTTTACAAGGCGACGTATCTGTCCCGAGGATGCCCTAAAAAGTACAAAAAAGTCTGGCATCTGTGGATAGACTCAGAATCCACAACAGATGACGGGCCCCCTGGGGAATAATTGCTCAGTTAAACTCCCCTGGTACCTACTTGTAACACTCCGTGTTGAGACCCATATTCTGAGCTAGTTAGGGGAGGCAATGTATTGAGGAGGTGACATTTGTAATTACTCCCTAGGGCCCCTGCAGCCACTAACCCAATTACTGCGGAATGGGAGGAGGCTTGAGAAGATGCAATAGCTCCTAGTATATTCCTGACATGTGCAATCTGAGAGGTGTCTAGGCAGTGTGTAGTTAGGTATGCCTAGTGTAATGGTGTGAAGACTAATTGTTTTGTTGTTTTTGTTGTGTTTTTTTATTTTTTATCTCTGTTCTTTTTTTGTGCACGTTGCCACGTGCAATGTTCGGCCGGGGTATGCCCCTATGGCCTTGTTTTGTAACTCACGACTTTAAAAATACCTTAATAAAAACAATTAAAAAAAAATAATTATGTCACATAAAGCTCATTTCCAGGGAAAGAACATAGCCCCCCCCCCCTACTTCCCAGCAGTGGGGCTGCACCTGCACTAAAAGGATTAATAGAGCAGTGCAGGATTTGAAAAACATAAACAATCATACTTGCCTATGTAGAAGCAGTATCAACCGTTGCTGCATCTGTCCCCCACCCTGCTACACTGAGAACTTAGCGTTCAAAGACCACTGATGAATCAGTTCTTGGGTCCGCTCTGAGCACAGAACGGTGACTGTCAGTCAATATTCTCTCCCTCCAAGCACTCACTGGACCACTGGGCTGAGGAGGGGGAGGGAGCAGTGGGCAATAGCAATACCAAAAAAAAACCTGATTCAGTTTGCGCCATAACTCTCGAACATAGCAAAAGTTCGGACCCGAACGACGAACCCCATTTAAAGTCTATGGGACACAAAAAGAGTATGGGGGCTACTGCCCTTCGGGACATGTACCGATGCAAAAAAATACTTTTAAAAAAGATCGGTTTTAAAGAAGCAGTGATTTTAATGATATTTAAAGTAAAACAATAAAATTAAAAATGTATATTAGTGCATGGGGGGTCCTCTTAGTTTGCCTGTAAAGTGGAGCATCTGTATCGTGTATAGAACCCTGCTGCAACAAAACTGACATTTATCGAAGAATATATAGGAAAAGAAATTACATTTGAATTCCTTTTCCCTGCAAGCTTTCTTTATTTTGTAAACAACGGCTTGGGGAGCCAGTCTGTATAATGAGGCCACAATTTAGTGCACTTGGAATAAGATTTTTTGGATATATTCTGGTGTCTCTTTGGCAGACTTTGGATGGAAATAACACTGTTTTGCACCACAGGGAGCAAGCCATATGTGACTTTTAGATAAAGTCTGGTGTCTCTTTCACAGACTTTGGATAGAAGTAACAGGTGCAGAAAAAATGGGCTTTGGGTTTTGGTGGTTCCTTCACCCCGTAACCTTCTAAAGATTCTTGTTGAAAGCAAGAATTGGCTTTGTTGTAAAAATTTGAAATTTGATGCCTTTGTCACACAGTTGCGAAAAAATTGGTGGTGCCTTCACCCCATAACCTTCTTGATGAAAGAAAGTATTGGCCTTGCTGTAAAATATTGAAATTTGATGCACCCGTCAAACAGGTGCAGAATAAATTGGTCTTTGGATGTTAATTGTGCCCATGAAATCTATACTAAAAAAATCAACATCCACAAATCTAGGCAGCTTAGACAGTCTCGCAGAGATTTGAGATCCCAATAATGCTTAATCAGCGACATTGGCATCAAGGGCTTGATAGCTGCTGCTAATCCAGGGCTGATTAATTTTGACAAATGGCAACCAGTCAATGAAGTCTGTGGAGAGACGCACCGTTTTAATCGGTCATAAAACCTCAGGCAGGATTGAATGCCTGTTTGGAAAGCATGCTGGATGCAGGGCAGCCCAGCAGCTCAATTGCATACTGAGCAAGTTCAGGCCAGTGGTCTATTCTCATTAACCAGAAACCCAGTGGCTCGTCTACTGGAAAGCTCTCTATGTCTGTTTGTGCCCCTAGATAATCTTCCACCATCTGATGCAGACGCAGCCGATGACATCATTAAGCTGACAGCCCTGGGCGCGGTGGACAATTTTTTTTTTAAATGCATCACTGATGCATTTAAAATGCATCACTGTCCTCTTATACACAGTTTCTCCTTTGACCAACAGAAGCCTCAAAACTAGCTTTTCCAGGAGCCTTAACATACCAGGTCTGGAAAGGCATTACATAAACAGATCTTTAAGGTGTCCTCAAGATATTTCATCCAGTGCTCCCTGTGCGAGGGAAAAATTAGTTCTGAGACTTTCCCCTCGTAACGGTGGTCAAGGAGGGTAACCAACCAATAATGAGCCTTGTCCTTGATGCCACAAATTCTTGGGTCCTTTTGCAGGCTTTAAAGAACAAGGGAGCCCATGTACCGCAAGTTTGCGGAGGCAAGAAAAGCAGAGTCCTCGGGGTCACTGAAGATTACAGTATCTGGAACTGCCTCCTCCCAGTCACGTGCTACTCCTAAGGTTTCTGGGGACTGAAAACCATCCCTTTAAGGTTTGACCAGGGCCGATCCCAGGCAGGGTGCACAGGGTGCTCCGCACCCAGGCGCTGCAGAGGTGGGGGCGCTGAAGCTCCAAAGTGCTCCCCTCCCTCCTCCTTGCCTGTTTCAAGAGGCGGAGTGCATGTAGTGGGTGCTGCGGTTCCCCATCCCGCCCCCTGTAATGTGCTTCTGCTCCCAGCGTGTCCAAGCTACAGGGATCTATTGGACAAGTACTGATCTATGGGGACACCTGATGTGGGGGGGCTCTGATGTGGGACACCTGCTGTGGGGGGCTCTGATGGGGGATACCTGCTGTGGGGGGACTCTGATGAGGGACACTAATGAAGACTTCTTAGGGGAGCATCTCTGTGTTTGAGTCGTAGCCATAGAAACGTGTAAAGGGGAGGAGTTAGTAAGATGACCACGCCCGTGTGGGGGCGCCAGAAATATTTCTGCACCCAGGCATCTGTGACCCTAGGATCGGTCCTGGGTTTGACGTATGTCCTCCTCTGCTTCTATGCCTAGAAAACTGACAGAATCCTCCTCCCTTTCCTTGTGTATTCTGTGACTTACCATCCTTTATCAGCAGCCATTGGTGTGGAGAAAAAAAAAGCTGAGGTGCCCTGAGCCTGTTCTTGTGCCATACTCACACAGGTACTCGTTGAGGGCCCTCTGCTGCATGTGCAGCCACTACAGCATTGCCAAAGTTGAGTTCCACCGGTTGGGCATGTCACAAATCAGGTGGTTTACAGCCAGGAATTCCCACTGAATTTCAGCCAACCGAACACTGGCTGTGTATGACCACCTAAAATGGCTACATACTCTTCTGGCCTGCTTTAGAAGATCTTGAAACCATGGCTATCTGTTTAAGAAATGCATCACCAAATTGAGGCCATGTACCAGGTATGGCACATGTGTCAACTTTCCCTGACGAAGGGGGGATAGGAGGTTAGTGCCGTTATTTCACACCACAATTCCTGGCTCAAGCTTCTGTGGCGTGAACCACCTCTGGACCTGCCCCTACAGAGGTAAAAGAATCTCTACTCTGGTGTGGCTCCTGTCTACTAGACTTTTATCCTGTCTCCTAGACCTAGACCAATGTTTCTCAACTCCAGTACCCAAGTACCAACAAAAGGTATTCAGGATTTTTCCTCAGATGTAACATCTGTGGTAATTACCAAGACCGTGAAACTGATCAAATCACCTGTGCAAAATAATGGAAAGCCTAAAAACATGACCTGTTTTTGGGGACTGGGGTTGAGAAACATTGCTCTAGACCAGGGATCCTCAAACTACGGCCCTCCAGCTGTTGCGGAACTACACATCCCATGAGGCATTGTAAAACTCTGACATTCACAGACATGACTAGGCATGATGGGAATTGTAGTTCCTGAACAACTGGAGGGCCATAGTTTGAAGACCCCTGCTCTAGACAGACCAGCTGAAGCACTGTATGGCATCTTTTAGCCTGACTTGTTGAATGGCCCCTTGACCACTTATAGGGATTGGTGATTCATAGAACAATCCAGCAGAGGAGGGCATGAATGAGGAGGAGGAGGAGGATGGACCTGACAGATCTCGCATCATAACGATCAGCTATATGGACGTGGCAGCAAAAAAAGCACTAGCACTGAGCCCCCTGCATCCTTCCTAGTTGCAAACAGAGTTACCCAGTGTTCTGTGAACAAAATATATTGTCCCTGACCATGCTTGCTGGTCCACGTGTCAGCATTAATGTAGACCTTGCAGCTGACTGCCTTGCCCAATGATGCTAAAACATTGCCTTCCACGTGATGGTACAGCACTTTAATGGCCCTACGTGCAAGAAAATTGCAACTGGGAACCTGCCATTGTTTTACATCAAAGAAAATTAATGGAAGCGGACATCAGAAGGAAAGGCAGGAGGTGTAAAGTCAGCAATTTGGACAAGCTGGAATTTAGATGCTGGGCATGTGGGTGGCAGAGAGTGTATTTTTTTTTTTTAGATGCTGCAGCTGGGGCAGAGAATTTTGCCTACTATAATCTACAGCTGGTGGCAGAGGTGTTGCAAGGACCTGTAACACCCTTTGCTATACCATCATCCCTGACAGTGGAGGCTGCTGAGCGGTCATGAGATATAGCGGGGATAGACATGAATGGTGAGGAAGAGAAGAATCGTGTCCCTAGTGTGTGGCTTTCAGGTGCTCTTCCCAATGTAGTGAGAGGTTAAAGGATCACTAAAGAATTTTTTTTTTTAGCTAAATAGCTTCCTTCACCTTACTGCAGTCCTGGTTTCATATCCTCGTTGTTTTTGCTTTGAAGATGCTGTAATTCTGCTCTGATCTCCACACGTCCTGCTTGTCTGGCTCCTTATGAAAAATCTCATGGCAGCTTTTCACTGTGGTCCAAGCTGTGTGTCTAAAACTCCTCAGAACCAATCAGATTAATTTAAAAAAAAAAACACTGCCCTGGATTTGTTTGTTTTTGTTCTGTCTCTCTCTCTCTCTCTACTTCACAGAAACATGAAACCAGTTTAAAAACGAAAGTGAAACTAGAGGCACATTATATGATTGATTTTTATCTATTTTTAATCATTTTTAAAAGGAATCAGTTAACTTTTATGTCTCTATACCCTGTAAACAGTCATTTCAGCAAAAAAATGTTTTCCTTTAGTGACCCTTTAAATGCCTTGTCAAGCATGTGGCACCCAAATGGTTGTTTTTATGCCACGCTTGACCTGCTTGCAGACCTGCTTGCAGATGAGATTGCACATTGCAACAGTGCACATGTGCAAACGGCTACACATGTGATAAAAAATGGATGGAATATGGTTGCTGCACTCCACTCTTCTATGATGGCCGAATCTGGAGGACATCCCACCATGTTGGGGTTGTTTCTACCCCTCACTTTCCTCCTCTGCTCTATCCAGCACCCAGTCACCTTCATAATTTGATCTCAACAATCAGTTCTCTATAAACAAGAGCATAACTTTATAAAACATCACTGACCTGCACAGTCTGGTTATGCCCTGTTCCCTAGGCCAAGTTGGTTGGGATACCTGGACATCTGTCTGAAAGCATTAACCCAACTAAAACTATACACACACACACCTCTACAATTAGGGTACAGTGCATTCTAGATGCCCTTTAGTCGCACTTTAAACGTATTACCATTCATTGCTATAAAGTGTGTATCTTATTGGTTGATTTTAGCTGGCATTGCTGAAAAAAGACGTGGAAGGGATACATTGTACAAAGGGCCAGCTAGGCACATTTAAAAATCTTGGCATATGACTTCATATTCTACCAATCTCAAATTATTAAATTAAATTAATAGTTAGATGGACAAGCTCATATATACATTAAACAGTTACCGGATCAAGAACTTAATTATACTCACTGAGCATTGCAATAGTCAGGACCTCTCTGAAGATCTAGATCTTCACTTACTGCCTTAAAGTGTGTTTGAAGATTGACATTAACAGGACTGGAACCCCTTGTGATCTTTAATGATATAATGTTGACCAAGAGATGTCTGTGGAAACGATGAGCAAAGATCTGCTGGGTAGCTGTAAACGAAGAGCACTGGATGGTATGGCTGAATGTACCTAAAAATGACCAAGAACATAATGTGATGGAATGCAGAGCAGTAGTGGAAATACAGCAAAAGCAATGGTGATAAGCCATCCTTCTTATGAAAGCACTAAGCATCGTTTAAAAGCAATGAGAATCAGTTAAATAAGCTAGTGCAAAACAACACAGACATCCAAGTTGGAGCAAAAATGAAATCTAACATATAATTGTTTCCGGTGTCTTTACTTTTCCTCGACTGAAGGCTACGGAAGGCCTCAGCGGTGTTCAAGTCTTTGTTTACAACACAATCATAGCTCACACCTTGTAAGAAGTTCTCTTGTTAACTGAAACATCATGTCGGACTGCTTTAAATTATCTGAGTGGTCATAAAGAGAATTTCAAGAAAACCTGACATCACAACAAATACAGCCACCACATCCAAGAACTGGTAAGCTGCAATATACAGTATTTACATGTTTATTCTTAGTTTCCAATTTACTAAAATGTACTATTCAAAAGAAAGCTGGAGGCTGCCATTATTTTAGATGGTTTACGATTTCTGACTTTGTTCTGACCTTCCTAAACTGCATACTTTTTCCAGGTCAGGGAACTAATATTTTCAGAAGGTGGTCAGTAATGACCTCCTTCATAATTTTTTTATAAAATGTTGGTTGTAGTCCTCTGGTAAGCAAAGGTTTCTGCAGGGTCCCCTATATCGGTTCATTTACTTCAGGGGTGCCCAACCTTTTAAAGAGCGAGGGCCACTGAAGTGACTTGGTAACTGGTCGCAGACCAAAATGAGTGGAATTGGCCGATGTACTCTATGGGCCCTCCAATTCAATCCGTCCAGAGGGAAGGGGACGGATCCCCTACTGTTTTTTTTTTTTTAGCGGATCGGATGTAAGCTGGGGTAAATGAACATAGAGGTGAAAAGAGGGTCCGATTGGGTACTAAGGCTGCTTTCACACTGATGCACCTGTGGCTTTCCTGCAGATTAGCTGCACTTTGCCATAGATTTCTATTATATCCTGCAGGTGTGGTGTAAATTCTGAAAGCGCACCAAACCCACAGGTAATAAAATAAGTCTATGGCTCAGTGCAGGTAAACCTGCAGGTGCACTGCACCTGCGGATTCATTTGAAAGCAGCCTAATAATGATGAGATCCGGCGTGTTCACGTGCAGAGCACGTGAAGTCAGGAAGTCAGGAAGTCAGCACCCGCGCTTCGCTAATCACAGGCAGGGAGACATTGTCCCGATGTTCGGCTGCAGAGATCGGGAAATGTCTCCCTGGCTGTGATTAACACAGCGTGGTGCTGACTACCTGGTGGGCTCTGCACGTGTACTGTGCGAACACGCCGGAGCTCATCCTTACAGCCTAGTAACCACTGCAAAACAGATATGCCTGTATATACACTGTGATTTCAGTAATAGACTTACCTTTAATAAAAGTATTTCCCCGGCTGTTACTGTCCCAGGCAGAGTGTGACAGGAGCTGGCGCTTTACAGGAAGCATCGGCTTATGTGGCTTTGCTCTGCAGCTGCTTGCTTTCTCTACCACCGGCTTCATTCACATCACTGATGCTCTGGGATGGTGGGTCGAAAACCTGCGATCTGGACTTGCCAAACCACCATCCCAGAGCAGGAGGTTGCATGCCACATCAGAGGGCAACTGGTTGGGCACCCCTGCTTTACATGTACACAAGCTCTTATATATGACATCTCCATAGAGCCCACTGCAGGTGTATATTATGTGAGTTGGTTTTTAGGAGTAGTTCAGGCCATGCTGAAGGCCAACCAATCGAGTGGGGGGGAGAGATAAAACTATGAATGTCCAAACATAGCAAGGAAGCATGTTCACAGCAGGTAGTGTCTTTGTAGCAACGTCACTGCTGTCTACAGAGATCTGCATGGGCTAGGTAGGTAGCCAGTCAAATAGTGCATAGGTAGGCTGCTAAAGGTAACTGGTCACAATTACAGGATACTACTTATGAACACTGGTTTCAGACATTGCTTTAAGGCTGGGTTCACACTGCTGCAAATTCTTTTGCGAATTTGAGCCGTTGCGATTGCTTAAATTCGCAAGTCATTTAAATAACATTGTTTTACATTAGTGCCGTTCACATCAGTGTGATGCGAATCTAAGCTGCGTGCAAAAAAGGTCCTGTGCGAGTTTGGTTCAAGTGCGATGCAAATTCAGCTCCACAGACATCAATGTAAATCGTTCTGGAATCACATTGATGATTCACATATGTGCGAATTCCACCACACTACTCTCCACAAAAACCAGGAAGTACACAGGAAGTAAACACTTCTTTTTTCTTTTTTTACATTATGATTCCATTGGCTAGAACATCAATCGCAGCTATGTCCAACTCCTGAAATTCATGGAAAAAAATCGCAGTAAATTCACGGTAAATTCGTATCTCAAACAGGACAAAAAAATTTAACAAATTTGCAGCGCAGCAGTGTGAACCTAGCCTAAAGACTTTAATTGGCATGCAGGATTACATGAAATAGGTCTCCATTTCAGCTTAGATGCCACCTCTGCTACACAATACACCATACAAATTCAGCTTTTTGTGACCACGAAGTAACATAGGGAAATATTTACTGATTTACTAAAGCTGCAGAGTGCAAAATCAGTTGCAGCTGTGCATAGTAGTCAATCAGTTTTGGCCCTGGTTCACACTGGTCTGCGGGAGTGAAGCCGTGTGAGTTCAGCTGAACTCGCACGATTTCACTCCCGCTGGCAGTCCTGATTTCGGCTGCGATTGAAGAGACATCTGTGCAGGTTTCTGCACAGATATCAATGTAAATCACGTCCTGAAATCGCAAAAAGTAGTACAGGAAGTACTTTTTGAAATCGGTGCAGCGCCGCAGATGCGGCGTCGCACCGATTAGGACGGTGTCATTGCCTGCAATTGTCAGCAAATGCCGCCGATTTGAGATGCGATTTCACATGTGAAATTGCATCTCAAATCGAACCAAATCGTACCCAGCGTGAACCTGGGCTCTAACTTCAGCTTGTTCAATTAAAGCGGAGTTCCACCCTTAAAATCACTTTTTTCATTACATCCAGCATACTGGCGTCAGCGCCAGTATGCTGTTTTTTTTTTTTTTTTAATGCTCGTACTTACTGTTTCTCCCAAATTTAATTTCCTGGCGCACCGCGGAGTGTCGCCGCTATAAGGCGTCACGCCTTCCGGAAACAGGCGATTAGCATTCGGCGCCTGCGCATAGACCCAGGAGCTGACTGCGCAGGCGCCGAAAATAGCCGGTCCTACTTCGGGTTTTTTCGGAGGGCGTGACGCGCTATATACGGCGCCTGCGCAGTCAGCTCCTGGGGCTGTGCGCAGGCGCCGAGTAAAAGCCGAATGCTAATCGGCTGTTTCCGGAAGGCGTGACGCCTTATAGCGGCGACACTCCGCGGTGCGCCAGGAAATTAAATTTGGGAGAAACAGTAAGTACGAGCATTAAAATAAAATAAAAAACAGCATACTGGCGCTGGCGCCAGTATGCTGGATGTAATGAAAAAAGTGTTTTTAAGGGTGGAACTCCGCTTTAAGCGTTGACAAAAAAAAAAAAAAATGGAAGCTGATTGGTTTCTGTGCACAGCTGCACCAGATTTTGCACTCTCCAGTTTTAGTAAACCAATCCCTGTATATATGTATAAGTCATGCTTCAGCAAAAATAAATATTGAAAACTGAGCAAAGACAAAGAAAAGGTGCAAATGCTGTATGTTCCATCAGAAGGATAAATAAGGCATATATACACACACATAAGAAACAATGATATAGGCTAAACTGGTAATACCACCAACAGGACATATACAGATATAGACATCTTGTCTACATGGAAAAGCTAAAACATACATTACCAGTTCTAATATTTAGAGAAAAGCTTTCATCCATAATTTCTTCTTTACTTATGGCAAGCTTGATGTTGAGAGGGCTTGGGACAGTTGCTCTGTGACAGTCACCTACTGACCCATTGTACACTCCATTCACATGCAGGACATCTCCATAGACCCTCGTTCCTAGATATCCATTAGTCATGGTTGCCATAAGACGAGAGTCTGAAGGTAATGATTTGGTAGAGAATATCCAGGGACCTTCTTCCATGTTTAGTGACATTATCTTGTTAGTCGAAATATAAAAGAAAAAAAATGGTACCCATTTATTATACCGGTCAAACAATATATTTCTTAAACAGCTTTAAATATCAATAGCTTATTAGACGTTCAGACAGAAAATATTTTCCATACTGTATATTTGGCTATAAGAAGGGTGATATACCATCCAATTCAGGTGTTTTCATCTGAACTACCCCTGCCTGTTATGTCAGTTTTTTTTCCTTCTCAAACAATGGGTGCTGGAACTCAACCACGACCCCCCCCCCCCCCCAAAACCCCTCCACCCACACACACCCTCCAAATCACATCAAATAGTGAGTGTGGTCAGTCAAATTTCGAACAGTAGGAGAGTCTTAAAGGGGCATTAAATACCAGGATTGCATTACACACAGAGCGCAGAGCTGTCACTTGTAAACACAGAAACCGGACTTCTGTGTTTACAAGTGATTGTGGTGAGAAGCCCCCCCCCCCAGGGTCTGGGCCAGAGGTGGTGGAACCGAGTTCCACCACGTTCCCCCTGAAAAAAAGCCTACCTGCACTGCCAGAACTTCTGAACTGGATCAGACTACTTGCCCTACCAGAAATCAGACCAATAAAGGAAACATACACTATATTATCAAAAGTATTGGGACACCTGCCTTTACACACGCATGAACTTTAATGGCATCCCAGTCTAATGCAGGCCACACTATACGAAAAATTGGCCAAAAATCGATCATGTAGACACTTTGTTCGTTTTTTGACAAGTTAATGGGCACAAATCTTTAATCGTTGGTGACATTTTTGTGGGGGGGAAAAAAATGAACGGCAAGTTTGGAAAACTTCTGCCGAACAAACAATACATTGAAAGGTTAAAGTGGATGTAAACCCACTCTCATACTTTCTAAACTGCTGCCATAGTGCTGATCTATAAGGATATAGATGCCTCCTGCATGTATCCTTACCTGTCAAATGTTTCCCCTCTGTCTGGTATAAGAACTGAAAAACTGCAGATTCTGTGGGTGGATCTGTTGTCTGGAGTTGTGATGTCAGTAGACTCTCCGCCCACCTCTACACTCCCCTTGTCAACGTGCATTTTTTCCTATGTATTTCTTACACTGAATTCTGCTATGATCACTAACATCCAGTCAAAATCCAGAAAAGTAACCACATGACTTCAGAAAAGGAGTGGGGGTGGGAATTAAAAATAATGCCTGTCTGAAGCTAGTGCATGAGATATGTAAATAACCTGTCACTCACAGCAAGGGGGAGGAACGGACTAAGGTTTTTCTCTGAAAGTCTGTTTTTTTTCACTGAAAAATAAAAGAGTATGGCCCAGTGTGGCAAGACTGGGCACAGATGATAGGAAATGTTTTACTCTACATTATGACAAACAAAAAAAATTTGGGTTTACATCCACTTTAAAGGATCACTAAAGGAAATTTATTTTTTTGCTAAATAGCTTCCTTTACCTTACTGCAGTACTGGTTTCATGTCCTTATTGTTCGTTTTTGATTTGAAGTTGCTGTAATCCTGCTCTGATCTCCACACTTCTTGCTTGTCTGTTTCCTTAAAACCACAGTGCTGGGAGCTTTCTCACTGTGGTCCAAGCTGTCATTACTGTGTGTCTAAAACTTCCCAGAACCAATCAGATTCATTTTAAAAACAAAACACTGCCCTGGATTTGTTTGTTTTTGTTCTGTGTGTCTATTTCTACTTCACAGAAACATGAAGCCAGTTCAAAAGAGAAACTAACCTGCAGGCACATTATATGATTGATTTTTATCTATTTTTAATCATTTTGAAAAGGAATCAGTTAACTTGTATGTCTCTATACCCTGTAAACAGTCATTTCAGCAAAAAAATGTTTTTCCTTTAGTGACCCTTTAATGCGTTTCCCGTCCAAACTGTCTGCACTAGGTATATGTAAAAAAAACTAATTGTTTTTATTTAGCTCCTCTGAAGCGCTCACGGCCGAATGTTCGTTTTTCGAGAATAGGTTTAGACAATTTTTGGTATAGTGTATGGCCAGCATTAGTCCGTAGGGTGCAATATTGCGTTGGTCCACCCTTTGCAGCTATAACAGCTTTGACTCTTCTGGGAAGGCTGTCTACAAGGTTTAGGAGTGTGTCTATGGGAATGTTTGACCATTCTTCCAGAAGCACATTTGTGAGGTCAAGCACTGATGTGGACAAGAAGGCCTTGTAGTCTCCCCTCTAATTCATCGCAAAGGTGTCCTAATCGAGTGGAGGTCAGGACTCTGTGCCGGCCAGTCAAGTTCCTCCACCCCAAAATAAATCATCCATGTCTATCTGGATCTCGTTTGTGCATTGGTCCAAATCAAAAAGTAAAAATTGTTTTATTTAAAAAAATTTGTTTAGAGCACAAAAAATAAAAAAACTGTAGAGGTGATCAAATACCACCAAAAGAAAGCTGTATTTGTGGGGAAAAAAGGACGCAAATTTCATTTGGGAACAGCATTGCATTAGTGCGCAATTGTCAGGTAAAGCGACGCAGTGGCAAATTGGAAAAAGTGCTCTGGTCAGGAAGGGGGTAAAATCTTCTGGGGCTGAAGTGGTTAAAGAATGGGAAGAATGCAGGTATCTGTGACATAATCAAAAATATGAACAAAAAATAAATAAATCACATTTTGGGTTTTGAATGATAATTTAGAATAAATCTAATAGTTCCTATAGGCACCATCTCCAGCACTCCAGTGTTCCTAATCTCTGCAATGTTCTATGTTGAGTGTAGCTGTTACTCTGGTCTGTGTTATAGTATACGGGACTGTCCCGGCTGGGTCTGTTTTCTTCCACTTTTTTACCTCCTTTCTGATTTCTGCCCCCCTCCCTCCAACACAAACCGGAAATGGAAGATTTCCCCTGTATGGGTCTCCCCTTCCCTGCCCACCTGATTGTGTGCAGTGCCCTGTGATCTGTAGACATTACTCACTCAGTCCTCTGTGCAGCATGGAAAGTCTTATGTGTGGCAGACTCACAGGACAGGAAGCAAAGCTTTTTTTTTTTTTTCTTTTTTTTTTATTAACTCAGAAGTTTGAGGAAAGGAACTTCCAGAAGTTCAGTATATACACAGCAATGGCTGGGGAAGCTCAGAGACCATCAGCCACATTTGCTTAAAATAAACCAGGATATTTTCTCTTCTCATTTGGAATATATGGCATGAAAATAAAAATCAGAATCCGATTTTCAAGGTGAAATTTGAACATTAGATAATAAAAGTGTCCAGAAGGAGGTGGCATTTCCCTTCTTTTTCATTTATTTTGAAACAAAAAAAGCAAATTCTGAGATCTAGAAAAACGTTATGGGCGGGTTTACACTTACATTAGTCCTCTGAAGAGTGATCCACTGTGAAGCGCTTTACAGGGGGAGTTTGGCAGGTGGTGAGGAGGCATTATGTCTCCTCCTCGCTGCCTGTTTTAACCCCTAAAAGCCTGCACGGTTGTGCCAGGTTCATTGCGCTCGCTTGTGCAGTTTCAGCACACTGCTTGCTTCTTTTCACCTTTATTTAAAGTGTTACATAGTGGTACTTGATTCAGGTCACTGTACTGCAGCACTTTGTGGACAGTGAGGAAAAATGTGGACAGTTGTTTTTATGTACCTTGACCCAGGGTCGGTGCTACCACTAGGCAAACTAGGCAGCCGCCTAGGGCGCTCTGCTGCCTAGGGTGCCCAGCAATTGGTTTTCCTACTCTCTTCTCTCTGCAGCAACCAGGAAAGTCTAGGCAGGCAGCCGCTGCTCCATTCCCACATAGTGTCAGAGGAGCAGCGGTGGCGGAGGACTTTGTCTCCACTCCCGAATAAATGGAAGCAAGCAAAAATTCATTGATAAGCGCTGGTGAGGCTGCATTTGATAGGCGCTGGTGAGGCTGCATTTCATGGACGCTGGTGAGGCTGCATTTCATGGACGCTGGTGAGGCTGCATTTGATATGCGCCGGTGAGGCTGCATTTGATGGACGCCGGTGAGGCTGCATTTGATGGACGCCGGTGAGGCTGCATTTGATGGATGCCGGTGAGGATGCATTTGATGGGCGCTGGTGAGGCTGCATTTGATAGGCGCCGGTGAGGCTGCATTTGATGGGCGCCGGTGAGGCTGCATTTGATGGGCGCCGGTGAGGCTGCATTTGATGGGCGCCGGTGAGGCTGCATTTGATGGGCGCCGGTGAGGCTGCATTTGATGGGCGCCGGTGAGGCTGCATTTGATGGGCGCCGGTAAGGCTGCATTTGATGGGCACTGGTAAGGCTGCATTTGATGGGCGCCGGTGAGGCTGCATTTGATGGGTGCCGGTGAGGCTGCATTTGATGGGCGCCGGTAAGGCTGCATTTGATGGGCACTGGTGAGGCTGCATTTGATGGGCGCTTCATTAAAAAGGTAAGCTTTACATGGGCAGGGAAAACGAGGTGGAGTCAGGGGTGAGGTGGCAAAATGATGTTCCACCTAGGGTGCCAAAAATCCTTGCACCAGCCCTGCCTTGACTACTTTTCAACCAGCCGCCGTCATTATACTGCAGCAGGTCAGCACGATCCCGCGAGCCATCGTAGCTGTACATCGGCTCCTTTAAGTGGGATAGCAGGCGCGTGTGCCCGCTGCACTGCAGGGGTGCCGATGCTCGTGATCGGCGGTTACGATGACCGCCGGCCAGGCGAGGAAGAACAGGGACCTGCGTGTGTAAACACACAAATCCCTTTTCTGTGAGGAGAGGAGATGCAGATCGTGAGTTCCTAATAGCTAGGAACCACGATCTGTCATCTCCTATAGTCAGTCCCATCCCCCACAGTTAGAGCACACACTAGGGAACACAGTTAACCCCTTGATCGTCCCCTAGATTTAACCCCTTGCCTGCCAGTGACATTTACACAGTAATCAGTGTAGGGCCGAAACAACAAATCGATTAATCGACAACAAAACGATTAATCGACAACTAATCGATTATGAAATGAATAGATTACTATTTTCATAATCGATCAAATCGGGCAGTAACATAATGGGGTTAAAAAACATGAAAAAAAATTTCAGCTGTTGCGTATTTGGAAAGGTTAAGGACTTTTTTTAATGCACAACGGTGCTATATTGTTTTTTTGGGTCAATATACTTCAATGGAGAAGCTGCATGAAAGCATGTAATGCGTTTTTCCTGCAATTTGTGTTTTTTAATCTGCCCAACAACAAATTGGCCAAAAAAAAAAAAGCAAAATGTAAATTTTGTAAGGTTATTAACCGATTAATCAAATCAATAAATCGGCCAACTAATCGATTATGAAAAAAATTATTAGTTGCAGCTCTAAATCAGTGCATATTTATAGCACTGATCGTCGTATAAATGCCAGTGGTCCCAAAAATGTGTCAAGTGTCCGCCATAATGTCACAGTCCCAATAAAAATCGCAGATCGTTGCCATTACTTCAAAATTGACACTTTTTTCTGTTTATAGCACAACAAATTAAAACCGCAGAGGTGATCAAGTACCACCAAAAGAAATCTCTATTTGTGGGAAAAAAAGGACCTAATATTTGTTTGGGTACAACATTGCATGGCCATGCAATTGTCAGTTAAAACGATGCAGTGCCATATCGCAAAAAATGGCCTGGTCATTGAGCAACCAAATTTTCCGGGGCTGAAGTGGTTTATGGTAGCCTGTATTTCTCTAGTGGGGAAAAATGCAAGTCACAGTAAGTCCTTAGGCTACATTTAGCCATGCAGCGGTTGCCACATCTCAGCTAAGTGATCTATGGGTGAATCGCTATTCAGAGGTTATTTGATATTGACATTGAGGTGTTATGTCGCCTCCTCACTGCTTGTTTCAACTCCTAAAAACTGGCAGCATCTCGCTGCAACTGCATTCATTGCACAGAGTTGCGTGTCATTTTCTATGAGTCATGTTTGGTTTGGGGTGAGACTACCTGCCATACACATTAAGAGGTTTAATTCTAGCCACAGCCGCTTCAAAAGCAGTCAGACTGGGGAGTACACATGATACAGCAAAAACGAACATTAAAGGATCACTAAAGGAATTTTTTTTTTTTTTTAGCTAAATAACTTCCTTTACCTTACTGCAGTACTGGTTTCATGTCCTTATTGTCCGTTTTTGCTTTGAAGATGCTGTAATCCTGCTCTGTTCTCCACACTTCCTGCTTGTCTGTTTCCCTATAACCACAGTGCTGGGAGCTTTCTCACTATGGTTTAAGCTGTCATTACTGTGTGTCTAAAACTTCCCAGAACCATCAGATTCATTTAAAAAAAAAAACACTGCCCTGGATTTGTTTGTTTTTGTTCTGTGTGTCTATTTCTACTTCACAGAAACATGAAGCCAGTTCAAAAGTGAAACTAACCTGCAGGCAAATTATATGATTGATTTTTATCTATTTTTAAAGGGGTTGTAAAGGTACATGTTTTTTTACCTTAAAGGGGTGTTCCACCCCAAAAAACTACCTTTGCTTACTCCACTCCTCACCCCCATACATGCCACATTTGGCATGTAATTTTTTTGGGGGGGGAGTGGGGGCTTCAGTAGGAGTGGGACTTCCTGTCCCACTTCCTGCTTCCGCCGAGGGGCTGGTTAGGCGATTAAGCCTTAATCGCCTACACCAGCCCCTCCCTGTAGGCGATCACATGGGACACTCTCCAATCAGCGGCGAGCCGCGCCGCGCACGCATGCGCAGTACGGCTCGCGCATGCGCAGTGGGTGCCCGGCCGTGAAGCCGAAGGCTGTCACGGCTGGGTGCCCACAGTCAGGATGGAGACGCCGGCCGGGGAGGGGGGGAGAGGAGCGGAGCCCCGGTCGGCGCGTCGCTGGAACGCAGGAGCAGGTAAGTGAGTGTTTATTAAAAGCCAGCAGCTACACTTTTTGTAGCTGCTGACTTTTAATAAACACAACTTAGGGCTGGAACACCCCTTTAATGCATCCTATGCATTAAGGTAAAAAAACATCTCACAGCACTGGCCCCCCCCGAGCCCCCGTTGTACTTACCTGACCGTTCGAATCTCCTGGGCGCGTCCACGTCGTCCTCTTCGGTTCCCAGCCTGGCCGTTGATTGGCTAGGCTGGGCGGATTGATAGCAGCGCAGCCATTGGCTAGCGCTGCTGTCAATCAGAGCGGATGACTCGGCGCGCCGGGGGCGGAGCCGAGTGATACAGTCGGCGGCTATGGCCGCCGCTGTATCACGGGAGCGCGCTCGCAAAAGCTTTCCACCGTGCGAGCGCCCTCGCATGAAGAGGGAAAGCTTTTGCGAGGAAGAGCCCAGACAGCCGCCGAGGGACCCCAGAAGACAGCTTTCCGGGCCACTCTGTGCAAAACGAACTGCACAGTGGAGGTAAGTATAACATGTTTGTTATTTTTTTTTTTTTTAAAAGCCCTGACTTTAGTGACCCTTTAATCATTTTGAAAAGGAATCAGTTAACTTTTATGTCTCTATACCCTGTAAACAGTAATTTCAGAAAAAACATTTTTTTCCTTTAGTGACTCTTTAAGTTAATGGGGCTAAGCTGCAACCTCCCTGGAACTGCATGCAACGGTGTGGCATTTACAGGGTTAAAAAAGGCAGTGAGGAGGTCACATAATGCCTCTCTCCGCCTGTCAAATGCCTCTGAAAACAATTCACCACAGATCACTTTTCAGAGGTGTGGCATGTCTAAATGTAACCTGCATTTTTTCATTCTGGGGAATCGCAGGCTACCATTAGTGCACATAAACATTTGTCTCCATTCTTCCTCACCTCGCACTATGGCACCAGATAGGACTGCTGTGCAGTGACAAGAATGAAACATCACTAAGTGACACATCAAATAAAGGTTAAAAAAAAAGCAAGCAAAGCGATGAGTTGGAACATTTTGTTTCACTTTGCGGACATAAGGGTTGCCAACTTTTAGTAAATGTATTTAATTTTTGTAATTGTTGCATCTGGTAATGAATGTCAGTTACGAACATGCTGCCTACATGTCCATAATGATCAACCAATCAAGGACACATGCAAAAAGTACAGATTTTACAAAAACTGTTCGTAAATTGACTGAAAGTTGGCAACCCTGGCGGACATAAGGGCTTATTCACACAGGCGCTGTGGCCTGTACAACATGAATGAGCACCTTATTTATATAGCTGAAGCCACGTACAATTGGCCTATGTTTCCTTATGGGAACCCAGCAGCTATACATACACAGCTTCTTGTCCTAATGTAACAGGCCATGTGGAAGCGGGTGAGCACCCGTGTAAATAATGCGTAAAAGCCCACTCACATTATTGCGTTTTAACACATACCATATTAATAACCCTATAGCGCACACCGGCGTATAGCGAGCATCCCAAACCTAGAAGGGAATCTTAAAGAAAAAAAAAGAAATACTGACAGTTTACAGTTACTTACAGTTGCCCGGCGTCCATCGGTGGCCTTGTCTGGTCCGGCGTCCGTCTGCGGCCTTCATGGTGTCCTCCCCGCTTCTCCCGCGCTGTCTCTGAGCCGATCCCCGTGCTGTGTTTGAAAGCCGCCGCCGACATATACCGAGCGCAGTACACTCGGGCACGCTCGGCTCCTCTCGCATAAAGGCTAGGAGGCGGCACAGGGCGTGACCGCGAGGGGAGCCAAGCCTGGCTGAGTGTACCCGAGTGTACTGCGTTTGGTATATGTCGGTAGCGGCATTCAAACACAGCGTAGGAAGCGGGGATCGGCATATATATCGCACACCCAGGATTTTCACCTGATTTTAAGGGGAAAAAAGTGCGCGGTATACGGTACATTGCAACACGCTAAAACACGCGTGCAACTTACCTTTAGTAAAAATAGTGGGGTTGATTTACTAAAACTGGAGAGTGCAAAATCTGGTGCGGCTGTGCATGGATTATAATCAGCTTCCATGTTTTAGGTCAAAGATGAATTGAACAAGCTGAAGTTGGAACCTAATTGGCCACCATGCACAGCTGTGCCAGATTTTACACTTGCAGCACCCTGACGTTTAGGCAGGGCTGCTATTAAATTTATTTGCCAAGTGATAGTTGCATTGGCCAATTGTTAGGAGATCAAGTGTTTTCCCCCTAATTCTGGAATTGCTGCACTCCTCTCTTCTATCACTAGGTGACCTGTAGCTGGTGACATTGGATAAGACAAGGGCATAGCAAGGACAGATTTTGAATGAATGGGATCAGCCCATTTTCAGACAATGCGATGGATTTTCTTGGGTCCTTGGCCTGCTGGGAGAGCCTATTTATTTGGGTGGAGTCAGGTGATTGGGGTTCTGTGCCACTTGCACTGCTGTCTGGGTGGACGTGTGTTATGCCCGGGGCT
Organism: Rana kukunoris; assembly: GCA_029574335.1. Taxonomy (NCBI): domain Eukaryota; kingdom Metazoa; phylum Chordata; class Amphibia; order Anura; family Ranidae; genus Rana; species Rana kukunoris. Next base: position 282,575,527 of record CM056059.1, read on the forward strand.
GCTAAGCCCGAAACCTAAAGCGGAGTTCCACCCTTAAAACCACTTTGTTTCATCCCATCCAGCATACTGGCGTCAGCGCCAGTATGCTGTTTTTTTTTTTAATCCATGTACTTACTTTATAATAGATCATTTAATTTTGGGCGCACCGCGGTATGTCGCCGCTATAAGGCGTCACGCCTTCCGGAAACAGCCGACTAGCGTTCGGCTCTTCTCGGCGCCTACGCACAGACCCAGAAGCTGACTGCGCAGGCGCCGTATATAGCCGCGTCACGCCTTCCGGAAACAGCTGACTAGCGTTCGGCTCTTCTCGGCGCCTGCGCACAGACCCAGGAGCTGACTGCGCAGGCGCCATATATAGCCGCGTCACGCCTTCCGGAAACAGCTGACTAGCGTTCGGCTCTTCTCGGCGCCTGCGCACAGACCCAGAAGCTGACTGCGCAGGCGCCGTATATAGCCGCGTCACACCTTCCGGAAACAGCTGACTAGCGTTCGGCTCTTCTCGGCGCCTGCGCACAGACCCAGGAGCTGACTGCGCAGGCGCCGTAAATAGCCGGTCCTAGTTCGGCTTTTTTCGGAGGGCGTGACACGGCTATATACGGCGCCTGCGCAGTCAGCTTCTGGGTCTGTGCGTAGGCGCCGAGAAGAGCCGAACGCTAGTCGGCTGTTTCCGGAAGGCGTGACGCCTTATAGCGGCGACATACCGCGGTGCGCCCAAAATTAAATGATCTATTATAAAGTAAGTACATGGATTAAAAAAAAAAAAAACAGCATACTGGCGCTGATGCCAGTATGCTGGATGGGATGAAACAAAGTGGTTTTAAGGGTGGAACTCCACTTAAGACCCTTTTCACATGGAGCAAACTGTGGCTGCGATCCGCTTGCTCAGCAGGGGATCTCTACGCTGATCCCCGCTGAGCAGGCGAATGACAGGTCCATATATCCGATCATGCAGAGTGGACAGGGACACATCTGACTGCCACCTGATCCGCTCCACTGGACGAAAGTTGAATGGATTTCCATCAGTCACTTTTTGGCTGGTCGACTTAGATGTAGGCGGGTGTAAACGGACACATGTCCATTTACACTCGCAGCTCCATAGAGAATAATGAAGGTTCCGATCGGGTCCACCTGAAAAACGGACTGTGTGTAGGGGGTCTAAAAAAGCTTGTCGATAATGCATGTTAATGCACAAAGGAAATGCACATTGATGCATGATGATGCACTAGCCTAAAGGCTCGTACACAAGAAAATCAGACGAACATTTTTATCCAAAGAATTTTGTATAGCGCGTACTCAACTTTCGACACCCTATTTCGACTTTTCATAAGAAATTAAGGGACAAACTCAAAAAATGTTCTCGTATGGGAACAGATTTTTGTTTAAGGTACACTGCTTTCTTAAATTTTCGTACAAGTAGAGTCAGAAAAGAAAGACGTATGATCAGAAACAATAAATAAAAATAAAAAAGCCATTGTTGTAAGAGGAAAATCAGACGATTTTCTTATAGTGTGTACCCCACTTAACCCTACAAATAAATGCACCTCTACACACACATAGATCAGGCCCTAAATATTCTAATTATATTTACATTATAGTTACAGGTTGTTCATATTTTTAGTACAGAAAGACTCATTTGTCACAGTTCTCAGAGTTGTCATTATGCTCAGTTCACCAAGCTTTTATAAGGCATTAAGATGCGTTGCATTAAGTTTTACCATTCTTTAAACTCCAACGCACCACCATGGACCAGAAAATCCACCTGCCCCATTTTTCAGTGGTGGGTATGCATTTCACACATAGGCCTTCAGTGGTGTCCTATCTGAATTAGTCCACTTCTTAATACCATCACTATGACACCACAGCTATAGAAACCATCAATATTATATATAAACGCAGTTGAACAGGTGGCTGCCTCACAGGCAGGTAATTAATGCAGTGAGAATCAATGGCATTACTAGAACCCAATTAAGGGTCGGATAACATTGATCCGACATGCGCCCTGACTTCCAGAGCACAAGTCACATGACATGGTCCGACTATGTGTAGGTCCGACTTTAAAAATGCTTCCTGCACTACTCTGGTCTGGTTTGGGCATGATTTCAGCCCATTAATTTCAATGCAAGTCGCATCCAAGTCGGATAATCGTCTTAACTGATCCGACTTGTGCTCTAAAGAATCTCCACACCAATTTATTTATTTTTAATGGCGTGAGGTCTTCGGATCTGGTATGTATTTTAAGGCGAACCCCCACACCAAAAAAAAAACAGCGTGTGCCCCCCTCAAATTCCACACCAGATCCTTATCTGAGCATGCAGCCCGGCAGGTCAGGAAAGCAAGCACCCCCCCCCTTTGTACCATACCAGGCCACGTGCCCTCAATTTGGGGGGGTGGGTGCTTTGGGACAGGGGGCCCAATCAACATGGGGACAAGGGCCTCTTCGCGACAACCCTGAGTGGTAGTTGAGGGGTTCTGTGGGCAGAGGGCTTCTTGGAAACTGGAAGCCCCCCTTAACAAGGGAGCCCCCAGATCCCCCCCCAATGTGAATGGGTATGGAGTAAATCCTACCCATTCACCAAAAAAGTGGCAAGAATAAATAAAAACAGTACACAGGTTTTTGACAAAGTCCTTTATTAAAAGTAGCTCCAACTGTCTTTTTGTCGGTGGTCTTCTCCCTCCTCTGGTTACTCTTCCTCTGCTGCCAATGTCTTCTCCTTCCTCCAGTTCTTCTCCCTCTGCTGCCGATGTCTTCTTCACCTGGTTCTTCTCCCAACGCTAGCTCCCGCATTTGTGCCAGCTACTGTATCTGTTGGTTCTTTTATAAACATGAGGCGTGGCCATCCGGTGATGTCATTTGGAGACCCCACCCCCTTATGTCACTGCCTCATCATGCCCCAGGAAGTGATGTCATAAGGAGGTTGGGGCCTCCAGATGACATACACCTACAATCATCTTATTGTAGAATAAATTGTATATTTGTGGCTACAGTAAGGTCTAATGCATTCCATTATTTCATAAACTTTTTTTTTTCTTTGCCTGGAAGCCACAGGTGCTGTGTTTAATTATCCATATAAATCAATGGCTGTATGCAGCTAAACTTTGGTACTTCTGTAAACACAAGCATACATACAGAAGTAGGTCCCTGGACGCAGATAATCTGCATTCAGGGTCATACGTCTGTATGCATGCGCATGTTTACACAAGTACTGACATATGCCTTGAATTCTATGGGCAGCTGAATGCAGCATCTGTGGCTCCTGGGAGAGGAGATACATCAGAATATTTTGTGATATGGCCTCGGGCCCCTGTGTGCATGAGGCCTAAGCTAACATTGGTCACAACACACACACAAAAAAAAAAACGCACATTTTAAATTTGTGTGCAGAGAAAATAAATAATTTTTGTAAGACAATATTTCAAAATAAAGCATAGTCCCCCCTGGAAGAAAAAAAAAAAAAAAAAAAAAAAAACAATGCATATATTACTTTGTCAAATAAGTTATAATTTAAAGGAGAATTGTACAAAAAATAAAAAAAAAACAAGATTAGTTAAGCCCCAAATGCTTTTTTACCACTACTATTCCTTTTTTTATTGTGTTTTGGAATTTACAAATGCAGCAATTTAGAAATCATATGAAAGGTTTTGTGCTGGAAAACATTTTTTGGTAGATAAAAAGTGCATTTTATATACATCTATATAGATCAGAGCAAAATGAGGGGCAAATGAGGAGGAATGAGGGACAGAGTCCATAATGAGTACAAGGTAGGAGAGCTGAAGTTGTTAAAATGCTAATTGCCTGTCTTTGTCTAGCCTTGTCTGGCTCCCGAATAAACGTACAGTTAACAGGTATGTAGCGCCCACTACCTTTTGGTTTCTGTAAAATAGTGTTCATTTGTTTTAAACTGTCAGTGCAGGCAAAATTTAGTCAGGCATATTCCTTATGCTAGGCCTGGTTGTTTTGATCTGGGACTGTCAGAGTAGCAGTGGGTGTGGCCACCTGTGCTCAGGCTCTGGAACTCCTGCCCTGCCTTCAGGAGAATCTTCTGAAAGGGGGGCGGAGCTGGAGGCTCTGAGTGACAGGCAGCTTGTGTGGCAGCTCTGTCAATCCACAACTAGGGTTGGCAGGGGGCGGACCTGCTATATAGGCTGAGGTAACATGCCACTGGAGGGAGTCGTAAGAGAGAAGAAGATGGGGCAGTAGTCTCTGTGTGAGGGGCCCAAGGCCTGCGGGCCTACCAGGTGCTGAGGAGAAAGTCCTGATGGAGGACCACCTTTCTTCAACACCGCATAGCAGGATTTCAGTACTAAGAGAAAAGGAACCTGGAACTGTAAGGCTCCATTTCCATGGACGTCCCCCCCATGTTGAGGGCATGCGGCCTGGTACGGACTCAGGAGGGGGGGGGGGCGCTCGCTCGTCCCCACCCTCATTCCTGATCGGCCGGATGGCATGGTCGGATGATAAGGGTCTGGTATGGATTGTGGGGGAGCCCCCACACCGTTTTTTCGGCGTATGCGTTCCCCTTAAAATCCATACCAGACCGCATGGTCTGGTATCATTCTGAGGGGGAACCTCACGCAATTTTTTTTATTTTGTGTGGTGTTCCCCTTCAAGATTCTCCGCACACCAGTCGCCCAGCAAGTCAGATCATCTTGATCCGACTTCTGGTGCGACCTCTATTCAAATCAATGGGCTCCCATAGGTAATCATTGATTTTGAATAGAGAAAGAAACGCAGGACAAGGCTTACAGCTCTAACACTGGAGCTTCAGAACGCACTGGTCCTGCGTTTTTTTTGCAGCTTAAAAACTGCTCAGCCATCTACAGCTCAAAAACCTCATGGTGGGCATGAGGCCATAGACTAACATGGAGAGCCATGGACTAACATGGGGACCATGAAACAGGTCAGTGGGTACATGACAGCAAGTGATGGGACCAGAGGAGGCTTGGGAATATCTGCTGTTGCCCCTAGTAACTGAAAGCCACAAGGGGGTGTCTTAGACGGGATGTTGCACGGTAAGTCCCACACAGCAGGATATTACAAGGAGGGACTCTAACCTTATCTCATCTCAATATGGAAGGCTGTGGCCGGGGAACTCAGCCTTTCCATCACTGGACTATTTGGGCCTAGTAGTCCGGCAGTTACCATTTGTAGTATAGAGACTGTGGGGTCGGAGGGGGGTGTATGAGGATACTTTCTGGACACAGGGCTGGCATTTGGATAACTGTTCATCGCCACAACAGTCATTCAGAGTGACTTGTCCTAAACAGGGCAGCATGAAGGGAGCAATAGTCTGCAGTGATGAAGGTCACTAAAAAATGCAATCTTTGCTGTGCCTTATCATCAGAATCTAATCTACTAAGTGCTCATTTCTATGGGCATCCCATGTCATCACACCCTTACCCAACTCTACCCAAGAAATCCCTTTTTTTTTAAATAAAAATACAGCAAGTAAAGCAAGTCACTCTTTATTGTGTCTAAAGAAATGGAAGTGTGACAGATGGATGAATGGAGGAGGGTCAGACAACAAGGTGATGTGTGGATCTTTTGAACTTGTGGCCAGAGTCCACAGCTACATGTACATCAGAACAAAGTCCATGTACAGCAGGGCTGGATTGTGATGCTTGTTCTGATTCAGCTGCTCAGGATACACTGAATACAAAGCATTGGCACGATAGCCAGTCTACTAGTGTTTTTGGGAGAGGTCACAATTTAAGGAACCCTTTGAAATCATATCAGATCTCATCTCATGCTGGATATCTATACTGATATGGACTGGGTTAGGAATGAAAGGATGGCACATCAAATTAAAATTAACCTCCTAAAGAGGGCTGAATTCAAAGACACCCCGAAAATCAAAGTGAAAAAATTATGCAGCAAGCTAGTCCATTTTGCTGAAATTTCATTATAACAACTCAAAATGGTCCTTAGTAGTTTGTATGGCCCCCACGTGCTTGTATGCATGCCTGACAACATCAGAGCATGCTCCTAATGAGACGACAGATGGCGTCCTGGGGTATTTCCTCCCAGATCTGGACCAAAGCATCACTGAGCTCCTGAACAGACTGAGGTGCAACCTGGGGGCACCGGATGGACCGAAACATATTGTCCCAGATGGGTTCTTTTGGATTTAGGTCAGGTGAGCAATGGTATCAATTTCTTCATCCTCCAGGAACTGTCTGCATGCTCTCGCCACATGAGGCCGGGCATTGTTGTGCACCAGGTGGAACCCAGGACCCACTGCACCAGCGTAGGGTCTGACAACGGGTCCAAGGATTTCATCCCGATACCTAATAGCAGTCAGGGTGCCATTGTGTAGCCTGTAGAGGTCTGTGCGTGCCTCCATGGATATGCCTCCCCAGACCATCACTGACTTACCACCAAACCGGTCATGCTGAACGATGTTACAGGCAGCATAAAGTTCTCTGCGGCTTCTCCAGACCCTTTCACGTCTGTCACATATGCTCAGGGTGAACCTGCTCTCATCTGTGAAAAGCATGGGGCACCAGTGGCGGACCTGACAATTCTGGTGTTCAATGGAAAATGCCAATCGAGCGCCACAGTGTCTGGCAGTGAGCACAGAGCACACTAGAGGACGTCGGGCCCTCAGGCCACCCCCATGAAGTCTGTTTCTGATTGTTTGATCAGAGACATTTACACCAGTGGCCTGCTGGAGGTCATTTTGTAGGGCTCTGGCAGTGCTCATCCTGTTCCTCCTTGCACAAAGGAGCAGATACCAGTCCTGCTGATGGGTTAAGGACCTTCTATGGCTCTGTCCAGCTCTCTTAGGGTGACTGCCCGTCTCCTGGAATCTCCTCCATGCTCTCAAGACCTTCTGGCAATGACACGTATTGATGTGCCATCCTGGAAAATATGGAATGCCCGTGCAACCTTTATAGGGTCTAAGTATCGCCTTGTGTTACCAGTAGTGATATTGACCCTAGCCAAATGCAAAACTAGTGAGAAACAGTCAGAAAAGAGGAGTAGGGGGAAAAAAATGTCAGACACCTCCACCTAAAAAAACATTCCTGTTTTGGAGGTTGTCTCATTGTTGCCCACCTAGTGCACCTATTGTTAATTTTAATTAACAGCAAAGCAGCTGAAACTGATTAACAATACCCTCTGTATACACCCTCCCTCTCTGCTACTTAACTGACCAGATCATTATCCCAGGAGTCCTGATTCAAACGTGGTCCTTTAATTTTTTGGAGCAGTGTATCTCCATCATTACTGCTCTGTTCCCATGCTGTCAATATTTGAAGGAAGCTGTAATTTAATAATTGTCCACCAGATGTCACCGCGCTACAATTCACTGATTGTCCACCAGGTGTCACTGTGCAGCTGTAAAACATAGGGATTTAGTGAACAGAAAAATGGCCATTGCTGACCAAGGGAGAAATGAGTCATGTGCGGGGCTGGAGTCTTATGAAAATGTGTAACCAGCTCATTCCTACTTTCTAATAGATGAAGGAATAAAAACACCAATTATTACTGTAATATTCACTTATGAAATTCATATTATCTGCTATGGAACACTGGTATGCTATTGCATAGGTGAAGATTGTTCTAATATATGTTAAAATCTATTATATACAGCCACATATTATGTTATGTCATAAAACAGAAATTAAAATACTGAGTGTTTCTTCTAAAAAATAAATAAATAATAATGGTACTGAGGTTTGGGAAAAACACTTGGAGAATGCGGGCATCGATCCCGCTACCTCTCGCATGCTAAGCGAGCGCTCTACCATCTGAGCTAATTCCCCTTCGCGAGCGTGATCTCGGGATACACCATCTTCATACATGCCTATACTTGTGTTCATAGTCAATTAAAATTGTATTTCTGAATGTAGTCCTGTATAGTTAGCAACATAGCTGTGCACAGATTATTGCATTAGGGTGTGCAACCTTAAAGCGGAGATCCACCCTAAAGTGGAACTTCTGTTTATCGGAACCCTCCCCCCCTCCGGTGTCTGAAGACAGGTATTTGCACCCACTTTCGGCCACACAGTCTGCAGGTAGACTGCGGGCAAAACTTCAGATCCTGTCGTTCCCCCCCCCGTTGTGTTCTGGGAAACACACAGCTCCTAGAACACAGCGGGAACCAGTCAGCACAGCGCAGCGCAACTCACTTATGTGCCGTAGGGAACCGGGCAGTGAAGCCGGAGCGCTTCACTTCCTGGTTCCCTCACCGAGGATGGCTGTGGGGGCAGCAGGACAGCGCTGCCCCCACGCCCATGCACACCTGGGCGTTTTTCAGTGTTAATGAGCTTTGGAGTTTATTGGCTTTTTTCTGAACACCCGAAAATTGCTTTCAAAGTGACTTTTTTTATCCATTGAAAAAAAAAAAGTAAAAAAAAAAAAAAGCTGATAAAAGTTACACTGAAAAACGCTGATTAAAGCTATTGCAAAAACGCTCCCTGCAAAGCTACAGGCATTTTTTTTTAAAGCTTTTATGAGCTTCAGTGTGCATGGAGCCTTTTTGTAGCTACTGGCTTTTAAAATTAGTTTTTTCGGCGGACATCCGCTTTGAGCTCAAACACAAATGCTGTGTATGTGTCTACATACATATGACCACCGGAACATTGATCTCCCGGCCAGCACAGTGAAAGAGAAGAGCATAAACACTTCTCTTATGGCAGAGCCAGTAAGAGGGAGATCTTTCCCATCTTCCTGTTGCTACACAGAGCGATAACACTAATGCACATGGAGTTATTAGGGTGTGCCTGGGCACACCAGGCACGCCCTGTGCGCACGCCTATGGTTAGCAAGCATTGCATAGTTTGCTACCAACAAAGTTTTTAATTGCACTGAATATTATTGGGGAGAATCTTCAGAGGTACATTAGAAGGGTTAGGGCCACACATTGGAGTTTGGAACACCCATTCACAGGTTAGTAGGACTTATTTACTGCTGACCCCTGATCTTTGCGTCACTTACTACTAGGGTTGTCCCGATACCTCTTTTTTAGGACCGAGTACAAGTACCGATACTTTTTTTCAAGTAGTCGCCGATACCGAATACCGATACTTTTTTAAAATGTGTCCCCAAATGCAGCCATGTCCCCCACATATTGCAGCCATGTCCCCCCACACATATTGCAGCCATGTCCCCCCACAGATGCAGCCATGCATGTCCCCCACATATTGCAGCCATGTCCCCCACATATTGCAGCCATGTATGTCCCCCACATATTGCAGCCATGTATGTCCCCCACATATTGCAGCCATGTATGTCCCCCACATATTGCAGCCATGTATGTCCCCCACATATTGCAGCCATGTATGTCCCCTATACCTGATATGATGCCGCCGCATACCGCCGCGTTAATTCCCCTGCATTACAAGCTTTTGTTTGTATACTTGTAATGCCTGCCGCGCCATGTATAGACACTCCCCTTCTCGGGATTGGACAGATCTGTCCAATCCCGAGCAAGGGGAAGTGTCTATACACAGATCCGTGCATAGACACTCCCCCTTGCTCGGGATTGGACAGATCCGTCCAATCCCGAGAAGGGGAGTGTCTATACATGGCGAGGCGGGCATTACAAGTATACAAACAAATTCTTGTAATGCGCTCTGTATTGCACGGGGATTAACGCTGCGGTATGCGGCAGCGGCGAGGGGGTGGGAAGTATTCTATTTAGGTATCGGGGGTATTTGCGGGAGTACAAGTACTCCCGCAAATATTCGGTATCGGACCCGATACTGATACTAGTATCGGTATCGGGACAACCCTACTTACTCCTGACCCCTGAGTCAGTACTGTCTTCTGAATTCTGAAGTCTGCATTACTGACCCTTTAGTCATTACAATCTGAACTCTGTGTCACCTACTACTAACCCTTGTGTCATTACTGACTACATGTCTATAAACACCATCAGTATCATACTGTGTGACACTGAGCTCAGCAAGGGGGCCCGGGCAACCTCATAGATGATGTAAGGTGGTGTTGGTGGGGGTTAACAACTGCCAATCAAATGTACCTTAATCTCTGGGCCCCGTGCCCTTCTCTGGCTACCTAAGTCCCCCTCGGTGCTCCTTGGTCATCCCCCCCCCGTCCTGGATGTGTCAGAATGGAGAGCAGAGGAAGGAGCCAGTAAATAGTTTTTTTACTGGCTCCTTCCTTTTCATAATGAACAGAGTCAGTGATCACTAACTGTCCATTCATAACTGAGAAGGCAGGCTTTTATATACACACACACAAAAAATGCTGCATTAATCAAATGGACAATGACACACTCCACCCACAACATCAAACAATGGTTCCTAACGAGTTCCCCTCAATCCACATCTTAGACAGACATTCTGACTATGCGATAAGCTATTCTCGCATGCTACACAATACACATTCCTTTGTAGACGTAATTGACTTGCTAATCCACTACAGCTGAAAAGTCAGACATCTGACCTTTCAGACTGCCAACCTCCAACACATCTATCATCAATAGACTTTCACACAATACAGTGTCAATTAGCATAGCACAATGAAATATCTTAGGCGCCAGACAATTAACACCTCAACAGTATGTCCCCACATTGAAGGAGACACTCTATTGACCTGTTGGGTTCAGAATGAACAACTTGTAATATTTCAAGATATCCTGCAATACATAAATTATCATTACTGCCCCATCTCATGTAATCCAAGATATAATTTCTCAGTCATCCTATGCCCCTATTGGACATAGGATGACCCTAGACACAAGAGTCATTGGTGAAGCTGGCACAGGAGTACCCCGCATCCTTCAAAAGTCTCTGGGTATCACAGACCATACCGTTACAACACAGGAGGCAACCCCAGACGGGTTGACTCAGAAGTTAGTCCATAGTTCCATTCCTCCAATGCTGGTATCCATACAGTACCCCAAATTGCTCCAAACAGAGCATTACTCACCCAGCCAACCTCTGCCTTTCTCACAGAACATGCCTGCCACTCTAGAGAGGCCTGGACTGGCCCTTCTCCTTGGAGTCCTTTCAGTCACTGGAGAGAAGACAGGGTGACTGGGCTCAGTCCATCATGCTGTTGGGGATCTGGGCCAACTGCCCCCCATCCCTGGGGTATACAAGTGGAGACTGAAGTCCCATCCACTTGTGGTAGGTGAAATCCCTGGTGCTTGCAAAGCAAGGCTAACATCCTCCTGTCTCAGTGCCGCACCATATTCTGGGGTTGTGTCAGTGAAGACTGGAGTCCCATCCACTACCACAGGAACCCCCTCTTCTGTTAGTTGAAACCTCTGCTCTGTTCCCAGCTCTTCTGCTGGGTTGCTGTGAGTGGAGACCACAGTCTCATCCCCCGATATCAGCTCAAGCTGCAGTTGTGTGCAGCGGCCAGTAGCATCCTGCCCCGCTGCCAGTGATTCAGCTGGGAGTAAAAGCTTTATCACCTCAGCTTGTTGCTGGAGAGAGGGACCAACTGCCCCGGCTCCCTGGAACTCAACATCATCCGTTTCGGCTTTAGGGATGGCAATCTCCATATTTTCCACTGCCGATTCATCAGCCAGGATTTCAGAGTTGTCAACTGAAATTTCATCATAGTCCCAGGCAATGGGAGCTCCACCCTGCTGCTGAGCAGAGTCTTGTAGCTGTCTGTAGGCGATCTCTAGCTCCCATTCCTGGACGGCCAGAAACTCCAAATCTTCCTGTAACCAGTGCCCTTCCGAGACATTCAATTTTTGCTCTCTGTTCTCCATTATTTCCTCCAAGCGCCACTCCCGGTCACTCCCAAAGTCAGGATCACTGGACATCTTCCAATAAAACAATCCCAGGCCATCATAGTCATAGCCTTCCATGGGGCTCTCATCCGCTGACCACGGGCACTCTTGGGCTACATACCACCGGAGGGCTCTGTAGCTCTCGTCCAACCGCATCTCTGCCCGAATCAGCCTGCTTAACTTGGCTGTCCACTCCTGCTTCGGTTGTTCCCCCAACAACGGCATTCGTACGTCATACTGTGGCCAGTACCTTACATTGATGGAGGGGAGGACCTTTCCCTGGTGTTGCTGCTCAAGAGCTAGCACTTCCTTCCAGAGTTGGCAATAGATCAAATCCGACCATCCCAGCAGGGCCTCCTCTGATACTGGTCCTCTGTGCTGTATCCGCATCTCTTGTAACCTCCTTCTGAATTCCTCTTCCATGGCGACTGGTATCTGTACCTTTCCTCTCTCTTCAGTTGGTGCTGCTGTGACTTCTGCTGCTGCAGCACCTCTTTGATGTAGCCAAGTTGCATCCACAGCCGCTATAACCAGGCCTATGATCTCCGGTGGAGGATTAGGGCCATACTGTGCCAGTCCTCGTTTAACAGGCCGATCAAAACTTTCTTCCTCTGTGTCCTGTCTGTTACGCTGGGCCTTTCCGCTCTATCCATTTCGACAAGTTCTGCGATAATGTCCATTTTCTTACGGTTGCTGGCCGGTTTGCCCCGGTTCTCCAGTAAGTCCTTGAGGGAAGAGAGCTTCAGCCGTTCATACTGTGTCTCCATTGTCCCGTGTCCTCTTGTAGCTGTTCTTCTAGCGATGGAATCATCTCACTGCTAGCCAACAATTGTAACGGTCAGGGGTTAACACAGTTTACGATATTCCATTCCACCAACCCAAGACAGCTTCCGACACTCCACAATCAGCAGACAGGACCCATTGGATTTCCCCCAGAATAACGGGACATAGCTCTGTTCTCTGGTTCCAAACGGATAGATCTTTTAATGACAAACTCAGGCTCTTTATATACACCAAAAAGCATGCTGCATTAATCAAATGGACAATGACACACTCCACCCACAACATCAAACAATGGTTCCTAACAAGTTCCCCTCAATCCACATCTTAGACAGACGTTCTGACTCCACGATAAGCTATTCTCACATGCTACACAATACACATTCCTTTGTAGAGGTAATTGACATGCTAATCCACCACAGCTGAAAAGTCAGACATCTGACCTTTCAGACTGCCAACCCCCAACACATCTATCATCAATAGACGTTCACACAATACAGTGTCAATTAGTATAGCACAATGAATTATCTTAGGAGCCAGACTCAATTAACACCTCAACAGTATGTCCCCACATTGAAGGAGCCACTCTATTGACCTGTTGGGTTCAGAATGAACAACTTGTAATATTTCAAGATATCCTGCAATACATGGATTATCATTACTGTCCTATCTCATGTAATCCAAAATATAATTTCTCAGTCATCCTATGCCCCTATTGGACATAGGATGACCCCAGACACAAGAGTCAGTGAAGCTGACACAGGAGTACCCCACATCCTTCAAAAGTCTCTGGGTATCACGGGCCATACCATTACACACGTTTTTTACTAAATCATTTTTTTTGTTAACCACTTAAGCCCCGAACTATTTGACACTGTGACGCTTTAACTGACAATTGCGCGGTTGTGCGACGTGGCTCCCAAAAAAAATGTATGTCATTTTTTTTTCTCACAAATAGAGCTTTCTTTTGGTGGTATTTGATCACCTCTGTGGTTTTTATTTTTTGCTCTATAGAGAAAAATAGAGCAACAATTTTGAAAAAAAGCTATATATTTTTTACTTTTTGCTTTAATAAATATCCCAATTTTATTTTTTTAAAGCGAATATGTTTAGGCCGATATGTATTCTTCTACATATTTTTGGTAAAAAAAAAATGCAATAAGCATATATTGATTGGTTTGCGCAAAAGTTATAGCGTCTAGGGATAGTTTATGGCATATTTATTATTATCTTTTTACTAGTAATGGAGGCGATCTGAGATTTTTATCATGACTACGACTTTATGGCGGACTCATCAGACACTTTTGACACATTTTTGGGATCATTGTCATTTTTACAGCGATCAGTGCTATAAAAACGCACAGATTACTGTAAAAATTACACTGGCAGTGAAGGGGTTAACCACTAGAGGACGCTGAAGGGGTTAAGTGTGTCCTAGGGAGTGATTTTAACTGTTAGGGGGAGGAGACACCAGTGACACATCAGCGATCACTGTTTCTGATCACAGGGAACAGTAGATCTCTTAAGTGTCACTAGGCGGAACTAGGGAATGGCTTGTTTACAAAGGCATCCCCCCGTTCTGCCTTTGCCGACCACTATCACGGAAAGCCTGGGGACATTGAGTTCCTGGGACCCGCGGGCGCACTTACAAGGCACACGCTCGCTGGACAGCAAATTTAAAGGGACGTACTGGTATGCCTATTTGCCTACCCGTGTCATTGTGTAGACGTATATGTGCGTGCGCTGGTCGGAATTTATCCTTTAGGAATAACACATTTATTGGGGAACCACTAAGACTAAGGCTGGATTCACACCTATGCAGTTTTAGTGATTTTTGCATTTTGAAGATTTGCACTACAGAACGTGTTCCATAGGAAACCATGTTAAATTGGACTGTAGTGCAAATCTGCAAAATGCAAAAAGCACTAAAACTGCATAGGTGTGAATCCAGCCTAAAACTGAAATGTAAAAAATGCTCTGGTCCATAAAGGGGTATACTGGTGGGTTAACTGAAATGGTAAAACTTATTTTTTAAATGCAAGTCGTGTAAGTACCTGAATTATACAACAGAGCTGGAGCTCTCGAGTATAAAGAAGCAACACAAGGAGACAGTCAATTCATTTGCTGAAAAAAAGTTTTAGCAGACTTGCTGCCCTATTAGTCCTCCATTTTGTCCTGCATAAGCCTTCTATCCATTGATGACCAAGGATCATAAGAGTCGCAATAGGGGTCTGGTTTCTCTTACACCAGTGATACCTTTAAGAGTCCTTTCACACGAGCAGGCGAACGGTCCGCTAATTACAAGTCCGTTAACGGACTTGTAATGGGCCCCTATGGGAGCGGATCCGTTAGCGGATGATGCATCCGCTAACGTCTGCCAGATCCACATCCGTTTTTTCGGACGGAAGAATGTCCTATTTTTCTTCCGTCCGGCCAAACGGATCGGATGCAAACGGACAGACGGTCCGTTTCCATCCGACTCCCCATAGGGGAGAGCGGAGGAGAGACAGGGCGGTCCCTGCACAGTGTGCGGGGACCGCCCTGTCCGCCGACAGCTGAGCGGAGACCCCCCGCTGAGCTGACGGACACACGGAGCGGACCGAAAAACGGTCCGCTCCGTGTGAAAGGACCCTAAGTGTTTATGACCTCCAATTGAATTGAGAGGTCCATTGGATCAGGTGAGCGCATACCCTAATGCCTTGTACACACGATCGGAATTTCCGATGGAAGAAGTCAGAAGGAATTTTTTCATCAGATATTCCAACCGTGTGTGTGCCCCGATGGACTTAGAATAAAAACTATTTTTTTCCGATGAAAAAAATTTCTATCGGAAATTTTGTTAGTCTGTATTGAACTCCGACGAAGAAAAAAACATGCATGCTCAGAATCAAGTCAACGGATGCTTGGAAGCATTGAACTTCATTTTTCTCGGCTCGTCGTAGTGTTGTACGTCACTGCGTTTTGGACGGTCAGAATTTGATGGGACAGTGTGTATGCAAGACAGCTTGAATGGAATTTCATCAGAAAAGGTGGATGACCGTTATCACAGCGGTCTCTCCGAGCACAGGGGTTTAAAGTCTCCCAAAAGACTCACTCCGAATGGTCGGTAGGCACAGGGTGGTATCTCAATGTCTGAGTGGGTGTGTCCTCAGCATCTATGACAGGCGACAGCTCAGTGTCAGCTCCGATGTTGCTGGGGTAAGGCCTTTGCTGCACTCTTCCCTGTAAAATTCCCTGTTCTGAACATAGATCAGAGCTGGAAGACTCCAAAGAAGCCACTGATGTATGATTCCGAATGACAACGTCCCTTTTGGCAATGCCACACTAAGACTGTGTGCTCACTCAATTCACTCACATGTGTTGAAAATAACTGTGAAATCTAAAACTCTGTTGCCCCCTAATCACTATCATTACTGTGCAGGAGTGTGGGGTGAAGCAAGATGGCAGCTACGAAAACGTCACTTCCTGGCGAGACAGCCATCAGGGCCAGATTAAGAACATCATGGGCCTGGTGCTGAGGATTTTGGTGGGGCCTTTTATAAATAATAAATAAATGCGTGAGAATCACAGCGCAGCAATGGAGGGCCCAGTCTGAAAATGTACCCTAATGTGCTAATATGCTGTGCATACTTGTACATTGTGGCATAACCTACCCCAGGGCCTCTAAAAAGTAGTAATGTCAGGAAAGTTTACTACCGCTTTAATATCACAGGATCCCAGAAACCTCTCATGGGGCCCACTACTGACCCAGTGGCCCTTGGGCAGTGCATAAGTGCATAGTTGCCAACATTTAAAAAATATTTTCAGGGACACTTTTTCACAAGTGCTATATTTAGAGTAGCTGAGATCCCCTATGTTCCTCTGTACATCACAGTAGTAATCACAAAATTAAATAAGTTCTAGTAACAGAACAAATATGAGAACTGAGATTTCCTTTAGTTGAACTAACAAAAGTGTGTCCATTCTAGAGCTAGTAACATTGAGGGTATTCAGTATCATTTTAAAGAACTGTTTTTGTGGGTAAGCGACATAGGGGAGGAGTACGGACGATATATAAGTGGGAAGTATGTGCAGGTGAGTGAGAGGAATGTGGAGGGTCTAACATTGGGCACTATGTACAGGAGAAGAGTGCAAAGGGTACGGCAAAAGGCACAATGTACAGGAGAGAAGTGTGGAGGGTATGACAGTGGGCATCATGTACAGGAGAGAAGCATGGAGGGTACGACAGTGGGCAGTATGTACAGGAGAGAAGTGTATGACGGCAGGCACCATGTACAGGAGAGGAGTGTGGAGGGTATGACAGTGGGCACTATGTACAGGAGAGGAGTGTGGACGGTATGATAGTGGGCACTATGTATAGGAGAGGAGTGTGGAGGGTATAACAGTGGGCAGTATGTACAGGAGAGGAATGTGGAGGGTATGACAGTGGGCAGTATGTACAGGAGAGAAGTGTATGACAGCAGGTACTATGTACAGGAGAGGAGTGTGAAGGGTATGACAGTGGGCAGTTTGTACAGGAGAGGAGTGTGAAGAGTATGACAGTGGGCAGTATGTACAGGAGGAGTGTGGGGGTATGACAGAGGGTAGTTTGTACCAGAGAGAAGTGTGGAGGGTATGATGGGGCAGTATGTACAGGAGAGGAATGGGGATGGCATGATAGTGGGCACTATGTATGGGAGAGGAGTGTGGAGGGTGCGATAGTGGGAAGTATGTACAGAAGAGGAGTCTATGACAGCAGGCACTATGTACAGGAGAGGAGTGTATGACAGTGGGCACTATATATAGGAGAGGAGTGTGGAGGGTATGACAGTGGGCACTATGTACATGAGAGGAGTGTGGAGGGTATGACAGTGGGCACTATGTACATGAGAGGAGTGTGGAGGGTATGACAGTGGGCAGAATGTATAGGAGTGGAAGGATGTTTAGGGACTGCGTAGTGTTTAAGCGGGTCATACATGAATTGAAATTACACCAATTATGCAGAGACCAGCCATAGTCGATCTATGTATGGGCTAGCTGGTTTTACACAAGTCAATCTATTAATCGACTTGAGTACAACCAGCCTGTTTTTTCCAAAATTAATCAGTGCTGCCAGCTATAGATAGCAACACTGATCATTGTACTCACTGGCAGAACACAATAACACTACAGGAGTGATTCCCCCATCTACAGGTCAGCAGGTGAGAGGGTGTGTGGGGACAGGCTGGGGAGAGATACCAGTCAGTGGCTGGGTAGGCACTGGCTAGTATCAGAGCCAGATACACACAGGTTACATACGTCGCGATCATTCGAGCGAGAGCAATAATTCTAGCACTAGACTTCCTCTGTAACTCTAAACATGTAACCTAAAACATGTTTAACCACTTGTCCTCCTCCTAACGTCAAATGATGGCGGGCGGAGGACTCCATTGTCCTGACATCACGTCATATGACCATATGTCCTTTTAAAGCCACGGGCGCGCGCGCGCGCACCCGCCGCTCTGCTGGGATCCCGGTGCGAGTGCCCGGAGGCAACGATCGCCGCCGGGCACACGCGATTGCCCAGTAACTGAGCGGGGACGTGGAGCTCTGTATGTAAACACAGAGCTCCACGTCCTGTCAGGGAGAGAGGAGACCGTTGCTGTGTCCCTTGTACATAGGGACACAATCGGTCACCTCCCCCAGTCACCCCCCTTCCCCTACAGTTAGAACACTCATAGGACACACATTTAACCCCTTCCCGGCCCCCTAGTGGTTAACCCCTTCACTGCCAGTCACATTTATAGAGTAATCAATGCATATTTATAGCATTGTTCACTGTATAAATGTAAATGGTCCCAAAAATGTCAGAAAAGTGTCCGAAGTGTCCGCCATAACGTTGCAGTCCCAATAAAAAAAAAATCGCAGATCGCCGCCATTAATAGTAAAAAAAAAAAAAAATCCCCTATTTTGTAAACACTATGGGCCAGATTCACGTATTCCAGAGCATCTTTGCTCTGGAGTAACGCTTCTGATTTGCGTTGCGCTGCCGAAATTTTAGGAGCAAGTGCTGTCATTCACGAAGCACTTGCTCCTAAAGTTGCGGCAGCGCATCACAAATGAGCCGGCGGAATTCAAATGTCGCGGGTACGGGGCGTGTAGTATGCTAACTACGCGCGATCCCGCCGCCAACGTACTGCGCATGCGTCGAGTGTCAAAACATCCCCGTGCGCATGCTCCAAAATCTGTGAATGAACGTCAATGACGTCACATTCCCATTCATGACCGTTTTACGCAAGCGACGTTTTTTTTTTTTTTTCCGACGCGATGACGACGCCTATACCTAACATAGGATACTCCAACCCCATGTAGGTATATCTATGCGCCGCGTATCCCGTCCGGAAACGTCGTATCGTCATTGCGTCGCGCCGGATTTCGATCGTGAATTGCCGATTTCCGCTCATTAACATATTTTTTGAGCGGAAATCGGCGGGAACGCCCCCGGCGCCATTTTTAAGTTGAAGTAACGATGCGATGGCGAAACTCAGTTACGCTGCTCGCATCGGAACTTCAACCCGGCGTTTCTTGTTTTCTGGTTACAGAAAACAGAAACGCCGGCTCAAAGCCACAGTTAGGCTGGCGGATCACTCGATCCGCCAGCGTAACCTTTCCTGAATCTGGCCCTATAAATTTTGCGCAAACCAATCGATAAACGCTTATTGCATTTTTTTTTTTACCAAAAATATGTAGAAGAATACGTATCGGCCTAAACTGAGGAAAAAAATATTTTTTTATATATTTTTTGGGTTATTTATTATAGCAAAAAGTAAAAAATATTGAATTTTTTTCAAAATTGACGCTTTATTTTTGTTTATAGCGCAAAAAATAAAAACCGCAGAGGTGATCAAATACCATCAAAAGAAAGCTCTATTTGTGGGAAAAAAAGGACGCCAATTTTGTTTGGGAGCCACATCGCACGACCGTGCAATTGTCAGTTAAAGCGACGCAGTGCCGGAAGCTTAAATTTTGTCTGGGCAGGAAGGGGGTGTAGGTGCACTGTAGGCAAGTGGTTAAAGCATCGCTTAGGATACCAAAAAAAAAATTGTGCTAACTTTAGTGTTTTTTTTAATGTATGAAACAGTTTATTTCCAAAAAAAAATGTTTGAAAAATTGCTGCGCAAATACAGTACCGTGCTAGAGCTGCGCAATTAATCGTTAAAATTGTGATCTTGATTCAACCCCCCCCCCCGACGATCTCCAATGCAGAGTTTGCTGATTCTTTCATATAACAAGTGGAGAGACTTTTAGCTGTCAAAAGAAAATATCTGGACAGTCTGCCAAGTTCTTAGCAGGAAACATGGGGGCAGATTCACAAAACAATTACGCCTGTCTAACTGGGGTTAGACAGGAGTAATTTCAAATTTCGCGCGGCGTATCACTAGTTTGAATCCTCAAACCATGATACGCCGGCTTCGGGCTTCGATCCGAGAGGCTTACGTCTTCGTAAGCCTTCGGATCTACGCTGCCATCTATTTGCGGCCGCTGGGAGGAGTTCGCGTCGTTTTGGTGCGTCGGGATATGCAAATGTGTTTTTACGGGGATTCACGAACATACGAGCGGGCGTCGCAATCGTTTTCGTCTATTTTTTACTACGTAATGTTAGAGCAGCTTTTTGCTGCTCTAACTTTACGTAGCCCATGTTAAGTATGGCCATCGTTCCCGCTTCGAATTTATTTAAATTTTTATTTTGTTTACGTAACTCGTCGGGACGTGGATCGGCCGTAAAGTACGCTACATAAACAACGAATGACGTCACGACGTGATTTCGCGCAATGCACGGCGGGAAATTTGCGAACGGAGCATGCGCAGATCGATCGCCGCGGGAACGCGCCTAATTTAAATGTTTCACGCCCCCTACTCGCGCAAATGGATTGCGACGGGAGAAATACACTACGCCGCCGTCGTTTACCGGAGAAAATCTACCTGAATTCCACGTAGAGCAAGGTAAAAAACGGCGGCGTAGTGTATTTCTGATACGCTACGCTACGCAAAATGTCTGTGAATCTGCCCCATTGTAACTAACACTTTCTT
The DNA here is from genome assembly GCA_029574335.1 of Rana kukunoris. NCBI lineage: Eukaryota > Metazoa > Chordata > Amphibia > Anura > Ranidae > Rana > Rana kukunoris. Next base: position 282,596,067 of record CM056059.1, read on the forward strand.
CTTATATCAAAGGGATAAACTTCTGTGTGTAAAGAAAATATCCGACTGTCTGCCAAGTTTGTAAACAACATGAAACATTGTAACCAACTTCCTTTTTAGATCAAACTTCTGTGTGTAAATGCAAGAAATGTAACCACTTAAAGTCCAACACTTGTTTAAGTTAAAAAGCAATATTTTTTGCTAGAAAATTACTTGGAACCACCAAACATTATATATATTTTAGCAGAGACAAAAATGGCAATTGCTGCAATATTTTATGTCACGCTGCATTTGCCCACTTCATTGAATAATAAAAACCATAAAAACAAAACAGTAAAGTTAGCCCATTTTTTATTTTTTTTCATTTTAATGTGAAAGATGATGTTATGGCGCACGAATCGTGAGAGAATCCTAATCTATCTTCTAAGCAAAAAAATTGCAGTTGTCATTTTAGCCAGAATCGTGCAGCTCTATGCCGTGCAACATAAAAAGTTGCAAAGACTACCATAGAGTAATTTTCTAGCAAAAAACAAATGATGATTTTTTTTTCTCAGTCTTCTGCAGTGTGTCTGCTTGTATTTATAATGGCTGCTCTGTATGTAGCTTCTGACAGGCTGTGCAAGCAGGCCCGTATCTCCGGAACCATAAATGAGAGCCATCCCATATTTTGACCGGTTGTGGGGTAGGTCTTCAACCGACTACCCCCCAAATGTGGGGTTTCTGTGACCTCTGGTCATCGAGCTACAACCCCCGAAGTCGATCTATAAAAAAAAAAAACTTTTTTTTTTTTGGGGCAAATGGGCCTATCTTGAGAAAGGGGCCTGGAGCTGCAGCTCCATCAGCCCCTCTGTTAATCCGGCCCTGACAGCCACCACCGGGTGTACCAAGATGGCCGCCGCTCCGGAGCTAGGCCAAAGCCTGGGACTTTCCTATGGTCAAGGCTGCGAAGCGCTCTGTGGAGCACGTGGTGTGCCGATCCGAACAGGGTGACCCGTATCACGGATCAGTGACGATCCGTTGCACCACTAGTTACAACCCAAACATCTGATCCCTAAAGGAGTTCTTCTCACTGATCTCCCCCCCCCTCCAATGACGGTTCTAATACTTGCTCACTTCCATTGGTGTGCACAGCCTATTGCATTATGGTGTGAACCCCAGAGCACAGACACACATGCCTGTATAATCAGCAGAACAGTGGACGGTGTCAGTAGAGCAAAGATTGGTGTCAGTAGGGCAAGAGACGGCATCAGTCGTTTTTCTAATTATTTTTTACAATTTCTTTTAGATTATTTTTTATTACTTTTTTACTATTTTTTAGGAGTCCCATTATGGGGCTTTGGTGAAATATCAAGGGTCTAAACAGACTGCTGATGTCTCTCTTTTGAGACAGAGAAAGAAACGAACTTTCTCTGCAGTATATGATGCTTCAGTTAAGAATGAAGACAGGAGTGATCGGTACAGGTGACTCTCTGTGTTCATTCTCAAAAGGAAGGGGCCAATTAATAAAAAATTTACCTATCCCTTCCTTGCTCCTCAGAGGAGTGGAGAGAAGCTGGCAGCACTGCAGGAGGGAGACAGGAAACAGGGTGAATCTGTACCACACAGGGTGATTAGGTGTGTGCCCAGGCGCACACCTATGCTCACTTCATCCTTTACTAGAAGCCTCTTCTCCAAGATCTTGCAGGCCTTGCACCAAACTCACACAGTGGTAAGATCCAGGAACTAGAAGAAACTTCTCTGAGATTCTGTAGGCAGTACTGGGCGGTAGTGTGAGATGTCAGATAAATGGAGTTTAGAAAAGTCTGAAACTTTGCCATGATGTTTGGTGTCCCCCTTTAGCAAAATGGTTTGGGCTTAGTACATAGCCAGAGTAGATTTAAAGCTCAACTCCGGGATTACCAAATATTGTCTAAATACTAGAATCATGTGTTTTCTTACTTGAATCTTGGTGCATTTTGTGTATTTCTTCTAGATACACTATATTGTGAAAAGTATTGGGATGCCTGCCTTTACACGCACATGAACTGTAATGGCATCTCAGTCTTAGTCCGTAGGGTTCAATATTGGGTTGGCCCCACCCTTTGCAGCTAGAACAGCTTCAACTCTTCTGGGAAGAGGGTTGAGGGTTTATGGGAATGTTTGACTATTTTTTCAGAGCATGTTGGATGAGAAGGCCTGGCTCGTAGTCTCCACTCTAATTCACCCAAATGGTGTTCTATCGGCAGGGCCGCCATCAGGGGGGTACAGGCATTACACCTGTAAGGGGCCCGGGTGGCCACCAAGGCCCCAGATGGCAACCCCCTCTTTTTTTATTTCTTTTTTATTAAAAAAAATATATTTTTTATATATTTTTATTTTATTTTTTATTAAAGGGCCAATTTTTTTTCTTTTATTTTTTTTTAGAGGTCCGGAGGTCCCCAGGGCCCCCGGATGGCAACCCACCTTTTTGTATTTATTTTTTATTAATAATAAATAATTTTTATTGAAGGGCCATTTTTTTAAGGGGTCTGGAGCTCCCCAGGGGCCTAGAGATCGCCAGGACCCCAGATGTCAACCCCCCCTTTTTTTATTAAAAAAAAATATGTTTTAAATATTTTTTTATTATATATATTATTATATATATAAATTATTATTATTATTATTAAAGGGCTCAGAGGTCCCCAGGGCCCCTGGATGACAGCCCTCCTTTTTTTTATAAAAATGTTTTACATTTTTTTTATATTTTATTTCTTTTTTTTTAATATATATATATATATATAGATATATTTTTATTAAAGGGCTCAGAGGTCCCCAAGGCCCCATGTGTCAAACCCCCCTTTTTTTTGTATATATTTATATATATATATATATATATATATATATATATATATATATATATATATATATATATATATATATTTATTTATTATTAAAGGGTCCAGAGTTTTTTTTTTTATAAATGTTTATTTCTTTTTTTATATATATATGTTTTTTATTTATTTTTTTATTAAAGGTCCCAGATGAAAACCCCCTACTTTTTTGTTATTTCTTTTTATAAAAAACATGATTAAAGGGCTCAGAGGTCCCCAGGGCCCCAGATGGCAACCAACCTTTTTTTTAAAAAAAATTATATTTTTTTTCTCTCTTTTTTTCTTTTTTATTAAAGGGCCCAGAGGTCCCCAGGGCCCCGGATGGCTACCCCCCTTTTTATATATATATATATATATATATATATATATTCTTCTTTATTTCTTCTTTTTGTAAAGAGCCCCCCCGCTTCTCAATTCGCGGCAGCCCTCCCCCCTCTCAATTTCAGGGGGCAGCACCCCTCCCCCCGGTTCTCTGCTCCAGGGGGCCCATGCATGAAGCTGTGTAAGGGGCCCCAAAATTCCTGATGGCGGCCCTGTCTATCGGATTAAGGTCAGGACTCTAATCAACATTAAAGACGGCCCTGCTGCCAACACAGGAGCCGCTGCCCGCCACCTGCCAGCACAGGAGCCGCTGCCCATCGCCTGCCAACACAGGAGCCGCTGCCCATCGCCTGCCAACACAGGAGCCGCTGCCCACTGCCTGCCAACACAGGAGGCTACCATGCAGTACCAGATTCTGAGTGCTCCACTTTTAGTTAAAGGGGTTTTAAAGGTAAATGTTTTTTCACCTTAATGCATCCTATGCATTAAGCTGAAAAAACATCCGACGGTACCGCCCCCCCCTGAACCCCCGTATTACTTACCTGAGCCCTCGAAAGTCCTGTGTGCGTTCCCGTGATCCTCTTCGGTTCCCAGCCTGGCCGTTAATTGGCCTTGGCTGGACAGATTGATAGCAGTGCAGCTATTGGCTGGCGCTGCTGTCAATCACAGCGGATGACGCGGCGCACTGGGGGGCGGGGCCGAGTGATAAAGTCGGTGGCTATGCCTGCCGCTGTATCACGGGAGCACGCTCGCAAAAACTTTCCACCATGCGAGCTCACATAAAGGTGGAAAGCTTTTGCGAGGAGAAGCCGAGACAGCCGCCGAGGGACCCCGAGTAGACAGGGTTCAGGGACACTCTGTGCAAAACGAGCTGCACAGTGGAGGTAAGTATAACATGTTTGTTATTTAAAAAAAAAAAAGTTTGCCTTTAGTGTTCCTTTAACCACTTTAGCCCCGGACCATATTGCTGTCCAATGACCAGAGCACTTTTTGTGATTCGGCACTGCGTCGCTTTAACTGACAATTGCGCAGTCGTGCGACGTGGCTCACAAACAAAATTGGCGTCCTTTTTTTCCCACAAATAGAGCTTTCTTTTGGTGGTATTTGATCATCTCTGCGGTTTTTATTTTTTGCGCTATAAACAAAAATAGAGCGACAATTTTGAAAAAAATGCAATATTTTTTACTTTTTGCTATAATAAATATCCCCCAAAAATATATAAAAAAAAACATTTTTTTTCCTCAGTTTAGGCCGATGCGTATTCTTCTACATATAGTTTATTGATTGGTTTGCGCAAAAGTTATAGCGTTTACAAAATAGGGGGTCGTTTTATGGCATTTTTATTAATATCTTTTTTTTACTAGTAATGGCGGCGATCAGCATTTTTTTTCACTACTGCGACATTATGGCGGACACTTCGGACACTTTTGACACATTTTTGTGTCCCCTAGTGGCCGAAAATGTAGCTGACGTAGAGCTACGGGCTCTCGCCCAGGAGAGCCGACCTGCCGCCGTAGAATGACGGCGGCTGGTCAGCAAGTGGTTAATCACTTAACGCCCGCCGCACGCCTATATACGTCCACAGAATGGCACATACAGGCAGATGGGCGTACATGTACGTCCCTGCCTTCTAGCGGGTCGGGCGTCCGATCGGGACCCCCTCCGCTACGTGCTGCGGGCGGCTTACCTGCGGGAGCGATCCGTCTTGAGGGGGCGGCTGTTCGTTTCTGTCCGCCCCCTCGTGATCGCTCCCAGCCAATCCCGTCGTGTCCCGCCGTGTCACTTCCTCTGCCTGTAAAATGTAAACACTGGCAGAGGAAGTGATGGAGCTCTCCTCTCGGCGGTATTTTCAAACATCACAGTAAGTCGCACCAACACTACACTGACACCAGTACACATAGGCACATTTAACCCCTTGCGATCACCCCCACCCCCTGTCACAGTGTCACTGAATGCAGTGATCATATATGTACTGATCACTGCATTTAGTGTCAGTGTGACAGGCAGTTAGTGTTAGGTTCAGGGTAGCCCCGTACCCCCCCCTAATAAAGTTTTAACTCCTTGATCACCGCCCTAGTTAACACTTTCACCCCCTATTGCCAGCGTCACTAAGCGATCATTTTTCTGATCGCTGTATTAGTGTCGCTGTTGCCGCTCTATTTTTGTTTATAGCGCAAAAAATTTTAATCGCAGAGGCAATCAAATACCATCAAAAGAAAGCTCTATTTGTGGGAAGAAAAGGACGCAAATTTTGTTTGGGAGCCACGTCGCACGACCGCGCAATTGTCTGTTAAAGCGACGCAGTGCCAATTGTAAAAACCCCTCTGGGCATTTAGCAGCATATTGGTCCGGGGCGTAAGTGGTTAAGCTCCACCACTGTTTCTTCTATTGGAGATGCTTTTAAAATAAATCTATTTATGAGTTTATAACAATGAAAGAGTTCCTCACAGATCAGGGTCTGCTAAGAGAAGGGTTAATTAATCCTCCAGTCAGAAAGGGTTAAACACACAGAGCTCAGGGTGGCGCGTGTGCTTCATTGTTTCCATCTCAGGCTGGATTGTTACATTGTATCAGCAGAGCAGCTGCTGGAGGCAGAGATGGGGGCGGGGCCTGCACTCCGCACATGCTCAGTGACGGGGATACAGTCTCTTTGCTGCTTTTCTCATATGAACGGGAAGAGGATGCATGAAGGTGGAGGAGGCTGATGTGAGGGGACCAGCGCGGAGAGACTGTCACCAACCTGACAGAAAGGTAGGTACAGAACTCCCCCCCCCCCTCTCTGGTGCCAGCATCCTCCATAGGAAGTGGTTGGTGGCCGCTGTATGTGTACACTGAGCTCTGTACAGCATTCTCCTCCTATATATAGACATCACAGCATGCTTGTAGTCTGGGTGTCAGATGCCAAATGTATACGGCGAACAATGGGGCTCTTCTATGGCACACTGAGTACTGGGTCTGGGCTGTGTGTGGGAGATGAAAAGCACTGTGCTGGGGATGGGATACCTGCTCTCCATTCTAATGGCATGCCATAGTCTGTACTGTACTGAATGTTTACCATGTGTATGGGGCACAGGGGGCACTCCGGGCACACCGCCTCTCTTCTATATATCTTTACTGCTTTCAGATTTTTACATTGCAAATCAACCACATCCCCCAGTTAGAGGATGTGAGATGTCTTCCTATGTGCACTTCGCACCTCCGAGCAACAGAGAGCTCCATGCTGGCGTATGTTGTGTATATATATTATGTACGTGTGTGTGTGTGTATAGAATATTGTGTGTTTGTGTGTATAGATTATGTACGTGTGAGATATATATATATATAATCTCCATGTGTGTATAGATTATGTACGTGTGAGATATATATATATATATATATATAAAATCTCCATGTGTGTGTGTGTATATATATTATGTACGTGTGTGTGTGTGTGTGTATGTATATGTATATATATATATATATATATATATATATATATATATATATATATATATATATACACACACACACGTGTATAAACGTTATGTATATTTATCACACACACACACACATATATATATATATATATATATATATATATATATATATATATATATATATATATATATGTGTGTGTGTGATTATATATACACACGCACGTACATAACGTTTATACACGTGTGTGTATATATATATATATATATATATATATATATACACACACATTATATATATATATATATATATATATATATATATATATATATATATGTAATCTCACTTTCAATAACAATATAGTAAAAGCCATGTTATCAAGGAAATTAATGATTCCCCACAAGCCTAAAGCAGTTTTAAAGGCTATCTATAGGTTAGTTAAAAATTGTCATACTTACCTCCTCTTTGCAGTTAGTTTGCACATAGTGGCCCGATCCTCCTCTTCTGGGGTTCCTCAGCGGCGCTCCAGGCTCCTCCTCTTCTCAACTGCCGCTCTCCCTCGGGCACTCTCCCGTGTTCTGCTGCTGCGTCCATTGACACAAATAGCAGCACTCAGCCCTGCCTCCCGCGTCATTGGATTTGATTGGCAGCAGCGGGAACCAATGACTGCGCTGCTATCAATCTATCCAATCAGGACCCGAGACACCAACTGGAGCTGGTGTGCTCGTCCCCATTTGCTGGAAAGTCCGGGTTCAGTTAACTATTAAAGCGCAGTTCCACCCAAAAATGGAACTTCCGCTTAATCCCCTCCCCTTCCCCTTACATGCCACATTTGGCATGTCATTTTTTTTGGGGGGGGGGTGGGGGCTTTAGTAGGAGTGGGACTTCCTGTCGCACTTCCTGCTTCCGCCGAGGGGCTGGTAAGGCGATTCGGCCTAATTGCCTTACTGCAGCCCCTCCCTTTGGCGATCGTCTAGGACACTGATCGCTTGTCCAATCAGCGGCGTGCCGCGCGCGCATGCGCAGTGCGACTCGCGCATGCGCAGTGGGTTCCCGGCCGTAACGCTGAAGGCTGTCACGGCTGGGTGCCCACAGTCGCAATGAGGATGCCGGCCGGGGAGGGGAGGTGGGAGAGGAGCGGAGCCCCGGTCGGCGCGTCGCTGGAATGTGGAGAAGGTAAGTGTCTGTTTATTAAAAGCCAGCAGCTACACCTTTGGTAGCTGCTGACTTTTAATAAACATTACATTTGGGTGGAACACCCCTTTTATAACCTGGCCACTGCTATAGGCGTGCGCACAGGGTGTGCCAGATGTGCCCAGGCACACCCTAATCTCCCTGTGGAGCATAGATTCCCTTACTGCCCTGGCTCCCCCACTTCCCGCCGCACCGCTGCTGGCTTCCTTCCTCTCCCAGCGGCTGATGCTGCGGGATGTTTTAGGATGAATGAGGGAAGGGGCCGGTAAATATGTGATTTACTGACCCCTTCCCTTTCTGAATAAACATAGTGAGTGATCAGTAGTGTGTGTTTGAGCTTTGGGGGCATATTCTAATGCAATAGGCTGCGCACACCTGTGGCCACTGCACATATACAGCTGGGTAGGCGCTTCCTCCTGAGTGGACATTCAGGAACGTCCCTCAGAAGGAGGGGGGATCACACGCGTGTAGCCACGCTGCGGCGCCATCCCGGTGCGCTTGTGTCACCCAGACATGGCGCATCTCCAATACGGCAGGAGGGCTCTGTAATTGGCCCTTCTGATCACATGAAGGCTGTGTCCAATCACAGCCATCATGTGATGTAAATAGAGATCCGGTTGCTAGGCTCTCCTCTCCCCATACGGAAGTTGTCAGTGAGGAGAGGAGATCTCTGCAGCTGGCCGGTGATCAGAGAGTATGAGCTGTATTTTATACCTTATCACACACTGATCACCGGCCCAGTGTCCCCACACAAGTCCCCAAAACACTCTCACCCCACACATGTCTCCACACAGTAAAAAAAAAAAACTGTCCTCCATGTATGTTACAGTAAAAATCACATGTCCCAATGATCATCCGCACACATATGTCTGTGATCACCCGTGTACATCTGTCCGTGATCACACAAACCAATTATTATACACTTAACAGGATTTTTTTTTTTAACCAAAGACATGTAGCAGAATACATCTTGGCTTACATTTATGATGACGTTTTGTTTTGTTTTTGGATTTTTTTTAAAATAGAAAGAAAAAAAAATCGTTTTGTTTTTTTTCAGAATTTCCGCTCTTTTTTTCGCTTGTTTTGCAAAAAATAAAAAACAGGGTCGTAAATAAATACCACCAAAAGAAAGCTCTCAAAATGATAAAAATGTCATTTGGGTACATCGTAGCGTGACCGCGCAATTGTCATTGAACGTGCAATGGCGCTGAAAGCTGAAAATTGGTCTGGGAAGGAAGGGAGCGAAAGTACCCAGTATTGAAGTGGTTAAGGAAAAGAGGGGCTCATAGAATGCTATATGGAGAAAACCCTTGAGGGTTAAGGCTCCATTCACACTAATGCTTTTTTTGATGCATTTTGCAGGGAAACGTTTTAACATGGGTTCCTATGGAACATTTTCACATCAATGCCTTTTTGTGACTCTGCGTTTTTGGAAAGGGTCGGGATTTTTTTTCCTGCAAAAAGCAGCATTTTGCATGTAATATAATCCAATAGACCTGCATTAAAAAACGCAAGTACTGCGTTTTTACCACAATTTTACTGAGACTTTTCCACCATTTTGCCGCGATTTGCGGTTTTTTTTAAACCTGTTTATAGCTGGTTGTTAAAGGAAATGTAAAAAAAATAAAAATTGATGGCTAAAAAATAAAAAAAAAAAAAAAAAAAACGCAAATCGCGGTAAAAACACACGTCAAAAAACGCAGCAAGCACCGCAAAAAGCACTGCAAAAATGCTCAAAAGCAATATGCATAGGTGTGAATCGAGCCTTACAGCCCCTTTAACCACTTCAGACCCGCGCTATTGACAAAATACGTCAACAGCGCGGACCTGAGGCGCCAACTAGACGTCTTTGGACGTGATTTCTAGTGCATTACCCGCGCGCGCGCCACTGGGTGGCGCGCGGGGGGTAAACACTGTCCCGCCGCATTACTGGGGGTCCGATGCATGTACCTGGCGGCCGCGATGTCCGTCGGTACATGCGATCGGCGGGAAAATTAGCAGATGACAGCAGGGACGTGGAGCTCTGTGTGTAAACACAGAGCTCCACGTGCTGTCAGAGGAGAGGAGACCGATCTGTGTCTCTTGTACATAGGGACACAGCATCGGTCACCTCCCCCAGTCACCCCCCTCCCCCCACACAGTTAGGACACACCCAGGATACACATTTAACTCCTTCCTCACCCCCTAGTGTTAACCCCTTCCCTGCCAGTCACATTTATACAGTAATTAGTGCATTTTTATAGCACTGATCACTGTATAAATGTGAATCGTCCCAAATTTGTGTCAAAAGTGTCCGTTATGTCCGCCGCAATATCGCAGTCACAATAAAAATCGCAGATCGCCGCCATTACTAGTAAAAAAAATAATAATAAAAAAAATCATAATTCTGTTCCCCATTTTGTAGGCGCTATAACTTTTGCGCAAACCAGTCGCTTATTGTGATTTTTTTTTTAAAAAATACGTCGAAAAATACGTATCGGCCTTAACTGTGAAAAAATTTTTTTTTTTTTAAATTGTCGCTCTTTTTTTGTTTATAGCGCAAAAAATAAAAACCGCAGAGGTGATCAAATACCACCAAAATAAAGCTCTATTTGTGGGGGAAAAAAGGACGTCAATTTTGTTTGGGAGCAAATGTCAGTTAAAGCGAGGCAGTGCCGGAAGCTGAAATTTCACCTGGGAACGAAGGGGGTTTATGTGCCCAGTAAGCAAGTGGTTAAACCCTAAAGCAAACATATATATTATATTATATTATATTGCAGCTTACCAATTACCCTTAGATTTGATGGCTGCAATCGTTTTCTTTTCTGGGTTTTTTATCCTTTTTTTTTCACCCAGTAAATCTGATGTTTTTCAACAGAACAAGCTGTCCTGCAGATGTGGCAGTTAGCCATAGATGGAGCAAAGAAAATCACTCGATGTCTCCATCAACGCAGTCAGTTAATGGGGCAAGGCAGTCAGGTAATAGGGGGGGGGAAGGCAGTCAGGTAATAGGGGGGGGGGAATCCCTCCCACAGGCAGAGATTTACTAAAACTGGTGTACTCAGAATCTGGTACAGCTGTGCATGGTAGTCCATCAGCTTCTAACTTCAGCTTGTTTAATTAACCACTTTAGCCCCAGAAAAATTTACCCCCTTCCTTACCAGAGCCCTTTTTGTGATTCGGCACTGCGTCGCTTTAACTGACAATTGCGCGGTTGTGCGACTTGGCATTCAAACAAAATTGACATCTTTCCACCCTCCCACACATAGAGCTTTCTTTTTGTGGTATTTGATTACCTCTGCGGTTTTTATTTTTTGCGGTAATAAAAAAAATAGAGCGACAATTTTGAAAAAAATATCTATATTTTATGCTATAATAAATATCCCCAAGAAATCTATAACATTTTTTTTCCCCTCAGTTTAGGCTGATATGTATTCTTCTACATATTTTTGGTAAACAAAAAAAAATTAAAAAAATCGCAATAAACGTATATTGATTGGTTTGCGCAAAAGTTAAAGCGTCTACAATATAGGAGATCGTTTTATTGCATTTTTTTACTAGTAATGGCGGTGATCTGCGTTTTTTTTTTTTTTTATTGTGACCATGCGACGGACAGATTGGACACTTTTGACACATTTTTCACACCATTCACATTTATACAATGATCAGTGCTATAAAACTGCACTGATTACTGTATAAATGTGACTGGCAGGGAAGGGGTCAACAGTAGGGGTGCTGAAGGGGTTAAATATGTTCCCCAATGTGTGATTCTAACTGTGGGGGGAGGGGGACTCACAAGGGGAGGAGACTGATGTGTGTTCCTCTGTACTGGGGACACATATCGGTCTCCTCACCTGACAGGACCGTGGATGTGTGTGTTTACACACACACACATCCACAGTCCTGCCGTGATTGCGGGGCAATTCGCGGGTGCCCGGCAGACATCGCGGGTAGAGTTGCCACCTCATCCCTTTAAAACAGAACACATATTAATTACACAGGTTCTGTGGCTAATTAAGGTGGTAATTAAACTCGGTTCTTTACCTGCATTAAATTAGCCTCATAACCTGTGTAATTCATATGTGTTCTGTTTTAAAGGGATAAGGTGGCAACTCTAATCGCGGGTGCCAGGCACACGCACCGGATCCCGCACCATGCTGCGGGCGCATGCCCCCTAGACAGCCGAGAAGCCCAGGACGTCATATGACGTCCACCCAGGATGGTAGATCCCATCTGTGGATGTCATATGACAATGGGCGGTAGGGAAGTGGTTAAGCTGTGGCAGTAAAACCTGGAAGCTAAGTGCCCCCTGATTTTGCACACTCTAGTTTTAGTAATTATCCCCCGCAGTGATTGTTCGCTGGCAATAATCACATGAAAAATGTAACAGGCTGGCTGTACCGAAGTTGATTGATCGATGAACGTGGGTACAATCAGCCCTCCCATACATAGGTCGAATCTTGGCCAGTCTCTGGTGAACCGGCTAAGATTTGAAACGTCTATGGCTGGCTTTAAGGAGTTGAGACAAACCATTTACCACTGACAGGTGTGCTTACAGTGATCAGCTTTTATTTATGTGAAACTTTTATCACAACAGGAAGAATCTGTTTGCTGTAACTGCTTATACATCTAACTCTAGTCTACCCCCAGACAGACAATGCTGCTGTCCAAAGTGTTTCTTTTGTTCCTTCATCCAGGGTGTAGGCACGCTACAGAAAGTGTATTACTGACCAGGTCACCAGGTGAATATAGAGGGGGAAAAATGCCAAAGAAAAGAAAACTAATGCAACCACATCTAATGATTGATACATTTTTGGTTTTACTACACCTTAAAAAATAAATGAGTGCAAAGTCTAGTGGAGGCTATGTGGTCCTCGCTTGCTTTACCTGCCACAGGTGTCCATATGGGGAAGCCCAAACCCAGTATTGACTTGGAATGATTTAGCTGTCTTCAGAATAAAATGACCCACCAAGCTTCCTTGGGTGGATCAGGCCTTCAGATTAAAGGGGCCCAACAAGCTTTATTGAGGTAGGTCAGGCCTTCAGAGGAAAGGGATGACTAGGCTTCATTGAGGCGGGTCATGTCTTCAGATGAATGGGACCCACCAAGCTTTTATGAGGTGGGTCTTTAGAGGAAAAAAGACCCACCAAGTTTCATTAAAGTGGGTCAGGTCTTTAGCGGAAAGACACTCACCAAGCTTTATTGAGGTGGGTCAGGTATTTAGAGGAAAGGGGCCTAACAAGCTTTATTGAGGTGGGTCAGGTATTTAGAGGAAAGGGGCCTAACAAGTTTTATTGAGGTGGCTCAGGTTTTCATAGTAAAGGGACTCTTGAAGCTTTACCGAGGAGGGTCAGGTCTTCAAACTAAAGGGACCAACTAATCTTCGTTGAGGTGGGTCAGGGCTTTAGAAGAAAGGGGCCCACCAAATTTCATTGAGGTGGGTCAACATTATCTTCTTGCCCCTTTCATAACCATTCTACTTCAAACTGTCAGGGTGATAGACCACAGTTACACCATGTGCACCTTTTATGTTCGGTTACACTGAGCCCTTTTTTTGCACTTGTTTGTTTTGTTTGATTTTTGGAGCATGCAATGATGGCTTCAAAAAAATAAGTCAATATATATATATTTTTAAAATTATTCCTAAATATATTAAGGATTGGTCCCTTTTGGGCGGAAGTTGGGAGTACATTTTAAGGTCTCCATACTAAGAGTAGAATGCATGAGCCTGAGTACATGATTCCATGGCAATAGGGAAACAATCCTGCTCCCACGTTTAACACTTCTTGCGCCACTCCTGCTTAAGTGGGAATAGTGTACCCGGACAGGCCTCTCTCACTGACCTGGCAGCCAGAGTATCGCTCGAACCTATGAGGATAAGTCTTTGCCACAGACCCTCCTGGAATGAACTGGAACCTTTTGGGGAGAAGTCTCTGCCACAGGCCCTCCTGATTGTGGTTACGGAGATGAACCTCCTTGGTAGAATTACGCCTGGATCTCCTTCAAGTTGCTTTCAGGTACCGACTGACAGATTACCAGCCTCTCAGTGTCCGGATACCTCGATCCCCGGTGGATTGTCGAGAGACCCTATTGGATCGCCAGTCTCTCATTGGCTCTCCTCAGATGGACTCCCCACCGAACAGCTATACCGCTTGGGATCTTCAGTATTGGGAGTTCAGTTGACCACTGGGCTTCCTGTCACAGACAGCTAAAATGTTCCAGACCAACATGGTCCCGGAACCAGGAACTCCGCGTAGCGCGCACGCCTCGACCAGGTAGGCCATAACGCCGGGGCACCGCAGTGCAGACCCCCTAAAGGTGGGTGCCACACTCGAAGAAGAAGACCCAGAATGGTGCCTGCTCCACAAATACCCTCCCCAGCATGCACAGCGAGGCCCAACCCTCCTGATCGGCTGCTGGGGAAGAGCACCAAAACACCACTGCTGCCATCTACTGGCCTGGGGTCGGAAGAACACCCCAGTACAACAAAATGAGCCCACAGCACAGGCAAGCTGAGACAGAGACCCAATTTTAACATATCAACTAGATCAGAGTTTAACTACACTCTGATCTCCCTCTAAATTTAAATAGCACCGGTACTTTGAACTAACCAGGCGCTACATGTATAAAGGAATTCAGTAGCCGTTTGGGTGGATAAGATTGCATGAATTAGGCTTCTTAGCTATTCAGAGGGTATAGGGTGCTTGAATTTTGTTATTCTCAGGTGGAAGAATTTAGTATTTAACAGCAGCAGACTCCCTTATCTGAATGTTAAAGTATCAAAAGCTGTGTTTTTTCATCATTTTGGACAGTCCTGTAATTTTCTTGCCATTTGTGTATAGTTGAGGAGATTTCCCTTCATTTCCTGTAGATGTAACATGAAGTGAGGGACATCCTCTCCTAAACAGGTTGCACTGGAACAAACATCCCTATTGAAAGACAACTCAAAAATGTTGCTTTTTCTCTCACTATTAGACTAAGGCCCCTTTCACATTGAGGCGGTCTAGCAGCGCTAAAAATTGGGCTGCTATACCGCCACTGCGGCTCTATCCCCAATGTGAAAGTAGCCTTAGGGAATAAGATTGTCAGGACTACTAGAGAGAACGAATCTCCCAAGCAGGCACAAGGAAAGCAAATTAGCTGACAAACAGTTTCTGCACTTTGCACAGTCACCATAATCCATGATGCACAATCCAAGGGGATAGGCAGACCTTTATTCTCTATGGCAAGCACATATACAGAGATGCACAAACCCCAGTCTGCTAGAAGGATGAAGACTGCTGCTTCCAAAGAGACACATAGGTATTTCTCCTCTATGGTCGGTACATACAGCGCTGCATAACCCCAAGTCTGCAAGAAGGATGAAGAGTGCTTGATCCAGGGAGACAGTCAAGACCTTATTCTTTATGGCCAGTATATGTACAGTGCTCAAACCAAAAAAAAGTCTTCTAGAACAGGGGTCTACAAACTTTCTAAACAAAGGGCCAGTTTACTGTGCCTCAGACTTTAGAAGGGCCGGACTGTTGCCAGTGAGGGTAGAAAATGCCCCAGCATCAGTGGAAGAAGACAGTGTCTTAGACTTGGTGATCAGCAGGAGTAAAAAAAAGAAGAAATCATTTCCCACTGTTTGTGTCAGTGGAAGGAATGGTGCCTCATTGCTGGTGTCAGTGGGAGGAAAAGTGCCTCAGAAACGGTGCACAATGGGCAAGCAAAGGGCCACATCCAGCCCACAAGCCACAGTTTGGAGACCAGTGTTCTAGAAGAATAAAGGGTGCTTGATCCAGGGAAATAGACAGTCCTCTATTCTTTATAGCCAGCAAATATACAGCAATACACAACCAAAAATCTGATATGATGAAGACTGCTCGATCCAGGGAGACATACAGGTCTTTATTTTCTATGACCTGCACGTATACTGTATATAGCAAACATCTCAGTGGAGTTAAAGGGGTTGTAAACCCTCATGTTTTTTTTCACCTTAAAGTGGAT
Organism: Rana kukunoris; assembly: GCA_029574335.1. Classification (NCBI taxonomy): domain Eukaryota; kingdom Metazoa; phylum Chordata; class Amphibia; order Anura; family Ranidae; genus Rana; species Rana kukunoris. The sequence continues at coordinate 282,611,793 of CM056059.1, forward strand.
GTAAACCCCAATTTTTTTTTATGTCACAATGTAGAGAATAAGATTTCCTATCATCTGTGCCCAGTCTTGCCACACAGAGTTAATTCAGCGCTGAGCAATCCTTTTTTTTGTTCGGTGAGATAAAACAGACTTCCAGATAAAGACCAAAGTCCTTGCTGGAGTGACAGGTTATATACATATCTTGTGCACTAGCTTGCAGACATGCACAGCTTCTGTAAAGTGCACAATTCACATCCCCCTCCCTCTCCCGTCCAGCTCTCCCAGGATTGGCTGTCTTTCCTGTGTTTTGTTAAATGTTTTCAAAATATGGGGTGATCCACAGTTCAGTGTGAACAGCCATCAGAATATACATAGACAAGAAGCTGTGCATGTCTGCAAGCTAGTGCACGAGATATGTAAATAACCTGTCACTAAAGCAAGGACTTTGGTCTTTATCTGGAAGTCTGTTTTATTTCACTGAACAATAAAAAGAGGATTAACTCTGTGTGGCAAGACTGGGCACAGATGATAGGAAATCTTATTCTCTACATTGTGACATCAAACAAAAAAAACTACATCTACTTTAATGCATCCTATGTGTTGTCCTGTTGCAATTTGCTGCCTTTAGGTCCCATATTGCCCTCTTATTGCTCTTATAATTGGAATCCAGCTGTCTCTCTTCTGTGTTCTTTCTGCCAGCCCCCAATGATATGCATCTGCAATAGATTGCCTGTTTCCTGGGATTCATAAATTGAGTATTCCAGGAAGCTGCCAGGCAGCTCATTCTTACCTAGGTGAGAAAGGCAGAAGACCTAGCCAATTACCAATAAAAAGGAAATCTCTTATTGGTTGAAAGAAGAAGGGAAGGAGCAGATGCATGAAAGGTAGAAAAAGATGGTGAAATGTTAGTAAAGGAATTTTATTTTTGTTATTGTCCCACTTACCTGTGCAGTGGTTTTGCATAGAGCAGCACCGATATTCATCTTCTCTGGTCCCCCACCGGTGCTCTAGGGCCCTCCCCCTTGCCAAATGCCCCCATTGAAAGCTACTTGCTATGGGGGCACTTGTGCGTGCTCACTCCTGAGCTGCCTCTGTGTGTCCATAAGACTAAGCCCCACCCCTGCTTGTTCCTCACTGGCTATTATTGACAGTGGTGGGTTGCACCTCAGCCAATGAGAAGGGAGAGACCGAGGAGAGCCATTGCTTTTGTGTGCATGAAGGTAAAAAACATTCAGTTTTTAGAACCATTTTACTAAAATAGGTCCGTGATCTTTTGCCACTATGTCTGATCCAATGTATGCCCTTGTGTTTTTAGACGGCCTCATTGTTTATATGTTGCCATAGGAACAATTGCTCTGTGTCAGTACTCAGTGACACTTTTCTGAAGCTGCATGCAGTCAAAACACTAAACGTATTTTAAATGCATTCTGTTGTTGGCAAAAGATCAGTGAGGGCTTAAACCTGCATTTACTGTAGAATTGTTCATAAAGTTAAATTATTGAGGGCTCATTTTTAATCCAAATTATTTATAAAACTGTATAACTATATATCAGATCACACTCAGCTTTTCTTTTTTACCTGAAGATGACTTTTTCATGCCTTGCCAGTACCCGGCTCGGCTCACAAGTGTGTTTGCAAGTGTAAAGCGCCTAGGAAGGCTGCATACTTTCATTGACATAAATAGCCGACATCTAGAGACCTGTGTCCATGTCTGGAAGTTGGTTATGCATCAGGACATTTGAAAAACTGAAACCGGTTATTATAAGCAAGCCTGGCACTGGGCTTTGGCCTCACATGCCATGACATACCTGAGGAGAAAGAAGCGAGACGGCGTGAGAATAACAAAAAATCGCACCGTATATTATATATGACAGAAAATAGTAACATATGGTTTTTGTGTGAATAGCAATAAGTGTAAACAGAAAAAAGAAGAAAATCAACCTTATCCTAACCAAGAAAACAAATCATTAGTCTTTTGTTGTTTTTAACGGTCTGTTTACACCATATCCATTAAAGCGGAGTTCCACCCAAAAATGGAACTTCTGCTTTAAGTACTGGTGGTCATTTGGCATGTCATTTTTTTGAAGGGTGGGGAGCGGGTGACAGGCACCCAGCTCTCACTTCCTCCCCTGGCGCTACAGCGCCAAAAGGAAGTTCACCTCTCCCCCCTCCTTCTCTGCAATCTTCTGGGACATGTCACAGGTTCCAGAATATTGCCCGTCCATTCACAAAGCGCAGTGCGCGCCTGTCTGTGAAGCCACAGCCAGGTGCCCGCAGTTACAATGCTGGCACCACGGAGAGGCGCAAGGCTTCTTGCGCCTGCATCGCTGGACCATGGGACAGGTGAGTGTCTGTTTATTAAGAGTCAGCAGCTACAATTTCTGTAGGTGCTGACTTTTAAATGGGTGGTACTCCGCTTTAAGCTGTGTTTTACAGCACACCACCACACATGGACAGTTTTAACAGGGCACATATGCCTCGTTTCCACTGAGCAGATCGGTTCGGTACGGTGCGCTATTTTGGGTGTTTCCATTATGAAAGCGTGCCATAAAAGCGAACCGTACCGGACCATTCTGGGTCCTGCTTCAGATGTGGGGCCATAGAAAATGGAGCGGTTCCATTAGGGCGGACCTACAAATGCATCTCACTGATTGGTGGACGTGTTAGGCTTTTTTTCTAAACCTTGTATGGTCCCGGATGGTCTGATTTGCAGTGGAAATGCTCAGCAGAATAGACCGGACCATTCTAACCCGTTCCATTCTAAGCGACCCGAACCGATCCGCTCAGTGGAAACGAGGCAATAGAAAACAATTGTAGTGTGAACAAGCCCTCAAGCTGAACTTTAGAAGAAAAGGTTACCGCTTTAGGCAGGTGTTGTTGGTAACGCGCTCCTCAGGGTGGAAGCAGCTGAGCTGGCAGATGACAGGGCGGTCCCCTATGGGGGGATCGGATGAACACGGACCATCTGTCCGTGTTCATCCGATCCGCTCTGCAGACGAATGGAAAAATAGGATTTTCCTCTGTCTGCAGAATCGGACCATAGCGGGGAACGATGACATGTTCATCCGCTGACACCCGCTATCCCATAGGGATTAATGTATGTCCATATTTCATCCAAAAACGGATGGATCCCGGGAACCCTACTGCACATGCGCGAGGCCCCGCTCCTCTCTCCTATTAGCCTGGCGGCCCAGGGAGGAGGGGGGGAGTCCCACGATGATGCCACGGCCGGACTCCCGGAAGTGGGAAATTATACCTTGTATCCTGTCTCCCCCTCCACCCGAACAGTGCCAATTGTGGCACCAGAGGGGGGGGGGGGGAATCTGATGAGGGGAAGTTCGACTTTAGGGTGGAGCTCCGCTTTAATCATAGCTACACAACCACAAATATATACTAGTATGACATAGATTATGTGATCAATTCTAAGGAATTAAATAGCAAACAGGTGTGGTAAGAAAAAAGAGCACACATAACCAGGAAAAATCATGGAAAAGAATGTTGTACATATAACAACAAGAGTATAATAACTAACTTAAACAAATCAAAAAAGTTATATATATATAGCAACTCCTGGATTTAATGAGCATATATTATACCTTAAAAAGTGCTTATACATTGACATTTTAAAACTTATTTTTAGCGGTATCAATAATATAAGGTGCATTTATGTGTGGAAGTAGGATATACGGTACATGTGTGATAATAAACACCAAAATGCAATATATATAATGAAAAAATAGGTATGTATAAAAGCATAACTTTCAAAACTGAAATGTGTATAAAACATGCACAAAAATTGTGTGCACCGATGCCCATTCATTGATGGCCTAAAAGTCTAATATACTATAAAATAACCTAATATATATGGTAGTTATAAAATATATTTTATACATAATTCATTGAGACTAGGCGACTTGGATGGGCAAAAGAAAAAACATAGAAAACTTACTTAGGGATATACCACAAAACAAGAGTAGTGGCCTCTATAGTCATCATATCATAAAGACATTATACACTGTTATTTATGTAAAAAAAATAGTAGTTACTATAATGATCATATCACGCAAATGCACTTTGTTGTGGGTAATGTTGTCCAAGACTGTATTCCATATGTCAAATATCAGAACATCAAAATATATAATATAAATATAAACAACTAAATCAAAATAGATCAAATTAAATAATGATGTGGAATCTGTACCCAAGAAACCCAATCCAAAAGGATAGACTAAATAGATGTATAAACTTTTAGGCCGCGTACACACGATCGAACATGTCCGCTGAAACTGGTGCGCAGACCAGTTTCAGTGGACATGTTCGATCGTGTTTACCACCTATCGGACAGTTTTCCAGCGGACAAAAGTTTCTAAACATGCTTAGAAACTTGTCCGCTGGAAACCTGTCCTTCGGACAGGTTCGATGGTTTTTAGCACATCGGTGTCTTCTACGTCACTGCGTTCTGGTCCGAGGGGATTTTGGTCCGAAGGTGTGTACGCACATCAGACCAAAAGACCACTTCAGACATGTCCGATGAAAACGGTCCGTCAGACCTGTTTAATCGGACATGTCTGATCGTGTGTACGCGGCCTTAGTTGACCCTTCCCAGTGGCCCCTCCATATAACCCCCCCCCCTTTTTTTTTTTTTTAATGGGCCTCAGTTGGTTTGTGCCATAATGTGCTAGAATGCACTGCATATTGGCAAATTATGTCAGATTTATCTGGTAAATGAAGCCTTACAGCGCTGAGCTGTCACCGATTCCATTGCTTCCATCCTTGCCTGGTCTTCTTTCCCAGTGCACGTTCTCCAGCCGTTTGAATGGCTGGACCGCAATATATCACTCCTGTGCATGCACGTGAGACTCATCATCAGCCAGAGCTGACATATTTATACAGCACAGATTTAGAGGATTTCCAAGGTTCCCACAGGTAAGGCTTATTGTAAGCTTACCTATAGTGCAAACTGCAAAGTTAAAAAGTTGAGGAGTTGTAAATAATTTTGATTTTTTGCTGAAATGACTGTTTACAGGGTATAGAGACATATTAGTTAATGGATTCCTTTTAAAAACTATTAAAAATAGATTAAAAAAACAATCATATAATGTACCTGTAGTTTCTAGTTTCGTTTTTGCATGTTGTTTCCTGCTTCTCTGCCTTACAGAGCATACAGAGCCATAGAGCAGTGATGGTTTGGAAAACGAAACTAGAAACTAGACGCACAGTAATCACACCTCCTTGAAGTTAGTGACCACAGAGAGAAAGCTCCCAGTACTGTGGTCATCAGGAAACAGACAACCAGGAAGTGTGGAGATCAGAGAAGAATTACAGCAACTTGAGAGCAAAAACAAACAATGAGGACATGAGAACAGCACTGCATTAAGGTAAAGGAAGCTATTAAGATAAAAAAAATCCTTTACAAACCCTTTAAATATGAGTTAAGTGGGCTGTAATGCACAGGAAACAGAACAGTTTCTGTATCAGGTGACCACTGTTGTTGACTCTCACAGCGCCCACTTGATTAGGAGCCTTTCCTGCTGGCTCCCGATCAGAAACCTTGACCAATAGCTGTTGGTGACAGCTCCATCATTGTGCAGGGACCATGCAGTGAGCAGGCTCTCTGCAAACAATCTCGGGCTGCCATGGATATGTGCAGCTGCTGGGCTTTAAAGCCCACTTTTCTTGCCACCACTATATCTGTTTTGTGATTGGCATGAGCTTAAGACTCCATTTCCACTAGTGTAACTCAAAAGTTGCATGATTTAGAATGCAACTTTAATGTGACTTTGGTACACTTTGTGGACTGAGGTCGCATCGAAGTATTGCAGGCATCTTTTCAAAGTCGCTGCAACTTTAAGACACATAGCTTGGAACAGGTGCCATTGATATCAATGGGCTGTGACTTGACATGTGACTTTGTGTCCAAAGTCGCACTAGTGGAAATGGAGCCTAAATATAATCCAAATTAACCACAACGGATGTAAGTCATCGTTGTGTGCACTACATGCATTTGGAAAACCCAGATATTCTCCTGTAAAAGTACTGGTCACATAATTGCTGTCCTGTATGAAATCTGTGCAAAGAGCAGAGCTGTGGCTGGGACTCAGCAGAAAACCACAGAAGGGGGTGGATACAAGACCTGTCACTCTGCAGATAGCCGTAGTGACTGACCTTTATTTCACAAAGCTCCTGCACTGAAGCAAAGTGTATGAGTTGTTTTATGTTGGATGACTACACAGATCTGGGGGAAACGCACAAAAGTCTCGCAAGATTCATGCCAGGCTAAGTTTAGACTTGTGTCCAAACCACTGAACCTCTGCAAAGCAATCTGTATTTGTACCGCTTTTCAGAGGTGCTTGACAGGTGTTGAGGGGGCAATATGACTGCTTGGACCCTACAAATGGGGGGGCCCTTTTCCCGCTTTTCCCCATTTTCTTGAGTCTGAGCGCATCACAGCCATACATGTTAAACGCCCCCATTCGATGCCTTTGTAGCTGGGGGGTCTAAAAATGTGACTCCAACTGTGTGTGTGTGTTTTTTTAGCATCCCCTGACCACGTTTGAGCCCTAAGCATACACATGACTTCTGTATTTAGATAAAGGGGTCAATTCACTAAGATAAATAAATACCACGTGAGCTATTCTAACTATTCTAACTCAAACAAATGTAGAGTTTATCTCAAAATTAATCAATTCACTAAAAAACATGCATTACTTTACAAATACATTCAATATTTAGGTTATGCAATGTTTAGCATTTAAAATTTGTGTTATTTTTGTTATATTTTTCACAACATTTTTTTTAAGATACCAACGCTGCACCAGAGGAAGATAATTCTGTAAAACTGTGAAAACATTCTAGTGCGCTTTCATTTACAGAACCATCTCCCTCTGGTGAAATGTTACAATTTATTTTTATTCCTGAGCTCAGTGCAGAACATTTTCACACTGATACATTGTATACCGTACATTTAATTTACTGGCCAGTGCAGAGTTCCTCTCCATTATTTTTGCTAAAATACAGTCAAGTGATAGATAACGAACATGTGTGTTCTTTAGTTAATTGACTGTAATTACTTATCGTATCTTTTTGCAGTATTTACCCCACATTTAATATTTTACTTTAGTGTATTGACCGTTTTATTATCTCATACACTATTTTTGAAAAATGAGTCACGTGACCTTCATATCGCATGCAGAATCCTTTAGTGAATTGACTCCATTATCTGTTATCGGCTTTAAAAAAGTGGGTAAAAGGATTAAGCCTAGTAAAGAGGGACCGAATGTTGGCCAACATTATGTGCATGGCAGCCAGTCAGACAGCTTCGTTCGAAGGCTCCTGACCAAAAAAAGTCTGCCTACCAACTCCTGGTCAGCGTTTTTAGTCAATGGCTGAAGCCTCGTACACACGACCAGTTTTCCCTTTGGGAAAACTGCCCTGACAGCTTTTGGCTGGAAAAACTGGGCATGTGTATGCTCCATGGCAGTTTTCCAGGCAGGAAAACCACTGGGAATCGCGGCAGGAAAACATGTGTCCTTTTTTCCCACCGGGATTCCCGACCAAAGCTCGCATGGCAGTTTTCCTGTCGGGATTTGTCGTATTTGCCGCGAATTTCCCTGCGTTTTACCCCGTTTGCGTTTATAAACGTTTAGTTAAGAAACATCGTAGGACCCTCCATAAGCTCAAAAAACAATATTATTTAACCATTTCAGCCATTTCGTGAGACCAAAGTGAGTAGCAGCTGAAGGAGCAGCAGTATACTTGTATTTAGCGTGTCACTTGCCACATCACCTGCCACAAGCTGTGGATTGTCCACTTGCCATGTCACCTGCCAAAAGTTGTGAATTGTCCACTTGCCACGTCATCTGACACGTCACCTGGCCATGCCACCTGCCACAAGTTGTGGATTGTCCACTGGCCACATCACCTGGCCACGTCACCTGCCATGTCACCTGGCCACATCACCTGCCACAAGCTGTGGATTGTCCACTTGCCACGTCACCTGGTCACGTCACCTGCCACAAGTTGTGGATTGTCCACTGGCCACATCACCTGCCATGTCACCTGGCCACGTCACCTGCCACAAGTTGTGAATTGTCCACTTGCCACATCATCTGCCACGTCACCTGGCCATGCCACCTGCCACAAGTTGTGGATTGTCCACTGGCCACATCCCCTGGCCATGTCACCTGCCACGCCACCTGGCCATGCCACCTGCCACAAGTTGTGGATTGTCCACTTGCCACGTCACCTGGCCACGTCACCTGGTCACGTCACCTGCCACAACTTGTGGATTGTCCACTGGCCACGTCACCTGTCACGTCAACTGGCCACTTCCCCTGCAACAAGTTGTGGATTGTCCACTTGCCATGTCACCTGGCTACGTCACCTGCCACAAGTTGTGGATTGTCCACTGGCCACATCACCTGGCCATGTCACCTGACACAAGTTGTGGATTGTCCAAAATGCAATGCAGGCAATTACAGTTGTTTATGTTTTTTTAATGGTTTTTCATCATTTGCCATAATTTTTGAGATTTCTAATGTAAAAAAATAGGTCACCTTTAGAAACGCATATAAACGAAATCGCGGCAAAACGGCGGTACCGCATTTTGCCGCATTTTGCATCTGAAAAGCGAAAACGTTTGCGTCTGAACCCATTTCTTTGCTTCTGGAAAAAACGAGGATAAACGCAACTGCCTAAAAACGGCAATAAACGAGATTGTGTGCATGGACACATAGGATAATATTGAATGTGTTCAGGGGCAGTTGAAAAAACTGTCCAAACGCCTTGGAACTCGAGTTTACCAGCGTCTCGTGTGCATGGGGCCTAAATGTCCGTTTTAGCAGCAGTGTACATGAGGCCTAAGCCTAGTACAGAGAGACCGGATGTTGCCCAGCATTGTGTGCAGGTCAGCCAGTCAGACAGCTTCAATCGAAGGCTCCTGACCAAAAATGTTGTGCCATCCAGCTCCTGGTCGGAGTGTTTTGGCAGGGATACAGCCCCCCTGTCAGTTTTTTTTCTTTCATTCAAGGCACTGGGTCGAACAAAAAAAACTAGTGGTGTGTACTAGGCTTTAGTATGCCTATAAAGTTTCTATTACTAGAGAGTGAGCTTTAGTTTAATAGGATTTAGGATCTGATCAGTGTAGTTAAAAAGCGATACCTTGATCCCTTTAGAAATAAAAGCACCTACTTTTTTTTTTTGTTGAATGAATAATCTTAAATTTCCATTTTTTAATGCATTTAAATGTTTCTGATAATGTTTATATGCTTGCAACACAAAATGCACTCAGTTGGAGCCTAGTGCATCCTAGGAAAGGAATGACGCTAGGTAGATTCACTGAGAAGCCGCCTGCATCCTAGCAACAGAAGTATGTTGGGCTGCATCTTCGAGAAGTTGCCTGAATCTTGGCAATGGAAGGACACTAGGCGGGTTCATTGAGAAGCCATCTGTCTCCTAGAAGTAGGGTAGTAACGCTGTATGCCTGTAAATATTGCTCATTACATGTGTACAGAGCACCTTCTTTGCAGGATCTTTCTGCCAACTTTTGCCAGCATGATCCTGTACACTAGTTTTATTTTCATATAGTCATGCTAATGAGCCAGTGACGGCTGGTGCTCAAATTTTTTTGGGGGCGCAAACAAACGAAAAAACCCCACCATCAATTGTCGCCTCACTGTGCCCATCAATTGTTGCCTCACTGTGCCCATCAATTGTCGCCTCACTGTGCCCATCAATTGTTGCCTCACTGTGCCCATCAATTGTTGCCTCACTGTGCCCATCAATTGTCGCCACTGTGCCCATCAATTGTCGCCACTGTGCCATGCCATCAAACGCAACCACTGTGCCATGCCATCAAACACAGCCACTGTGCCATGCCATCAATTTTCACCACAGTGCCCATCAATTGTCGCCACTGTGCTATCAAACGCAGCCACTGTGCCATGCCATCAAACGCAGCCTCTGTGGCCATCAATTGTTGCCACTGTGCCCATCAATTGTCGCCAGTTTGCCCCCTCAAAAACCGCCAGATTGCTTCCCCGCCCTGTCCCCCAGCACTTGCCTCCCTCCGCGCTCCCTCAATGTCTTCTGAGTCCCGCCCTCGATGTCACTTCAGCCAATCAGGTTACTGGTAACCAGACCCGGTGAACCTGATTGGATGAGAAGAGAGTCAGTGTTAACTAGGGAACGCACACCCCGTGCGTCCCCTGGTTAACTATTTGGAAGTCGATTAGAGCCAACAGGCTGTAATCGGATAGCCTCTCAGAGCCACTGGCACAAACTTCTGTTATTCAGAGGGCTGGCGCTCACCAGGGAGCCGGCCATCTGAATAGTGGGCGGTGCCGGCGGCAATACATTGAGATTCATGCAATGCATGAATCTCTATGAATTGTAGACTTGAGTGATGGCGCAGGGGAGAGAGGGGGTGGCGCTTCTGTGCCCACTATAGACGAACCGCCGCTGGCATGAGCTCTAACTGGGATGAATAAATAAACAAAGGTACGTTTAATAAAGCAAGCATTTTCTCTCCAATGGGGTCACAAACATTCATTTACCTCTTCTCCACAGTAAAAACGAAAACTATTTTTAAAGGGATAGGTAAAATAAACTCTAGAAATATTGATGAGGATTAAAGTCATGAGAACAGAGTGTAACAGCCAGGACAAAACTATCCCTTTTAGTTTTAGAAGCTTTTATTTATGGATTTGTACATGTGACTCCGGGATGGAGTGCCAGGAAATGTTTTAGTCCTTTTCTAGTCCTTTCTATACTTTCTAAACTCCTTTTAACGGTTTGGAGACTGGATGGGGAAGACTTGGAGCCCCTGATACATTTTGACTGCTATCAAGGGCTCCATTACAGAAATTTCCCTCTCTATTACCATAATGCTGTCAACCATCTCGGCAAACAGGGCATTAAGGTAAATCTCAAAAGGTAACACAGAAATACTTTCTTAGTAGAATAGGGAAGACTAGAATCCTGTCAGCTTTTTGTCTGTGTACCTCTTGAAATATATGCGTTCTGCCCAACCGCCACCTGAACATGTTTTAAAGGGAAACAAATTTCTCCTATCCTTTCCAGCAAAGGAAGAGAAATCGTCAGCAGCCAAAAACTGCTTTATCACTCATATGCACACAACTATATTTCCGCATTTGCAATAAAAAGGATCACCACCTCAATCTAGAGACATGCCTCTCTTTGATAGAGGACTGGATGACAAAGAGTTACCTTAAACTCAGCGGAGCAAAAACAGAACTTCTCCTGTTTCACTCCAAGCATAGGAATCAACCTGCAACAACGTGGATACCCCCGCTCATTCTGGGCAAAATCATCACCCCTAGCACCAATGTCAAAAGTCTCGGGGTCATCTTCGACCCCTACATGACAATGGACACACAAATAGGGTCAGTAGTCAGCGGATCTCACCATCTGCTGCGCCTACTACGCAGACTTACTCTTTTTATTCCCAAAGAAGACATAGCGGTCGTGGTGGGAGCAATTGTGAACTCCAGACTGGACTATGCAAATGCCCTTTACCTCGGACTCCCCAAGTACCAAATCGCTCGTCTGCAAGTCGTTCAAAATACGGCCGCCAGACTTGTGACTGGGAAAAAGCCCTGGGAATCAATCTCGCCTTCACTGAGAACCCTTCATTGGTTGCCTGTAAAAGACAGAATTGCTTTTAAAGCACTCTAACGCATAGATGTATCCATGGGAATGCTCCCCATTATCTATGCGAAAAAATAAAAGCTCATAATCCCAATTGCGTTCTGCGATCCACCAGTCAAAATCTTCTCCAGATATCGAAAGCCAACTGCAAGTCCAAAGGAGAAAGAAGATTCGCGGTCCAAATTCCCAGACTATGGAACACTTTACCAACCAGCATTCGGTTGGAGGAGAACCAGTTAGCATTCAGGAGAAAGATCAAGAATCATCTCTTTTAATACCAAAGGAGACAGGAACAACAAGCGCCCAGAGGCGATTAAGTTCGCATGTGTCGCGCTATATATGTTTTTCATTCATTCATTCAGACTGGGAGAAAAAGACCGGAACTCAACCCCCTCCTACCTACTATATTGATTTTTGTGTTAAATTTTACCGTTGGGACCATTCCTGCATTTGTTAATCCATAGCACTTGTGTGATGTCAGAAATTAATGGGATGAGTGGGGATTACTTCCCAGAACACTAGGTTAACAATAGCCAGATCATTTTTTATTTAATTTTTTAAGTCTAGAGTAATTGAGAAATGCCAGGATGAAAAAAAAGCCCTCTTCAAGTAGGATGAGTCCCCTATATGAATCACTACTTTACATTTTAGGGTATGGTTGACAGTGTTTAAAGCAGACTTTGCATTTAAAGGAGGGTCCTGTACCATGCTGGGTTATAGAGCTTTCCCAGGAAACTGCACTATAGCACAGTGATGTTACCAGCGCCTGTAGGAAAAAAACTGAAATTGAGGTCCAGTTTAAATGCTTAAACTTTTATTTCTAACAGATTTTTTATTTTTTTATGTTTTTCTCGTTATAATATAATTTGTGCAAACACCTCAAGCATTTGCATAGCTGTTACAAATATTTACAGTAATCTGTCTAATATGTTTGTCTCATGTTCATCAGTGCCATGCATTGACCATAATGTGGTATTGTTCTGAAACACTTCAATCAGGAATGTACTTCATTATGGCCACTAGATGGAGCTGATATAGGAAATAAACATATTGGCAATTTAAAACGGCGAGCATTTGCACAGCAACATTTTTTGATAAATACTGTTATGGCGCGTACACACGATCAAATCTTTCTGCTGAAAACGGTCTCAGCAGACCGATTCGATTGTGTGTACGGGCGGACAGACAGATTTTGCCAGCAGACAGATTTTAAAGCATGCTTTAAAATCTGTCTGCTGGGAATCCGTCCAGCAGACATATCTGCCCGCACATGCGTCGAATGGATTCGACGCATGCGCGGAAGTGTTTTACTTCCTGGTGTGGTGACGTGGCGGCGTCAACGTCATCGCCACGTCACCGCGCTGTCTTCCGGCGGGGATTTTGGTTTAAATGTGTGTACAGCGATCAAACCAAAACAGCCCAGCAGACAAATCTGTTCAAATCGGTCTGCCAGACCGATTTGAACAGATGTATTCGGTCGTGTGTACGCGGCCTTAGTGTTGTTTGTTCAGGGGTGGGAGACTCCATAATAAGAGAATCCTGTATATTAATTTAAAAGAAAAGTATAGCCAAAACTTTTTTAGCCATACTTCTATTGTGGGTTACAGGGGTACACTTACTTGTGATCTCCTGTGACTCAGAATCGGCCCAGGCTCTGGAAGGATCCTGAGAATATTGTCAGGATCCATCCAGATACTTGATTGGCAGCTGACTCAGCTTATCAGCACACAGCTGAGAGCCTGGGCCAGACCCTCCCCAACCTGGTATGACAGTATGGGGGGGGGGGGTTAGGCAGAGATCCGATGACTGTCAGTCATCGCAGTCTGCTCTGAGCGGACCAAAAAACTGAGCAATCGGCGGACATGTGATTGCTCATTTTTTGGGCTTAGAGAAAGTGTTGTTCCTATAGCATCATACTATAAAGATGTTTGTTTTTTTGTATTCTCAAACTTTTCCTTTTAAGGTCTGCTTTAAAATGATCCTTTCACCACAGGCTTAATTGTACATAAGGGACATCCTGTTATGCCTCGTACACATGACCAGTTTTCCTGTCGGGAAAACTGCCATGACAGCTTTTGGGCGGGAAAACTGGCCGTGGGTATTTCCCGACAGGAAAACCGCTGGGAATCCGGCAGGAAAAATTAGAACATGTTTTCTTTTTCCTGCCGGTGGTCTTTCCCAGCAGTTTTCCTATGGGAAACACTGCGGTGGAGCATACACACGGCTGGGATTCCCGGCCAAAGCTCTCATGGCAGTTTTCCTGCCAAGAAAACTGATCGTGTGTACAGGGCATAAGAAAAGAGGCAATATACTAACCTTTGTGGTGGCTGATGTGGTAAAGCACTGCTGGCTTCTCCCTGGCACTTATGCCCATCAAGTATTCAACTTGTCAAAGCTGTTAAATACCTTCTTCCCCCACCAAACACAGTGGTTGCTCCTGGCAGCTCAAAAGTCATGTATTGATGTATGAGCCAGTGGGAGGAACCACTGCATGCAGCGGGGAGCAGATATTCCACACACACAGGAACTGTGGAGACCTGTTGTGTCTGGGGGGGAAGTGAAGCAGCATTTCTACACAGGTCACTGAGAAGCTAAGTGTATTCTCTCTCCTTTTTTAGGGTGTTCATTTTGTACAAGTAAATCTATGGTAACAGGGTTACTTTAAACCTTGTTTCTGTTACTATTATTACATTCAAATCTTATATTTCATAACAGAGGTAACTATAAATACCATGTTGTTCCTTGAAATTCAAGATGGCCTCCTATTTTTAAGTCAAGCCGGCAATAGAACTGAGTTTGTATGAAAGTGCTGGATGGAAAAGCTGTCTACTTTGGCCATTTGCTTTACTAACCTCCAGTGTGTTATAAATGTGTTTTAATTTATGTTTATGTATCATCTGCTGTATTACACACTATAGTTACTCATAATTGTACCCTATAAAACGTTTCTTTGAAATTCCGCAAATGCATCTATTTTGTTCACTTCCTGTCAGTTATTTATATGTTGTATACATGTACAAATACAATATGTGTGCCAAAATACAACGCATACTACAAAAATGCTTTCAGAATTGTCTGAAGAGTATTCATATCCCATCCTTGTAAGGATCTCAGGAAATGAATTTAGGAGAAACATTCTACTTCTGTGTTCTCCATCATGTTGGGTATGTACAGTATATAGTTTGTTTCTGGAAAGCTCTGCTGTTCAGAAGTATTTTTTGAGCCAGGCTTTCCGTCTGAAATCCTCTCATTAAGATTTGTGAGGTTACTACAAAGCCTGTAAGGTCTTCCTTTATTAATAGAACTGGACTGATTTTTTTTTTCTTGTGATAGACTGAGCCAGTTTAAAGCAAACCAATGGGATTTGACAGTGCAGTACATGCATGTTCAGTGTATTTTAGGGTAACCAGATGTCCCCAGTTTCGGGGTGAGTCCTTGGTCAAAAAGTGTCGTTGTTTGTTACTCCAACCCCCTTCCCCCAACACCTATGCTGAGTAATTTATATATAGCGCTAGCTGAAAATAAGTATTTACATCTTTTTTACACAGGTTAGTTAGCATAGGTGTTAGGAGCGGGCATTTTTAAAGTGGTTGTAAAGTCTACAAAAAAATAATAAAAAATGCTTACACATTATGAAAGGCTTTCCTTAAAACAAAGTCCTTCAGTGGGGCGCTGTCACCACTGATAGGGCTTCCATTTTCACATGGTCTTCACTCCGGACCGGGTTCACAGACTCTGACTGTTTGAACGGCTGAGCTGCAATGACGTCCCTGCTCATGTGCATGGGAGCCACAGACTCGACAAAAAGCTCTGAAGGGATGGCATATCTAGTATGCCATCCCTTCAGGGCGCAATGCTCTGGTGATGTCGCAGGTTGCAAAAATTGTGTTTGTTTCCTAAACGGTGCACATTTAGGAAATATTACTGGTACCTACAGGTAAGCTTTATTATAAGTTTACCTGTAGGTACAGGTCACCAAGTGGTGTTTACCACCGCTTTAGGACTGGTTACGTTTAATCTGGAAGTCTGCTTTAAATATTAATTGAAATAGGGGCATGGTTTTGTGGATGTCATTAAAAATGGTCAGTAGGGTGTCCCCCTTATTTGGAAAACCTTAGGAGGCCCAAAACACAGGGTACTCTGTTGTGCTCTGTTGTGCACATAGCAATCAGAGATTGCATGATCATGCTGTGGCCTTCTCGCTCATCTCCCTTCTGGACAGTTTGACCCCCCCCCCCCAAGGAGAGGTATGTCTTGGGGGGGGGGGGGGTGTTGGGTCATGCCATGATTAAAGTTTGCATAATAAGGCAATCTAGGTTTATGGCCTTAGAGGTGCTATGAAAACCTTCACCCCACCCACTTTCCATCATTGTATTCCTTTCACACAATGTGACCTTCGTATTTTTTTTCTAATACTGGCGTCCTGCATCCCAGGAGGTCTTGGGGTACTCTGCAGCACATACACCACTGAAAAACATCAGGGAGGCAACTGTCTCTTTCTGATAATAGCAGTTGACCCACTGATGACACACTGTGGTGCATGCATATTATCAGAGGTCTGGCTGCAAGATCCCAAAAGAGCCATCAGGCCTTCTAAATCATCTGAAAATAACTAATAGTTTTTTGAAAATAAATACACTTATGATGTGTTAACAGTGTGAATTGAGCCCAATGTAAGAGACGGGAAAAAGGCAAGCTGAATGAAGAACTTTTCATACTGGAGATGGGCCTTTGGATTGTTGCACACAGAGCTCCCATTTTTGTAATATCTCTATAAAACATTCCTGCTAGCAGCACTTGGTGTGTTTTCTTTATCCCAGCAGTAGCTGTGTTTTTTCATGTTTTTTTCCATCTGGTGCATTTACCTATAGAACTTGGCTGCCTGTAATCTGTCTAGCTAGATGAGTCCTGACATTCATTGTATGGTTTGGGCACAATTTAATACAATTTGGTCTTCAGGTTCAGAGGTGTTTTTCTCCTGCTGTAAATCTCGCTGTGCTCCAGCAAGTGTTTTACTGTTTGATCCTAAAAGCTTGGCAATTGTTAGCAGAAGTTTCATGCAGTCTTTCTGCTCTAATGGGCTTATTTAGACAGGTGATAGGCTGTTGCGTTCTGAGGTGGTCAAACTATGTCTCTGGATGCAGCAGCAGTCTGTGCTGTGGGTGCAAAATGTCCATCCAGGGCCACTCAGAATCCCTAATTGTGTGTAACTGCTTGGATGAGCGCTTGCATGCAAACAGTGGCGATCACTGTCAGCCAGTCATTGATTTGTACAGGCCGCTGGCCAAGGCTGTGTGCATGCCTGATGGCGAGACTTGCAGGTTTTTGCCAGCATCCACCCCACGTCATCCGCCTGAAAGAGCCCTTTGTATTCTTAAAATGGTGAAAGTCATAATATGAATTGTGTTATGTGAGGCTTTTTTCTCTGAATGCAAAGCTTTTTTTTTTTTATAACCTTGGCTTAAAAAAGGATTTAGTGGTCCGGCTAGTTTACATGTACATTGTAAGGCCGCTCATTCACACCTGCATGAAAAGTGGGGCTGTAGCTCACCCTCGCATGCAGCAAGACACCAGTCCTTAAGTGCAGGGTGTCGCAGATCATTTAGCCCAAACCGATACTGCTCCGCGCACAAATGGTGACCTAGGCCTAAACTTCCTATCCTCTTAGCTCTTGGACAGTCAACCCCCACTTCCTTGGGAGCAATCATACACTTGGTCCAAACGTACACTTCGGGACATAGACGGCCAAGTTTGTGCAAGTAAATGCAACTCTTGCGCCATTCCCAGTTATTAGCTGTTGAAGGCACTTTACTCGATCAGCTTATAACACAGAGGCTACCAGGTGCAGTTTAACTTCTTTACTTGCATAACAGATAATGGCATTAACATTATCTGAATAATGGCTTGAGGTCAGAGATGCTTAGCACCAGGTTCATTGTGGCTTCTGCTAGCTGACTAAGTCCCCTGATGTGTTCCCTGCACGGTTTATACTACTTCCTTCCAGAGGGGATGAAAAGGAGAAACCCCAAACTCGGTTTCTCTGCAGAATTCTGCCCCAGATGCTCTCTTCTGTTGCCTCTTCCTGTAGCCGGTCTCCAGATTAGACTGACCCTGTGCCAAAGCTCCGTCCACCTTATATGAAAGCACTCCACAGTGGAAGGAGCAACTCTTAAGGTGATCTCTGCCTAACTTCACCTGCCTAGACGTGTGCCTGTCAAACGAGGGCAGACAGCTGTCACGTCCCCATACACTTACATGGGCTGTCTGCATGCAGCACCTGGTGGCTCGAACTGCAAAAACTAAAGGGACTGTTTATGGACTATGGGCCTCAGCGCCTGTGTGAATGAGGCCCAAGAGTGCAGCTTGCCATTGTAGTGGAAGAGTTCAGCCTGCTCTCTTTTTTTATTTTTTTATTGTAGTGCTCTTGATACACAGTAGACTAATTTTGATATGCGTTTTTCATAAAAGAAACTTGAGCTAAGTAGAACAGAGGCTGAGTTTTCTTCAGAAAATACTAGTAGTTGCTAGGCTGTGACACTGTTCCAATGCCTTTAGTACTTTGAGCCGCTGACTCACTATGCCTTCACCTGCTGCATTATTCGTTCCAGACCAGTGTCTAAGAAATGCTCAGCCTATATGTGAATGCCTTCACAGCCCCAGTTTCAAACCCTAATTTATTTATTTTAATTTTTTGCTGTCAGTTAAAATGACCTGTGCCAGCAGCATGCTGCAGATTGGGACGAGGTCTAAACACAGAGGGCAGCGGACTGGCATTCCCCCTCCAATCAATCATGCTCCCTGAGACTCAATGATATGTAAGCATTGAGAAGGAATCCATCCAGTGAGGGAAAATGTACTTGTAGACCATATTCAATGTGACGAATGTCCCTTTTAAAAAATGACTTCTCTACTTGTGGTTCAGTGACAACTTTATTGTATTTTTCCAATACTTTCTGTGACAACCGAGGTCAGGCTAATATCAAATTAAAGAACTGTATTTTGGGGTTTATTATAAGCTGAATTTTCTCTTTGCAAGATAATTTTGCCTTAGTTTAGTAAATGAGGAGAGTAGCTTTATAGAATTTAATCATCCTGTTTTTTTCTCTAGTGATTGGAAAATTAGTTTTAAGGAAAATTCCCTTTGTTGTTTATTGCTGAGTTTTGTGCATAAACGTTGGTGATGAGACCTGTAGTGATGCAGAGAAACTAAATGGTACACTTGCAAAGTGGAAAAAAACAATGGAAGCTATGAGAGACTGTCTGAATGTATTTTTCTCATTTATCACACTTTAATACAAAAAAAGTATATTAACCATCATTTACACATCACATTTCTGAAGGCCAAGTCATGCACAAGAGAGGATATTACAAGTGCATGAAACTGCATCCTGCTACTCTACTTCCTCCATGCTCTTCAAGGGGTCTTCTAGATCATTAAAGTCCTGCTCACAGCAATCATCTCTGAGTAAGCCATTGATGTAAGCCTGTGCAAAGGTAGAAGCAGCAAACCTTGTTTCATTAAAAAGTAAGCTACCATTTAAGCACAAGCTTCCCAAGCAAAAGTATTGCCACCTCGGGAGAGAACCACAGCTAGATGTTCTTATGAAGCAGCAGCCATAGTTGAGCTAGGAGTTTTGGAACAAGCTTTAGAAAATTAAGTCCATAATTCTATCCTGACCACCTCTGATGCCCCTGCAGAACAAACATTGCAATGTGTTCTAAGCCAGAACTATGACAATGCAATCACACAGAAAGCTTCTAATCTTACACACGTTACAGCAATTGTCAACTCCAGATTGGACTATGCAAATGCCCTTTACCTCGGACTCCCCAAGTACCAAATCCCTCGTCTGCAAGTCGTTCAAAATACGGCCGCCAGACTTGTGACTGGAAAAAAACCCTGGGAATCAATCTCACCTTCACTGAGATCCCTTCACTGGCTACCAGTTAAAGACAGGATTGCTTTTAAAGCACTCTGTCTAACGCATAGATGTGTCCATGGGAATGCCCCCCAATATCTATGCGATAAAATAAAAGCTCACAATCCCAATCGCATCTTGCGATCCACCAATCAGAACCTACTACAGATCCCAAAAGCCAACTACAAGTCCAAAGGAGAAAGAAGATTCGCCGTCCAAGGTCCCAGACTATGGAACGCTTTACCAGCCAGCATTCGGTTGGAGGCGAATCACTTAGCCTTCAGGAGAAAGATCAAGACTCATCTCTTTTGATATCAAAGGAGACAGGAACAACAAGCGCCCAGAGGCGATTCAGTTCGCATGTGCCGCGCTCTATAAGTTTTTCATTCATTCATTCATTCATTCAGAACATCCATCGGTGCAAGCAAAAAATTGTCTCAAAATCTCCTGTGAATAGGTGTATGAGTCGTGAAAGACCCCACTACAAGACCCCCACACGCAAAAGCATTGCCTGGTCTGAACTCATCAGCTACTTTTTTCCTCCAACACATCAGGTAGCCACTATCACTATTTACACCAAAAGTGAATGAACAACTGTGATGACAAGGCCAGAGAGAATAGATATATTATTAGATCTTTTTGGAGGTCCGCGTTCAAGTAGTTTTAAGACCTTGGCATGCCATCTATGCAAGAGTGTGATCTGTTCAATTAAATGATTAGGCCCTCAATATTTAGACTGTTAAAAGACTTAAAACTGTTCACTCACATAAACTAAACTTGCATGGTCGAGATTAAAACTCTAAAGTCATTAAACCTGCTTTATTCAAATGCTTACAGGACTTTACTAAATTATTTATCAGGGACAATTTAAAGTTCCAGGATCTTTCTTCTTAAACTGGAAATTGCAAAGAATGGACCACACTTACCTAGGCCCTAGCTACTTTAACACCACACATGGTGTAAACCTAGTGGTCGCAAAATAGCTTTACTGCATTCAAAAAAAGTAAGCAAAAGCAGGTTCAAGGTATGAAAGGCAACATCAAGTGCTCATTCCACCCTTTTCCTTTTTCTTTGAGTTCATCTGATTTATAGCTTAGGCCAAGAATGACCCAAGCTTCTCGGTTGTTGACATAAGGGCAGCAGTTTATCTTTCTGACAGCTGTCCATTGCAGCTGTGGTAGGGGGAGGTGGGGTGCGTGATTTAACCCTGAACATTAGAAGTGTCACTTTTGTACACTTTGTTCATGGCTTACCTGCCAAGATTTTAACCTGGCTGAAAAGTCTTTATTCAATCATCTGTGACAGTCACATTAATATGTAGTGAGTTACTTGATGGGAGACATTGGGGAAGACTCGTTGTTTTTTTGTTTTTTTCATAATAAGCATCCTTTACCTGCAGACATTCCTCTTTTTACTTCCTCATTGTTTGTTTTTGCTCAGAAGTTGCTCTATTTCTTCTCTGTTCTGTTCACTTCCTGCTTGTCTGATTGTTACTCACCACCGTGAAGGGAGGCTTTACTGCGGTGGTCAGTGACAAGCTCGCCCCCTCCTGGGAACTACATCTGTGCGGCAGGATGCTCTCTACGTGTTAGAGACTTCAAGGAGGTGTGAATTACTGGGTGTGCTGCAATGCATACTGGGAAATATAGTTCTTACATGAACGAGCGCTGCAAACCAGGAAGTGAATGAGAGAACAGAAACTAGAACGTGATATAGATGAAGTAATTTAATAGGTATTTACTCATTTTTTAACAGAATCATTACACTATTCTGTCTGTCTACCTTGCAGACATTTTTAGGCAAAACATTTTTTTTTTTTCTTTTTACAACTCCTTTAAAATATATGCTCTCTTGGATGACCAACGCAGTCATTGACTTGCAACTTTAGAATTGTTCAACTTGTTTAGCATATGGGGAAATGTTTTGTCCTATACACTGCAAACAAGCTGGCTCGGTGGAAATTTTAGGAAGAAAAACGTATACTTCTCATTATTGTGCCTGTAGGAGGAACTAAGTGAATTCCTTTACCTATATTAATCAAATGCACTCAATTGCCTAGTAGAAAGGAAATGTCTACACTAGAAGAAGCACTCTGTAACCTTATCTAAGCCATTTAGTTGACTGCATCCCACTACTTGACAATGATGCCATAATCGTGATTCTGCTGGGTGGAGACATGAAAGTATACACGATAGGTCTTCAGTGCAATAACACTCTCTATGCCAAAAGACTGACCCAGGTTGGATAACTATTGGTACCTTCCAAAATGCAAACCTTAATTCTTGGATGATGTACTGTTCAATACAACTATCATACAGGGAATTCAAGGCTACTTTAGAGGACAACTTTGTGATAGCCCTGGTGAGATTATACTCCAGATTGCCACCAACAGTAGCAAGCCTGCCTCTTCAGACGATCAAAGATCCACTGATCTTGAGATCCAAGTTAACACCACTGTCAGTTTAGTCAATGTACCTGGAATCTTGTGAACATCCAAATGGGCCCGGCTGAAATTTCTGGCCTAGTTATTGTGCAAGAACGTTAAAGTTTTGGAAATTATACTTCACAAGGATGGACTTGTTTACGCCACATTTGCAGCCAAGAGACTAAGCAAGTCTTTCTACCTTTTGAAGAAGTGACTTGATATTTCTAAGAACTGCTCTGGGTATTTCAAGTCCTTCACTGATAAAGACTCATTGTAGACTTCACTATTTAATGTACTGTACTTTATTTGTTTCGCGTGTTCCTGCTCTGTGTATTTTTAGCTCCAGGAGGTGAGTATCCATTGTGTCTGTGCGGTGGAGTAAATTGCTCCCCCTCAGAGTTTTAAAGGCAAATAAGGGTCTTTCACCTTCAGGAAATGTTTAAAAACTTCTTTAGAACCTGATATGCCTTAAATGAGCTATACTGAAATTCACACTGAGTCTTTTGCGAGTTGAAGCTGCCTGTGGAATCTGCCATTTACGCAAGTTTTCATACTACCCATACAGACTGGGTTGTATGAAGTAACATTTGAAACCAAACACAAAGTGAACATCCTGCTCCACTATAGCATATACTGAGAAACACAGAGCTGACAGGTTTTAACACGTCTCAGTCTCTATCAAAATATTTTTTTTGCCTTTTGATGCACTATAAGGCCTCATGCATATTGGCTTCTGGTCTGAAAATAAGCTGCATTTTCTTTCTGCCAGAATCTAAAAATGTTGCAATATGCTTGGACATGTAGCCCCCCCCCCCCCCCCGAAAGGGCTGCTGGTTTGATGATGGGATCGGCATGTTGAAGTTACCCTTGCTTGGTCTAGGGATGCACCAGAACACTTTTGCAATAACTTAAATGTCCAGACAGGCAATAAAGATTTTCTCATGCTTTAACTCCAGGCCAACATAGCCAAACATCAACTTGATGAAGGACAGGTTGATGAATAAGAGATAGAGATTCTTGATGTCAGGCCTGGATAAGCACACAGCGCAACCCAGTCACAGACAGTGCTAATTCACACGCGTCACCGTCACAACGCAGGCTAGGAGGAACGGGTCTCTCTCTCTCTCTGACCCGGCTCTAGGCCTCTGCCACAGGCCAATGTAATCTGAATAATTTGTCAAAACCCGAACGGAGCAAATCCTCCCAGCTATTTCCCGTGCGTCCGGCACCATACGACAGCAAAAAGTACCTGTCTATGGCTCTTGTACCGGATCCTCCCGGCAACATTCAGGAACCCAGCCATCTACTGGGGTCCCCCTCAGATTTGTCTCCGACCGAGACTCAGCAGGGCCTAGATATTGGCCAGATGGGCCAAGCCGGCGGGGTCCCTGGGTCCGCACACCCTAAAGGTGGATGCCGCACCCCGACTCCGGGACCCCCCGCAGGGAACTCCAAAAGAACCCCGAACACCTGACCTCCCTTCGAGATATACCCCTCCCCAGCAAAACTCTCCAATTGGCTGCTGGGGAAGACTCAATCTGCCAGGAATCCCTTTAGTTCCCACTGCCGGCCAAGGGTGAACTTACATCCCCAGAATGCAGTCTGAGCCAGTGGACCATCCCAGAATATGACAGGCCAGTAACTCAACAATTCCGATTGAGAGCAAAGTAACTCTCCCAATCAACCATTCTTTTTTAAGCGCAATACCCGTGCTAAACGCAAGGGGCGCTACACACATTTATGTGTGTATGGTGTTTGAGCGTAAATGCATACATTTACGTGCATTTAGACACTTTTTTTTTTTTTTTTTTACGGCTTAAAAGCACCTCTAAAGCCACATACACACGATCGGACTACCATCAGACTTTTACGTTGATTTTGCTCTAAATGGGCATTGGCCGTGAACACAAACGTAGTGACGTAATGGACGTACTACATGTTTTTTCTGCTCTTTACCGCCACCCTTTGGGCAACTTCTGCTATTGTTGTCTCTGATCTTTAGCATTGGTTCTGAGCATGTGTGTTTGTACTTTGGACTTTAGTCCGATGAACTTGTGTACACATGATCGGATTAGTCGACGTAGGACATTTGTTGCCGGACAGTTTGTCTGTTCTCACAGTGAACATTTGTCTGTTTGAAAAAGTGAAAAGGTTTGTCCGGATTCTCTGTTTGGTCCGTCGGACCATTGTTGTCAAAAAGTCTGATCGTGTGTATGGGCCTTTAGAATGTCCCTTTTGTGTTTTTAAGGTGTGCATTGCTGCATAGGTTAACCTAGAGGTGCTTTTACTGGCTAACCCCCCCCCCCCCCCCCCAGCTGAATGCCTGCATAAGTGGAATTTTTTAACCGGCTTGTGCATGAGGCCCAAAATATATAACCTAGAAGCTGGCAGAAAAAAATTCCAACTAGTTTTGTGTTGATAATTTTTCAGGGGAGGTCCCTTGGGGAAAACACGGCTCCATCCTCTTGAATGGGACATTATAGAAGAATGTTTAGAAAAGCGGGTGGCTGTCTTTATCCCTAGGAGCTGATGGTGACATCTGGGACAAATTGAAGGACAAGAAAATCTAGTCGGGGATGTGGTTATGTAATAAAACAGCTTCCTCTTGGATGCATAGCAAGGAACTTCTGTAGCAGCAGAAGGGAAAATAGTTTTACAAATTAGAACGTAGGACAGGACGATTCTAAACAGTCTACATTTGGCGTTACTTTGTCTGTGTAGGCATCCTGCATGAATTCATAGAATACAAAACTGACAAACACCCACATTATATTATCATTGTTGCCATAAAAAGTATCAAACTTTAATCAGAATGTATTGTATAATTCTTGTAATTTCACATCATTATGGTAAAAATGTAAAATCTGTTTTTATTGTTTATTTTTTTTAATTATAGGATGGGCTGGTGTGCTGGTCATAAGTAGATTGAGACAGGACCATGGCAAGGGCTAGGTTTATAATCTGGTTTAGGCCTGGCACTGTGGCCATACACGCTTCGATAAACTATCAATTTCAATTTTCTGATCAATCTCTCCCAGTGGGAATAACCAATCTATAGTGTCAAATGTTGTGCCACACGCGCACGGAACTGGATTTTGGTTGATAGTTGAAAACCAATAATTTTCCACCCAGGTTAATCAACTTGAATTTAATCTAAAACAAGCCTGGGTAGTGGAACACGAGAGTTCTTCGCGTCCCCTTTATAATGAGCATCAAGCAGGGAGGGCACAGATAATTTATTTGATAATGGGGCACCCTTTTCCTTTCTCCCCCCCCCTCCTTTTTTTTCTCCCTCCCCGGGGGGTGGGGACAGGGGGGGCAGGAGGTCTGGAGGAGGTAGGACTGTCCTCTATGGTTGAGATATATGTAATTGTTTATTGTTTAAATTTATGTATATGAAATGATGAATGTATTTAAATGAAAACATTTATATTGTAAGCGTCTTGAAAATGTGGTGTTGATTGTATAAATGTTTTGAAAAACTCAATAAAAATAAATTAAACATAAAACAAGCCTAAGGTGCAAATGTATTTCCTGCAACCACGATTCACACAATTTCCTTATCAACACACTTATGCCTCGTACACACGGTCAGACTTTTGACCATGCGAAAGTCTGCCGTGAGGCTGTCAGAAAGATAGAGAACAGGTTCTCTATCTAAGGTCCGTCGGACTTCCGACAAAAGTCCGATGGAGGCTACACATGGCCGGACTTTCCAAGGGGGAAAAAAAGCCTGTCTGACTCCTTTTCTCGGAAAGTTCGGCCGTGTGTACGGGGCAATAGTGTTGACAGGGGAATCGGCTATTGACTTTTCCCAGTGGTGTTGGCTGTCCTCGTGCCCCCCCCCCCCCCGAGATGACAGTGATTATCACTACCATCGCAAGAGAATCTGACAGGCTGGTTGTACTCAAGATGATCGATCAACTTGGTACATTCAGCCTGCCCATTAAGGGTTCGAGTCTCGGCCGGTTACTGCTGAACTGGCCTAGGTTCGAACCATGTATGGCCATCTTTTCTGTGCATTTGTGACCCTTACGCCTGGAATACTGGGTAGTGAACTGCGACAGAGCAATGGTGTGCTGAGGGCACCTCTACCATCAAAAGTGAAACAGGACTGCCAATTGATATGACAATGAAGATAATAATCAGCTGTCCAATAGATGCATAGTGGTGGTATGGGGATACACCTGTAAATACCGACATGACCAGCTGCCACCTCTGAGAGGGGAGATTGCAAAGGAATCAATACAAAACTGAGTGAGATAAAGTAATGGACGCAAAAAGGAAGCTCCTTTGCACACAGGATTAGCTCTGCTAGTCCTTGAATATCATGAGGTATATGAAAGATATTTAAAGCGGAGGTCCCGCGAAAAAATAAATATTAAAAGCCAGCAGCTACAAATACTGCAGCTGCTGACTTTTAATAAATGGACACATACCTGTCCAGCGCGCCCACAATGTTGGCAGCAGAAGACGAGTAATCGCTTGTCTCTCTGCTGCCCCCACCGCCATCCTTGGTGAGGGAATCAGGAAGTGAAGCCTTGGGGCATGCGCGAGTAGTGCAGCTCATTCCCAGTGGTCCCTGCTGTCTCCTAGGACCAGTGTGTTTTTCAGAAGGCAGGGGGGGTGGGGGAACGTTAAGTGGAGTGACTTCCGTGGGTGCAAATACCTGTATTATACAAGCATCTGCACCCCCTCCCCCCTGAAAGGTGCCCAATGTGACACCAGAGGGGGGAGGGTTCCGAAAAGCGGAAGTTTCATTTTTGGGTGGACTGCAACAAAAACATTTTATTTAGGTTAGAAATTCTGTCAGGTTACTACATATTAACTTTTGCCTCTCTAGCTTCCTGAAATACAACTTACCTCATTGCTTGTCATGCTCTCACAGGATAAGGAAGTGAGTCAAACTGTCCCTACCAAGGTCACAGTCAGCAATACAAATTCAGAAAAAAAATTCATTTGCATCTTTCCTTGATTTGGAACAGGCCTGCAACCGGTGAAGTCTGCAAATTCTCATCTTCCTTGCTGCATACTTGTTCCAAGTCACTAACTTACTAAGTAGTGAAGGTATGAGCAGGATGAACGCCGCAGAACCAGCAGTATGTTTAATGATTTTGTCATTAGTGGGGACTATCATTTGATTCTTTCCACTATCCACATCATATTTTACAAGTGAAATGCCAAATGTCAACATCTCTTGGATTTAGCCACATGTAATAATATACGACACGTATTGGTGAACAAAACCAGATCTATTAGGCCACCCAACACTCAAGCCAAAAGTCTCAATCTGGTTATTTATGACAATCTTAAAATAATCCATAATAATGTATGTGCTCCTCTACAGCCCTTACAGATGTTATGGTTTTACGTAAGTAAATAAATTAGATGGATTGTATTAAAGATTATGAGCAAATGAAATAGACATTGTTGTAGAAGGATAGGAATATCCCTCATGATGAATGAAAGATGAAGCCCCGTACACACGGCCGAGGTTCTCGGCAGAAACCAGCGAGAACCTCGCTGGGATCCTCATTCTGCCGAGAACCTCGGATTCGCCGAGCCCAGCCCGTCGGGAAACCCGTCGAGCAAATAGAGAGCAGGTTCTCTATTTGCTCGACGGCCCGTCGGGGTGAATGGCTGGTCGCCTTTCCCGACGGGCTGGTCGCCGAATCTGACGGCCGGCCGAGAACCTCGATGGGCGGAACGATGTGTTCCGCCCGTCGAGGTTCTCGGCCGTGTGTACGGGGCCTGAGCCCATTATAACTCCACATCATATCTATCCCATTCTTTATTTTTTTAATCTTTTTATTGAGTATAAAACATATAAACCAACAACAGTAGACCTGCCACAGCATTGGGACTAGACCTACGCAGGAGTCAGTAGCAGCTGGAAATTGGACTTCCTCCCTCATTCGTAGCATACAGCTGTAGCATGTCCACAAGAAGAAAAAAAAACAACCTAGTGCTGTATTGGCTCCTGCTCAATTGAAATGTAAAAAAAATTTAATTTTTTAAATTGATCGTGTGTAGGCTCCAGAGCATTTTTCTCGACAAGAAAATTGGCCATTAAAAATTTAAAAACAGTCATGTGTACTCTTTAACGAGGGGGAAAAAAATGCACATGCTGAAAAGCAAGTTATGAGACAGGAAATTGCCATAATCAGCCCAAAGGGTGGCGCTATTCGAATGGAACTTCCCCTTTTATAGTGCCGTTGTATTTGTTGTCAAGGCAGGCTTGAAAGGAATCACGTCGAGAAAAACGTTGTTTTTTTTCCATGACATGAATAACGGTCCTGTGTATGCGGCATTGGGATCAAATTTCCAGTTTAAACCCAAGGGACAATATTATCCAATATATATCCCATTCTTTAATGGTTAATCACAATAAGCTTTAAAATCTACATACATTGAATGTAGCTGGATATCCTTATTTTCCTAGGTCTACCCTTACTTCATGATCAGGTTTATATTTTATTCATATTTATTAGGGTTGTCCAGATACCGATACTAGTATCGGTATCGGGACCGATACCAAGTATTTGCGGGAGTACTTGTACTCGCGCAAATGCTCCCGATACCTAAATAGAATACTTTTTTTGTATTTATCAACATGTTCTGTGAAAATTCTTTGAGTTTTTTACTACTGCGTGACAAGAAAATAAAACATTTCTTGAGTTAGAGTTCTTCAAAATTCTAAAGAAAATATCCTTAGTCTGTATTGTGGTTTGAAAACTGTCACATGACATTTAAAAAAAGTATCGGTATTCGGTATCGGCGAGTACATGAAAAAAAGTATCGGTACTTGTACTTGGTCCTAAAAAAGTGGTATCGGGACAACCCTAATATTTATATTTTTACTTTGTTTCTATTATTCTTGTTCAATAGTTTTCGTTTAATAGAAAGTGGTTTACAATTTACAAAGAGCAAAGGCAGTACCATTCCGTGGCCAACTTACAGTACACAACACTTTTACATAACAATCGTAATTGCCTTATGACAGTTTATACCTGTCGTCAGGTGTGAAGTAGCAGTACAATCTGTTTGCATGATATCAGCTTGAAGAATGTATTGAAAAGAACGGTCAGCACGATAGACAGACATAGGCGGTTACATAAGTGGTAGGGGGGGAGAGGGTTGGGCAGCGTCTGTCATTAAAGGGGTGTTCCAGCCAAAATGTATAGCTTCTGGCTTTTAATAAACAGACACTTACCTGTTCCAGCGACGCGCCGGCCGGGGCTCCGCTCCTCCCATTGGACAGGCAATCGCCTAGGACCTGTCAGTGTCCTAGGCGAATGCCTACAGGGAGGGGCTGCTGTAGGCGATTAAGCTAACCGCCTTACCAGCCCCTCGGCGGAAGGAGGAAGTGGGACAGGAAGTCCCAATCCTCCTGAAGCCCCCACTCCCCCCCCCCCCCCCCCCCCCCAAAAAAATGACATGCCAAATGTGGCATGTAAGAGGGCTATCAGTTTTTGTAGACCATAGTTGGACATAGTCTGACTTTAACTTTAGAAATTCTGAGGTTTTGAGGCTTTGCAAATTTAGCAATTGTTTAGTAACAGTGACAGGCGATTAAGAATTTTTTATTTTTTTGTCCAAAAAAGCAAGTTTATTAATCAAAATTTGACACGTACATTCCAAAGTACAATCTTATCGTATATAGCAAAAATTTGACACGTACAGTCCAAAGTACAATCTTATCGTATATAGCAAACACATAAAAGGCCATAAACGCGATTCAGAACTTTAAATGTACTGTATGTATGTATCAATGTTGTTAGGCTTGCAATTTTAAAAGTTTTTTATATGGGTTTTTGTGTACATTGTGATCTTACAGTATAGTTTTCCCAGAATCTTCACACTATGAAGCATGTTCACCATTTATGAAGAAATTTACCTGCCATGAATGGTCAAATCAGGTAAGTGGCTATTTTGGACTGAAGCTGTCTAGGCTGGCTGGGATCAGTTACCAGAGTGTGAACATTTTCTAATTTGTTTCCACTGCTAGAATGAAAAGGAGGGCACAATTAAGGGCCCACCGGCTTGAGACTGTAGCCACCCTACCTCAGGTTTAGCTAGGAACATTGTTATATGTGTATATATTTGCAGGTTAGTTATTAGGGTTACTGTCTCTTTAACCACTTCAATACCGGCGTATTGTAAAATGACAGCCGCAAGATGGCTCTGCCATCCTGGGCAGCCGTCATATGGCGTCCTCTGGCCTCCCAGCCGCTAGAGGCCGCGCACCGAAATTGGCAGTTACACAGCCAAGGACGTGAAACTGTCCACGTCCTGTCAGGGCGAGGAGACAGATGGTGTGTCCCCTGTACATAAGGACACGATCGGTCACCTTCCCCAGTCAGTCCCCTCCCCCCACAGTCAGGGCCGGATTTGCTCTCCCTGCTGCCCCAAGGCCAGGTTCCACAATGCACCCCCTCCCCTCCAACCGAATCACCCCCCCAAATCAATGGAGAATGCCAACCGGATGGCAGGGGTGGCACGGTTAGTTCAAATATTCTTTGTTTCTTTTTTTTTTTTTACTTTTTTATCACTTTTTTTATTTTGTAGCTTGTCGTTTACTTTTTTTTATTTTTATATAATTTTCTTATTTTTCTTATTCTTTACTTTTTAAATTTTAATTGTAATAATTTATTATTTCTATTTCTTTTATCAATTTTTTTCACATAACTGTATTGCTATCACACAGGAGAAAACAATTCCCTGTGTGATAGCAATTGGAGGTGACAGGTTCTCTTTATTGACCCTGTCACCTCCAAAACAGGAGTCCTAGCACTGTGCTAGAACTCCTGTCACAGCTGAGTTGGGAAGAGCACAGATCACCCCTCTCACTGTGTAAATCGGTGACAGGGACAGTCACAGGAGACAGACTAGGCGGCCTGGGGAGGACAGAGTCCCAAAGACAGAGCCAGTAGAGAGGTATGTGGGGGGAGGGGAGGAGGGATGGCAGCACACATTTTACAACTGATTTGAGCAACATCGCCACAATCACTTGTTAACGAGGGAGCGGATTCCAGAAAGCAACTTACCGCCCTTAACTGGCCATCGGGGGACTCCATGCCGCTGCCGCCCCTCAGCGCACTGCCACCCTGAGGCCTGGCCTTGTGGGAAATCCGGGCCTGCCCACAGTTATCACTCCTAGGACAATCCTAGGACACACATATAACCCCTTGATGGCCCCCTAGTGTTAACCCCTTCCCTGCCAGTCACATTTACACAGTAATCAATGCATTTTTATAGCATGATTTTTATTTTTTAATTGTATTGGAGATGGGACATAAGTCGGTTTACATCTGCTACTCCTTAGAGGTGAATGGAGAGTCCAATTAGGTGGACCTAATTTTAACCTCAGTTTACCTGCACCGCTGGTGCAACGCAGTGTACTTTTTGGCTTTCCTGCACTTTGCAATAGACTTCTATTATATTCTGCAGGTTTGGTACACTTTCTGAAAGCTCACTGAATTTGCAGGTAATAACAGAAGTCTATGGCTCAGTGCAGGTAACCCGCAGGTCCACTGCTCTGCACCTGCAGATCAGTTTGAAAGCAGCCAAGTAAACACTGGAGAACAGATATGGCCTGTGATTTTAGTAATAAAACTGACCTTTAAAAAGTGTAGCTGCTACCTTTTAATAAACATGCACTCACCTGATCCACAGCGCCGCCCCCCCCCCAAAAAAATGATACCCGGGCCCAAAAATGATACTCCTCCCAACTCCCGCACACAGGATTAGAAGTGCCACGGTTTGCCCCCGGTGCAGAAGAGGCCAGAAGCAGTTTAAACAGGAGCCGCCCTGTCACCCCCAACATGCCGTGATCCTGCTGTGGCCAATGGGGAGGTAAACAGTGAGCAAATCCAATTAGAGACGATTTCCCTCTTTCTGCCTTCGGCTTACAGAAAGGGGAAGGGGGCGGCGGGGGAAATAGACATCCTGCAGCTCTCCTCTCCCTGTCACAGCGCTGCTGCTCTATTTGCCAGAGAACTCGGCAACAGCGCTGTGACAGGGAGAGGAAAGCTGCAGGATGTTTGTATCTCCCCTGCCGCCCCCCTCCCCTCTCTGTAACCCGAAGGGAGAAAGAGAGAGAGCAGCTCTAATTGGATTAACCGTGGCGCCGCCCAGCTCTCTGCCCGCTGTTTACCTCCCTATGATTTGGCCACAGCAGAGGGCCAATCACAAGACTCTGGGGGGGGGGCATCATGGGAAATGAAGTCTCTGGCCCCAGTGTGTCCATAGACACTAAGCTACAGCCCCCAGCATGCAAGCACTCTGCTGGAGGGAGGGGGTGTTAGAAGAGGCGCAAAAGAAAATACTGTGCTTGGGAAACCAGAGAGGGAGCCACACTGTACCCTGCACCACCAGAGAGCCGTGCTGTACCCTACGCCATGCTGTACTCCACGCCACCAGAGAGGGAGCCACGCTGTACCCGCGCCACCAGAGAGGGAGCCACGCTGTAACCGCACCACCAGAGATGGAGAAAGACAGAGCCACTGCCAGGATACAGACATGCTACACTACTGACTAGAGTCACCCCGCAAGCAACCCAGAGTAAGCGATCGTCCAGCCAGAGGGATCACTGTTGGCCATTATCCATTACTATCCCCAGGGACTGAGCCATTAGGAAGTGCCTAACCTGCTATTCTATAGGCCTTATTGACCGCCACAACGTCCCTCTCTGTCCTCTTCCCGCGGCATCTATTTACCACGGCGTCCCTCTGTTCGTCACCCACGGCGTCCCTCTGTTCGTCACCCACGGCGTCCCTCTGTTCGTCACCCACGGCGTCCCTCTGTTCGTCACCCACGGCGTCCCTCTGTTCGTCACCCACGCCGTCCCTCTGTTCGTCACCCACTGCGTCCCTCTGTCCGTCACCCACGGCGTCCCTTTGTCCTATTCCCATGAATATGACAGGGCGGGACTTAAAGAAGGGGTGTGGTTTTGACAGGAAGGGGTGGGTCACATTTAAATTAGGGGGTGCACAAGTTTAGTCAGGCCCAGGGCAGCACAAAATCTAAATACACCTCTGCTTAGCGGTCCCTGGGAGGAAGGAGGGAGTGGAACAGGATGTCCCACTCCCCCCCCCCCAAAAAAAAATAATTACATGCCAAATGTGGCATGTAAGGGGGCAAGGAGTGGATTAAGCGGAAGTTCCACTTTTGGGTGGAACTCTGCTTTAACTTTGTTATATACTGTTTTACTCTTGTGTATTAATTCTTGTACTTAGATGTATAATATATTTGTTCATAATATAATAGTAGGTTTTCTTTCTTCTCTTAATATTACAACTATTTTTTAAAACAATGTTACTTACTTTGCCTGAAATATGAAGTGATTCAGGCCATTGATTTCAAAACTTTTTTATATGTATTTTGTTATTTCTTCTTTCTGAGCTTTATGCACCTATCCTCAAGAGCTGTCAGGATTCTGCCACAAGATACATTGATGGTGTAAGATATTATCTACATAAGTAGATATTTCCTCTTTTATATACTGACTGGTTATTAATATGTTTTATTTTCAACTGATCCTCATTTTGAAATTTAAGTGGAAGTTAAAGCTAAAATTTTACTTTCTGCTCCTGCCAAACCCATCCCCCTTTCTAACACCTATACTAACTAACCAATAAAAGGAGGATGTCGAATGTCCTTCTCTAAAGCTGGCAGCTGAGAACAGACTGAATTGTTCACTCTGAGAATAGGTAAGTTAGTATAGGTGTAGTTTTGTTATTTGTCTGAGGGGAGATAAAATCCTGATCTGATCTTCATTCACAGCTGTCAAGAGTTACACAGTCCCTTTATAGCCCTGACAGATATTACAGACCCAATTAAATAATACATTTAATAGATTTGATTACACTTTATGAGCAACGGAAATAGCCATGGGTATCTTGTAGAAAGATACAGTTGCTGAACCCTCTGGATTTTCGCTCATAATTGTGTATTATTTTTTTCGTGAAGTTGCTTCCATGCCCCAAAGGGCCACTTATTAGGTTTGAAGTAAAGAGAGCACCAGACATATCGATGATTGATTGATTGATTGATTTTAATATTTCTATACAGCGCCACATACACCCTGAAGGGTGTGTCTAAGCGCTGGAAGGAGGTCCGCCGGTCTATTCTGGACCAAAAAGCAATCCAAGAGAACAAAGAAAAAGACTTCACAGATGAACTGATACCTCTTGTACATAAAAGAAACCATGTAAAATATCAACAATAAAAACAAACAGTAGCAAGGGAGTTTGGGGTGAGGGGGACATAGGACAAAGGGAGGAGGGGCCAGGTCGGTTTAATTAGGCGTGGTCATAATCAACTTGTCTCAAAGAGGAACGTTTTCAGAGCCTTTCTGAAGGTAATAAGAACAGTAGACTTCCTCAAAGGCAACGGGAGAAGGTTCCAAAGCGAAGCGGCTCTGGCTCTAAAGGATCGGCCACCGAAAGAAATCAACCTTACTGGAGGGATGGCAGCAAAGTCCTGATCGCCCGATCTCAGTGCCCTGGGGGGATGGTATTGGATGAGGATCCATTAATCATACGTTTTATGTGATAATAGGTTTTCTGTGTCTCTTCTTTGGACCTTTCAAATCTTTAGAAAGAGGCTGCTTAACCACTTAAGGACCGCCTCCTGCACATATATGTCGGCAGAATGGTACGGCTGGGCACAAGCACGTACAGGTACGTCCTCTTTAAGTGCCCAGCTGTGGGTTGTGGGTGCGCGTCCGTGACCCAGTACGAAGCTCCACGGCCGCGGGACACGCGCACCCGATCGCCGCTGAGGAACACAGCTTCCCCGTTCTTCACTGTGGCGCCTTCATTGATCGTGTGTTCCCTAATATAGGGAAACACAATCAATGACATCACACCTACAGCCACACCCCCCTACAGTTAGAAACACAGATGAGGTCACACTTAACCCCTTCAGTGCCCCCTTGTGGTTAACTCTCAAACTGCAATTATCATTTTCACAGTAAACAATGCATTTTTAATGCATTTTTTGCTGTGAAAATTCCAATGGTCCCAAAAATGTGTCAAAATTGTCCGAAGTGTCCGCCATAATGTCGCAGTCACAAAAAAAATCGCTGATTGCCACCATTAAAAATGCAATAAAACTATCCCCTATTTTGCAAACGCTATAAATTTTGCGCAAACCAATCGATAAACGTTTATTGCGATTTATTTTATTTTTTTATACCAAAAATAGGTAGAAGAATACGTATCGGCCTAAACTGAGGAAAACTTTTTTATATGTTTTTAGGGGATATTTATTAAAGCAAAATAAAATATATTGATTTTTTTTTCAAAATTGTTGCTCTATTTTTGTTTATAGCGCAAAAAATAAAAACTGCAGAGGTGATCAAATACCACCAAAAAGCTCTATTTGTGGGGAAAAAAAGGACGCCAATTTTGTTTGGGAGCCACGTCGCAAGTCCGCACGATTGGCAGTTAAAGCGACTCAGTGCCGAATCGCAAAAACTGGCTAGGTCCTTTACCTGCCTAAAGGTCCGGTCTTAAGTAGTTAAAGAGTAACTTCACTTTTTTTTAGAAAAAGCATTCCCCTCTGGATGATCTGTGTTCATTTCAAGGGTTTTAACTAACTTTGTTGCAGATTCCTACCTTTTGTTATTCTGAAGCAATCCTTGTGTGGTTGTCTGTATCCATGTGGGAAAGTGAGTCTAATGGGAGCGGTTTCATAATTATGAACCAGCTGTGCACCTGCAGGGCTCTAATGAGGAAAATTGCAGGACCTGCATCCCTTTAGAAGTGATTTCCTATTGGATGCCTGAAATATGATTTGTATCTTGGAGCAGACTTCTGGCAATTGGTGAGCCAATTACACAAGCAGGAAATTATGTTTCTAGGGGTGTTCTATACATATTTTGTGTACAGAACAACTCCAGGTAGCCATATTACATAGGATTTTTTTTTATAATATTCAATTACAACATGACTTGTATCGCAATTGTATATGCTATATTTTTTCTTTATGTAGCACTACCCCCGGAGGAGCTCCTGGTTTGTTTTGGGTGGAGCATTTACCTTGTGGCTCTCCGAATTCCTAGGGGTGAATGGTGCATATAGCAGAAGTTAAGGAATGTCCGCAACATGTGTCTTTTGCTGTGCTCTTTATTACCCAGCCGGGTAAAAACAATAAAACTTGTGGTGAAGAAGGTAGAGTTGGAGAAAGAAGAACAGCAAATTCAGGCGTAGCAATAAGGAAACAGTCCTGCTCCCACGTGTAACACTTCTTCCGCCACTCCTGCTTGAGTGGGAATAGCGTACCCGGACAGGCCTCTCTCACTGACCTGGCAGCCAGAGTATCGCTCGAACCTTTGAGGATGAGTCTCTGCCACAGACCCTCCTGGAATGAACTGGAACCTTTGGGAGAAGTCTCTGCCACAGACTCTCCTGGAATGGATTCAGTGAGAAACCTCTGCCACAGGCCCTCCTGATTGTGGTTACAGAGATGAACCTCCTTGGTAGAATTACGCCTGGATCTCCAAGTTGCTTTCAGGTACCAACTGACAGGCGACCAGCCTCTCAGTGTCCGGATACCTTGATCCCTGGTAGATTGTCAAGACCATATTGGATCGCCAGCCTCTCATTGGTTCTCCTCAGATGGACTCCCCACCAAACTGCTATACTGCTTGGGATCTTCAGATTTGGGAACGCAGTCGACCACTGGGCTCCCTGCCACAGCTCAAATGTTCCGGACCAACATGGTCCCGGAAACCAGGAACTCTGCGTGGCATGCATTTTTTTTCACGAAAAATATGTAGAAGAATGCGTATCGGCCTAAACTGAGGAAAAAAATAAAGTTTTTTTTAAATATATTTTTGGGTGATCTTTATTATAGCAAAAAGTTAAAAAAAATATTTGTTTTTTGAAAGTTGTCGCTCTATTTTGATTTTTAGCGCAAAAACTAAAATACGCAGAGGTGATCAAATACCACTAAAAGAAAGCTCTATTTGTGGAAAAAAGGACGCCAATTTTATTTGGGAGCAACGTCACACGACCGCGCAATTGTCAGTTAAAGCAACGCAGTGCCGAATCGCAAAAAGTGCTCTGATCTTTGATACTGTATCTCCTAAACCGTGGAGGTTTGGGAGATATTTTGAGCACCTACAGGTAAGCCTTGATCTATGCTTACTTGTAGGTAAAGTGGTTGCAACAGGTTTGCAACCACTTTAAGCCTCCAGTGAAGTTCATCTAATGCAGTTTAGTGTGACAATGATGCTGCACTGCTCATAAATTCAAAGCAAAGTTGCCACTCTTAATTAAGACTGTGCCGAAATATTGCCGGACGTGGCTGTTGGCATTGTCACTGTTGAAACGCAAGCCTGTAGCTTGTCAATCAGCACCTGGCCACACCTAGTCCTGCCCACTATTTTCTGGATTGAAAGCACTCTGTTGCTGAAACCCTTCTACTGTAGGCGGCAGTGTCTGGGAGGGGAAGCACGAGAAACACAAATGAAGAAACATTTTGCTCAGTAAGGGAGGTATTTTTTAATTAGGCTTCTGCATCACATAGTAACTCGTTGTGGGACTTGGTAAGGCTGTCATACGGGAACCTTTAGTTATATTTTAAAATAGCAAAAAATGTAAACACCTACCAAAATCCTGATTCAGTGCCCAACCAACATAGCCACTTGACTGGTTCCTTTGGGTTAAAAGGTAAATGATTTTACCAACTGGTTTGACAGTTGGGTATATTGTAGATACTGTGAAGTAGTGTGTGTTAGGAGATCAGTTATTGATCTATGTTATTAAAACATGTATTACCAAATAATGGGGCAAAGCTAGTAGACTTGGTACATGCAAAAAAACACCCATGTTACAAATAAATATAATGCTGAATATAATGTATCCAATAATAGGTACTGTATTTGTATCCAGTGTAGTTAAGAGACAAATCCATCAACTTTCTTTTTTGTTTGGATAGAACGAGGAAGGATTAGAACACCATTCAGATCTTTACCGCAGTGTTCCCTGTGGGGATATTTCTTCTTACATCTTGTGCGTGGCAGCAATAAAAGCACTTTTTGGATGCAGAAAAAAAATAAAAGCACTTTTTAGCAGAGTACAGAGAATCCCTGCCAGGAACATACAGCCTTTGGACAAATGACTTTGTACTTCTTTGTGAACAAAAACTAGAAACAAACTAAAAGTTTAGCTCCAGGCAAATGGTTAACTACACAGCTGGAATGCAAATATGGGAGCTGTTGCCTGACGGCATTGCCAAGGTGCATGGTGGATACAATTTGGTCACCTTCTTGCACCCAGTTGTAGTTTCCATAATTTACCCCAGCTATTGCAAAGGGGAGGTACTAAATGTCATGTAGCTGTATGTGATGTCATTAGGCAGCAGTAATTATTTATATTACTCTGCTGAACATTGTGTTTTCAGAGTCTGCACCTGTACTCTAATGCCGCGTACACACGACCGTTTTTGGGTTGTAAAAAATTATGTTTTTTTTATGTCATTAAAAACTATCGTGTGTGGGCTTCAGAGCATTTTTCGGGTTCTAAAAAATGGGCAAAACATTTTTTGAAGATGCTCTATTTTTTTCTCAACGTTTTTAAGCTTGTTTTAAAGGTTGTAAAAAATGGTCGTGTGTGGGCTTTAACGACGTGAAAAATCTGTGCATGCTCAGAAGCAAGTTATAATGGAGTAAGCACATTCATCACGCTGTAACAGACTGAAAAGCGTGAACCGTCTTTTACTAACACAAAATCAGCTAAAGCAGCCCAAAGGGTGGCGTCATCGAAATGGAACTTCCCCTTTATAGTGCCGTCGTACGTGTTGTATGCCACCGTGGTTTGCTAGAGCATTTTTTTTTTCACGATCGAGTCCAGGCAAGGCCGTTTTTAATGATCAAGTTGAAAAAAACTTTTTTTTTCTAGTTCCTTTAAAAAATTCATTTTTTTTTAGAACCCGAAAACAGTTGTGTGTATGCGCCATTAGCCTATGTGGGGACAATTTCATTGAAGACTCCGTTTACAATGAGTTACCCTAATGCAGTTTATTTAACCACTTAAGGACCGCCACATGTATATTTACGTCGGCAGAATGGCACCGACAGGCACATCAACGTATATATACGTTGGTGCCTTGGGGGGGTTCGGGGGTCCGATCGGACCCCCCCCCGTACATGCGGCGGTCCGCGTGGCTGTAGGAGCGATCCGACAAGAGGGGGCGGCTATTCGTTTTTGTCCGCCCCCTACGAATCGCTCCCAGCCAATGCGCGCGCCCGCCCGCCCTGTCGCTTCCTCCTCCTGTGTAAACACAGGAAGGAGGAAGCGTTGTGATCTCTCCCTCTGCGTTTTTTTCAACCACCGCTGAGGAGAGATCACCACACAGTAAGTCCTGCACTAACACTACACTAACACTACACATAGTCACATTTAACCCCCCCGATCGCCCCCCCTCCCCCTGTCAGTGTCACTGAATGCAGTAATCATACATGTATGATTACTGTATTTAGTGGCAGTGTGACAGGCAGTGTGACAGTCAGTTAGTGTTAGGTCCTGGGTAGCCCCCGTACACCCCTCTAATAAAGTTTTTTTTAACCCCTTGATCACCGCCCTAGTTAGCCCTTTCACTCCCTATTGCCAGCATCACTAAGCGATCATTTTTCTGATTGCTGTATTAGTGTCGCTGTTCCCGCTAGGTAGCTAAATTTTTTTTTTTATTGCGATTTTTTTTTTTTTTTTACTAAAGACATGTGGCTAAATAAATGTTGGCCTAAATGTTTGACTTGATTTTTCTTATAACAAAAAGTAAAAAATATTGATTTTTTTTCTTCAAAAATGTCGCTCTATTTTTGTATATAGCGCAAAAAATAAAAATCGCAGAGGCGATCAAATACCACCAAAAGAAAGCTCTATTTGTGGGAAGAAAAGGACGCAAATTTTGTTTGGGAGCCACGTCGCACGACCGCGCAATTGTCTGTTAAAGCGACGCAGTGCCGAATCGCAAAAACCCCTTGGGTCATTTGGCAGCATATTGGTCCGGGTCTTAGGTGGTTAAGGAAGTGTCTCCTAAGGAATCTTCATTGTCATCCTTGGTGCTTATGGGTTAATAATTCATGCAAAGATCACAAAAAAAAAATAGATTTTTTTTTATTTCTTCTCCTTTATTGAATTGAATCTAAAATAGTTATTTTTTTTTTTAAATCATTTTGTAGTAGAAAATTTTTTCTTGGTCTTTTTTTGGACCACCTATTCAATGTGTCAGTTCATCTGGAAAGATCATAAAGATCTAAGAAGGCAGTTCGAAAAACACATCTATTTCTGATTTTTAGCTTTTAATAACACGGGTATGGGTTACAACATATATCAGGTTTTACTGGTGTTGGGGAGGTTTACCTTTCGCTCCCGTGTCTGTGATACTGGGACAAAAAATAAATAAAAAATAGAAAACGGATGTCAACAAAGCAGGACTAAGGCCCCTTTCACACGGTCAGACCCTTCAGGTCCCCCTGTCAGTTTTTTGTCTGTGGACCTGATTGGCCGCTTCATGCAGTCCTATGGAGCGTCGGATGTCAGCGAAGACATGTCCGCTGACATCCGACGAGATCCGATCCACCAAAATCAGACGGATGGCGATACGTCCCCATCTGTCCCAGGAGGATCGGATCGTATGGGATCTGATGAATACGGACATGCTGTCTGTTTTAATCAGATCTCTCTATAGGAGACAGCGGAGCTGCACAAGCCCCTCCCCGCTCAGTGAGCAGAGAGGGACTCGTCATCTGCTGGCTCAGCGGAAGAGGCCAAAGACAGCACTATAAATTTAACACATCCAAGAACTTTTTTCCTACTCTGCTATAAGGAGTGTTTTTGTTGGTGAGTTTGTGAGAGATAATCATTCCAAAGGGGATACAGACTATAATACTTGACAGAAATTCTAGTGCATCCTCAATAAAGTGTGCCTTTAATTCTAGTGTGCCTAAAAAGTTTAAAACATTTCTTGAATTGGGCTGTAATAACTTACCTGGGTTCTTAAAAGTTAAAAAAATGGAGGGAAATTCATTTAGTACCTGCTTCCAAATTTAGTTAGGAAAGTTGGCTTGTATGCTGATGGCCAGTAGGATAACATTTCTGCCCAACCTGACCCCAAAAAATAGGTCATGTAGGTAATAATCAGATTTTTAAGCCTGGTGCACACGATCGGATTTTCAAAGCGTAGGACTTTTGTTCGAAGGGCATTGACCGTAAACTTGTATTGCATACAAACGGCAAAGAATTGTCCGTCAACAAACACCAAACTACGTGGTTTCTCAGCTCTTTAGCGCCACCCTTTGGGTAATTTCTGCTAATTTTGTGTTATGGTTACCATTGCAAAAAACAGAGAAAACAATAACTTGAGAGATACAGTGTATTTATTTGTATGATACAGCTGCAAAGAAGTATTTGAACACCTGAGAAAATCAATGTTAATATTTGGTACAGTAGCCTCTGTTTGCAATTACAGAGGTCAAACGTTTCTTGTAGTTTTTCACCAGGTTTGCACACACTGGAGGAGGGATTTTGGCCCACTCCTCCACACAGATCTTCTCTAGATCAGTCAGGTTTCTGGGCTGTCGCTGAGAAACACAGAGTTTGAGCTCCCTCCAAAGATTCTCTATTGGGTTTAGGTCTGGAGACTGGCTAGGCCACGCCAGAACCTTGATATGCTTCTTACAGAGCCACTCCTTGGTTATCCTGGCTGTGTGCTTCGGGTCATTGTCATGTTGGAAGACCCAGCCTCGACCCATCTTCAAAGCTCTAACTGAGGGAAGGAGGTTGTTGCCCAAAATCTCGCAATACATGGCCCCGGTCATCCTCTCCTAAATACAGTGCAGTCGCCCTGTCCCATGTGCAGAAAAACACCCCCAAAGCATGATGCTACCACCCCCATGCTTAACAGTAGGGATGGTGTTCTTGGGATGGTACTCATCATTCTTCTTCCTCCAAACACGGTTAGTGGAATTATGACCAAAAAGTTCTATTTTGGTCTCGTCTGACCACATGACTTTCTCCCATGACTCCTCTGGATCATCCAAATGGTCATTGGCAAACTTAAGACGGGCCTTGACATGTGCTGGTTTAAGCAGGGGAACCTTCCGTGCCATGCATGATTTCAAACCATGACGTCTTAGTGTATTACCAACAGTAACCTTGGAAACGGTGGTCCCAGCTCTTTTCAGGTCATTGACCAGCTCCTCCCGTGTAGTCCTGGGCTGATTTCTAACCCATTTCTTAGGATCATTGAGACCCCACGAGGTGAGGTTTTGCATGGAGCCCCAGTCCGAGGGAGATTGACAGTCATGTTTAGCTTCTTCCATTTTCTAATGATTGCTCCAACAGTGGACCTTT
Organism: Rana kukunoris; assembly: GCA_029574335.1. Classification (NCBI taxonomy): domain Eukaryota; kingdom Metazoa; phylum Chordata; class Amphibia; order Anura; family Ranidae; genus Rana; species Rana kukunoris. The sequence continues at coordinate 282,654,149 of CM056059.1, forward strand.
TTTCACCAAGCTGCTTGGCAATTTCCCCGTAGCCCTTTCCAGCCTTGTGGAGGTGTACAATTTTGTCTCTAGTGTCTTTGGACAGCTCTTTGGTCTTGGCCATGTTAGTAGTTGGATTCTTACTGATTGTATGGGGTGGACAGGTGTCTTTATGCAGCTAATGACCTCAAACAGGTGCATCTAATTTAGGATAATAAATGGAGTGGAGGTGGACATTTTAAAGGCAGACTAACAGGTCTTTGAGGGTCAGAATTCTAGCTGATAGACAGGTGTTCAAATACTTCTTTGCAGCTGTATCATACAAGTAAATAGTTAAAAATTCATAAATTGTGATTTCTGGATTTTTTTTTTTTGATTATGTCTCTCACAGTGGACATGCACCTACGATGACAATTTCAGACCCCTCCATAATTTCCAAGTGGGAGAACTTGCAAAATAGCATGGTGTTCAAATACTTATTTTCTGCACTGTATATTGATGGTCGGACTTTGAGGCCAAGAAAGTAAGTTAAAAAAATAAAATTTTTAATATCATCAATTAAATACAGAAAGATAAATACATAATCACAAATATATGAAAATAACAATAGTACATATACATGGATGGACCACTGTATACAAAATCACTAAAGTCGCCTTTAGGGATTTTGTATACAGTGATCCATCCATGTATATGTACTATTGTTATTTTCATATATCTGTGATTATGTTTTTATCTTTCTGTATTTAACCACTTAAGACCCGGACCAATACGCTGGTAAATGACCCAAGGTGTTTTTGCGATTCGGCACTGCGTCGCTTTAACAGACAATTGCGCGGTCGTGCGACGTGGCTCCCAAACAAAATTTGCGTCCTTTTCTTCCCACAAATAGAGCTTTTTTTGGTGGTATTTGATCACCTCTGCGATTTTTATTTTTTGCGCTATATACAAAAATAGAGCGACATTTTTGAAAAAAACCCACTATTTTTTACTTTTTGTTAAAAAAAAATCAAATAAACTAAATTTTAGTCAAACATTTAGGCCAAAATGTATTTAGCCACATGTCTTTAGTAAAAAAAAAAATCGCAATAAAAAAAAATAGCTACCTAGCGGGAACAGCGACACTAATACAGCGATCAGAAAAATGATCGCTTAGTGACGCTGGCAATAGGGAGTGAAAGAGTTAACTAGGGCGGTGATCAAGGGGTTAAAACTTTATTAGGGGGGGTGGGGGGGCTATCCTGAACCTAACACTAACTGTTTTTTACACTGCCTGTCACACTGACACTAAATGCAGTGATTAGAACACTGCATTCAGTGACACTGTGACAGGGGGGTGGGGGGGGGGGGGCGATCACAAGGGGTTAATATGCCTATGTGAGTGTGTGTCAGTGTTGTGTTGGTGCACACTTACTTGTGATGTCTTCTCTCATCAGCAGCGCTGGGAAACAGCGCTGCGATGAGAGGTGACATCATTTCCTCCTTCCTGTGTAAACACAGGAGGAGGAACTGACAGGATGGGAGCGCGCTCCCATTGGCTGGGAGCGATCGCGGGGGGGCGGGTAAGCGCCGACATCCGCCCGCTGATCCCGGATCGCTCCCGGAGCCAGGGGGACCCCCGCACGCCGATGGGACCCCCGAACCGCACTTAGGCGGGGACGTAAATTTACGCCCTTGTGCCTGTACGTGCCATTCTGTGGCCGTATATGTGCGTGCGGGGGTCCTTAAGTGGTTAATTGATGATATTAAAAATTGTATTTTTTTAACTTACTTTCTTGGCCTCAAAGTCCGACCATCAATATCTCTCCAGTTATTGTTTTCTCTGTTTTTGACCATATATACGGATGTGGCCCATGTGAGTGCAACTCCCCTGTATTTTCTTATCCCCTTCTATTCCCCCGGTCCATCCTTCCCTTTCCCCATCACTATCTTTTTCTACATCTATGGTTACCATTGCTTCTGAGCATGAGTGTTTGTACTTTGGAGTTTTGTCCAAAGGACTTCTGTACACACGATCGGATAATCTGACAACACACATTTGTTGGACAATTTTAAAGCATGCTATCCAACATTTGTTGGGGGAAAATCTGGCAACAATTGTCCAATAGAGCATACAAACGGTCAGATTATCCAACAACAGCCTGCCATCACACAGTTCCCATTGGATAATTTGATCGTGTGTATGAGGCTTAATATTTACTATGTTGAGATAGCATAAGAAGGTTTAAAAAAAAAATTGGACTCAAAATAGATACAGGTAGGATGTGGTTGTGGGGACAACATTTGGGTAAAATAAACTTTTTATTTAATCAACCATCTTTAAAATGTGATTTTAATTGCAAGATGGTTTTATTTTTTGTACATTTAACCTAAACATTAGAGATTGTACAGTCAGATTGTAGCATGCATAGTTGACATACGAGAAGCAATAAGTAACCGCTGTCCATAGGAACAGACAAGCAGCCTCTTTAGTGATCTTGCTACTGGAGGTACTAGAGGTAGAATAGCCCACCTGACATCGGCAATCTAGAGCAACACAAAAACATATACCAGTGATGGCGAACCTTGGCACCCCAGATGTTTTGGAACTACATTTCCCATGATGCTCATGCACTCTGCAGTGTAGTTGAGCATCTTGGGAAATGTAGTTCCAAAACATCTGGGGTGCCAAGGTTTGCCATCGTTGACATATATGGGCTGCAGAAAAAGCCTGAGTCTGGTACTTTGGTATGTTTGATGGTGGTTGGGGTAGGTGGGGTGGGAGGTTCTCTGCAGCTTACATTTGATTTGATCATTCATATGAAATAGAATTACAGGTCACGCTGTCCAGAGACTATTCTGAGCAACATACTGACTGCTGCGTAAACGAGTGATAATGTGATGATGGGGCTTAATTAGCTTCCAGTGAATTAATCCTACTGTGACCAGTAAGAGCAAGAGTTCTCTAAACATGACACTTCTAGTTTGCATTATTATTTGTATAATATGCTGTTTTCTGAAAAGGGTTGGACCATTTTACAGCCTAAACAGTGTGGTGCTCTCTGCCGTGCATGCTATACTTGATTAAAGTATTCATGTTTAATGATTTAGAGAAAGCGGAGGCGGTTTACTTTTGCAGGAACAGCTGTTGATCTGCCCATTATTACTACTTAAGCCTCAGCAGGGGGTGCTTATAATGGAATAAAATAGTTTTAAAAATAAAAGTACACTTTATATGGTGTAATTTAGCTTTGTAATGCTAAGAGAAAAGTCTATTATCGACCTTAGCAGTTGTAAATGTGATTGGGCATTATTTGAGAATAGCAGCATTTTGTGTGATACTGTTTTATCAAAACAAAATAATTTCACAAAATAACTAAAGTGGGACTAAAATGTATAGGTGTTTAATGCAAATACAGTGCAGAAAATAAGTATTTGAACACCCTGCTATTTTGCTAGTTCTCCCACTTGGAAATCATGGAGGGGTCTGAAATTATTATCGTAGGTGCATGTCCACTGTGAGAGACATAATCCAAAAAAAAATTCCAGAAATCACAATTTATGAATTTTTAACTATTTATTTGTATGATACAGCTGCAAAGAAGTATTTGAACACCTGTCTATCAGCTAGAATTCTGACCCTCAAAGACCTGTTAGTCTGCCTTTAAAATGTCCACCTCCACTCCATTTATTATCCTAAATTAGATGCACCTGTTTGAGGTTATTAGCTGCATAAAGACACCTGTCCACCCCATACAATCAGTAAGAATCCAGCTACTAACATGGCCAAGACCAAACAGCTGTCCAAAGACACTAGAGACAAAATTGTACACCTCCACAAGGCTGGAAAGGGCTACGGGGAAATTGCCAAGCGGCTTGGTGAAAAAAGGTCCACTGTTGGAGCAATCATTAGAAAATGGAAGAAGCTGAACATGACTGTCAATCTCCCTCGGACTGGGGCTCCATGCTAAATCTCACCTTGTGGGGTCTCAATGATCCTAAGAAAGGTGAGAAATCAGCCCAGGACTACACGGGAGGAGCTGGTCAATGACCTGAAAAGAGCTGGGACCACCGTTTCCAAGGTTACTGTTGGTAATACACTAAGACGTCATGGTTTGAAATCATGCATGGCACGGAAGGTTCCCCTGCTTAAACCAGCACATGTCAAGGCCCATCTTAAGTTTGCCAATGACCATTTGGATGATCCAGAGGAGTCACGGGAGAAAGTCATGTGGTCAGATGAGACCAAAATAGAACTTTTTGGTCATAATTCCACTAACCGTGTTTGGAGGAAGAAGAATGATGAGTACCATCCCAAGAACACCATCCCTACTGTGAAGCATGGGGGTGGCAGCATCATGCTTTGGGGGTGTTTTTCTGCACATGGGACAGGGCGACTGCACTGTATTAAGGAGAGGATGACCGGGGCCATGTATTGCGAGATTTTGGGCAACAACCTCCTTCCCTCAGTTAGAGCTTTGAAGATGGGTCGAGGCTGGGTCTTCCAACATTACAATGACCCGAAGCACACAGCCAGGATAACCAAGGAGTGGCTCTGTAAGAAGCATATCAAGGTTCTGGCGTGGCCTAGCCAGTCTCCAGACCTAAACCCAATAGAGAATCTTTGGAGGGAGCTCAAACTCCTTGTTTCTCAGCGACAGCCCAGAAACCTGACTGATCTAGAGAAGATCTGTGTGGAGGAGTGGGCCAAAATCCCTCCTCCAGTGTGTGCAAACCTGGTGAAAAACTACAAGAAACGTTTGACCTCTGTAATTGCAAACAAAGGCTACTGTACCAAATATTAACATTGATTTTCTCAGGTGTTCAAATACTTCTTTGCAGCTGTATCATACAAATAAATAGTTAAAAAAATCACACATTGTGATTTCTGGAATTTTTTTTTTTGATTATGTCTCTCACAGTGGACATGCACCTATGATGACAATTTCAGACCCCTCCATGATTTCCAAGTGGGAGAACTTGCAAAATAGCAGGGTGTTCAAATACTTATTTTCTGCACTGTATGTTATGTTAAAAATGGCGCATCCCTATTGTACTTGCAAATCTGTGTTTTGTGACTTTCACTGTAGGTTTCCTAATGGCTCCCACTGCTGCCTATGAGCCCTTTGTCCTGAACAAATGACTGGTTTTCCTGACATGCCAAAACCCAACGTTTTTTCCCAACGTGATTACTCTAAAGCCTACCTTACATACACATGTTCAGTCACAAAAACGCTTGACCAAAGCGCGGTGATGTTCCATTCAAATGGCGCCACCCTTGGGGCTGCTTTTGCTGATCCTCTTGTTAGTTAAAGTTTGGTGAGAGACGATTCGTGATTTTCAGTCCGTTACAGCGTGACAAATGTGCTATCTCCATTACAAACGCTAGTTTTACCAGAACGGGTGCTCCCATCTCATACTTGATTCTGAGTATGCACGTTTTTTTCCCCTTGGAAAAGCATACACACGAGTGGTTTTCGGGACGAGAAAAAGACTGACGGGGAAAAAATAGAGCAGGTTCTAATTTTTTTGCGGGCAGTTTTCTTGTTAGGGAAACTGCTATGGAGCATACAATACACATGACTGGTTCTAAAAAATGGCAGTTTTCTCGTTTGGAAAACCGGTCGTGTGTATGAGGCATTTGAGGTAGGAGGGTGCTGAGAGAGCTGCTGCTGGATCGAGATCAAGCTCAGGTAAGTAAAAGGGAGTGAAGGCTGGGGGGTGGCCCAGGAGGGTGAGCTGCCGAGCTGCACACTGTTTTTTTTTTGTAGGGAATTGTAAAGGAAATGTTTTTAAATAACAAACATGTTATACTTCCCTCCACTGTGCAGTTCGTTTTGCACACAGTGGCCCATATCCTGGTATTCTGGGGTCCCTCGGCGGCTGTCGCGGCTCCTCCCCGCAGCAACTACACACAGGCATGCGAGCAATCGAGCATGGTGTGTAGCTGTTGCAGGAGTGATCCTGTGATACAGTGGTGGTCATAGACGCCGCTGTATCACTCGGCCCCGCCCCTGGCGCGCCGTGTCATTGGATGTGATTGACAGCAGTGCCAGACAATGGCTGCGCTGCTTTTAATCCATCCACTGCAGCCAATCAATGGCCGGGCTTCGATTCGAGGAGGATGACAAGGCGAGCGCGGGACTTTTGAAGGGTCAGGTAAGTAAAATGGGGGCTGGGGGGGCGGCATCATCTGATGTTTTTTCACCTTGACAATTTCTTTAAGGTAAAAAACCTTCAGCCATTAGAACCACTTTAAGAACAAATTAATATATTTTTGGGGAAAAAAAATGTTCATGTAATATTTTCTTCCATAGGAGCTTCAATCAGTGAATGGTGGGTGCACTGTCAGGCTCCCATACACTTCTTTAGCTCTGTATGGGCTTTCAGTTAGAAAGCTAGAGGAAGTCATCGGACTGAGCTTGCTGATTACTGCACTCAGTCTATTAACCACTTCCTGTCATTAGGAGATACCCTTATGTCCTTGGATTGAAAGGGCGATATCTTGGTCATGGCTGCAGCTGCAGCAACTATCAAGGTATCATTTTTTTTAAACTTTTCTGGAAGGGGGTGGTGGCCGATATTAACTCTATAGGCAAACTACGAGTTCCCTGTGACCCACTACCATTGTTACATTGTTACTAGGTATTGTAGACACATTGGCGGCAACACAGGCTAAAAAACTGTTTGTATTCTACACAGCTTTCTATGCGAGGAGAGCGGTCCTCCTAAAATGGAATGACTCTATATTTATGTTACGTAAAATAATTTTTCATGACCATTAGTGACTGTGTATTTAAGAGCGACATGTTGGGTATCCATTTACTCAGCTTAACATTCTACTATGTTTGTATTCACCTTAAATTATTTTAAGTGTTTTGTTTTTTTCCTGAAAATTTGCAAAACCGCTGCAGAAATATTGCGTGACATAAAACAATTGCAGCAACAGCCATTTTATTTTCCAAACTTAATACATATATAATGTTTTGGGGGTTCTAAAAAAAATTCTAGTCAATAAATGCTGATATTTACATATAGGAGAGAAGTGTCAGAATTGGCCCTAGCTGGAAGTACAAGGCTGCCTGCTACAGTGGCAGACAGGACTTGAAGTCGGACATTACCACCCCATTCTCCTCCCCGTTGTCGGTTATCCAGCCCCGCACTTACCCCATCTAGGTCATGGGAAGGCAGCGCTCCTACAGGCATCGGCATCCATTGTGTCTCCTCCTCCTCTGCATCACAGCGGCTTCCGCTGTGCATCTCCTCCCTCCTTCTCCTAGGTGTCCAATAGGATCATCTGTCCTTTCAGCCAATCGGGTGAGGGGTCTCAGGACCCGCTTCCTGATTGGCGGGGAGGAAAATCAGTGTGACAGAAGCAAATATTAATTCGCTATTGTCACACAAGTGGGTGTGCTCGGGGTGCAGTGCTCCTTCATCTTTCTGTTCAAATACACTCAACAACAGAAAATTCTGTAAATGCATGGTATGGAGATGCACATGCCATTCCTCTCTCTATACAGGCCTCTCAGGAACAGCCAGTTCTAGGTGGAAATTGAGCATATCATCCCTTCCGCTGTGTGTACAGTGATTCTCGCTTCCCTGAAATGCTGTGACCAGGCAACACGTATTGGCATCTGCCCTACATTTTTGCTAGTAGTGTTTCTGTGGTAGGTTTTTTTTTAAGGGAAAAGGGGTATTTAGGCTATACAGAAAGGTAAGCTACCATTTTGGGCAAACTTTTATTGTGAAAATAGTTTAGCTTTATAGTGGTAACAAAGAAGATCAATCCCCCTGTTTCTTTTCATTAACTCCATATTTGAAATGGGGTGGCTTTGTTGGATCTGCCATGTCACAGTCCAGTAGGACACATAAACCAAGCCTTGATTCTGTACTGTTGTGTCTGCAGTTCAGCTTGGAGTCTGAAAGAGGTCAAACGAAGTGTGCATCTAGGATATCAGTGGAATACTTCACAACCACAACATTTTTTAAGGTACATTTGCTGCCAGACTCCTGGGGTTTGTCCAGCCCAGGGTTAAGTAAATTATGTCATTTTGCTTGACTAGAGAATACGTCTTTGGTTGCTTTAAGTGGCTCATTGTCTGAGATAGAAGCGATCTAATGTACTGAAGAGGTCTCTAGCTGTATCAAATTAAATATTGCTTAATCAATACATTTTGGTGGGACGCCGCACACATTCTTCAGATGTGAATAAACAGTTTGTTTAGCAGCTTGGCTCTGATTCAAGACCGTTGAGTGCCCGGTTATCCCGCTTTGCTTTATATTTTTCAAAGTATTGTTTTGGGATTCTATTTCATCAAATTTATCAGCTATAAGAATGTAGTTTTAAAAAAAAAAAAAATTATATGTGCTAATTTTTGTTTTAAACGAGCATTACATTTTGAGTTAAAATGAGCTACTACCTCTTTTTAGATATGTAACCTTTACAGATAAAAATCAAGGAAGGAAGACGGTATTAATTGGTTTAGTAATGAGCTGAAATTAATTTAAATTTCATGTGGACGTTTTGTCTTAAAGCTAATTTTATTTTTATTTTTTTAAAGTCAGCAGCTACTAACACTGTAGCTGCTGACTTTTATTAAGGACACTTACCTGTCCTAGGCGTCCGACAGCGATCGCTCAGTCCGGCGCCTCCATTCTGACTGAGGAATGAGGGAAACATCCTGACTGAGGGAAACAGGCAGTTTCACTGCCCGTTTCTTACTCTGCATGCGCGACTCGCACGGCGCTTTGTAAATGGGCGGCTGCCTCCTGGGATACACACAGTTCCCAGAAGGCAGCGCACGCTATTCACCAGGAGACACTGCAATTGAGGACGAAGAAGAAGACCGCGGTGGAGGAAGATGCAGAATAGCTACTTCCTCATAGCAACAGCCCTTTCTGGTGAGTATACTTTTTTTTTTTTCAGGTTAAAAAAAATAAAATAAAAAACAGGTGGAACTCCACTTAAATTTAATACACATCTGGCATACACCCCTACTTCTGCAGACTAAGGCACTGACAGGATCTGTTAGGTACTTACCTTTCCTGTAGAGCAGTGGTTCTCAACCTGGGGTCGGGATCCCCTCGTGGGTCAAATGATGATTTGCCAGGGGTCACCAAATCCTGGGCTGTTCCTGAAGCCCACACCACTCTCCCAGCCTTCTTGCGGCTGCTCAGCAGGGCTGTCTCTTGAGCCGGTGGCCACCAAGCTGGGCTGTTCCTGGAGAACATGGCCACCCACTCAGCCTCTTTGCAGCTGTCCATTCAGTTCACGGCATGGGTGGGGGGCAGAGTCTAGAGGTCCGCTGATTTGTGAGGAATGTGAGGTGGGAGGGGCTGGAGGAGACCCTGTCTCCTAATTTGAGCATAGGTGTCACTGCTACGAGTCACCAAAAAGTTGGATACACACTGGGTAACACTACCTGTGATTATAGTTTTCATTAAAAGTCCCCACTACAGTTCTCAGATCAGCAGATGACCTTGATCAAGAGCACCTAAGTTGGCTGATCAGAACTCCCCCCAGCATTGCCACTCATCCAATTCCCCTCCACCAAGAAGTAAGAGAAGGAATTCAAATAGAGAATACATGGAAGGGAGAGGAAAAGAGGGGGAGGAAGAAAGAAGGGAGAGAAAGAATAAGAGGAAAAAACAAGAAAGACGGCTAGAGAGAGGGATGGGGGGAAAAAATAAGAAATTAGGATAGCGAGAGATAAAAGGGAAAAAGAGGAGAACAAGGAGAGAGTGGTACATGCTAAAATGTACCATATGAGGTTTTAATACTGTACGAGTGGAGGGGACTCAGGGAACGCTAAATTTCCGTGGGTTAGGAGTGCAAATTACTTGTCTTGCCTTGGGTGCTGACAACCCACGCTACGAAAATAATTTTACTGTTAGGGGTCCCCACAACTTGGGAAATGTTATCAAGGGGTCACGGCACTAAAAGGTTGAGAACCACTGCTGTAGAGACTATTGCTCTGGGGTCTCTCTGACAGTGGGTCAGATGACCAGTGGTATTGCGTGTATTCTGATTGGTGAGCTTCTCCTAACAATCTTCCTTTTGGAAGGGACAATGTGAGCAAGGACAAGGTGTTGGTTGTATAGTGACAGCTCTTTGGATCTCATATTAAGAGTTGACATCAACAGATTCCAAATGTAAATAGCACACTGGAAATTAACTCTGGATCTTTTTATCTTGTAAATGGGATGATGAGGGAATAACACACACCTGGCCATGGAACAGCTGAGCAGCCAACTGTCCCATTACTTTTGGTCCCTTAAAAAGTGGGAGGCACATATATACAAACTGTTGTAATTCCTACACCATTCATCTGATTTGGATGTAAATATCCTCAAATTAAAGCTGAAAGTCTTTAGTTAAAGCACATCGTGTTCGTTTTCAAATCCATTGTGGTGGTGTATAGAGCCAAAAAGATTAGAATTGTGTCGATTTGGGGGTTATATAAATCCTGTATAATAATAATGATGATATTGGCCCTTCTGTAGGCCTGTGCTGGTGACCCCCCTAAGCCCTCCCCATATACTTCCATATTGTGTACCTTGATTGTCCCTAATAGCTTCCAGGACACAGCAGAGCTTAAATGCTTGTTTTCCACATCACAGCAGCACGCTTCTTTTTCAAAGGCTCTTTTCCTATCCCGGCAGCGTTGAGCCTCTGGAGAGTGCGCACTGCAAATGCATCGGGGAAAGAGCACACGCTGCTTATGCGCTGCTTCTGAGAAAGCTTTTTGGCTGAAGTTCAGCTTTATGGCGGATAATGATTTGCTGCTCTCCTGTTTGAAAAATTGTCATAAGGTGATTTTATTCAACAACCGCAATGTGAGAAAAATACTTGCTGTCTGCTGAATGTCCAAATGAATTGAAAATCAGTAGTGGCACAATAAGACAAACTGTTATCCTCATATTGATGAACATTCCGTCTTACTGTAAATGTACAACAGTTTGGATGATCAGTTCTCAGTGTAAAACCACAAAATCTTCTTTCTGAGCATTTAGAAGAGAGATACAGCTCTTGGGGTTTTGCAGCTTCCTGATAGAGGAAGTAGCAGCTAAAATGAAGCTGCTAAGGTGTGTGCAAAACGAAGGTCGCATTATTAACTTCTTCCATGCTAAACTAGTGTTGGCATTGTTCAGTTTACTAATCGTTTGATCCAAGGCAGAAGGATGAGAAAGATAGCAACTGAACATGCAGAATATAGCAGTCAATTTGCATGACTTGTTTTTAAATTGTGAGAAATAATTAACACTGTTTTTGCTTGAAATGTACTGTATGAAACAGGACATATTTCTGCCAATTCCAATGGAGGGTTACTATTTGCCAAATTTTGAATCCTTTATGAACTATACTCTGTCAGCTTAACTAACTGTACAGTTGAACCTCGGATTACGAGCATAATTTGTTCCAGGAGTATGCTCGTAATCCAAAGTACTCACATATCAAAGCGAGTTTTCCCATTGAAGTCAATGGAAACTAAAATAATTTGTTTTGCATTGACTTCAATGGGATGCAATATCGAATGCGGCCATAGGTGATGGGAGGGGCGCCAGAGAGTGCCAAAAAGGCCCAAGGACAGTTCGGCTAGTTTCCTGCGCCCCTTTACTTCAGGTCAAATGAGGTACTGCAGGCCAATGTTCGGCATTTCTTGGCTCCTGCACCCCCGTACCTCAGGCCAAATGAGGTATTGCAAGCCTATTTTCGGCTCTGCTCGCCTTCTAGGCCCCCGTACCAGATTGAAATTTACTGGCACAGCCACATTTTTACTGCCATTTCACAAAAGTGAAATTGAACCTCTGCGGTGCCACAATCTCCCCCTGCCTCCAATGTCCCCCAGGCCCCCGCCTCCAATCACTCCCTGCCTCCATCCCCCTTTGCGGTGCCACCAACAACCCCTGTCTCCATCCCCCACCCTCTGCGGAGCCACCATTCTCCTCTGCGGTGCCTCCAATCTCCCCCTGCCTCCAATCTCCCCCTGCCTCCAATCTCCCTCTGCCTCCAATCTCCCCCTGCCTCCATCCCCCTCTGCGGTGCCACCATCACCCCCTGCCTCCAATCTCCATGAGCGGCTGCCTGAGACTGAGTTAGTTACATGCTGCAGCCTGCAGAGCATGCAGACACGGAGGAAAAAGAGAGGCTGGGCACCCTAGGGGCAGTGCGCCCTAGACGGCTGCCTAGTTTGCAGAGTGGTAGCACCGGTGACGTGTCATATTCTGCTCCCTATCGTAAAATGCTCCGGAAGTCACGTGGCGGGCAACTGCGCATGCGCAATGCGTTCCAAACGCAATTGCGATGCGTTCCAATGGATTTACGACAATACACACCAGCGAACCCGGCATTCAGGGCGAATTGGACTTAGAGGAAAGTGGCCAGTCGGCCTCACGTCCTCGCTTCGCTCGGATGGCTCGCTTTGCTCGCTCGGCCTCCTGGCTCTTTTTTTAACATCTTCCAATTCACGGGGATGTTAAGGAAAGAGCCTGGATGCCGACCAAGGTTTCACTGGTGTGTAATGTCGTAAATACATTGGAACGCATCGCGCATGCGCAGTTGGCCGCCACGTGACTTCCAGGGGGAATTGTGTGATAGGGAGCGGAATATGACAAGTCACCGGCCCTGTTTCTTTGTCTAAAAATGGTTTCTCAGAGCTTTACTACTTTCAAGAATTGTTCAACAGCTGTATATCCTCAGCATTTAGGATCATTAAAATGTAAAAGCTTGACAGTCACGGACATAGACAACAAGCTAACAGGCATGCATCCAAAGTTCAGAATTTAGATCACTATAACATTTAATATTCATCTCATTGCTGAAAATGTTCTTTGTTTTAAGCATGCAATAAATACTCTGCAGAAAGATTCTTATTTTTGTATTAACTCTTCTACATTGCTTCTTATTGATGTTTCTCTATAGGAAAGAGCTTCCTGGAAATGCGACGTTACTTGCCGCTCAGGTGTGAATGCAGCCTAAAGCGGTAGTAATAATAAAAAAAAATTCTCCTGTAAGGTAATATTATATTGTGCTACTATGCATCACATGCTAGCACACTGTGAAAGACTTACTTTGAAAGGAAACCCTCCAGCGGTGCTCTGTCACCACTGACGAGACTTTCATCCTCACCTGGTCTTTCGGGTTCCAGAACTTCCGCAAGAGCTCTGAAGGAGCAGCATAAGTATGACGTCCTTTAGAGCATGTGCGCTGGTAACGTCACCGGCTGCCAAGCAAGTGAATGTCTCAAAAACGTTACCTCGATCTGTGATCAGCAGTGTCTAGAAGACACTGTGATCAGAGTGTGCCACCTGCATGCCGCAGTGGGCACACTGCTGGCGCAATCACGGGGGGCCTTCATATGATGGCCTCCTAGGCCGTCCACACTATAGCCGTAATTCGTCTATAGCACGGCAAGTGGTTAAGAGAGAAAAAAGTTTTTTCAATTCACTGTAGGCTCACAGATAACATTATTTAACCATAAAGTGGTTGTAAACCTTCACAATCTGAAATATGTTGATGCAACTCAGCTGGCAGAAGTTTAATCTCTACCTGTCTCACAGAGCCTTCTATTTCCGCTTGAGAGGATACATTGCAAACTTTTCAGCTTTTGATGGAGGACTTACCTGGTATACTATGCCTTCACTCACTTTGGATTCGACTATATAAGTCTCTAAAGGTTGGATGTTTCGCCGCTGACGCTGCCACATCACCGAACCAGGGAGTAAAATACTTCCACGCATGCGTCGAATCCATTCGACGCATGCGGGGGATTTTTGTCCGCTGGTTAGGCGTATTAACCAGCGGACATGTCGGACAGACGGGTTTCCAGCAGACAAGTTTTAAAGCATGCTTTAAAAACTTTTGTCTGATGGAAACCTGTCTGCTAGCCCGTACACACGATCGAATCTGTCCGCTGAAACTGGTCTGCGGACCAGTTTCAGCAAATATATTCGATCGTGTGTACGCGGCCTAAGAGATGCAATAGGCTGGCATTCCTTCAAAATTGCACCCCCATGCATCAGATTTTCAATACAATAAAACTAATGCCGCGTACACACGATCATTTTTTGTGATGAAAAAAAACGACGTTTTCAAAAACGTAATTTAAAATGATCGTGTGTGGGCAAAACGTTGTTTTATGTCTTCAAAAAAACGACCAAAAAAAAATTCGAACATGCTTGAATTTTTTGTGTCGTTTTTCAAAACGTCGTTTTTTGTGTCATAAAAAGTGATGGTGTGTGGGCAAAACGATGTTGAAAACGACGTTTTTAAAGCCGCGCATGCTCAGAGGCAAATTATGAGACGGAGCTTCAATGGAACAGAGTGCCGTCGAACGTGGTGTACGTCACCACGCTTTGCTAGAGCATTTTGGAAAAACGATGGTGTGTATGCAACGTCGTTTTGGAAAATGAAGTTTGAAAAACGTCGCTTTTTTCATCACAAAAAATGATCGTGTGTACGCGGCATAAGAATAAGACAGGATATGTGTTGTACTGATGTACTGCTGATGTCCAGCCCATTCCACAATTTTAACCTATTTCATGATTTTTTGTCTATATATTGAGTCTGCTTTTTGCAGTAGTTTTAGTTCTATGGTAAGCTTGGAAAGATTTGTTATACAGAGCTGTGCAGCCAATTAATGTCTTAACACTAGGACCTACAGGGCATGTCTTTTTCCTGTGCTCTTTTGTTCTCCATCCTAGACCACAGTTTTAGACCTCTGCATGACTTCCTTGTTTGAATGTGTCCTCCTCCTATATATGTTCTAAAGAGAGTGTCATTGGCTTGCTCTGCAGCACTAGTGTTACATGTGAGAACAATAATGATAAACTTTATTTTATCTAGCACCTTTGAAGTAGTCGTCCAGCCTAAACTTATTTTGGCTGGGTTTCTCCTATGGAACACAGAAGTGCAATTCGTTTATCACTCCTGCGACCCCTTTTTTAGCAGAGAGCAGTTTGAAGTCCACTCTCTGCTGACGTCGCAGGAATCTGTCCAGGCACTGCGTCATTGTGACAATGGAAGTTGGGATCTGCCAGGTGCCTGGACTGACACCCATCTCTGCTTCTCGGCGAGCTGCTGAGAGTCTGAAATGGCCACTCACTGCCCCTCCAGAGTTGAGAGATGCTAATTGACAGTCAGCAGCTCTCTGCTTGGGAAGCTATGAGAACCGAGCCATCGGCAATGTTTGATTGCTTGGTTTTCAGTGTACAGGCACCAGAGCACAGATGCAGCATCGGACCTAAGTTCCATCTACCTAGGTAAGTATGATGGGGAAAAAACCCCAAACCCATACTTAACTTTTTTAACCACTTCCCGCCCGGTCAATCGCAGATTGACGTCCGGGAAGTGGTTCTGAAATCCTGACTGGACGTCTATAGACGTCCTGCAGGATTTAATGCCGCTCGCGCGGCGCACCTGTGGAAGCGCGCAGCGATCGGTGATGCGGGGTGTCAGTCTGACACCCTGCATCTCCGATCTCGGTAGCGAGTCTCCGGCGGAGGCTCGTTAGCACGTGATCAGCCGTGTCCAAATCCGGCTGATCACGATATAAACAGGAAGAGCCGTTGATGGCTCTTCCTCACTCCCGTCTGACAGACGCGAGTAGAGGAGAGCCGATCGGCGGCTCTCCTGACAGGGGGGGTTCGCGCTGATTGTTTATCAACATAGCCCCCCCTCGGGTGACCACACTAGACCACCAGGGAAGGGCAAAAAAAAAGGCAATAAAAAAAAAGGGGGGCAAAAAAAAGTCAGTAAAAAAATAATAAAAGAAAAGGCCAGTAAAAAAAAAGATGCCAATCAGTGCCCACAAATGGGCACTGACTGGCAACATGGATCCATCAGTGCCACCTAACATTGTCTATCAGTGCCACCCCTCAGTGCCAATCCATGCCCAGTGCCCACCTATCAGTGCCCATCTGTGCCACCTATAAGTACCCATTGGTGCCACCCATTAATGCCGCCCATGAGTGCCCACATGTGCCGCCCATGAGTGCCCATCTGTGCTGCCCATGAGTGCCCATCAGTGCCGCATACCAGCGCCGCCTATCAGTGCCACCTCATCAGTGCCCATCAGTACTACCTCATCGGTGCCCATCAGTGCCTCCATATCAGTGCCCGTAATTGAAAGAGAAAATGTACTTATGTACAAAAAAAATTTACAGAAAAAATATAAAAACATATTTTTTTTCTAAATTTTCAGTCTATTATTACAGTAGTTGTTGCGCAAAAAAAAAATTGCGGAGGAGATCAAATACCACCAAAAGAAAGCTCTATTTGTGGGGGAAAAAAAGGACGCCAGTTTTGTTTGGGTACAGTGTAGCATGACCAGGCAATTGTCATTCAAAGTCATTCAAAGTGCGACAGCGATGAAAGCTAAAAAATTGGCTTGGGTGGGTGGGAAGGTGCGTAAGTGCCTGGTATGGAAGTGGTTAAAGGTAGTTTCGCAAAGCACTTTACATGGAAAACACAACAAACACCCAGGATAATCTAATTCTAAAGGAAAAATGGGACAATTGTGTAAAAGCTTTTCTAAAGAAAACATTTTTAGATTTAATTTGAATGGGTTTAGAGAAGATGACTCTCTTTGTAAGTGAATTCCAGCAATTTGGAGCATAGCAGGAGAAGGCTCTCTTTACATGTGCTTTACTCAGGGCCGGATTAACAGATGGGCTGTTGGAGCTGCAGCTCCAGGCCCCTTTCTCAAGATAGGCCCATTTGCCCCAAAAAAAAAAAAAATTTTTTTTTTTTTTTTAGATCGACTTCAGGGGTTGTAGCTCGATGACCAGAGGTCACAGAAACCCCACATTTGGAGGGGGGGGGGGGGGTAGTCAGTTGAAGACCTACCCCACAACTGGTCAAAATATGGGATGGCTATCATTTATGGTTCCGGAGATACGGGCCTGCTTGCACAGCCTGTCAGAAGCTACATACAGAGCGGCCATTATAAATACAAGCTGACACACTGCAGCAGACTGAGAAAAAAAAATCATCATTTGTTTTTTGCTAGAAAATTGCTCTATGGTGGTCTTTGTAACTTTTTATGTTGCACGGTATAGAGCTGCACGATTCTGGCTAAAATGACAATTGCAATTTTTTTGCTTAGAAGATAGATCACGATTCTCTCACGATTCGTACGGCATAACATTATCTTTCACATTAAAATGAAAAAATAAAAAAATGGGCTAACTTTACTGTTTTGTTTTTATGGTTTTTATTATTCATTGAAGTGGGCAAATGCAGCGTGACATAAAACATTGCAGCAATTGCCATTTTTGTCTCTGCTAAAATATATATAATGTTTGGCGGTTCCAAGTAATTTTCTTGCAAAAAATATTGGTTTTTAACTTAAACAAGTGTTGGACTTTAAGTGGTTACATTTCTTGCATTTACACACAGAAGTTTGATCTAAAAAGGAAGTTGGTTACAATGTTTCATGTTGTTTACAAACTTGGGAGACAGTCGGATATTTTCTTTACACAAAGAAGTTTATCCCTTTGATATAAGAAGAAAGCGTTAGTTACAATGTTTCCTGATAAGAACTTGTCAGACTGCCCGGATATTTACTTTTGACAGCTGAAAGTCTCTCCACTTGTTATATCGGCAAACTCTGCATTGGAGATGTCAGGGGGGTTGAATGAAGATCACAATTTTAACGATTAATTGTGCAGCTCTAGCACGGTACTGTATTTGCGCAGCAATTTTTCAAACATGTTTTTTTTTTTAAATAAACTGTTTCATACATTAAAAAAAACACTAAAGTTAGCACGATTTTTTTTGTATCCTAAGCGATGCTTTAAACATTTTTTAGGTTACATGTTTAGAGTTACAGAGGAGGTCTATTGCTAGAATTATTGCTCTCGCTCTAACGATCGCGACGTATGTAACCTGTGTGTATCTGGCTTTGATACTAGCCAGTGCCTACCGAGCCACTGACTGGTATCTCTCCCCAGACTGTCCCCACACACCCTCTCACCTGCTGACCTGTAGATGGGGGGATCACTCCTGTAGTGTTATTGTTTTCTGCCAGTGAGTACAATTATCAGTGTTGCTAACTATAGCTGGCAGCACTGATTGTTTTTGGAAAAAACAGGCTGGTTGTTCTCAAGTCGATTAATAGATTGACTTGTGTAAAACCAGATAGCCCATACATAGATCGACTATGGCTGGTCTCTGCATAATTGGTGTAATTTCAATTCATGTATGGCCCGCTTAACCACTACGCAGTCCCTAAACATCCTTCCACTCCTATACATTGTGCCCACTGTCATACCCTCCATACTCCTCTCCTGTACATAGTGCCCACTGTCATACCCTCCACACTCCTCTCCTATATATAGTGCCCACTGTCATACTCTCCACACTCCTCTCCTGTACATAGTGACCACTATCATACCCTCCACACTCCTCTCCTGTACATAGTGCCTGCTGTCATAGACTCCTCTTCTGTACATACTGCCCACTGTCGCACCCTCCACACTCCTCTCCTATACATAGTGCCCACTATCATACCATCTCCATTCCTCTCTTGTACATACTGCCCACTGTCATACCCTCCACACTTCTCTCCTGTACATACTGCCCCATAATACCCTCCACACTTCTCTCTGGTACATACTACCCTCTGTCATACCCCCACACTCCTTCTGTACATACTGCCCACTGTCATACTCTTCACACTCCTCTCCTGTACAAACTGCCCACTGTCATACCCTTCACACTCCTCTCCTGTATATAGTACCTGCTGTCATACACTTCTCTCTTGTACATACTGCCCACTGTCATACCCTCCACATTCCTCTCCTATACATAGTGCCCACTATCATACCGTCCACACTCCTCTCCTGTACATACTGCCCACTGTCATACCCTCCACACTCCTCTCCTATACATAGTGCCCACTAGCATACCATCCACACTCCTCTCCTGTACATACTGCCCACTGTCATACCCTCCACACTCCTCTCCTGTACATGGTGCCTGCTGTCATACACTTCTCTCCTGTACATACTGCCCACTGTCGTACCCTCCATGCTTCTCTCCTGTACATTATGCCCACTGTCATACCCTCCACACTTCTCTCCTGTACATTGTGCCTTTTGCCGTACCCTTTGCACTCTTCTCCTGTACATTGTGCCCAATGTTAGACCCTCCACATTCCTCTCACTCACCTGCACATACTTCCCACTTATATACTGTCCGTACTCCTCCCCTATGTCGCTTACCCACAAAAACAGTTCTTTAAAATGATACTGAATACCCTCAATGTTACCAGCTCTAGAATGGACACACTTTTGTTAGTTCAACTAAAGGAAATCTCAGTTCTCATATTTGTTCTGTTACTAGAACTTATTTAATTTTGTGATTACTACTGTGATGTACAGAGGAACATAGGGGATCTCGGCTACTCTAAATACAGCACTTGTGAAAAAGTGTCCCTGAAAATATTTTTTAAATGTTGGCAACTATGCACTTATGCACTGCCCAAGGGCCACTGGGTCAGTAGGGGGCCCCATGAGAGGTTTCTGGGATCCTGTGATATTAAAGCAGTAGTAAACTTTCCTGACATTACTACTTTTTAGAGGCCCTGGGGTAGGTTATGCCACAATGCACAAGTATGCACAGCATATTAGCACATTAGGGTACACTTAAATTTTCAGACTGGGCCCTCCATTGCTGCGCTGTGATTCTCACGCATTTATTTATTATTTATAAAAGGCCCCACCAAAATCCTCAGCACCAGGCCCATGATGTTCTTAATCTGGCCCTGGCTTTACTTATGAGTGCTGGTGGTATCCATCTTTTACCACAGTGTTTCCCTCTTTGTAGCTTCCTTTGCACATGGGTAGAAATTCAGTTTCTCAAAAGTTTTAGGGAATTTTATGGAATGTCTTGTCTTTGCATTGCTTTTCTTAGAATCCTTTCACACTGAGGCGTTTTCCAGGTTCTTTTGGGCTAAATTAGCGCCTGAAAAAACGGCTCCCCTGCAGTCTCAGTGTGAATTCCTGAGGACTTTCACACTGAGGAGATGCGCTGGCAGGACGTTAAAAAACCTCCTGCAAGCAGCATCTTTGGAGTGGTGAAGGAGCTTGAAATAATTGGGCAGCGCAGCAGAACCGCCGGCAAAGTCCACACTATCTGGTAAGGAGCCAACCTTATCACAGGTGATATCACTGTGGTGATCAGCATTGGATGTAACAACTATCTATTTCTTGGATTGCTTATATTTATTGGATAAGAGCCGCATTCACTTACACTTGGATATGGGACTTATACTTTTTTGGATATTGCACTTTAGTTGCCTTTTTTTTCTTTGGACCTTTTAAATCATGAATTGGGACTTATCTGTAGTGCCTGTCTTTGTGCTACAACAAATGTTTGGTACAGTGGTATAACCACATTTTACACATGTTGCAGGTTGTCTAGTTGCATGGTAACATTTGGACATGCCTTGGATATGTTGCAATTCTTTATTTTTGTGTCATTACAGACTTCATTTCAGGTTTTCATCTTAAAGCGGGGGTTCAGCGGGTTATAATTTTTTATTTTTTTTGCATTCTTCTTGCGCTCTTACCTTTTAGCACCCCTCCACCAGTGTGTCCCACTCCTTTAGCCGCCGTAATCTGTCTTCTCGAGGAAACAATATTTTATTAAAGGGGCGATGGACGTTTCCATTTTAACTGCGGGCACTGTGAAGCCCACAGGGTAGTCTTCCGGGATACAGGGAATGCTGACCTCCAAGCATTCACCGCTCTATCCTGCGCATGTGCAGTGTTGACGGCGAGCTTCGCCGTCAACACTACATGGTTGCCATAACAACTCAGGATATCGCGGGATTACACCACAGCGCGTCTCTGGGATTCTCATGACTCACTCCCAGGAGACATAGCGCTGGTCGGGGGAAAAGGACCATACACGCCCACTCCCCGCGGGGAATGTTGATTGACAGGACACAAACGCCAGCAATACCAAGGTTAGAATGGCGATTAAAAAACAAACAAACCGCATATTATTTCTTGTCTATGGCTAGTAGTTGACTTCAGCCAAAGTGAAAATTTAGGGTGAACCTCCACTTTAACTGCTAGTTGAATATGATTCTACTATTTGTTTATGGTGTCAGTTACCTTGATGATGTTATGCATCACTATACAACCCCCAAAGAGATTTGGAGGCTTGGGATTTTTTAGGTATCCCCTAACATTCCTAAAGTGTTGTAGTTATGTTGGCATTTTAGGCCAACACCCTACTGCTTAGTCTTTTCAGTAGCAGAAGGTGCACCGTAGCTTGAGAGTATCAGCGTTTTACCATATAACACATTTTTTGTGTATAGCTGCTTGCTCCTAAACAGTGGAGTTTAACATGGGTCCCTGGATGATGACGTATGTCTCAAGGCACTAAGCTTTTTTCACATTTATATATAAAGTGGTAGGTGGTGGAAAGTCACTAGACTTGTAGAAGAGCCTGCTTATTTTCTATATAGGGTGGTGTTTTTATATCTCCACCATGGTTCAGACCTAGTTTTTCCATGTAGGGTCTGTTGGGGCTTGTGTTTTTACTTGTTGCTGTCATGTTATCACTTGGTGTTCTTCACTTGTCCTGTTTCTTTGGCCATGCAGGCTTTAGGGGCATTTGACTATCATTAGTTGACCAGGGCCTCACTACAGCTGGTTCTTTTATTACTGATATTGTTTTTTTGGAGTCAGTCCTGTGTAGCTTTGAGTTTTTATTGATATGGCTTAGTTTTTCCTACAACTAGATCGCCTACCTTTTTCTCCCTATTGAGAATTTAATATAACCGGGTCCACCAAATCTATGCTATTTATGGTCGTCCTTGTGGTGGGCTTTAAATGACCCTGCCTAATCTAGTAAGTTCTTGCTAATCATCTCATGGGCTGTCCTGGAAGGTGATTTGGGAAAACGGTAGTAAAGCCTATCTGAACTCTATTTTCAGGAGTCTTCAAGGACAGCCAGATTCCCACCCTTGTGTTATGTTTATATTCTGTTTGTATATATTTTGCTCAGGCTTCTTCTGTTCTTGTTTAAAACTGAACAGTTGAGCAGAGGGACGTCCTTTTTAAGGTGTATTTGGTAATGTGTTTCCTGTTCCTGTTGGAGGAGGAGGTGCCTATATTTCATGGGCAGTCCTGGAAGAATCCTGGAAATAGAGTTACTGCTAAGTCCAGTTTTCTTCCCAATGACCACAAATGTTAGAAGTCTTTTCACTAACCATCACACAAAATTACAATGAGCTGTAGATATAGTAATTATTTGCAGGGGTTCCCTGAGACTTGAAAGTTCTTCCATTTTCAAAAGGTTGAGAAGGGCTGGAATAGCTACCGTAGTAGTAGTTCATAGCTCCTAACTGTCCCTGATTTTGAGGGTCTGTCCCTGATTCTGGAGCCTCATGTCCCTCATTCCTTCTAATTTTTCCCTCACTTTGGTCTGATCTATATAGTTGTATATAATATGCACGTTTTATCTATCAAAAAGTGTTTCCCAGAGCTAAACCTTTTATCCAATTTCTAAATTGTTGTATTTGTAAAATCCAAAAGCCAGTACAAAGTAATAGTAGTGGTAAAAAAAAAAAGCACTTGTAGGTTAAACCAATCTTGTTTTTTTTGTACAATTCTCCTTTAAGGGGGCGTGGCAAGGTGTGTGTCCTATGCCTGCATACTTTTGCTGATAGGTGTTCCTCATTCCCATCTCAGAAAGCTGGGAGGTATGGTATTTAGACTTTATGCTTCTTAGTAGCTTTCTCCACTCTGAGTGTCAGGAAAATGCCCCATAGCCACACATGACATTTCTTAATCCAATCCCTATAGAATGCATCAAGGCAGATATCAATTGTCCAAGACAAAGCCTTGGCCCTTTGGGCATTATTTTGCCTGCAAGAGCTGTAGTGCCACAGCACTGGATTGATGAGTCTGGTGAGAAGGGGCCGGAGATCAGGCAAGTTTAGCTACAGGAGATGCTTTTTTTTTTTTTTTTAATGGATGGGAACTGTTTCTTTTATTTAGTACCAACACTGGAGTTGAGCTTTAATGTACTAAACAGCACACAGACACCAGGTAAAAACTTGACACAGGTTCTAATTATATATTCTGTTCAATATTTCACACCAGAAATTGTACTTTACTGCTCTTCTTATCTAAGTGGACATTTTTCATCAGCTTCTTTGGAAGCAACATAGACTGAAATCTGGAGGTTTACCAATAGATTTCTTCTGTTTAGTCTGCAAGCTGAACAAAATAAATCTTATGCCGCGTATACACGATCGGACATTCCGACAACAAAACCGTGGATTTTTTTCCGACGGATTGTTCGCTCAAACTTGTCTTGCATACACAGGGTCGCACAAATGTCTGAAATTCCGAATGTCAATAACACGGTCATGTACAACACGACGACGAGCCGAGAAAAATGAAGTTCAGCCCAGGTTCACACTGGGCTGCGGGAGTGAAGCCGTGCGAGTTCAGCTGAACTCACACGGCTTCACTCCCGCCCGGCAGTCCCGATTTCGGCCGTGATTTCAGCGGGGTTTCTGCACAGATGTCAATGTAAATCGCGGCCCCAAATCGCAAAAAGAAGTACAGGAACTACTTTTTGAAATCGGTGCAGCGCCGCAGATGCAGCGTCACACCGATTAGGATGGTGCCATTGCCGGCAAATGCCGCCGATTTGAGATGCGATTTGACATGTGAGATCACATCTCAAATCATACCCAGTGTGAACCAGGGCTCAATGATTCCGAGCATACGTAGGATTTTTGTGTTTCGAAATTGCATACAGATCGGAATTTCCGACAAGAACTTTTGTTGTTGGAAAAATTGACAGCAAATGTCCAAAAAAGCCTACACACGGTCGGAATATCTGACCGAAAGCTCACATCGAACATTTGTTGTTGGAAATTCTAACCGTGTGTACGCGGCATTAGGCTGCATTCACACCTGAGGCCCCGTACACGCGGCAGAGAACCTTGATGGGCGGAACACATCGTTCCGCCCGTCGAGGTTCTCTGCCGGCCATCAGATTCGGCGACCCGCCCGTCGGGAAAGGCAACCAGCCATTCATCCCGACTGGCCATCGAGCAAATAGAGAACCTGCTCTCTATTTGCTCGACGGGTTTCCCGATGGGCGGGGCTCGCCGAGAGCGTACACACGGCCGAGGTTCTCGGCAGAATGCGGCTCCCAGCGAGGTTCTCGTTGCTTTCTGCGAGAACCTCGGCCGTGTGTACGGGGCTTAAGTGTATTATTTTTCTGTTGGAAAGTCGTGCGTTTTTGGTGAGATTTTTACTGTGTTTTTGGCATGATTTTTTACAGGTAAAAAGGTAATTGATTCCCTTTTATGAGAATTTGATCTATCGATCAACATTTCATGAAAGGGCTTGTTGGAAAATGTAGCTTTGACTACAGTGCTGATCAGTATATTCTGACGCAGGGGGACGGACACATCTTCCTGGCTGAACAGAAAAAACCTGCTTTACAGATTCTGCCATCTACACCAAATAGTGTGAATAAAGATATCTCTTGCTTCAGCTACTGTACTGTATGACATGTTTGTTATTTAAAAAAAAAAAAAACACAAGCGTTACAATCACTTTAAAGGGGTTGTAAACCCTTGTGGTTTTTCACCTTAAAGCATACTATGCATTAAGGTGAAAATACTTCTGTCAGTCACAAGCCCCTTAGCCCCCGCTTTACATACCTGAGCCCTGGAATTCACTTGGGGGAGACGCACTATGCCTCTCTGCACGGCTCTTGATTGGATAGATTCATAGCAGCACAGTCATTGGCTCCCGCGGCTGTCAATCAAATCCAATGATGCGGGCGCCAGGGGGCAGAGCTGAGTCCGGCATTCATGTCTATGGATGCAAATGCTGCACTCGGGAGCGTGCCCGCAAGGTAACCCCCCGGGAGTGCGCTTCTCCTAGGGGGGGTTATCTGATGCGAGGAGGAGCCGCGAGGACAGCCAGGGGACCCCAGAAGTCAAGGATAGGGGCCACTGTGCAAAACTAGCTGCACAGTGGAGGTAAGTATTGCATGTTTGTTATTTAAAAAAAAAAATAAGAAAGCGTTACAATCACTTTAAGCAGATAGTTATCAGGGTGAGAATCTACATATGTTTTAAGAATTTCATATCACAGCAAAGTTGATTCCTCTCCAGCCTGACTTGCATACACACATTCATGCAAAAAAAGGTCCGACCAAAGGGCGGTGACATACAACACGTACAACGGGACTATAAAGGGGAAGTTCCTTTCAAATGGCACCACCCTTTGGGTGGCGTAGTTTAGCATGTTCGCTTTTCCCGTCAGTTTTTTTCTTGTCACGAATCACGTTCGTACGTACAAGTATGTAGCCCAAAAGCAGGGCCGTGTTTCGTGACAAGAAAAAAACTGACGGGAAAAGCGACGAAAAAAAAGAGCTGGCTTAAAAAAAATTGCGGACAGTTTTTTGGTCGAGAAAACTGCTAGGGAGCATACACACGACCGGTTTTTACGACCAATATTAAAAATGGCAGTTTTCTCGTTTTGAAAATCTGTCGTGTGTACAAGGCATAACCTATTGGTAAAATTTAGAAATGTCTTTATTGTCCTTATCAAGTGACTCCAGAGTCTCCTTTCTGAGATTAAGTGTTTTTTTTCTCTGCTTCTCCAACTATAAAGAACGCCTAGTTGAAATGTCACACTATTGTAAATTACCAGCTTGACTACATAACTGCAATTATCTATCCCTGTAATCAGCAGTGCCATGACTAAAACACCATCATCTGTCTCTCTGTTTTGTTATACTTTAGCAATGTGTCCTACAATCACAGTTTTTACACAAGTTCTTTCATATTTTTTGCAGCTGTTTGAAGCAGTATAAGTAAAATGCACCCACAGAGCTGCTTATAGTATATTCTGAAGCTTTGCATTTTTATTTTCGTTTTTTCTCTTTGTTACCCACCCACAATAGCGTTTATTTATTTTTTATTTGATGGTAATGATTGTGTTTTAACTGTAAAATCTTAGCCAGGGTTCATACTATAGAGAACACAGACATCGCATGTGATTCGCACCCGCACTGCAATGTCTGTGTGCGGGTTTAGCCACATAGTTGTATGGCTGAACTCGCATTGGATTTGAACAAAAAAGGAGCAGGGACTTTTTTTTCCTGCACTGGAATCGGATTGCATGGGTGTTCTCACCCATGCAATCCAAATTCCTGTCCGAATCCACAGTTCGCAATGCGATCTGGGGGTGTCATTAACATTGTATTGACACCCGCAGCAGGTCGCATAAGGCAGTGTGAACTGTGTGTGGGAGAGATGCGATGCGGGAATCAGCGCTGTAATCATGCTGGTTTCCGCATCGCTACAGTGTGAACCCAGGATTAAGGGTTTTGATCAAATATATATGTATTTCAAATGTTTCCAGGCCTTTTTTAAGTGTTCTTTTTATTGCTGAATAGCAAACTAAAACAAAAGGAAAATGATGAAGATTTTTAAAATAAATGTCTGTGTCTTTTACATGTTTTTAACACTAAGTCACTATTAGCTTCTTTACGTGAAATTATTGCATTTAATGTAATAAATTCTGCTATAACATGCACTACATTAAAATTGTATTCTTTCCGAGAGCTTACTCAACAATCATATTGGAAAATTTGGACCCCTTTTACACTGTTGTCACTACACCCCTTTAATTCTGTGTGTTTCCGCTATACTGTGGTGAGCGTGTCCCCTTAATGGTGGTCTGTTTGCCTTCTTTATGGTCAGTGTGTGTCCCATATTACATAGGTGGTAAGTGGTTACTTTCAATGGTAGTCACTAGATGGAGAGAGTATAAATGTACACTTACCTGAGTAACACTGCACAGGTCTACTGCAGAATAACATTGGGGCTTGAATGTTAGGACCAGTGTTGGACTGGATATTCCTCTGTCCAGTCTTGTTATTTAGAATAGAGGCGGGGTCGGCAACCCGTCGATCACAAGCTAATTTTCGAATCACGGGAAGCCGACAGATAGATCTGGTTTAGGTCTGTGCCGATGCTTCTCCCAAGGTTCCACCAGTGTTGCTCTACCTTAATTAGCGCAGAAGAGCGAGAGACAAAGCCATGCTGGACGGTGGACAGGACCAGGATCTGCTTTAGTTAACTTTGCAAGTTAACTAACAGATTGGTTACTAGGTGGCTCTAGTAACCAATAATTAGCTTGTTAACATAAAAGTTAACTAAAGCAGCTCCCGGTCCTGCCCTCATTGTGCAGCCTTTCAACTCCTCTGTCCTGTACAAGCACTGTAGGGTAGGAGAGAGCTATCTACAGCTGTAGCTATAGAGGGGCAGAGGACATGAACGAATGAATGAAAACTTGTATAGCGCAACACATGCAAATTTAATCGCCTCTGGGCACTATTTGGGGGGGGGGGGGACGAGAAACGGAGGATAGTACTATTCAGGGAGGGGGAGGGGGAGAGAGCTGAGGAAACTGCTAAGTGGAGAGAGTACTACAGCAGGGGGGCAAAATACACTACTGGAGGGGTTTTGCACAGAGGACATTTCTATGGGGTGGCAGAGGGTACTACCGGGGGGGGGGGCAGAGAAAACTTTGTGTGGGGGGGGTAGGGGGCTGAAAAGCACACTGCTATGGAGGGCACTACAGAGGGGGGCAGAGGACACTACTGTGTGGAGTGTGGTTGCAGAGAACACTTATATGGGGGTTCAGAGGGCACTACAGTGGAGGGGGATGGCAGAGACCACTGCTATGGGGGAGGGGGCAGAGGACATTTGCTTTGGGGGGCGCAGGACACTACTGTTGGGGGGGGTCAGAAGACACTACCATGTGTGGAAGGTTCATAGGACACTACTATATGTGTGTGTGGGGAGGCAGAGGACACTACAGTGGGGGGCATAGTATATTTCTGGGAGGGGGGGTGATGTGAAAATAGGCAGAGGAAACCACCGTGGATGAGGGGATGGCAGAGGATAGTACTGTGGTGGGGAGAGTGATTTGAAGCTGGGCAGAAGACACTACTGTGAGCCGCCGTACACACGGCCGAGGTTCTCGCTGAAAACCAGCGAGAACCTCGCTGGAATGCACATTCCAGCGAGGACCTCGGCCGTGTGTACGGTCTCGGCGAGCTTCCCGTCGGAAAGCCCGTCGAGCCGAAATAGAGAGCACGCTCTCTATTTCCTCGACGGCCCGCCTGGAAGAATGGCTGGTTGCCATTCCCGACGGGCGGGTCGCCGAATTCGACGGCCGGGAGAGAACCTCGACGGGCGGAACGATGTGTTCTGCCCGTCGAGGTTCTCTGCCGTGTGTACGGCGCCTGACACACTATATGTTTTTATTGAATGCTTTATTTATTTTATTATTTTTAAGGGCGACACCAATGCCCCAACTCACCCCCCTCCCGCCTAAAATCTTTGATTTTCTACATGTTGCCCAGGTAGATTTCAACCTCCTGAAAGGTTGCCTACCCCTGTATATCGGTCCACCCAATGGGCAGCATGCAGTGTATTAATCAATCCAGGTTGGGTGATGTATGTGTTTAGCAGTAGCGGCAGCACCCCCTAAGTGGTTTACCCAGTGTAGACCACATCCCCTGAATTCCCCTCGAATGTTGTCAAGATGTACTGTAGAAACATGCTGGTACTGCTTGTTAGAAAATGAGATTGCTGAATGGCTAGTTGTTAATGGGTGGGCTAAAGGCTAGGCATTATGTGAGATTCTGGTACGACACACTAAGTTTGGCCATTCATTATTCAATTTGCCTTGATTCCTCCATCCACACATTCAATGTGGATGGGGAATCCCTTCCACTGTGGTATTGTATTCTCACAATGGGGAACCTTGTGGAAAAACCCTACAGGCTGGTTGTAAACAAGTCGATTGATCAACTTGTTTACCACCAGCCTGTCCATACATGGATCAAAATTAGATTGGCCCCTGCTAAACAGGCTGAAAGTATAGTATGGTGCTGAGCCAGCCACCTACTAGCTGCAATTACGTTTTTTATGAGACTACAGTCCATTGTTATGCAACCTCTGAGATCACAGACTACAGTACTACCTTTCTGCCAGTAATATCTTATGAGTGCTGCTCTATTTAGAACCATTTGTAGTCGGTCTTCCTTTATAGCATGCATTACCTAGCCTGGTTTGAACCAGGCAAAATATATACAGCTTTGTTGTCTTAAATCAGTAGAGTTGATCCTAAAACAGGCTGCTTTTACTGCTACCCTTTAAATTTTTGTGCCGCATACACACAATTGGAAATTCGGAAAGCTGTGGATTTTTTTCCGACGGAATGTTGGCTCAAACTTGTGTTGCATACACACAGTCACACAAAATTCCGACCGCCAAGATCGCAGTGACCCTACAACACTACAACGAGCCGAGAAGAATGAAGTTGAATGATTCCGAGCATGTGTTGAATTGATTCCGAGAATGTATGTTTTTTTGCGCATCGCAATTGCATACAGACGATCGGAACTTTTCCCATCTGAAAAATTGAGAACCAGCTCTCAAATTTATTTTTGCTGTTGGAAATTCTGACAGAAAAAGTTAGATGGAGCCTACACATGGTCGGAATTTCCGTCCAAAAGATCAAATCAAACTTTTCTTGTCATGAATTCCGATCGTGTGTACGCGGCATTACATCCTTAAATGCACAGGAATCTTATATTACTGAATCTTTAAAGCGGAGTTCCACCCAAAAATGGAACTTCCTCTTAATCCCCTCCCCCTTACATGCCACCTTTGGCATGTAATTTTTTTTGGGGGGGAGTGGGGGCTTCAGTAGGAGTGGGACTTCCTGTCCCACTTCCTTCTTCCGCCGAGGGGCTGGTAAGACGATTAGGCCTAATCGCCTTACTGCAGCCCCTCCCTTTGGCGATCGTCTAGGTCTAGGACACTGACAGGTCCTAGACGATCGCCTGTCCAATCAGCGGCGCGCGCTTCACGGCCGGGTGCCCACAGTCGCAATGAGGATGCCGGCCGGGGAGGGGGGGAGAGGAGCGGGGCCCCGGTCGGCGCGTCGCTGGAACGTGGAGAAGGTAAGTGTCTGTTTATTAAAAGCCAGCAGCTACACTTCTTTTAGCTGCTGACTTTTAATAAACATTACATTTGGGTGGAACACCCCTTTAACTATTGGAATTAAAATGCTTCATTATTAACAAACAGTCCTGATTTTGTTCCTTGCATTGAATAAAGTGTTAGGGAGAATACAAGGTTCTTAACCCCATACAGCAAAAGTGTTAGGAAGAGCAAATGTTGGATATAGGGACAGGGGAAAGGGTATCGGTTGCACAACAGGCAGAGGCAATCTCCTGCTGTAACCTCAGGGGCAAGACCAGGTGGGAGGTTTGAAGACGGCAGTATAACTTATATAACTCAAGTCAGGCGATGTTTATTATGTAGCAAAAGCAGCATTAGGTCTGTGTTTGAGTGGTGGAGTTGATGACTTGACCAAGCTCCTATATATTGTCTGTTTCACAAATCAGTGGAAGCACTTTCTCTAATATTTTTTTGGGGAATAAGTGGCTCATACCACGTGTGCATCTTTGTCCAAGGCCCCATGTACACGGGATGCTGCTAAATGTACGTTCAGAGGCAGTTGGATGCTTTTTTCAAATGTTCCTGAACTCATTCAATGTTATCCTATGTGACCATGTACAAAGTCTGATTTATTGCCATTTGCAGGCAGTTATGTTTTTAACAGCGTTTCTTTAACCACTTCCTTACTGGGCATGTATACCCCCTTCCTGACCAGGTGAAATTTCAGCTTGTGGCACTGCGTCGCTTTAACTGACAATTGCGCAGTCGTGCGACGTGACTCCCAAACAAAATTGCCGTCCTTTTTTCCCCACAAATAGAGCTTTATTTTGGTGGTATTTGATCACCTCTGCAGTTTTTATTTTTTGCACTATAAACAAAAATAGAGCGACAATTTAAAAAAAAAAAACAATATTTTTTACTTGTTGCTATAATAGCCCAATTTAAAAAAAAAAAAATTCTCAGTCTAGGCAATACGTTTTCTTCTACATATTTTTGGTAAAAAAAAAAAAATCGCAATAAGCGGGACAGAATTATTATTATTTTTATTTTTTTACTACTAATGGCGGCGATCAGCGTTTTTTTCGTGACTGCGACATTATGGCGGAGACATCGGACACTTTTGACACATTTTTGGCGCCATTCACATTTATACAGCGATCAGTGCTATAAATATGCACTAGTTACTATATAAATGTGACTGGTATTAAAGGGGTTAACACTATGGTGTGAGGGAGGGGTTAAATGTGTACCCTTAATTGTGTTCTAACTGTGGGGGGAGAGGGGTGACTGGGGGAGGTGACCGATCTATGTCTCTACGTACAAGGGACACAGATCGGTCTCCTCTCTCCCCTGACAGGACATGGATCTCTGTGTTTACACACAGAGATCCACGTCTTGTCCCTGTAGCCGCCGATCCCGAGTGCCCGGCGGACATCGCGGCCGCCAGGCACGCGTATCGGCATCTCAGCGATGCGGCGGGCACACGGCGGCGCTCGCGCGCCCCCCAGTGGCCTGGCGGGGCCCGTAAAAACACGGCCTGTTAGAGAAGTATAACCACCCTGCGGCCGTACAAAGTCGTATGGCCGTCAGGTAGTGGTTAAAAGCAAAAAAATTGGTATAGATGCAAAAGATTTTGTTTTTTTAAACGATTGTAAACGCAACGCAGCTAAACGCGGCATTTAAACAATGCAAAACAGGTGTTTTAAATGTGGGTTACTATCTGTCAAGTTTAATAATTTTTGGAGCAGTTGTAAAAATGTCCTGTGTACATGGAGCCTAATGGCCCGTACACACGCTCTGAATATCGGACAAAAACGATCGTCCGAGGAAGAATCGTACGATTTTCGGATTGTGTGTACACTACTTTCGAGAGCCCATCATAACAGTATATCCGATATTATTCGGTTGGACAAGCACGAAAATTTTCCTTGTATGATACCCGATTATACGATTTTCATTTTAGTCAGTATAGTTGTCGTCCGAAAATATAATACAAATACATCACTTCCGATTTATTAATTTTTTTTCTTTCATACGAGAATTTTCATGACTTTAGTAACCTATTCATATTTTACTTGCGACTATTAAGCGAAAAAGTTGTACGATGTGTGTACGGGCCATAAAGCTATTTTTACTTGCAACCCCTAGGCATCTTCCAGGCCCTAACTTTTGTATCCCTAATACAATTTTTTAAATAAGTGGTTCATGCTACTACTTCCGCTTTCACTGCTTATGGCCACATTTCTACTGTTGCTCTCTAAGCAAGCTGCCCCGTCCCCTAGAAAATACATGGGATTACATTTTTGTCCCAGAAATGCTAACATGCAAGGTGACTTTATGGTCTACTAGAAACTGCTGCTCATTTTTCTCATTTCCCCAGAGTGTGTTAAATGTTTCCATTTCATGGCTCCATTATATGATCAGACAGGGCTGCCAGGAACTTCATAAACCATTATATGCACTGTTACAACATTTGCAACTCGGTTTTTGGAGCCTGCATTGTATTTCCATTGACTTGAATTGTATTTCCATTGACTTGAATTGTATTTCCATTGACTTGAATTGGATTTCCATTGACTTGAATTGGATTTCCATTGACTTGAATTGGATTTCCATTGACTTGAATTGGATTTCCATTGACTTGAATTGGATTTCCATTGACTTGAATTGGATTTCCATTGACTTGAATTGGATTTCCATTGACTTGAATTGGATTTCCATTGACTTGAATTGGATTTCCATTATGGAAGTTGAAAACTTTTAGAGGCTTGACATTTTTTAAAGGTTCAAGAGGACCACAACTGATAGAACTCTTTAACCACTTGCCTACTGTGCACCTACACCCCCTTCCTGCCCAGACAAAATATAAGCTTCCGGTACTGCGTCGCTTTAACTGACAATTGCGCGGTCGTGCGACGTGGCTCCCAAACAAAATTGGCGTCCTTTTTTTCCCACAAAGAGAGCTTTCTTTTGGTGGTATTTGATCACCTCTGCGTTTTTTTTTTTTTTTTTTACGCTATAAACAAAAATAGAGCGTCAATTTTTAAAAAAAATCAATATTTTTTCCTTTTTGCTATAATAAATAACAAAAAAAATATATAAAAAAATAATATTTTTTCCCTCAGTTTAGGCAGATACGTATTCTTCTACATATTTTTGGTAAAAAAAAAAAAATGCAATAAGCGTTTATCGATTGGTTTGCGCAAAATTTATAGCGTTTACAAAATAGGGGATAGTTTATGGCATTTTTTTTTTTTTTTACTATTAATGGCGGCGATCTGCGATTTTTTTATTGGGACTGCGACGTTATGGCGGACATTTCGGACACTTTTCTGACATTTTTGGGACCATTTACATTTATACAGTGAACAATGCTATAAATATGCATTGATTACTGTATAAATGTGACTGACAGTGAAGGGGTTAACCACTAGGGGGCGGGGAAGGGGTTAAATGTGTGTCCTATGAGTGTTCTAACTGTGGGGGGAGGGGCGGTGACTGGGGGAGGTGACCGATTGTGTCCCTATGTACAAGGAACACAATCTGTCACCTCTCTCCCTGACAGGGACGTGCAGCTCTGTGTTTACATACAGAGCTCCACGTCCCCGCTCAGTTACTGAGCAATCGCGTGTGCCCGGCGGCGATCGTTGCCGCCGGGCACTCGCACGGGATCCCCGCCCGCGGCTTTAAAGGGACCTCACGTCATATGACGTGATGTCAGGATAATGGAGTCGTCTGCCCGCCGTCATTTGACGGTGGGCAGATGACAAGTGGTTAAACATTTTCTGAAAACCAGTAGAAGGTTTTATTCTTGTTCATTATGTCAAATGAACAAATGAACCTGCAATTTACATAAGAATTTCCCAACTTTCAGGTGTCCCAGAGCATCTTAGAAAATAAATAAAGGCAAGCATGGGAAGTTCTAGTGATCTCTGTTTACCAGCTCAATACAGTTACATAAAATTGGGGTAGAGGTGCACAGTTAGCTGTAGGGCCATGCATTAAAAATAAACTAAAAATGTCCTTAGGATGTGCAGCAGATGTACAGTGTTTATTTGTCTCGTTAGTTGGAACATAGTGGAACGGCTGGACTTGGAGTATACAGAAAGTTGTCTACTGAAAACCATTTCATGAAGACTTGCAGCAGAAAGAGAAGATTTGTGAAAATGACTTGTGTTTTAATCGCAGCTGTTTTTCTCTAAGGACGCGTACACACGATCAGTCCATCCGATGAGAACAGTCCTAAGGACCATTTTCATCGGTTGACCGATGAAGCTGACTGACGGTCTGATGAGCTTACACACCATTAGTTAAAAAAAAGATTGTGTTAGAACGTGGTGACGTTTACGTGTTTTGACACAACGACGTGCTGAAAAAAACGAAGTTGAATGCTTCCAAGCATGCGTCGACTTGATTCTGAGCATGCGCGGCCTTTTAACCGATACTTTTGCATACTAACGATCGGTTTTGACCCATCGGTCAGGCGTCCATCGGTCAAATTTTAAAGCAAGTTCTCTTTTTTTTGACCGAAGGATAACTGACCGATGGGGCCCACACACAATTGGTTTGGACCGATGAAACTGTCCTTCAGTCAGTTTTCATCAGTTTTGACCGATCGTGTGTACGCGGCCTAAGGGCCCTTTCACACGGTGCGGACCGTTTTTCGGTCCCGCTCAGCTGTCGGTGGACCGCCCTGTGCAGGGACCGCCCTGTCTCTCCTCCGCTATCCCCTATGGGGAATCGGATGGAAACGGACCGTCTGTCCATTTGCATCCGATCCGATCCACCGGACGGAAGAAAAATAGGGTTTTCTTCCGTCCGCAAAACAGATCCAAAACGGATCCAGACGGACGCGGATCGTAGGCGGACGTTAGCGGATGCATCATCCGCTAACGGATCCGCTCCCATAGGGCCCCATTCTAAGTCCGTTTACGGACTTAGAAAAAGCGGACCGTTCGTCCGCACGTGTGAAAGGGCCCTAAGAGTCATGTGTTCCCTTATTTGAACAGTGGGATTAAATATCACACATATCTGAAGTGCTGCTGCTTTTTTTTTTTTTTTTTTGTAAAATCCATTCTTCTAACAGCCGTTCTGTAAAGACTGATGCAATGATAACATCCTTCTACATTCCTGCATAGCAGCACACCCCATTTTCATTTGAAGCATGCTTCCTATCCTATTACAATGATGGAATATCAAGGGATAGAAGCATTGCACAGTTCTGTACAGAGGGCTACAAAAGAAGTTCTTAACACCTTTATCATAAGTTTTTGCTACACAGTCCCAACATGATGGAATACTGTCATACTGTCCTCTGTAAGAAGACCTGTCTACCGTATGGACACAGTTTACCAAGACAATAAATGAATTCTCATGGGAACCAGTTCAGATGAAAACCATAACATTCTGTTTTCCATTACTTCATGTTTGTCAGACCTCAAGGAGAAAAAAAACGTTTGGCTGCTCTTCTGTGTTGTTCTGTACCAAATGTGTATTTGTTTGCTTTCTTTTTAAACTGAATGCTTATTTTTGGCTACAGAAACTTGAATGTAAGGTCATAGCTGCCTTCCCCATAAAAAGGAAAAAACTAAAATTAGAAATTTTCCACTGAAAAGGGAAATTCAAAGCTATATATGTCAGGATAATTGGCAGATTCTTTTTGAATTTAAATAAATAAATGAATACGTTTCACATGCTTAGACACAAATGTCCCAACAGTGCTATAACTGATTGGATTTAATTTGCTAGATCAAAAAATGCAAGGTGTAGGTGGGGGGTATATTTAGGCGAAATATTCACAAATCCACTTTATCAGCAGAATTCTTCTGATGTACCGTAAGTGGTGTATTTTGGGCAAATTTCTTTTTTATACCTTATACCCGCATGCATTTAGGTTGCCTTATTCCCATATATGCATATACTGTATTGGCTTGAATAGCCTGAACATGCTTTGACTTTACTGCACTTAGATCTGCAGAAGTGAGTATACATAATAAAATCATTGCTGCCACTCTACCCCACCAATTTCAAGCTGGTAGAGGAGTCCTAGAACAGATTTCCTGCCCCTGGATCTGCAGAGTCCCCCTTTATATGAGGGTTGAAATAAAAGGAATACCTCAATGTTTATATTTTGAATGCTACACACTGCATTGCTGAGCTCAGCTAGTTCCAAAATCCTTCTTTGGCTGCCAGAATTGTAGCTGCTTCATTTCACCCAACTCTTTTACAACTGGACACAGACTCTCCCTCTTAAACAATTGAGGCCGCGTACACACGTCCGAGAACCTTGTCGGACTAAACCCATCGTTCCACCCGACGAGGTTCCCGATAAGCGGTCGGAAAAGCTCGTCGAGCCAAAGTCCTCATTGAACAACGAGGAAAAAGAGAGCGTGCTCTCTTTTTTGGCTCGACGAGCTTCCCGACGGGACGCTCGTCGGAAGTGTACACACGATCGAGAACCTCTGCAGAATATGTCTCCCAGCGAGCTTCTCGTTCAATTCTGCCGAGAAGCTTGGTCGTGTGTACGGGGCCTGAGAGTATAAAAAAAAAAACCTGCAAGAGAAAAGCATAATGAGCTAGTATGCACTTACCTGCGATCGAAGCCTCCAAAGTCCTCCTCCATCCCATCCACCGCTGCCGCCGCTATGTCCCCTCGTCGCTCCTTCCTGTTATCGCCGCTCCGGCGCTGTGATTAGCCGGAGTGGCGATGACGTCACTCCCGCACATGCGTGCGGAACTACAGCATTAACCCCATTAATGGCATTCACAAAAACGGCAGGCTCAATGCTCCTGCTTCGTTTTTTTACGGAGCGCATGTGCCGCAGACATCGGCACTCATCTCAATTGTAAATATCTCCTAAACTGTGCAGGTTTAGGAGATATTTCTTGCACCTACAGGTTAGGCCCCGTACACACGACCGAGCTTCTCGCTGGATTCTGCCGAGAAGCTTGCTGGGAGACATATTCTGGCGAGAAGCTCGATCGTGTGTACACTTCCGACGAGCGTCCCGTCGGGAAGCTCGTCGAGCCAAAAAGGAGAGCACGCTCTCTTTTTCCTCGTTGTTTAATGAGGACTTTGGCTCAACGAGCTTTTCCGACCGCTCATCGGGAACCTCGTCGGGCGGAAGGATGGGTTAAGCCGTCGAGGTTCTCGGACGTGTGTACGTGGCCTAAGCCTTAATCTAGGCTTACCTGTAGGTGCAAGATGTGTGGTTGGGTTTACATCCACTTTCAGTTTTGTATAGTTTACGAAATGACCAAAATTATGTTTTCTTTATTTCATGTCCCAGAGACACATCTGGAAGTGAGGGAAATTGGGAAATTCTGTCTTAGACAGTTGTCACCGGAAAAAAGGTGCCCTTTACTGAAAATTGGATGGAAATATTTAAAAAAACACATAAATACGTACTCTAACAAAACCTACGCACTTCAAAGTTATTTGCTCTCAGGGACCATACCAATCACGACTAATATCTGCTATATACCAACTCTTGCAAGAGAATCTCCCGCTTTCCATGGAACCCCCACTCATACATGAGTAAATGGTCGCATCTGACACAACAACAAATCTCTCCAATGGGCTAAAATTTGGTCCTCAACTTCCAAAATATCACAATGTGTGGCGCAAAGAGAGACAGCATTCAAAGTCTTATTATTTTAGTATAGGACTCCTGAGGTTTTACATCACTATGACCCTTCCATCTCTCGTCCCTGCTGGAGGTGTGGTAAACTCAGAGGTACTCATTATCATATGTTTTGGCAATGTTAACTGATTGCTCCTTTCTGGTCCATTGTTGTGTCCTTACTTCAGCAGATTTTAGATTCTCCCATCCCTTTAGATCCAGTACACCTCCTTCTAGGCCTCCCTATCCCTGGACTGGGAAACGCTTAGAATAAAATGGCCTCCTATGTCTTACTAGCAGCAAAAAGCTATTCCTGCATGTTGGTTGTCCAACTCCCCTCTAACTCAGGCCCAGCTTATACAAACTATAAATGATATTCACAGAATGGAGCATATGGTAGAGGATGCTGTTGATAGATTTGAGACGATTTGGGTTTCCTGGGACCACTCTATATACAGCTCTTCTCATTGATATTTCTACCAACACCCTGCACTTGTCTTTATTTAATTTGTGAAGGTTTTACCCCCAACTCCCGCCTGTGGTTTTGTTATGGTTTTTGTATGCCACTTATTACCATCTTCTCCCCTCTTTTAACCTCCTTGAACCCACCCTCTGTTACTTACCTACACAACCTTCACCCCTTTAATGATAGACATAGCCTCTTATTGTATGGTAGCTTATTGATGATCAACCTATACTGATTTTTATCTGTTTGTTTGTTTTTATATCATTTAAAATGTTTAATCATTTTAATTATTTTAACTATTTTCGTTTATATTGCATTTATATTTTTCAACTGCTTATTTTTCTACTTGATTTTTTAAAATACTGTTTAATATGTATTCTTCTGGGAAAAAAAAATCAATAAAAATACAATTAAAAAAAAAAACACACATAAATATTTCATAGAACATAATCTTTAACCACTTCCCGACGGCCGTACGACTTTGTACGGCCGCAGGGTGGTTCTAATTCTCTGGGTGGCCGTCTTTTTACGGCCTCCGCTCCTCCAGGCCACTGGGGGGCGCCCGCGTGCCTGCCGCATACCTGGGATGCCGATGCGCGTGCCTGGCGGCCGCAATGTCCGCCAGGCACTCGCGATCGGCGGTTACAGGGACAAGGACATGGATCTCTGTGTGTAAACACAGAGATCCATGTCCTGTCAGGGAGAGAGGAGACCGATCTGTGTCCCTTGGACATAGATCGCTCACCTCCCCCAGTCACCCCCCGCCCCCACAGTTAGAACACAATGCAGGGTACACATTTAACCCCTTCCTCACCCCCTAGTGTTAACCCCTTAAATGCCAGTCACATTTATACAGTAATTAGTGCATATTTATAGCACTGTTTGCTGTATAGATGTGAATGGCGCCAAAAATATGTCAAAAGTGTCCGATGTGTCCGCCATTATGTCGCAGTCCCAATAAAAATCGCAGATCGCCGCCATTACTAGTAAAAAAAAAAAAAAAAAAATGTATAACAATTCTGTTCCCTATTTTGTAAGTGCTATAACTTTTGCGCAGACCAGATTTTCTATTTTTATTTTTTACCAAAAATATGTAGAAGAATACATATCGGCCTAAACTGAGAAAAAATAAGTTTTTTAAAAAAAAAAATGTGGGCTATTTATTATAGCAACAAGTAAAAAATTTCTGCACCAATACAGTCAGTTCCGGTCAGTTTTTGCACCGGAAACTGACTGCACTAGTGTGAACTAAAGCCATTGGAATACATGAAAAACACTGGCCCAGATTCACAGAGCGATTACGCCTGCGCAACTGCTGTTGCGCGTGCGTAAGTCTAAATGTGCGCGTGCGTATAGTTGGACGCGATTCACAAAACAATATACGCCAGAAATCTACGTTTTTTGGTCCGGCGTAATTGAATTAGACATTCGCTTCCCTTCGTGCAAAACTGCGCTAGACACACCATTGATTTGCTAGTCAAATATGCTAATGAGGGAGTTACGGGGATCCACAAAAAAACGCAGTTGCTGCGCAGGCTACGCGATGTGCGCAACAGCAAAATGTTCTGTCTAAAGTTAGAGGACCTAAAAGCTGGTCTAAATTTTGAAAAAAAGTCTAATTGTCAGATAAAGCAACACTGTTAGTGAGGAGTTCAGCAGTCACACGTGTTGCCCAACAATCTGTATGCCAACATGCCAGGGGCATCGTCGCGCATAGCTATACTACTGACTTTAGATGAACAAAGAAGGAGGAGGGCACGGAGGATGGCACTAAGGAGGGCACGGGAGATGTTTTTTTTAATTTTTTTATTTGCTTATATAAAATTTACAATTTAAATTAATCTAATACAATATTCTTATCTGATACAAGCCCCTCACTCTTCACTTGATATATCACACACGCATAGACATCTATGGCATGAGTGATTCTGAGGTGTCTCGCATCTTCAGATTCACCCCTCATGCCATCATGGAATTACCACAACCCTGCAGGAGGACATCACCAGCCCAACACATGGCACCACCCATGACACCCATGACAGCTACATATACAATCAGAGCCCCATCCCCACAGATTTCCAACAGAACATGTATGGGGACAGCTGGCTGGTTGGTGAGTGACATGGGTGGCAGGCATGACTATCCCCTCCCGTGATGCACACCTCACAAGTGGCACATGCATGACTAACATCCTCCTGTCTTTTCCCTTCAAGGTGACTCTGCATATGCACTGGTACCCCATCTCATGACCCCATCTCATGCCAGCTCACATTATGCATCTTTGCACGTTAAACACACACATTAATCATGGCACAATGAGAATGCATGCATGCACACCACTGTGGTCCCTAGCACACACACCCCACATCCTCATCACATTGGATTGGCACCAGTCCACCATGCAGGACTTGTGAGCTGCAACGCCATGCCACGGCTCCAATTATGTCACTGTACATTCATACACCATTCACACAGACCTGGCGATCACTTCTCCACCACAAATGAGGGTGACACCCCTTTTCCCGCAGGAATATCACCCCCACATTCCAAAATCATACACAAACAGAACCAAAAAAATTAAATAAATGACGAGCAAAAATAAAAAATGCCCAGCAAAAATATAATTTAAACAAAATAACAACAAAGACATAAAAGACAAAAATCACTCTGCAAAACATTCCCCAAATATCTCAAAGACACGTCACAAACAAACAAAAGCACCTTGCTGTATAGGGAGGGATACAAAGGGATGTACTTTTGCAAAGGAAGTGCATTTGTGTCTGTCTATTTATGCTGTCTGCGTAGTTCATAAAGTTGCCCTAGTCCATTTCCAATTTCACTGATTGCGCCGCTCCCGAGTTGTGAGCATGCGCACAACGGAGCTGACATGGTTTCCTTCACGCGCGCATGCGCGAGTCGGCCGGCCCTTCATTTGCATGGGGTCACGGCTCATTTCAATGTAACACGCCCACGTCCTTCCCAATTTGTATTACTCCTCCTTACGCCTCAGGAAAAAACCTTACGTTTGCGCAAGCTCTTGCGTAAAAGCTACGTGAATCGCCGGATTACGCGGCTAGATTGCGCAAGTCTAACGGAAAAGTGGTGCGCTACGCCGGAATGATAATGCGCCGATCTACGTGAATCTGCCCCAC
This sequence comes from Rana kukunoris, assembly GCA_029574335.1. Lineage (NCBI taxonomy): Eukaryota > Metazoa > Chordata > Amphibia > Anura > Ranidae > Rana > Rana kukunoris. The sequence continues at coordinate 282,695,385 of CM056059.1, forward strand.
TGTGCATACATTTTTAGTGCAGAAAAAAAGCACAGGGAACTGAACAGAACTGTGTCTGGTGTGAACTAGCACTTAATAATTAAAAGGTGACCTCACCAGTGGGCACATATTTGTCACACAATTCAGATATTCCCTCCTTGTCATAATCCACTTGCAAATGTTGCCACATTTTTTTAATGGAGAAAAATCATCTGCCACAAGGAACTCTGTCTGTCCTAGCTGGTTGCACTTAAAGTGGAACTGCAGTCTGCTCACATAATTAATAATAAAAAAATATTTGCCATTCTGAAGCTTCCCTCCAACCATTTTGCATAATATTTTATATACTGTGATTCTGTACTTGAAAAATATGCTGCAGAAATCTCCCTCCACTAAGTCTGGTTGCAACAATTTTAACTGTGGGCAGCTGAAGATGCTGCCTGTTCACTTGCTTGATTTACACAGACACACAACTCCAGCTCTGCAGCTCTCATTGGCCCCCTTATGACTCATCCCCCCTTCCTTCCTGGCAAACTCTCTTGAAAGTGAGAGGGAGAGCTGTGCATGATGTCATTGTCTAGACAAGAAACAGGAAGTGGGTTGTATAAGGTATTTACTTGCAGATTTTTTTTTTTTACTATCCGAAGTTAAAACAACAAGGGCAGAATATTTAATTGAAAAATAGAGTGTGTCACTAGGCCCAGAGGCACATCTCAGCACCTAGGTGCTATGTTGTTAAAGGAATAAACAATACTAATAATATTATTGTTTACCAGTAGAGCGAGGGAAAAAAAACACTATGGGCCAGATTCTCATACATTTTCGCTGGCGTAGCGTAAGCCATTTACACTACGCCGCCGCAACTTAACAGAGCAAGTGCCGTATTCTCCATGCACTTGCTCCGTAGTTTGCGGATGCGTAGAGTAAATGGCCCAGTGTAAGGCCGCGTAATTCAAAGGGGGCGGCTTGTATTTAAATTAAGCGCGTCCCCGCGTCGATCGAACTACCCATGCGCCGGCCGGGCAAAAAGCCTAGTGCGCATGCTCCAGCTCACGTCGGAAAGCGTCGGTGAAACCGACGTCAAAACGACGTGATCGTCACTTACGCAATGCCCTATTCGCGAACGACTTAGTAAAACGACGTAACCGACGGAAAAAGCCGACGCTGACCTGACGCCATACTTAACATGGCATCCGACGGCATCCGACGGTACTGCGTAAGGTTACTCCACATCTTTGCAGGGGTAACCTTACGCGGACGAAAACGACGTAAGCGACGACGGAGCGGCATAAAAGCTTTCGGGAATTGGCGTATTAGCCTCATTTGCATAGGCAAATGAGAAAACAACGTAAAGGCCACCTAGTGGCCGGAGTTGTCATTACATCTACGATCCGCAAGTGTAATACAATTACACTTGTCGGATCTTCACCCGTATCTATGACAAAGTGATTCTAAGAATCACTCGCATAGATACCCGGTGAAAAAAACGGCAATACGACGGAGTATCTGAGATACCCCGTCGTAGCGCCTCTGAGAATCTGGCCCAATCACTCTAAATACAGGAGAATATGTGGCAAATAAAGCAGCTATCTTAAATCTATCAGCCAAAGACTCATAGAACAAATACACAATAAATTATCACACTAGCGACAGTAGATGTGTATAAGCCAGACAGCAGAGTATGTTCCGAGTGGTGTCCAAAAACCCCAGAGGTAAGCGTGCAGTAATACAGCCATATTCCCTTCCTGGTAGGAGCCACTCGTGGAGCGCACTCGTCACTTACGCTGTGTGACACTTCGGGATCGCCGCAATAGCCACGCCCTGACCGGTTTCGTCCTCCAATCGACTTCCACAGAGCCCTCTGTGGAAGTCGATTGGAGAACGAAACCGGTCAGGGCCACCACTCGGATTCATACTCTGCTGTCAGGCTTGTACACATCTACTGTCGGTACGTGCATTGTGAGCGGGGGGTGTATTTTATTGTTAAGGGTACCTATTTTAAATATTAAAACGGAATCACACGTTTTTGAGTTCTGTTCTGTTTTATATATAGAGTACTAATCCTTGCTGACCCCAGCCTCTTTGACGGATGTCATGGTGAAAGATTTTCTTTATAAGGCTTATTACCATTGGTCCTGGTGAGTTGGTACCCCGAAGGGGCGTGTGCCTCACGCGTGGTGAACTGTTGGGACAAGGTGTAGGATTCTTTGGAATCTATCCTGAGAGGCACTCATCACTGCTTTAACTTTCCATCACTACGTTATTCTATGAATGCTGTATGACGTTGGACTTATAACCAATTTTATTTTAGCGCGGTCTATCATTTGGACTTTTGTTCTAGTGTGATCATTTATTGTACAGAAGATTTAATTGATGGAAAGTTGGAAAAAAATGACTGAAGGTCCGCTTTAAGGACCAAGTCTATTTTTTACGCTTGGTGTTTACAAGTTAAAATCGTTTTTTTTTTTTTTTTTGCTAGAAAATTACTTACAACCAACAAACATTATGGGCCAGATTCAGGTAGTCCAGAGCATCTTTGCTCTGGAGTAACGCTTCTCATTTGCGTTGCGCTGCAGAAATTTTAGGAGCAAGTGCTGTCATTCACGAAGCACTTGCTCCTAAAGTTGCGGCAGCGCATCGCAAATGAGCCGGCGGAATTCAAATTGGGCGGGTACGGGGCGTGTAGTATGCTAACTACGCGCGATCCCGCCGCCAACGTACTGCGCATGCGTCGAGTGTCAAAACATCCCCGTGCGCATGCTCCAAAATCTGTGAATGAACGTCAATGACGTCACATTCCCATTCATGACCGTTTTACGCAAGCGACGTTTTTTTTTTTTTCCCCGACGCGATGACGACGCCTATACCTAACATAGGATACTCCAACCCCATGTAGGTATATCTATGCGCCGCGTATCCCGTCCGGAAACGTTGTATCGTCATTGCGTCGCGCCGGAATTCGATCGTGAATTGCCGATTTCCGCTCATTAACATATTTTTTGAGCGTAAATCGGCGGGAACGCCCCCGGCGCCATTTTTAAGTTGAAGTAACGATGCGATGGCGAAACTCAGTTACGCTGCTCGCATCGGAACTTCAACCCGGCGTTTCTTGTTTTCTGGTTACAGAAAACAGAAACGCCGGCTCAAAGTCACAGTTAGGCTGGCGGATCACTCGATCCGCCAGCCTAACTGTTCGTGAATCTGGCCCTATATATATATAAAAAATTCAAACATCCTAGAGAATAAAATGGTGATCGTTGCAATACTTTGTCACACGGTATTTGCGCAGCGGTCTTGCAAACAAATTTTTGTCTGGGGAAAAATATACTTTTTTGAATAAAAAAATAAGAAGGCGGTAAAGTTAGCCCATTTTTTTTTTTTATAAGTAAATTGATACCCAACATGTCATGCTTCAAAATTGCGTTCTCTCGTGAATAGCAACAAACTGACACTCAAAAATCTCCATTGGCGATGTTTAAAAATTTCTACAGGTTACCAGTTTTAAATTACAGAGGAGATCGTGATGATTGCGGAGATTGTGGTGATACCTCACATGTGTGGTTTAACCGCTTCAATACTAGGCTTTTATACCACCTCCATACCGGGCCTATTCTGACACTTCTCTCCTACATGTAATAATCATCATTCTTTTGCTAGAAAATTACACAGTACCCCCAAACATTATATATGTTTTTTTTATCAGACACCCTAGGGAATAAAATGACGGTCATTCCAAAGTTTTATCTTGCACGGTATTTACGCAATTATTTTTCAAACGCTTTTTTTTGTAAAAAAAATTGTTTTATGAATTAAAAAAATAACAAAACACTAAAGTTAGCCCAATTTTTTTGTATTATGTGAAAGATTATGTTACACCGAGTAAATAGAGACCCAACATGTCACGCTTTAATTATGCGCACACTCATGGAATGGCGCCAAACTTCGGTACTTAAAAATCTCCATAGGCAACGCTTTATTTATTTTTTACAGGTTACAGTTTAGATTTACAGAGGAGATCTAGTGCTAGATTAGTTGCTGGCACTCTAACGCACGCGGCGATACCTCACATGTGTGGTTTAAACGGCGTTTACATATGTCGGCGGGACTTGCGTGTGCGTTCGCTTCTGCACGCGAGCTATCGGGGACAGGGGCGTTTTCATTTTTTTTTTATCTTTTATTATTTTTTTTTACTTATATTTTATTTATTTTTACACTTTTTTTCATTTATTTTTTTTTTTCCACTTTTATTCCTATTACAAGGAATGTAAACATCCCTTGTAATAGGAAATGTGTGTGACAGGTCCTCTTTATGGAGAGATGTGGGGTCAATAAGACCTCACATCTCACCTCCAGGCTGGAAACCATGAGATCGGTGAAAAAAAATTCACCGATCTCATGAATGGTGATTTACAGCCGCAATCGCGGCTTTGTTTACATACGGGGACCCGGGCGTGACGTCATCAGATCGCGCCCGGGTCCTCCGACGGTCATAGAGATGACTGGTGACCATCTGGTCACCAGTCATCTCTATGCTTCCTGCTGCCGCCGACGATTCGTTCTCCGGGCCCCCTAAGGTACAGGTAAGCCCGGAGAAGCACCGGATGGCGGCGGGAGGGGGGGGATGTCCCCTCCCGCGGCCTGTAAGAACGATCAAGCGGCGGAACCGCCGCTATGATCGTTCTTACTTTGTGCAGAATCGCCGGCTGAAGAGATGGATATCTGGATGATGCCTCTGGCTGCAGGCATCGTCCAGATATTCGCCTGCAATACCCAGGCCGTCAATTGACGGCCACTTAGGATGGTAAATCCCATCCCAGGCCGTCAATTGTCTATGGCTGGGTATTGAAGTGGTTAAACAGCGTTTACAAAGGCGGGCACGACTTACGTATGCGTTCTTATATATTTCACTTATTATCTTTACACTTTTATTCCTATTATAAGGAATGTAAACATCCCTCGTAATAGAAAAAAGCATGACAGGTCCGCTTTGATTTTTCAATAAAAAAAAACCTGTCCCTTTTTAACTTAAGGCCATTGGGCGTAAGTGACGTTTGACGTCGCTCCCGTCATCCAATGGCATAGAGTTTAGTGAGGGCCATCATTCCCTTTCTCGACTTCCTGCCTAACGGGATAGCATTGGATCGTCTCTGTTGCTACTGATGGATCTGGTAAGCAGTGGAGACGACAGGGACACAGCTGAAGGGGGTGGTCACCTCTCCAGCCGCCGATTAAAATTGATCTTGTGACAAATCTGCTGTGGAGACCACGTTTTTCCGAAAGCAAACCGCCCACCGTTTAAGAAAATACTGGGGCTATGGCAGCTATCTGCTGCCATAACAACGGTATTTAACATCAAAGTATTGACGTAAATCCACGACGTGCAGTCTGGAAGTGGTCAAATCACAATTATGAGGTCATTTGCTTTAACATACTGAAGTCAACTGAGGAGAACCTACACAGCTGATGTTGTCAACATTTGCCGCATATCAGTGTTGATAAGTGGAGGCATCACGTTTAATTCAACCCTTGTGTGTAGTTATTCCACTGGTCTGCTATATAGTCACTGGTCCTTATCTGCATCCTACTTTGGAGTCAGGGATTCAAGTTGTAAAGCAGCCCATAGATAATTTGAGTTTCTTTCCTTCCACCTTTTTTTTTCGTACTATTTCGTACTATTACCAGTCAGTGTCCCTGATCACCATTGTATTATGATGCTGTACTGCACTGGTGACAGTTTATTAACTACTTGCCGACCAGCCGCGGCTGCACGAGATCACGTATATCTATGTCATCTTGCATTGCAGGCAATAGGGGCGCGTGCGCGCCGCCAGAGGCCCGCGCCCCCCCGCTCGCCCCTGGTGCCGACGTGCGCGATCAGCGCCGGGCACCCGCGATCGCTCATTACAGAGCGAGAACTGGGAGCTGTGTGTGTAAACACACAGCTTTCGGTCCTGTCAGGGGGAGAAATGCCTGATCGTCTGTTCATACAATGTATGAACAGCGATCAGTCATTTCCCCTAGTGAGTCCCACCCCCCCTTCATTTAGAACACACACAGGGAACATAATTAACCCCTTCTTCGCCCCCTAGTGCTAACTCCTTCCCTGCCAGTGGCATTTCTATAGTAATCGATGCATTTTTATAGCACTGATCGCTATAAAAATGCCAATGGTCCCAAAAATGTGTCAAAAGTGTCTGAAGTGTCTGCCATAAGGTCGCGGTACCGATAAAAATTGCTGCTCGCTGCCATTACTAGTAAAAAAAATATTAATAAAAATGCCATAAAACTATCCCCTATTTTGTAGACGCTATAACTTTTTTGCAAACCAATAAAACGCTTATTTAGATTTTTTTTTATGAAAAATATGTAGAAGAATACGTATCGGCCTAAACTGAGGAAAAAATATGTGTTTTTTTTTTATATATATTTTTGGGGATATTTATTACAGCAAAAAGTAAAAAATATAAAAAATTTTTCAAAATTTTTGTTTATAGAGCAAAAAGTTAAAACCGCAGAGGTTATCTAATACCACCAAAAGAAAGCTCTATTTGTGGGGAAAAAAAACACCAATTTTGTTTGGGAGCCACGTCGCACGACCGCGCACTTGTCAGTTAAAGCAACGCAGTGCCGAATTGCAAAAAGGGGCCTGGTCATTGACCAGCAATATGGTCCGGGGCTGAAGTGGTTAAAAAAAAAAAGTTTTTTTTTTTTTTCTTTTCAAAAAAGCTTATGGCAAAAAATGACAACTTCAAAAATTTGCTGTGCCTCTTACTAAATACCTTGGACTGTCTACTTTCTAAAAAGGGGTCATTTGGGGGAAATTTTTTTGGAGGAAAGAGAGAAGAGTAATAAAGACAGGGAAGAGGGAAAGGGGGAGGTGCTAGAAGTAAAAGAAAAGTCACAGGGATGCTGATGATGGGAACGGGTCTCCAGTATGGAGTTTTGGGTGGGTTTATTAAAGAAACTGAAAGAGGTGGAGGGTTTGGTCATTCGAAATCTTACAGGAAGTAATAGTGCACGTATGGGAGTTTACATTATAGGTGGATGTCTTTGCTATTTTTATCATCTCTTTGTTACACTGATTATGTGCTATGTTGCTTATTAAACACAGCATAATGTCAGAGAGACCAGTGTGCTCCTATTAGTGCAATATTGGAAGAGGTCTGATACATTCTAGAAAATGTTTCATGAATATTTTTTTAATATATATCTGTCGACATACTCCAATACATTTAAGAATTCAGAAAGTAGAGTAACCCAGGAAGGAAAGAAACATGCCACAGCAAAAACAAAAAAAAATGGGCATGGCTTAAAAAAGCAGGGTCTGAGCTTACTCATAGTACACTTAGATGCTGCACAGTTCTTGTGCCCACAAATGAATCACACGCAAATTACTGTACCATATTCAAGAGTTTCACAGGCATACATATACCTAAAGGATCTTTAAGAAAAATTGAAGACTATTAGCTATGGCTATGTTCACACATGTCCAGATGCAGTTTGCAGTCAGTTTTTGTGTAGTTTTGTTTACCGGTTCAGGTGCTTTTTTACTTGAATTTGCACTTGAACCAGATCTAAAATCGCACAGGTTTTTTTTTTAATAATGGACTGCGGCCACCCAGATATGTGAAACGGCAGCATTGCAACAACGCATCCGATTCACATATACTGTGTGTGACGCTTTGTCTGAGCCTACCTTACATAAGAACAATATCAAAACTATTGGAACTACTTGACGAGCAAATGTTGAGACAGTAAACACTTGGGTCAGGAGTATGCAGAGGCCAGTACTATGTAATGGATAACACAATGCACAGTGTACAGTGGTCAGCGCAGCGGTATGTTTCATAGGACCCTTATATTGCTGGTCAGCAGCAGAAAAAATGTTCTGCGCCTGTGGTCAGTGAAAGTTAAAGAATTGTTGATCAGTGAGAGAAAAAATGTCACTGGGAGGGAGGGAAAAAAATAAGTCTTGCAGTGCTTCCCGATAATGCTTCTCTGTCTTTTTAGTGCTCCACCGTAGTGCTCACTGTCATTGTCAGTGACAGTGCTCCCGCCATTGTACTCTCATTATCTTGTTTGCAGTGACAACCGCCCCCAACACCACATCTATGGGTAGAGAAATATTTATTACCCCCCTCCATCCTGCCCCACCTCTGACCACCAGTGCTCTCTGACACTCTGGCATGTGAGGAGAACCTCACCACCCTCACATGATATCAGAATGCCTGTAAGTGAAGCAATGTAACTATGCATATATTATGCCTGTGGGAGTCCTCCAGGAGCTGGAAATTACTGAACTAGACACCGCTACTCCAGTGATGTCCACTTCTAGGTCCTGTGCTGAGTGGCTGTCCTGCTTCATTGTGAACACAGAAGGTCCCTTACTAGGCAATACCCCTATTAAGAGAATGGTTTGCATTTTCTCAGTGAATGCAAAGCGTGGTGTTCCCTACTTGCATCTCCACCTTGTCCAATCAGAGTATGCTTTACATTCATTGAGAAAATGCAACGCAATCTCTGATTGGGGCCAGTGAAGAGTGGGGGACCTCCAGTGTTTACAATGCAGCAGGGCAGCCACTCAGCAAGTAGCCAAGTCTACTACTAGGATTTCCACCTTTTCTTCAAGCCAAACCCAAACACTTTAGTGCCCTGGGACACCTTTGGGTGCCCCAAAGAGAGTAGTAATATGGTGCTGCAGCGAACAGTGGGTGTAGCCAAATTGCTCTTGCTGACATCATCACCCTGCCCTCAGTGATGCCAAGCCTGCCCCCAGACAGCTGTCAGATTTGTGTGTAACTATCTTGGTTACTTGAGGAGCCACAGCCACAGCCTGGTCTGAATAATGTGTCTGGGTTTCAGTCCGCCTAAAACCCGAACACAATTCAAAATCTGGACTGTCGTGGAGAATCCCAGACAGATGGCAACCTTATCTACTACAGTGTTTTTCAAGGGACCAAATGTAATTGTACAATTGAATCAAAAGCTGTTTCATGGCCAGGTGTGGGCTACGCCTTTGTTATTTCTGTATCAATTAAGCAGGTAAAAGGTCTGGAGTTGATTCTAAGTGTGGTATTTGCATTTTGAATCTATTGCAGTGAACCTACATCATGCATTTAAAGGAACCGTCCATGCAAGTGAAACAGGCCATCGTAAGGCTTCTAAAATGAAACAAATCCATCAGAGAGATAGCAGCAATATTAGGAGTGGCCAAATCAACAGTTTGGTACATTCTGAGGAAAGAAGAATGCACTGGTGTGCTCAGCAACATAAAAAGGCCTGGACGTCTACAGAAGACAACAGTGGTGGATGATCACAGGATTCTTTCTATGATCAAGAAAAACCCATTCTCAACATCCAGACAAGTGAAGAACATTCTCCAGGAGGTATGCATGGTCTGCAATCAAGAGAAGACTTCACAATTGCAAATGCAGAGGGTTTACCACAAGGTGCAAACCATTCAGAAGCCTGAAAAATAGAAAAGCCAGATTAGACTTTGCCAAAAAAAAGCCAGACCAGTTCTGGAAAAGCATTCTTTGGATGGATGAAACTAAGACTAATCTGTACCAGAATGACAGGAAGAAAAAATAGTGGAAAAGGCTTGGAACAGCATATGATCCAAAGCACACAACGTCATGTACAAGCATTGTTTCCAGCGGCACCTGGTCATTTGTGTTTATTGATGATGTGACAGAAGCAGCTGGATGAATTTTGCCGTTTTTTGAGATATACTGTCAGCTCAGATTCAGCCAAATGCAGCAAAGTTGATTGGACGACGCGTCACAGTACAGATGGACAATGATCTAAAATACACTGCAAAAGCAACCCTAGAACTTTTGAAGGAAAATAAGTGAAATATTCTGCAATGGCCGAGTCAATCACCTGATCTCAACAAAATTGAGCATGCATTTTACTTGCTGAAGGCAGAAAGACCCACAAACAAAGAACAACTGAAGTTAGAGCCTGGCAAAGCATTAGAAAGGAGGAACCCCAGTCTTTGATTAATGTCTATGGGTTCCAGACTTCAGGCAGTCGTTGCCAATAAAGGAAAAATGTACATTTTATTTATGATTACATTAGTTTATCCAATTACATTTGAGCCCCTGAAAATGGAGGGACTTTGTATGAAAAAGGTTGTAGTTCCTAAAATTTGATATTTATGTTCAGCCCCTTGAATTAAACCTGAAAATCTGCACTTTAAGTTCACTTGGATTGTTTTTATTTTATTCTGGTGGCATACAGAGCCAAAAGTATGAAAATTGTGCCTGTGTCCTAATATGTATGTACCTAACCGTACCTGGAATTTATTCTTTTTAGTTTGTTTATTTTTTTTATTTTTTTTTATTCAATTGTAAAGGATAAAGCAATATGGCAGCTAGTATGTTTTCCACATAGTAAATCGAAAACGTACAGTTTAATGTTTAGTGTAAAACGGTGTTCTAATGTTTCCTTCTCTATTTGATTTCACCTAAAAACATACTGGAAAGCATTAATGTGGTGTTCTATTTCACTTGTGGCTAATGTGAAAACATTAACATCAACCATCAAGTCAAGCTACATTTAATATTACCTATTAGCTCATGGTATTTTTAATTTGTGTTTCATTCAGACCCCCCTGGAGTGTCTTGACGAATCTTAGAACCGGCTGTATGCTCAAACCTTCCACCATTTTTCTTATGGACTGCAAGAAGCACAGGTATGAGTCTTGTATGTACCATGGCTTTTGTACTGTTTATTAGCATTTAAGTTGGATCTGATTCTGAAAAGGGAGGCTGGATACCAAGGAGAAAAAATGTAAATGGCGTCATTAAGACTGGTTGCTGGTGGCATGGGGTGGGCGGAGCCAGTACCCAGCTGTGCTGACATGGAGCCGTCAGGGAAAAGGTCAGTTCATGTGATCAAATTCAAAATTCAAACACTGCATTCATGTAATGTAATGACTTCACAAGCGCTTGACAGAAGCAAAAAAACAAGCACCTGTGTACAAGTAGGTAGCTGATAAATATTCAGCATGAGAATAATCATCCTCGTCCAGGCTCTTGTCAGTGTATATCCACTTCCATACCAGGCACTCACGCACCTTCCCGCCCAAGCCAATTTTCAGCTTTCAGCACTGTCGCACTTTGAATGACAATTGCGCGGTCATGCTACACTGTACCCAAACAAAATTTGCGTCCTTTTTTCCCTACAAATAGAGCTTTCTTTTGGTGGTATTTGATCACCTCTGCGGTTTTTATTTTTTGCGCAACAACTAATAAAAGACTGAAAATGTTGAAAAAAAAATACATTTTTATTTTTTTCTGTTAACTTTTTTGTAAATAAGTATGTTTTCTCTTTCAATTACGGGCACTTATATGGCGGCACTGATGGGCACTGATGAGGTAGTACTGATGGGCACCGATGAGGTGGCACTGATGGGCACTGATAGGCGGCGCTGGTATGAGGCACTGATGGGCACTCATAGGTGGCACTGATGGGCACTTATAGGCGGCACTGATGGGCACTCATAGGCGGCACTGATGGGCACTCATGGGCAGCACTGGGAACTCATAGGCGGCACAGAATGGCACCCATGGGTGGCACTTATGGGTGGCACTGATGGGTACTTATGGGTGGCACAGATGGGCACTGATAGGTGGGCACTGGGCATGGATTGGCACAGAGGGGTGGCACTGAAGGACACTGTGGGGTGGCACTGATGTACTTTGAGGGGTGGCACTGATGTATATGTTGCCAGTCAGTGCCCATGTGTGGGCACTGACTGGCATCTTTCTTTTTTTTTTTTTACGTTTTTTTTTCTTTGCCCTGCCAGTGTGGGCATCCCCGGTGGTCTAGTGTGGGCATACAAGGGGGGGCTGCGCTGATAAACAATCAGCGCGAACCCCCCCTGTCAGGACAGCCGCCGATCAGCTCTCCTGTACTCGCGTCTGTCAGACGCGAGTGAGGAAGAGCCGTCGGCGGTTCTTCCTGTTTACATCGTGATCAGCCGTGATTGGACACGGCTGATCACGTGGTAGCGAGCCTCCGCCGGAGACTCGTTACCGAGATCGGTAATGCAGGGTGTCAGACTGACACCCTGCATCAGCGATCGCCGCGCTGCACGCCCCCACGGGTGCGCGCGGCATGAAATCGCGTTAGACGTTTGAGAACGTCTAGTCACGATTTCATAACCACTTCCCGGCCGTAAATCTGCTATTGGCTGGGCGGGAAGTGGATATATAAGTGCTGCGTGGAATTTTGAATGTTTTCATTGTGTTTGATATTTGTGGGTTGCAGATGCTGAGCCTCCAGGCTGGCGCTATAGAGAGTGACTGTTAAAACATTCGAACAGAGTGCCCCACATTCGCAAGGTCCAATTTGAAGCCATTGAATTAAAGCCTAATATAGTAAATTTAAAGGAAACCTTTTTTTTTTGAGAAACACGTGTAGGCTGTCAAGCTTGAAATCTGGCTTCACCAGAACAATATGCAGATAAGGACTTTGGGGTTGATTTACTAAAGGCAAATAGATTGTGCACTTTTAAATATGCAGTTGCACTCTGCAAGTGCAGTTGCGCCAGAGCTTAGTAAATGAGGGGAAGCTCTGCTGACTTTCATCATCCAATCCTGTGCAAGCAAAAATGCGCTTTGCCAGCAATTCAGCTGCGATGCCCATTCATTTCAATGGGCAGGAGTGCTGGCAGTGTACACCGCTCCTTCACCGCTCCAAAGATGCTGCTTGCAGGAGTTTTTTTAACATCCTGCAAGCGCATCGCCTCAGCAGGAGAGACGTTTTTCAGTTGCTATTTTTAGCCCAAAAGTGCCTGAAAAATGCCCCAGTGTGAAAGGGGTCTTATGCACTCACCAGATGGCTAAAAACAATGGCGTGTATAATAGCTAGTTCTGTATTACCAGAGAATCCTCGGTACTCCACCTACAGGCCACTGCATCAATCTCCTAGTCAAAAAAAGCTCACTCCATGAAGCCACATGGTAAAACACAATGCAAAAAACATTCTGGACAGCTGATCCAACACCCAGAAACGGCGGTGTTACGTCGGCATGTAAAGACCCCCTTCTTTTTTTGCAAACTAAATTTCATCCATTTAAAGCCCAACTTTGGGAAACGTAAAAAATGATCGCGCAGATGCACTGCAAGTGTTAGTTGCTCGTTTAGGTTTAGTGGACTTGTTAGGCCACGTACACACGATCAGACCGGTCCGATGAAACTGGTCCGACGGACCATTATCATCGGACCAGGCTGAAGTTGTCTGATGGTCTGATGTGTGTACACACCATCGGACCACAAATCCGATCAGACCAGAACGTGGTGACGTAGAACACAACGTCGTGCTGAAAAAAACGAAGTTCAATGCTTCCAAGCATGCGTTGACTTGATTCTGAGCATGCGCGGATTTTTGGTCCGATGCTTTTGTGTACTAACCATCGAATCTGTCCGACGGACACTTAAAGCAAGTTTTAAAACTTTGGTCAGACGGACAACGGTCCGATAGGCCGTACACACCATCGAATTGGTCCGATGAAACTGGTCCTAAGACCATTTTCATCGGACCAGTCTGATCGTGTGTACGCGGCCTTGAAGGTGATTTACTTACACAATCCTCTGTGCTACTAGATGAGTCCCTGAAGTGTCTTCTCCCCTACGCTACAGCGGTCTAAGGTCCTAATGTCGTCAAGACCAATGAAGGGTTCATACTCCTGCACTGGATGTGATGATGCAGAGGGACAGTACCCGCTATAGCATGGGGAAGTACGATCTTCTCTAAGGGATCAGAGGATCAGCTAAGTAAAAGTGCTTCCCCCACTGCAAGGGATCCTTTTTCGTGGAGGTGGGCTTTAGGTGTGCACATGGAAAAAAAAATTTAATGGCAAAAGGGTACTATAGTCACACAGCGTGACAAGTGAGAAATATATTTTCTTTATGTACTAGAAATTCATAGATTGAATTTGGATTGTGATGTCCTAATTTTTATGAATTTTGCTTAAGTGTGCTGGTTATATAGTTAGTTATATAGTTATATAGTTACTCAGGTTGAAAAAAGACACAAGTTTTTATTCAACCTGAAAAAAAAACCCATACAATCCTATACCCTCAGTTGATCCAGAGGAAACTGGGTTGGTGAGTCTCAAGAGTTGTAGTTGAATGTGCAGTGTTTGAAAAGATTGAGAATGTAACATATTTTTTTCAACTTTGATGCCGCGTACACACGATCACTTTTTGCGATGAAAAAACGTTTTCAATCATGAAAAAAAACAACGTTTTTCAAACTTTATTTTCCAAAACGACGTTGCGTACACACCATCGTTTTTCTACAAAGCTCTAGCAAAGCGTGGTGACGTACACCACGTTCGACGGCACTCTTTTCCATTGAAGCTCCGTCTCATAACTTGCTTCTGAGCATGCGCGGGTTTAAAAACGTCGTTTTCAACATCGTTTTGCCCACACACGGTCACTTTTTATGACACAAAAAACGAAGTTTTGAAAAACGACACAAAAAATTCAAGCATGTTGGAATTTTTTTTTGGTCGTTTTTTTGAAGACAAAAAACGAAGTTTTGCCCACACACGATCAAATTAACCGCTTCAATACTAGGCTTTATACCACCTCCATACCGGGCCTATTCTGACACTTCTCTCCTACATGTAATAATCATTCTTTCTTTTGCTAGAAAATTACACAGTACCCCCAAACATTATATATGTTTTTTTTAGCAGACACCCTAGGGAATAAAATGGCGGTCATTCCAAAGTTTTATCTTGCACGGTATTTACGCAATTATTTTTCAAACACCTTTTTTTTGTAAAAAAAATTGTTTTATGAATTAAAAGAATAACAAAACAGTAAAGTTAGCCCAATTTTTTTGTATTATGTGAAAGATTATGTTACACCGAGTAAATAGAGACCCAACATGTCACGCTTTAATTATGCGCACACTCATGGAATGGCGCCAAACTTCGGTACTTAAAAATCTCCATAGGCAACGCTTTATTTATTTTTTACAGGTTACAGTTTAGATTTACAGAGGAGATCTAGTGCTAGATTAGTTGCTGGCACTCTAACGCACGCGGTGATACCTCACATGTGTGGTTTAAACGGCGTTTACATATGTCGGCGGGACTTGCGTGTGCGTTCGCTTCTGCACGCGAGCTATCGGGGACAGGGGCGTTTTAATTTTTTTTTTTATCTTTTATTATTTTTTTTTACTTATTTTTTATTTATTTTTACACTTTTTTTCATTTTTTTTTTTACCACTTTTATTCCTATTACAAGGAATGTAAACATCCCTTGTAATAGGAAATGTGTGTGACAGGTCCTCTTTATGGAGAGATGTGGGGTCAATAAGACCTCACATCTCACCTCCAGGCTGAAAACCATGAGATCGGTGAAAAAAAATTCACCGATCTCATGAATGGTGACTTACAGCCGCAATTGCGGCTTTGTTTACATATGGGGACCCGGGCGTGACGTCATCACATCGCGCCCGGGTCCTCCGACGGTCATAGAGATGACTGGTGACCATCTGGTCACCAGTCATCTCTATGCTTCCTGCTGCCGCCGACGATTCGTTCTCCGGGCCCCCGAAGGTACAGGTAAGCCCGGAGAAGCACCGGATGGCGGTGGGAGGGGGGGGATGTCCCCTCCCGCGGCCTGTAAGAACGATCAAGCGGCGGAACCGCCGCTATTATCGTTCTTACATTGTGCAGAATCGCCGGCTGAAGAAGAGGATATCTGGATGATGCCTCTGGCTGCAGGCATCATCCAGATATTCGCCTGCAATACCCAGGCTGTCAATTGACGGGCACTTAGGATGGTAAATCCCATCCCAGGCAGTCAATTGTATATGGCTGGGTATTGAAGTTTTTTTTTTCATCGCAAAAAATTATCGTGTGTACGCGGCATTTCTGATTTGTACAGATATTCATCTTTAACCCTCCTTCTTTTTTTTATTCTTTTCTCTTTGTGCTAATTTTTCTGTTTTGTACGTTATTTTAAATCAAGTTATGACAAATACAAAGCTTTTAATATGGTTTTAAGTTATATTTGAGTTAATAGCATTTGGTTGCTAATTATGCAACATATGCGTAGCAGGAAGGTGATTGGTAGGTAGTGATATTTGTAATTGTTGTATGTCCCAATGACTAAGCACTGTTACATGAAATGTATCCGAGTTGTTGTCAGCGGTTCTAAATACATCTTTAAAAAGAGCAGCAGAAGAAATGTGTGGGGTGTTTCTATATTTGAAGCATTGCCCTCCTGCTTGATGTCACGGAGGGAGCTGACTGGACCGGCATTCTATTTGTAAATTGGAAGGATTGTTGTGTGTTCATTTTTGTGCCAATTGTGATTTTACTTAATTTCTTTTGATAATTTGTGTTTAGTCAGAGCATTCATTTGTAGTGGTTTATTAGGGAATTGATTTGCTGTTTATTTCTCCTTTGCTCATTGGTGGACACAGCTGTTTGATAATTACCAACTGGGTATATTGCCGCCTGCAGAAGTAGGGATGCTGTTTTCACTAGGGTTGTCCTGATACCACTTTTTTAGGACCGAGTACAAGTACCAATACTTTTTTTCAAGTAGTCGCCGATACCGAATACCGATACTTTTACTTAAATGTGTCCCCAAATGCAGCCATGTCCCCCACATATTGCAGCCATGTATGGTCCCCCACATATTGCAGCCATGTATGGTCCCCCACATATTGCAGCCATGTATGGTCCCCCACATATTGCAGCCATGTATGGTCCCCCACATATTGCAGCCATGTATGGTCCCCCACATATTGCAGCCATGTATGGTCCCCCACATAATGCAGCCATGTATGGTCCCCCACATAATGCAGCCATGTATGGTCCCCCACATAATGCAGCCATGTATGGTCCCCCACATAATGCAGCCATGTATGGTCCCCCACATAATGCAGCCATGTATGGTCCCCATACCTGTATATATGATGCCGCCACCGCCGTTAATCCCCTGCATTACAGCGTAGCGCCGCGCACGCATTACAAGCTTCCGTTGTGAATACTTGTAAAGTGCGCGCCGCCATGTATAGACACTCCCCTTCTCGGGATTGGAGGGATCCCTCCAATCACGAGAAGGGGAGTGTCTATGCATGGCGGTGCGCGCTTTACAAGTATTCACAACAGAAGCTTGTAATGCGTGCGCGGCGCTACGATACGCTGTAATGCAGGGGATTAACGGCGGTGGCGGCGGCATCATATATACAGATATGGGGGACATACATGGCTGCAATATGGGGGGCGGGGGAAGTATTCTATTTTAGTATCGGGGGTATTTGCGGGAGTACTCCCGCAAATACTCGGCATCGGTCCCGATACCGATACTAGTATCGGTATCGGGACAACCCTAGTTTTCACTAAGGGCCCTTTCACACTGGTGCGTTTTTTCCGCGTTTTCGCGGTAAAAATAGCGCTATTAAAACGCTCATAAAATGCTCCCCATGCCCCTCTCCATTGAAATGAATAAAAAACGCGGTAAAACGCAGTAAAAATGTGGTGTTTTGCCGCGATGTTACCGTGTTTTTAATTGATTTCAATGGAAAGGGGCATGGGGGGCGTTTTAATAGCGCTATTTTTACCGCGAAAACGCACCAGTGTGAAAGGGCCCTTAACCCCCCCTGGCGGTATTCCCGAGTCTGACTCGGGGTTAAATTTTCATGCTGCGATCGGTAACCCCGAGTCTGACTCGGGCTCGCCTCGCTGAGTGCACAGACAGGGTTTACTTACCTTGTTCCTGGATCCAGCGATGCATCCACGCTGTGTGAGCGAGCGGGTGCTCGCTCGATTCACACTGTGCCTCTGTGTGCCGCCGATCTCCGTTCCCTGCGACGTTACGACGCACGGGGGCGGAGAAACAGCGCCATATTCAAAAAAGTAAACAAACACAGTACATACAGTACAATGTAATCTTATAGATTACAGTACTGTATGTAAAAAATACACACCCCCCTAGTGGTCTGCCCAGTGCCCTACATGTCCTTTTTATATAATAAAAAGTGTTCTTTCTCCCTGCAAACTGTAGATTGCCCATAGCAACCAAAAGTGTCCCTTTATGTTAAAAATGGTTTTAGATCAGCTAAAAAACAGCGGTAATAAAGTATAATCACTTTGCAGAATTTAGCGATAGCGATTTGTGGGGAAATTTGTCATAAAAAGAAAAAATTACAGCGACAATTCTGCAACTCAGCAAATTTCAGTGATTTTGATTTCATTACATTATTGAATAATTTTTACTATAATTATATTATTATTTGTTATAATAATAATAAAAGCAAGAATTGACCTTGCTGTAACAACTTGCAATGATATGCACCTGTCAAACAGGTGCTGACAATTTGGTCTTTGGGTGTTAATTGTGCCCATGAAACCTATACCAAAAACATTCTGCCAGATTAAATGATTAAACACCCTCAAAGCTAGGCAGCCTCAAAGTCCTGCAGAGATTCCACATGCAAAAAGACTTATGCCGCATACACACGGTCGGAATTTCTGATGGATAAAAGTCAGATGGGAGCTTTCCATCGAATATTCCGACCGTGTGTATGCCCCATCTGACTTTTTCCATCTGACTTTAGATAGGAATAAAGGATCATGGGTTATATGGTGGGACTGTGGCTCTCTTCAACCATTCTGGAAGGAAGTACACAAGCTTATTGCACATGTCACTACATATGCTCTAGATTACTCCCCGGCGCAATACCTCCTGCATCACACGCATTTGACCAGACATGAGTATTTTAAGTCCCTGGCCATGCATATGGTAAACGCGGCGAGACTCTGCATCCCAGTACATTGGCGCTCTACACACACTCCGACGATTGGGGAATGGTTTAACAGGATTTCTAAGATTGAAGAAATGGAAGAGTTAATTCATATCTCCCAAGAGCGCGTTACGGCATTTACAAACACTTGGGCATGCTGGACCCACTTCAAAACTACTCAAAGCTTCCTGGCCCACGGTCCTTAGACAGTAAAGTAGATGGGCTCATCCCTACTGAATTAACGTCCCTTTGCCCGTGTGGTTTAGTAGGCCTGGCGGAGGATCGCCGATGCTGACGATTCCCCGTAGAGAATATCCTTCCCTGCACCCCCTCCGTCCCACCCCCCCCCCTTTTTTTTTTTTTTTTTTTTTCCCCTCTTCCCCTCTTCTTCCTATTCTTCTCCCTCCTCCTCTTCCCCCTCTTCCCTCCTTTTTCCTTTCTTTCTTTCTCTCTTCTCTTCTTCGTCTCCCCACTCTCTTCCTAGATCATATTCTTGGTTAGGATTTGACTTTCTGCTATACTACTAAAACTCAACAGTCCCAGCTGTTGGGACTAGGATCCTATCAGATATAATGACTCTACATCACTCTATGCTGAATTTATAGTCCATGTACACTCGTATGACTATATGCTTATGTAAGATCCATGTCTGTATTTTATGATGTTTCATTCTCATTTAATAAAATTGTTTACGGAAAAAAAAAAAAAGGATCATGGGTTCAGATGCAATATGCAATCTTTTGTGATACTAGCAATGCAGTACTTTCACATACAATGGACATTCAATCGACTATACAATAAGGGTGGCTGAGGCGTAAGTTCTTGACAATTGCAGTGCTTCAAGTTTGGGTTCAACCAACTAGGCTAATTATTGGACCTGCAACTGAGCCATAAGAAACCACTATGAAATAGTGAGATTGTGTAGAAAAGGTTGAAGAACATTGACGTTGCTTTGCTGTAAAAATCTAAATTTAAAGCATCTGAACCAAAGCAAGACATTTCAAATATACAATTTAAAGGGAAATTATCCAAATTGCCTTGTATGGCCATCACTGTTTAATGCAATACAGAATAGTTTATACATTTATGGTTGTGATTTAAGAGCTGACAGTTGAATTAAATAATGGTTTGGTGGCCATCATCTCTGGTTTCACCTTGCATAAAGAATAAATCCAAACATGAATGCCTTCCTAAATAAGCTAATTTACTGGTGATGCCTGGAAGCCAGAAAAGTACCCAAAGCACTGTATAATATCCAGCAGAGTAGGGAGCGATGACTGGGGGTCTGCCAAATATATCAACATGTCGTCCGCGTATAAGGATACCTTTACTTCCAGGCCCCCAGTCAGTCCCACGATTACCGCACTGGACCTGATCAGCACTGCTAATGGCTCTATCGCCAGTGCAAATAGAAGTGGTGATAGAGGGCACCCCTGCCTTGTGCCCCTACGTATCGTGAAGGGGTTGGAGATAGTTGTATTTACTCTCAATCTAGCTTTAGATTTGTGATATAGTAACTTAACCCATTTAATAAACATGTTACCAAATCCAAATTTTGCTACAACTTCCATTATTACTCTGTATCGCTCGGTACAGAGCGAGGACCGGGAGCTATGTGTGTAAACACAAAGCTCCCGGTCCTGTCAGCGCCGTCCCATTGGACAGGCGATCGCCTGGGACACGTACAGGGAGGGGCTGCAGTAAGGCGATTAAGCTAATCGCCTTACCAGCGCCTCGGCAGAAGGAGGAAGTGGGACAGGAAGTCCCACTCCTCCTGAAGCCCCCACACCCCCCCCCCCAACAAAAATAACATGTAAGTGGGTGAGGAGTGGGTTAAGCGGAAGTTCCATTTTCGGGTGGAACTCCGCTTTAATGAGAATGTGAGGCCACTTGTCAAAATCTTGAAATTGAACCGCAAATGAGTCTTTTAACACAATAATGATCGAAAACACACTAGAAAAAGAAAGGCTCAAAAAGAAGAAATACAGGCAGTGCAGAATTATTAGGCAAGTTGTATTTTTGAGGATTAATTTTATTATTGAACAACAACCATGTTCTCAATGAACCCAAAAAACTCATTAATATCAAAGCTGAATATTTTTGGAAGTAGTTTTTAGTTTGTTTTTAGTTTTAGCTATTTTAGGGGGATATCTGTGTGTGCAGGTGACTATTACTGTGCATAATTATTAGGCAACTTAACAAAAAACAAATATATACCCATTTCAATTATTTATTTTTACCAGTGAAACCAATATAACATCTCAACATTCACAAATATACATTTCTGACATTCAAAAACAAAAAAAAACAAATCAGTGACCAATATAGCCACCTTTCTTTGCAAGGACACTCATGCAGCCTGTCATCCATGGATTCTGTCAGTGTTTTGATCTGTTCACCATCAACATTGCGTGCAGCAGCAACCACAGCCTCCCAGACACTGTTCAGAGAGGTGTACTGTTTTCCCTCCTTGTAAATCTCACATTTGATGATGGACCACAGGTTCTCAATGGGGTTCAGATCAGGTGAACAAGGAGGCCATGTCATTAGTTTTTCTTCTTTTATACCCTTTCTTGCCAGCCACGCTGTGGAGTACTTGGACGCGTGTGATGGAGCATTGTCCTGCATGAAAATCATGTTTTTCTTGAAGCATGCAGACTTCTTCCTGTACTACTGCTTGAAGAAGGTGTCTTCCAGAAACTGGCAGTAGGACTGGGAGTTGAGCTTGACTCCATCCTCAACCCGAAAAGGCCCCACAAGCTCATCTTTGATGATACCAGCCCAAACCAGTACTCCACCTCCACCTTGCTGGCGTCTGAGTCGGACTGGAGCTCTCTGCCCTTTACCAATCCAGCCACGGGCCCATCCATCTGGCCCATCAAGACTCACTCTCATTTCATCAGTCCATAAAACCTTAGAAAAATCAGTCTTGAGATATTTCTTGGCCCAGTCTTGACGTTTCAGCTTGTGTGTCATGTTCAGTGGTGGTCGTCTTTCAGCCTTTCTTACCTTGGCCATGTCTCTGACTATTGCACACCTTGTGCTTTTGGGCACTCCAGTGATGTTGCAGCTCTGAAATATGGCCAAACTGGTGGCAAGTGGCATCTTGGCAGCTGCACGCTTGACTTTTCTCAGTTCATGGCCAGTTATTTTGCGCCTTGGTTTTTCCACACGCTTCTTGCGACCCTGTTGACTATTTTGAATGAAACGCTTGATTGTTCGATGATCACGCTTCAGAAGCTTTGCAATTTTAAGAGTGCTGCATCCCTCTGCAAGATATCTCACTATTTTTGACTTTTCTGAGCCTGTCAAGTCCTTCTTTTGACCCATTTTGCCAAAGGAAAGGAAGTTGCCCAATAATTATGCACACCTGATATAGGGTGTTGATGTCATTAGACCACATCCCTTCTCATTACAGAGATGCACATCACCTAATATGCTTAATTGGTAGTAGGCGTTTGAGCCTATACAGCTTGGAGTAAGACAACATGCATAAAGAGGATGATGTGGTCAAAATACTCATGTGCCTAATAATTCTGCACTCCCTGTAGATGGTTATTGACTGCCCTAGCCAAATCTCTGATTTGTGTCCCATTTAAGTTTTGTGAGAGGATCTTTAAACAGTCAATTCATGCAAGGAAACATGGACATCTTGTATCTGGAAAACCTTTGCATGGAGAAGTTGGCAAAAATGTCAGGGTCAATATCAGACTGGTGGGCAGTTTTTTTCAAATTGTCTACAAAAGTCATTTCAGCTATGGGGGCAATATTAGCATTTGGTTTAATTGGTGTACTTATTTTTTCCACAGCACACTATAGCATTTGTTAATTTTTTTTGTTAAATAACTGATTGAAAAGGTGTATTTTTCTTATGTTCTTATTCAAGTATACCACCTTCATCTGTAGACACTGTTTAAAGAGGATCTTTGATCGTCAAATCGAAATCCCCACTCGTCTCCTTCCAGGATAGATCAGAGTGATTCTCTGTGCTGGCACTTACCTGTCCCACGATCAAGCATTGTGTACAGCCAAGCTATTTTCAACCTGTGTCTTCTCTCCCCAGTGCCGGCATCAATAAGCCCCCTTCACTCTATTACAAAAGTCTTTCAAAGGGTCCATCGTTAAATCCCCCCCCCCCCCCAAAAAAAAGACCAGAATAGTTTATCATTTCAAAGATTATGAGACTTCTGTTAGGCATATCTGAGTCCCATGGAATAGATAATTTAAGGGCGTTAATTCCATGGATAGCCTTTTAACCCATGGGGCGATGACTTCCCAAAATATTTTAATCATGGGGCATAACCACCACAAGTGGAGAAAGGTACCTTTTTCCCGCACCCCCTCCAGCATCTGGCATCTGCAGTCCAATACATTTGTGCCAATCTGGTTGGAGTTCGCTACCACCTGACCTTGAGTTTGTATGACATCTCTTGGACCTGTGAACTTATAGACGTGGCGTGTGTAGATTCAATAATAAAATAAATATTGCACTTATTCAGAAAATTACAAGCAAGCAACTAAAAGACCTATGGAAAAATGAAAAGCTGCGCTAATGAAGTGAAAACAAATATAGGTTGACCTATATATAAATATAAATTAAATCAATACCGAGTGCTATACTTAAACATGCTCTATTTTTTCACAACGTTTTAAACGTTGTCGTTTTTTCGGGTTGTCAAAAATTATCGTGTGTGGGCTTTAATGACGTGAAAAACCTGTGCATGCTCAGAAGCAAGTTATGAGACAGGAGCGATCATTCTGGTAAAACTACCGTTCGTAATGGAATAAGCACATTCATCACGCTGTAACAGACAGAAAAGTGCGAATCGTCTTTTACTAACACAAAATCATTTAAAGCAGCCCAAAGGGTGGCGTCATCCGAATGGAACTTCCCCTTTATAGTGCCGTCATACGTGATGTACGTCACCGTGCTTTGCTAGAGCATTTTTTTCTTCACGATCGTGCGTAGGCAAGGCCGTTTTAATGAGGAAGTTGAAAAAAAATTATTTTTTTCTGGAGCCTGAAAAACGTTGTTTTTTACAACCCGAAAAATGATCGTGTGTACGTGGCATTAGGCCCATCCCTATAAGCACACGTTGGAAACATAGGAGTCAGCAGATCAAATTACTATTGAGCTCAGTGGGAACTGGGAATCTCACCTAAAGTGTTATGCCGTGTACACACAATCATTTTTTGGTTTGTAAAAAACATTTTTCAGCCTCTAGAAAAACGTTTTTATTAAATTCATCATTAAAACGACGTTGCCTACACACGATAGTGAAAAAAAAATGCTCTAGGAAAGCGCGGTGACGTACAACACGTACGACGGCACTATAAAGGGGAAGTTCCATTCGGGTGACGCCACCCTTTGGGCTGCTTTAGCTGGTTTTGTGTTTAGTAAAAGACGATTCGAGCTTTTCTGTCTGTTACAGCGTAATGAATGTGCTTACTCCATTACGAACCGTAGTTTTACCAGAACGAGTGCTCCTGTCTCATAACTTGCTTCTGAGCATGTGCGGGTTTTTCACGTTGTTAAAGCACACACACACAATCATTTTTTACAACCCGAAAAACAACATTGCTTAAAACGTTGTGAAAAAAATAGAGCATGTTCAAATTTTTTTTTTGTCGTTTTTCAGAACCCAGGAAAATGCTCTGAAGTCCACACACGATGGTTTTAAATTACATTTTTTTTTTCAGACGCCGAATGCCTGAATTACAGAGGCAAGGGTGTTTTTTCTTTTCTTTTTTTTTTAAGCACCTGATTAAAGCCACAGGCTAATAGACTTAAAAAAAGTGGACGCAGAGCATTGCTCTCGGAGTCCACCCAGATGTGTTAGAAAAGCAAATTAATATTTGCTTTTCTATCACTGAAGCCCCATTTAAGAAGCGTGGGTCTAATACCCGTCACCTGATTGGCTGAAGGCGCAAGTGCCCCTATTGGATGACTAGCAGAATGGAAGAACAAAGGAGCACAGAGGACACAGGAGCCGTCCCACAGCTGGCCGCTGTCACCCGCTGCCTGACCCACCGCTAAGATGGGGTAAGTGCTGAGCAGACAGCGGGCGGGGGTCAAAGTGGCTGCATTTGATGGGGCACAAGTGGCTGCATTTGATGGGGCACAAGTGGCTGATTTTGATGGGGCACAAGTGGCTGCATTTGATGGGGCAAAAGTGGCTGCATTTGATGGGCACAAGTGACGGCATTTGGGCACAAGTGGCGGCATTTGATGGGCACAAGTGGCGGCATTTGATGGGCACAAGTGGCGGCATTTGATGGGCACAAGTGGCGGCATTTGATGGGCACAAGTGCTGGCATTTGATGGGCACAAGTGGTGGCATTTGATGGCACAGTGAGGCTGCAATTGATGGGATTTGTTTCAGTATATTTACAGTTTGTTTGCGCCCCCCCCCGATCTTGACCACCAGCCGCCACTGTTAGAGTGACAACTGATAACAGACATGATATAGATTTTTTTTAACTGAAAATTGATAGTAAACAAGTTAAAGCATAGGGATAATGTATGGAAAGCGCTTTCACACTGCTGTATGCAATGGGTGACTGACTGCAAAATGACCAGCACCACAGCTGAAGAATAAACTGCCCCATCCCTAATTGTGGGCAGGAGTTCATATGTGTAAAATGCTTTGATGTGAACAAGCCCTCAGCCAAGATGTACACAGTCCTTTTCACAGTTCTAAATTGATTAGTGGACTTTTGTTTAGTTCATCCCATATTTTTGTCTTTGTTATAGTGAATAATTAGTTTGATGTGTATATAAAACCTTTACTTTGTATATGTTAGTACAGTTCAAGATTTTGTAGACAGATTTATGTGGTTTTACAGCCCTTTGTGAATCACTGGATGTGGATCATGTCATCATGGGAACTTTGTCCTGCACATTAAGCACAAAGTAGATGAAAGTCATTGCACGAGGCCTCCCTCCCCTTCTAGTCTCCATAAATGGCCGTCACTTTGGAAATCGTCCCACACACATTTCTGTCCATTGAATCACACTGTCCACTTCCCCAACCTCTTATAAGCCATCTGAATAAAGAAGATGCAGGAATCAACTGATGCAGTAAATACAGCTTCCTGTATTGATTTTCTTTTTTTTGCTACATAAGGATGTGTACAAGCAAACAAAAAACATTGTTGTTTGAGCAGCCCCTGACTATCATTGTAAATGTACTGTATTAAACTGTATCTATATGCAAAAATGCGAAGCTTTTTTCATTTTGCATACAGTGGAAAGGTTAGAGCCTCTGTCAGGGTTTCCTTGCTCTCTCTGTCCCTTTGAAGAAGTGCCCCCTTGTTTTTTCAAGACAGGGTGTGATGCATAATGTCTTGAATGGGCACACAGGCAAAATGCAAAAACATATTTTAGCTTTAGGGTCAGAATAAGTTTGCAAATATGAAAATGCCATAAAGAGATGGCAGCACTGAACCGGGCACATGCATTGAGGGAGTCTGCCAGAGCCAGGAATAAGGTATTATACCTGATCCATACACCCCTAGACACTGACCCCTGGACCATTGCAGTCCAGGGGCCCCACAGCAAGGGTACATTTTGTATAATTCCTAATGTTCAGCTTTCGGTACACAATAAAAGAAGATTTTGTTAACAGAACAAACAGAATATGGCAGCTGCTTAGTCAGTTTAAAACCATCATTGGCAGCATATAATACAATAAAACATTTTTCTTGCATTTGGCTCTACTAGCAAGTAAACAGGACTTATCTAGTCTGCTTCTAATAAAAAAAAAAAAAAACAGTGCTCTCTGTTGCATACATTTTAAAATATATAGCTGAAAGCAGCATACTGCCTCTGTATTGTGCAGTCCTTCTCTATTTGGCTGGGCTGTGCCATGCTAGGGGTATTTTTTAATTAGGCTTTGATAATTAATATAATACAGTGAATGTGTTTTAGTTTGACGTTCCTATCGGCTAGCTTTGAGACTTTTTCCTCAGTATGTAAAAGCAGCATTTAATGGGCTGAGTTATTTATGCATGTGGTTGAAGGGAGGAAAGAAGCCTAGCAACAAGGCTGTGTGTGCAGAGTTTGGAGACGGCCCCTCCTAGAATAAATCAAGGCATCTCCTAACAGTGGATAGGACCATGTCTGCTAAGCTGTTTCCACTGAAGATCCAGTGCTTCACCAGAAGTGACTTCAGGACAGTGACCTGGCTTGTGGCTGTACAGGTCAGCTCTGTAAGAAAACAAAGTGACTTTTTTTTAGAATAAATATACATGGAGCTACAGAGTTGTTGGGTCACTCCAATAAAGAACTTATATGACCCTAGGAAAGTAATACATTTAAGGGGTTAAAGTTTTGGAGTCGGACTCACTTAAACATAAAATTAAAAAGTCTGTTTGTGCCTGAGGTTTTTGGATTCCTTGCTCTGATGGATTACAGATCAGGAAGAAATAAGCTAACTTGGGAAATATCCAAACCACTGTGTATATTATACATTCATACATAGCTTTTCACAAGCAGTAGCTCTCTGTTGGCATCCATTCAAAGCACTGGCCAGCCATGATGTCATCCTTTGGAGTTCTGGTTTGTCAGAGTCTCACCTAGTTTTAAGCTGCTCTTTGTGTTTATCTTTTTAGGGATAGGCCTGGATGGTTTCATGTAACTATTGTGACACTTTACTACAGTGTCATGGCACACCTTCTAAAACCAGTGAGGTTATATAATTAATTGGATTGGTAAATTCAGATTCAGAATACTTGATTAATATACATTCAAGAATGGTAAATCTATGGCATCCTGTGCAGAACATAACGACCGTCATCCCTAGCTTAGACCAGGAGAAGATGGAGTTGGGTTTTCTACATACTGTAGAAGAGAGAGAGGATTTTACCCCTATTTGAAAAGGCTTGGTCCATTGATAGCATAGAGAAAAGCAGATATTTTAATACCCTTGACGGTTTAATAATAAACAACTAGTGGTTGTTTTACGAAAACTGGCTATTGCAAAAACCAGTACAGCTCTGCAAAGAAACCAATCAGCTTCCAGGTTATTTTTTCAAAGCCTAATTGAATAAGTTGAAGTTAGAAGCTGATTGGCTACCATGCACAGCTGCACTCGAGTTTGCACTCTCCAGTTTTAGGGCCCTTTCACACGGGCGGACGAACGGTCCGTTTTTTACAAGTCCGTTTAGATCCGCTTTTTCAGACGGAAGAAAACCCTATTTTTCTTCCGTCTGGCAGAACGGATCGGATGAATATGGACAGACGGTCTGTATTCATCCGATTCCCCATAGGGGAGAGCGGAGGAAAGACAGGGTGGTCCTTGCACAGTGTACGGGGACCGCCCTCTCAGCCGACGGCTCAGCGGGGATTAACAGAGGAATCCCTGCTGAGCAAACGGGCTAACGGAGCGGATCAATACGGATCCGCTCCGTGTGAAAGAGCCCTTGGTAAATCCACTCCACAGAATCCCCTTTGTCAGAATAGGATCAGGTGTGAAGATTTTTTTTATACATAAGGGCCATTTATGAAAACTAGAGAAAATTAATATTTTTTCTTCCCTGTCTATCTAGAATAATCATATAATGGAAGTGATCTGAAGAATATAAGCATACAATGAATTTTGCAGAAAAGATGGGAGCATAAAATAAGTATATCTTACGACAGACTCGGCGAGAGAGAAGAGAAAAGAGAAGTAGTTGGAGGTTCTTAGGGAAGGGAGGTGGGGAGGAGGTGGTAGATAGATGTGTTTTTGAGTACCCATTTTTGTATATATATATATATATATATATATATATATATATATATATATATATATATATATATATATATATATATATATATATATATATATATATATATATATATATATATATATATATATATATTGAAGTTGAAAAGAGAAAATATTTTACAGTAAATATTTTGTACACTGGAAAAATCAATAAAGAAATATAAATAAATAAAATAAAAAATATAGAATAATCAGAATACTACTAATATGATATATTTGTAGTTTCCTTTGCTGGCTTTCTTTGAATCAAGAGGATCAAGCAAACTCAGGTAGCTTCTACAAAATGAACATCCACTGACCCCTGATCTCAACGGTCCCCGCTATGGTCCGATTCTGCAGATGGAGGAAAATCCTATTTTTCCATCTGTCTGCAGAGTGGATCGGGTGAACATGGACAGATGGTCCGTGTTCATCCGATCCTCCCATTGGGGAGAGTGGAGATCTATCATCTGCCGCTCAGCAGGATTAATGGAACGATCCCTGCTGAGCAAACTGATAAGAAAGGTATGGATCCTTACAGGATCCGTATGTGGGAAAGGGCCCGAACTATGAAAAAAAAAATTATTCAGGTGTCTAAACAATGAATATGAATTATTACTATTTTTGTTACTTGTCAGTAGAAGGGGCTCTAGGCTTGTATTGATATGCTAAACTTTACTGCTTTAGTGAAAAAAGACTATAATGGTGTAAGCTGGAATATATACAGATGCAAGAATTTTTGTATGATTTTCATATAGTGTGTACACAACTTTTGACAGCCGATTCTGACTTTTCATACGAAAATTCCCGAAGGGACAAACTCCAAAAACGTTCTCGTATGGGAACAGAACAAACAATTTTCATTTAATCTGTACTGATTTCGGATGATTTTTGTACAAGAAGATTTAGAAAAGAAAGACTGTGCATGATCAGAAACAATAAACAAAACAAAAAAGCCTTTGTCATATGAGAATTTTCGTTCATTGGTTCTGATTTGATGTGAAACAAGGAAAATCAGACGAGCGTTGGCTTGATTTCCTTATAGTGTGTACCCCACTTAAATGAGTGAAAGCATTGACTTGTCTCTTCTCTCTCCCTCCATGGTTGCTATTGCTGTAATACTCACCTTCTCCCTGGCATTGTCCCCAAGAGACACTTTGCTTTGTTAGGCCACGTACACACGATCAGACCGGTCCGATGAAACTGGTCCGAAGGCCAGTTTCATCGGACCAAATTGATCGTGTGTACGGCCCATCAGACCATTGTCCGTCGGACCAAAGTTTTAAATCTTGCTTTAAAATCTGTCCCACAGACACCTGTCTATCGGACCAAAACGATGGTTAGTACACAAAAGCATCGGACCAAAAACGTCACCGCGTTCTGGCCCGATGGGGGTATTTGTACTGATGGTGTGTACGCACATCAGACCACTTCAGCGTGGTCCAATGAAAACGGTCCATCGGACCAGTCTCATCGGACCGGTCTGATCGTGTGTACGTGGCCTTACAGGTTGCCAGTCTTCTACGTTAAATGAATTCCAGAATCTTTCCTGTGAGTCTGTTAAGTGTTGCTGTATGGTGGATTACAGAACAATGATATCAATATTAAATTAGAAACTTATGCTAGTTCTAGTTATGGAACAAAATTGAATAAATTCATGAAAATAGCTCTTTATAACCGTCTGTAGATTACTTTTAATTCTGTTTCCACAACCTTTCCTCAACATAAGATTTATAGTTTACGCTCCTGGTAAAAGCCAGTTTTCCCATTTCCCATGGAACATGGCTCATTGTTGGGTGTGCAGCCTCTAAAGTGAAGGTGGTCATAGATGGCTTAAACTGGCTAAGCAGGGACTGGCTGAATTTTGATCAGTGTGTCACCATCCCTGTTAGACAGAAGTTGGTTGCTAGATTGACTGTCAAAGGGTGTGGGGGGATCAGAAGATGAAGACTTCAAGGAATCCAGGAGCTAGCATCACATGGGGCACATCTTATTTAATAGGAAGTCATGTTCCTTGTGCTGATTTTGTTTTTTTTTGTCTAAACTTAGGCTTTAAGACCCCCCTGTTTTTTTCTTTCTGTGTCTGATCTGGAATAATTACTTACATTTTCTGGTCGTGACAGACAATGGCAAGTGAAAGTAAATCTCTCAAAAGCCAGGCAAAATCCCCTCTTTCACAGTTGTCCATGGTACATGTGTGTAGGCAGCTCTCATTCCCTGCTAACAACGTTCATGATGGTCGAGGCCCCACCATCCGTCCTCTTGCAACAGGAATGAGATAGTATATGCACACAACCTGTAATCAGGAGAAACAATTACATTTTAGGTTACTCACAATCACTTGGCCTGAGGCCGTCCACCATAAATAAGGATTGTCTACAGGTACAGCCTTTTAACATTCATATTGGCATATTGTACAGTCCTTTACAACCTTCATCTTCACATTTTCAGTTCCAACATGCATATTCTGCATAGGTCATCTCCAACACAAACGTAGAATGGCTTCCCACTCTTCTAGTGTCCTCATTGCAGGTCCCCCATAGGTGGGTTCTACAAAAGAGCTTGTAAGGGCCCACCCTGAATTGTTATTTTCCTCAGGCTATAGGCTCACATGCTAGTATACCAGGTGTGGCTTATTTCCATCACCCTCTGCCCCAGGCTTTTCCGGCTCTAGCTTATATACTAGCTCCCCCATTATACCCACCCAGGGGAGGGACTTCACTAAAAGGGGTACTAGCCTCTACGCACAAGTGGTTCTATTGGATGATTTGGACACACCTCCTGTTACAATGATATCGCTAAAATCTCCTGTCACACTTTGTAAATATAGTCACCAGGAAAATATAGAGGGTGAATCTCCTTGGCACAAACACAGGGGGCAATAAAAACCTAAATAAGTGTAGAGCTCGCCAAATCAATCACAGAAGGTCTCTGGTATGCAATTTTATCTAATCATTAGGGTGCTGTGGTGCTATTCAAAATAAGTGCCACCGCAGTGCAAAGGTGTTTAAAGCAATATTTAACCCCAAACTAAAAATGTTTTATATTGCAGCTTACAAATTCTTAGATGTGGTGGTTGTATTGTTTTTGTTTTCTTAGGCATTTTTGCCTGGTGTTCAAGTTAGTAAGGCCCTGTTCACATCTGGGCATAGCGGAAACAAGCTTACAGTGGCATTATTTCTTAATAGCACCCCAAACGCAGGTAACAGTCACGCATCTTGTTGCGCATTAAACAAACAAAAATGCGTGTTGCAAAACGCACTTGGCTCATTGCCAAAATTTGACACATGAATTTCTTTGGCACGTTTCTGGAGAAAAGTGTATGTAAATGAATAGTGCCACTACAAAAATGCGCAAAAAAGCATTGCTCAGATGTGAACAGCACCAGAGTTATTTTTCAACTTCCTTTCATAGACTTCCTTTCAACCTGTCAAACAAAAGTGGCAGTTAAAGATTTAAGACAAATCATTTAACATTGACAGGGGTGTTTACATTAGTCAGCCTTTATTCATAAAAAAAAAAACCTTATCCCAGAAGAAAAACTGTTGCTGTAACTGCCTAAGTGCTCATTTACACGGAGCGCATCCGTACTGATCATCCGTAAATCCCCGCTGAGCTGTCGGCTGACAGGGCGGTCCTTGCACAGTGTGCGGGGACCGCCCTGTCTTTTCTCTGCTCTCCCCTATGGGGAATCGGATGAATACAGACCGTCTGTCCGTATTCATCCTAAGCGCCAGACGAAAGAAAAATAGTATTTTCTTCCGTCTGAAAAACCGGATCTTGACGGAGGCGGATGTTTACGAATGTTAGCGGATGCATCATCCGCTAACGTCCGCAATCCCATAGGGATGCATTGTGAGTCCGTAAACGGACTTATGAAAAGCGGACCGTTCGTCCGCTCGTGTGAAAGGGCCCTTAAAGTCATAGCATGAGTTTGGCATTAATCTGTTAGGCAGCCCACAAAATTAATCCAATTTTTTCACTCCGAAATAAAAGGAAAAAAGCCTAACAAAAAACAAACACAGTGACACAGCCATCATACTTTGGGTTTAGTTGTGTTTTAAACCCTAAGGCTACTTTCACACTTACAGCGCCCTCATGTCGGTGGTAAAACACCGCCATTTCTTGGCCAATAGCGGGGCGCTTTTAACCCCCGCTAGCGCCTGAAAAAGGGTCGAAAGTGCCCGCAAAGCACCTCTACTGGTAGCGCTGCCAATTGATTTCAATTCACCACTCCTGAAGCGCTGCAAAGAAGCTGTTGGCAGGACTTTTTTTTTTTAACGCCCTGCCAACGTAGCGCCAGCACTCAGGCTTTCACACTGGAATTGCAGCTGAGGCTTTTTTCAGGGGCTTTTCAGGCACTGTTTTTAGTGCTAAAGCGCCTGAAAAATGCCTCAAGTGTGAAAGGGTTCTAAATGTTATTTTTCAGTGGGTTCCTGATTTTATTTTATTTTTTCTGATCACTTTACTAAAAAATCTTTTAGTGCATTAGTGTTCTGTTCTCATACCTTCCATGCTGAAAAATGTAGCTATATTGTGTTTATTTTATTTTTTTATTCATTATTAGACTCTGACATGAAGAAAGACATTGAAACTATAATAGCCCAAGAAAGAGCAGAAATCATCAGCAAATATGAGAAGGTATGTGTTAGAATATAAAGACAAGTGACATATATGTTATTGGTATTAATAGTAATCCTTTTGTAAATTATATAATAACTGTTGGCTTGTAAAGGTTGAAAAAGCGCATTATAAAATGTACCAAAGGGAACCTGTCCTTGGTCTAGTAAATGAATATTGAATGCTCCAACGGTAAGGCCCATTTGTGTTCCAGCACCCTCTCTTGCATTCCTCCTCTTCTAATATAAATGACAAATCTAACAGGTAGAGTTGTAGCCCCGCATAGCAGTAGGTGTGTAGACTAAAGAGGACTGTGGGTGCCTCTGAATACAAAAACCAGCACTGGAGATTCCTCTATCTAAGAGAGAGAGAAATTTAGCCATGTGTGGGTAGCAGTAGGGACTCAGGAACAGAGATCTCTTTACTAGAGTCCCAGATAGGAACTTTCAGATGGTTTAAACTGAATGTAAACCCTCCATACACCCAGTGAAGTGAACAGTTTCAAATGATACACAGAGATGAACCAAATCTCCCTACATAAGTTTTACATGTTAACCACTTCCCTACGGCCGTACGAGTATATACGGCCGCAGGGTGGCTCTAAATCTCCGGGCTGCCGTGTTTTCACGGCAGCCCCTTTCCTCGTTCCCAGCGCACGCTCCAGAGCGCGCAGCGGGGAACTTGTGTACTGGCCGTGTCCCTTGGACACAGCCAATCACAGATCGCCGCGAACGGCCAATCAGAGTGGCCGTTTGCGATGCGATCTGATGGGCCAATGAGAGATGATCTCATATGTAAACATATGAGATCATCTCTCATTGCCGGCTCTCACAATGACAGCGTCCTGTCATAGAGAGAGCATACCGATCTGTGTTCCTAGTACATAGGGACACAGATCGGTCACCCCCCTCCCCCCACAGTTAGAACACAATGCAGGAAACACATTAACCCCTTCCTCACCCCCTAGTGTTAACCCCTTCCCTGCCAGTCACATTTATACAGTAATTAGTGCATATTTATAGCACTGATTGCAGTATAAATGTGAATGGTGCCAAAAATGTGTCAAAAGTGTCCGATGTGTCCGCCATAACGTCGCAGTCGCAATAAAAATCGCAGATCGCCGCCATTACTAGTAAAAAAATAAAAATAATAAAGAATAACAATTCTGTCCCTTATTTTGTAGGCGCTATAACTTTTGCGCAAACCAGTCGCTTATTGCGATTTTTTTTTTTTTTTAACCAAAAATATGTAGAAGAATACGTATCGCCCTAAACTGATATTTTTTTTTAAATTGGGCTATTTTTTATAGCAACAAGTAAATAATATTGTATTTTTTTTCAAAATTGTCGTCCTTTTTTGTTTATAGCGCAAAAAATAAAAATCGCAGAGGTGACCAAATACCACCAAAAGAAAGCTCTACTTGTGGGGAAAAAAGGACGCCAATTTTGTTTGGGAGCCATATCGCACGACCGCGCAATTGTCAGTTAAAGCGACGCAGTGCCGCAAGCTGAAATTTCACCTGGTCAGGAAGGGGGTTTACATGCCCAGTAAGGAAGTGGTTAATCTGCTGTCTTCAAATTTATATACTGTTTAGAAAGTTCAGAGCTTGTTAGATTTTCTCTTCTTGTTTAAAACAGAGTGTGATGTATGAGCATTCAGCCAAGATAGCTAACATTGCTGATTGGAGGAAAGGCACACACCCCCTCTCCTCATAGATGTTTTGTAACAGGGCCAGCTCCCTAATAATCTATTTTAGCAACCTCCCCTGACAGAAATTTCAGGCTGCTTCTATCTGATGTGTCTGAGAATTTGTCAGGAGTTATCAGGCTGATAACAGAGGAATGGGCCAGGAGAGCGCTAAGGGACTTAGCTCTTTGAAGAGAGATAAAATACTGCAGATATATTTGCCCAGCTTAAATTTCATGAATTGGGTTTACATTCACTTTAAGTCTCCAGGATCTGAATCCTGAGATTGGGATCTCTATCACCGTGCTAATGAAGTTTTATTAAAAACGTTCTGCTTTCAATATATACTTCATTTTGGATCCACTTGTCATCACTAGGTCCCTCTGCTTTCTATGCAATACAGGCAAGCAATGGATTGGGGTAGGACCTGTACTGTACATAGCTTCATGAAAGCATCTCAGCACTTTTTGTAAGAAGAACCATCAGTGCTGATGTACGCAGTGGGCTGGCTCTTGGAAGGAGTTTTAGAAATATACTAGTGGAGGAAAGTTTCAAATGCAGATTGTTTTTGCATGTAGACTGCCCTAAGTAATACCCATGTATGATGTAGAAGAAGACATGAAGAAAAGCTTGCATTGTAGCAAAAATGCAGTAAGCTAATTCAGTACAGAAGCTGAGTGAAGGTAAGGCTGGAGTTCAGCTTTAACCACTTAAGACCCGAACCTTTAAGCAGGTAAAGGCCCTGGCCAGTTTTTGCGATTCGGCACTGCGTCGCTTTAACTGACAATTGTGCAGTCGTGTGACGTGGCTACCAAACAAAATTGGCGTCCTTTTTTCCCCACAAATAGAGCTTTCTTTTGGTGGTATTTAATCACCTCTGCGTTTTTTATTTTTTGCGCTATACAAAGGAAAATAGAGAGACAGTTTTGAAAAAGATGCAATATTTTTAACTTTTTGCTATAATAAATATCCCCTAAAAATATATATAAAAAATAATTGTTTCCTCTGTTTAGGCCAATACATATTTTTCTACCTATTTTTGGAAAAAAAAATCGCAACAAGCGTTTATCGATTGGTTTGCGCAAAATGTATAGCCTTTACAAAATAGGGGATAGTTTTATTGCATTTTTATAAAAAAATATGTTTTTACTACTAATGGTGGCGATCAGCGATTTTTTTCGTGACTGCGACATGGCGGACACATCGGACCATTGTCATTTTCACAGCAAAAAATGCATTGTTTACTGTGAAAATTACAATTGCAGTTTGGGAGTTAACCACTAGGCGGCGCTGAAGGGGTTAAGTGTGACCTCATCTGTGTTTCTAACTGCAGGGGGCGGGGCTGGACGTGTGACATCATTGATTGTGTTTCCCTATATCAGGGAACACACGATCAATGACCACGCCACAGTGAAAAACGGGGAAGCTGTGTTTACACACAGCTCTCCCCGTTCTTCAGCTCCGGGGACCTATCGTGGGACACCAGCGGCTAACTCCCTCAGCCAAGAGGTGGCAGCCTTGTGGAGAGGGTCAGAACAACCCCGAGCGGGGACCAACCCACTCCGGAGGTACACAGATACTGACCGAAAATGCTGGCAGTGTGGACGGTTAGGCCACATCGCAAGGGACTGTATGAAACGGGGAGCCCAGAATGTACAAAGGCATCCTTTAAACTAGTGATTTCTGTGGTAGAGGGGCTACCCGCCTGAAATGTTCAGTCACCGCCTCAACGTGATCCTACAATGATTTCTGATTGCCCCGTGGTGACAGTGATGTTCAACGGACAGACGGCCAGATGTCTGGTGACACTGGATCACTACCATTGCCTATTCATTCTACCAGCGACATTTTGGGCCGACCCCAACGCTAGACCCCTCCTGGTTGAGACTGAAAGCTGCCAACAACCTTCCTATTCCAGTAGTAGGGGTCACTTGGATGTCCATGAATGTGTATGAGCAGACCCTCCCTAGGGTTGGAATCATGGTGACCCGGAATGCCTCTTTCCCAGAGATCCCAGTAGTGTTGGGCATGAACGCCCTAAAGAAACTGGACTTAACACGCCTCCTTCGGGAGGCTTCAACACAAGCATCTGGGCAATCGAAACCACAGCTGCAGAATCTGATCAAAGCTTGTCGGGCAGTTCAGACGCAGAGCCATTAACATACTGAGAAAGTGGGGCTCATCCACCTCCCTGCCCAACATCGGGTTATTATACCCCCACACCAGGAGTTGGTGTGCCCCTTTCCCGTGGTGGCTAGAAGACCCGTCAGAGGGGCCACTGTGATGGCAGAACTACAACGCAATCTGGAAACCAAAGGTGAATGGCTGGTAGCCAGAACTTTGTCTGTTGTCTGTCAGGGACAGGTGTTGGTGCAACTGGTTAACTTGGGGTCCACCCCTATTCAAGTGCCCATGGACGTGACCATTGCTGAGTTATATACAGTAACCAAAAGCTGCATTACTGACCCTTGCCCTGGGGTGGAGACCACCTGCGCTGCTTTGCAAACGGCTCTACCTGATTCAGCAGAAGCCCATCTTCCGAAATTGTTAGCACAACTGGCGCTTCCGGTGGCGGGAATGATTCTTGACCAATGTAACAAGCTCCAGCAATAAGTTCACAGACATATGATGGCATTCTCTCAAGGCCCTGAGGACTACGGGTGTACAAATGCTTTGGATCATTCCATCCACACCGGAGACACTGCTCCTGTTCAGGAAAGATATCGTAATTAACCCCCCGCTCTTTGTCAAGAGGTCAAAGACTTGTTACGCGGTATGCTGAAGGGGGGTGATTCGCAAGAGACGTAGCCCCTGGGATGCGCCCATAGTTCTGGTGTGAAAAAAAGATGGCAGCTTATGCTTTTGTGTGGACTATTGCAGATTGAATGCCTGTACCCATCGGGATGCTTACCCACTGCCCCAGGTCGAAGAATCCCTAATGGCCTTGGGGCAGGCACAGTACTTCTCCAGGCTCGACTTGGCCCGCGGATATTGGCAGGTCCCCGTAAAAGAGGAAGATTGTGAAAAAACTGCCTTTATCACCCCTCTGGGACTATTTGAGTTTAATCGGATGCCCTTTGGCATGACCAATGCCCCCAGTATGTTTCAACGGTTGATGGAACGTTGCTTGGGAGACTTGAACTTTGAATCTGTCCTGATTTATTTAGATGACATTATCATCTTCTCCAGAACGTTCGAGGACCATTTGCTACATCTGGATCAAGTCCTCCAACGGCTGACCCAGTATGGCCTTCTGCTCAAACCGGAAAAATGTCATCTCATGAGAACCAAAATCCAGTATTTGGGGCATGTGGTCGAGGCAAAGGGGGTGTCCCCCGATCCAGATAAAATTCAGGCTGTACAGGCATGAACAAGCCCTAAAACGGTAACGAAGTTACTCTACTTTTTGGGACTTGTGGGTTACTACCGCAGATTCATTCCGAACTTTGCTACTATTGCAGCCCCATTAACCCAGTTGCTGTGCGGTCAGCCTGCTCATCGCAAGGGTAAATCTTCTCCCAGTATCATTTACAGTTGGGGGACAGCACAGAGTGAGGCATTGGAGGCTCTTAAGGCGCAGCTGACTTCTGCACCCATATTGACCTACGTGGACTACCGTAAACCCTTCCGGGTGTACACCGATGCAAGCCTTCAAGGATTGGAGGCTGTGCTTGCTCAGGAGCAAGATGGAACTGAGCGGGTCATGCTTATGTCGTAGCTTGCGCCCTACCTAACGTAATCCAGTCAACTACAGCTCTTTTAAACTGGAGTTGTTAGCGGTAGTCTGGGCCATCACCAGAAAGTTTGCCATCACCAAAAGTATTTGGCGAGTGGCCGGGTGGACATATATACTGACAACAATCCTCTCGCCTACCTAGAGACGGCGAAACTGGGCGCCTTGGAACAACGCTGGCTGGCACGATTGGCCCGGTTTAGCTATACCATTCACTACAAACCAGGGTGCTCCAATGGTAATGCTGACGCCCTCCCTCGATTTCCCTTTGACCGGCCTCAGGATGATCTAGATCAACAACTCAAGGGGGAGGAGGTCGTCCCCTCTAGGGTCAACACGCAGGAGCAACTGGCTTCAACAACTCTGCAAAGTAATCAGGGCCTACCAGGAGGGTCAGAAATTCACACTCCTCGAGAATGGTTGCAACTCCAGCGGAACGATCCTGACCTGGATCAGCTCGTTAGATACTGGGACAGGAATCGGAAGCCAGATTCCACGGAGCGAAGAAAGCTCTCACAGATGTTGTGCCAGCTGCTAAAACAGTGGGATCAGCTAGAAAGATATAATGGACTCTTATACCGACAAGCCCGGGTGCTTTGAGAGTCACAAGTTATTCATCAGCTGGTTAACCTTCAATCAGAGGCCTTGGAGGTTTGTCGAATATTTCACTGGATTGGAGGAAGCTTCTGTGCGGAACAAACAGAGGCCCTTATTCGTAAGTACATATTTTGTTGGGACTGTCTAAATGGGTGGAAAGGGCATGTCAGGAGTGTCAGAGTTGTGACATCCACAAGGGAGGAACAGAGCAAACTATCTCTCTGGTGGTGAGAACAGGAGAACCCTTTGAATTGCTGACCATGGACTTCCTGACAGTGGCGGACACATCGTCGGGGTATCGATATGCCTTGGTGTTTGTGGACCACTTCTCTAAGTTTGCCATCGTAGTGCCAACTAAAGATCAGACTGCCACCGCCATGGCTAAACTGTTCTGGACCCATGTAGTCCAGCCCTATGGGTGCCCCAAAAGGATTCTGTCGGACCAAGGGCCGAACTTTAAGTCTAAGGTGTTTTCTGAACTGTGTCGTCTTAGTGATATTCGGAAGTCGCATACTACTCCTTACCACCCCCAAGGAAATGGGGCCTGTGAACGTTTTAATCGCACCTTGTTGGGATCTTAGAGCAGGAGCATCGAGAACGTTGGCCGCAGTATGTAGGAGATGTCGTTTGGGCTTACAATCAGACTGTGCATAGAGCCACTGGTTATACTCCTCATTTTCTGATGTTTGGGCGTTAGTCGGTTACCGGTGGATTTACTCCTAGAAACCCCAGAGCCTATTAAGTCAAGGACCCCGGATAAGTGGGTCCAAGATCACTGGCACCGACTGGATCAAGCCAAACAAATAGTGCTGGGAAAGCACCAGAATTTATCCGAGGAAAGTGCTGTCCAATTGTTGCCACTTGCACCGGGCGACAGAGTCTTGGTGAGGAATCCCAAACATCTGAGGGGCAGCACGCTGGAGCCTAAGTGGGAGCCATGTCCGTATCGGGTCGAACACCAACCTTTCACGGGGCGGCCTGTCTATGATCTGGTCTCAGAGAAGCCAGATGGGCCTCGTAAAAGACTGCATCGTAATCTCCTGTGTCCCTGTGTGTTCAGTGCGGAGTCACGAACGGATAATCCTGTTCCTGTCTTCCCACCGTCGGCTAGATGGGACTGCAGCCAGAAAATCCTCAACAGTGACTCTGCAACATTGTGTTTTGCCTCCTCTGCCTGCAGTAGAGAGCTTATACCCAGCAGAATGAGCCATAGAGAACCCGGCTACTGTAACTGAATGGAACTTGCTAGCGATGGAACCAGATGTGCAAGTGGCCCCCATCCTTGGGGAGGATGAACTTCTTATGGATGAAGTAGCACCTATTGACAGCGTGGGTGAGGAACAGTGCCCTGTTGTAGCTGATGGAGATGGACATTTGGGGGATCTGGAGCCTCGCTTCCCAAGGGTACTGAAACCTGTCCGCTATGCTGACTATACCTTGAACTGTTGTGTTGCTTATTGACTTGCTTGTTATCTTCTCGCACTGTGGTAATTGTCTCTCCCTAGGTAATGCAAGGGATTGCACTTCTTAAACGGGGTGGAAATGTAAGCAGCTGTCAGCAATAGGACAGTCTAGTGCTGCAAGAGCAAGTGGTAATCGTATGTATTCACACTGCAGTTGAGTGGTTATGTTTATGTATGTACTTATGTTAACACTATTGGCCTCTGGAGTGTCTCCAACACCATTTTGGAGGAGCCCTGTGTCCTAATAGGCCGCACGAGATCTCAAGAGATTTGGGCGGCCATTTTGGGGTGTTTTTTTTATATAGGAAATCTCAGGCATGTTTTAGGCAGAACACGTGTGGATGCAGATAGGGACAGAGACCCTGCTTGTGAGGGAGAGATAGGAGAAGTCATGGAGAGGTTTTTTTCCGGCCTGTGAGGGATAGTTCAGGGGTCCTACGGAGTCCTGCAGTGGTAACCTTGGTCGGATGAAAGACTCCCAGCTGCTACCGGCCAAACCGGTGTTCTTGGTGTGAGTGCGGGAAATGCACGCCGGAATCCTATCTCTCTGCATAGATTGACTACTGCTGCTACGAGTAACGTGTTTCCAGCCTCTTCCAATACGCATTGTGTGCTGGGGTATATAGTGTGCCATTAAGTGGGAAGTGCCTGTGATACTCAGAAATCCACAGAAATCCACATCGCTTAGAACAACAGTATATGTACTGCATATTTGTGCCTCCATGCCTGGAGAGGAACCATTTGCCGTTTGATTGTAAAGACTGTTACTACTACTGACTGAGAGAAAGGAGTCACCGCTCCAGGTGGGATCACTAAATGGTTACAGGTGGTGCAGGATACCGAGGGTGCTGGCGGTGCACTAAGCAAAATGAAGAAAAAGAAAAATGGATAGCCGCACTCCAAAACCTGATGGGTGGTCTTTTATTCAATAGACAGCATGTACAAAAATAGGGTCACAGCAGTGGAAACAAGGAACAGCCGACGCGTTTCACACTGGATCAGTGCTTATTCATGGCTCATGAATAAGCACTGATCCAGTGTGAAACGCGTCGGCTGTTCCTTGTTTCCACTGCTGTGACCATATTTTTGTACATGCTGTCTATTGAATAAAAGACCACCCATCAGGTTTTGGAGTGCGGCTATCCATTTTTCTTTGTCTTCATACTACTACCGACTCTCGGTAATAAACGTTACCTTGTTCAAAGAACTTTACGCGTGTCTCCCTCTGTGAATCGCCACACCCTCACCCTGCTTACATTTGCATGTGCGCGCACCTGGTTCATATTGCTGTTGAGATATCGGACCAGTCATCAGACTTTTTAGACACACCTTGTATCTCTCCCTGGACTCTAGAACACTCTACAAATTACAAAATCTCTAGACCTATTCTCTTTCTCCATATATATTTTCTCCAGTCTGCCAATAGGTGGCTATGCTAGTGATACAAACATTCCAAAAAGAGGGGAAAGGGGTTTCAAATTAAAGAAGACAAGCCCATCTTTAATCCCTTCGTATAGGTGGGTCTGAATAGATTGACAAGAGAAAACTGGACAGCTCTAACTGCCCTCAGTCCAAACAATGTGATGTGTTCTCAACTCAGAAGCTGAGTTAATTTCTAGCAAATCAACCGGAATTGTTCTGTACTTGCAAGCTCTTTAAAATAATAACACATGGGGAAATTGGCATGTAGTGCAGACACATAGAGCATATGATTTTTTGGCCCTGACATACACTTCAAAGAGGTTGTAACGTGTAAACATATTTTTTACCCTAATGCATTCCCTGGGGGCAGGACAGAGACAACACAGCTCAGGATCGAGCCCACAGGAGTGCCACCATAGGAAGCCACTTCTATGGTGACACACCAAGAAGAGTTAGGAGTGCTGGCGGGGGACCCAAGAAGAGGAGGATTAGGGACCCTCTGTGCAATACCTTTGTGCAGAGCAGGTAAGTATAACGCTTGTAATTTTTAAGGAAAAAAAATTTACTTTCTGAACACTTTAAGTTGATTGTTCTTTCTAAATGTACTCACTTTATGTAGTGTATTGCTTTTTCAAGCTGGTTTGTGGATAAAATAGATTCCTATGCAGAGAGCTCAGCACCATTTGCCATAATATTTTAAATTTATGGTGCAGAAGCCGAAAACGGGCATGGGCATAAGGATAGGATCTTCTCTTTTTGATATCACATTGTTTGAGAAGCCAGAGTTGGTTTGAAGTAGCAGTATCCAATTAAAACAGATTACAAACCAAAAGATGACATTTCAGTGTATCATTCTTTGGTGAGAATTTTAAGATCACCATATATTGTATAATGTTGTGTTATGCCGCGTACACACGGCAGAGAACCTCGACGGGCAGAACATCGTTCTGCCCGTCGAGGTTCTCTGCCGGCCGTCAGAATCGGCGACCCGCCTGTCGGGAAAGGCAACCAGCCATTCAGAAAGAACACAAAAAGTGTAGCGCTAAAAATGTGAGGAATAAACATATAACACTGTAAAGCATCATACAAAACATGAAGTGAAATAACCCATGTAATAAGTGAACCGTCACATAAATTAATCACCAAGTGTTCAAACAGTCATATCAATAGATATGAATATAATAATTGACTCAAAGTGTCCAAACAAACGAAATGATGAGTGAAGGAGATTTTTGATAGCAGATCCACCACCAAAGAGTAAACAGGAGGCTTACCGGAAAGCGTGGACTCAACTAAGTTTACACCTAATGAGTCGCTAGGGCTTAATGTAATGGTATCCGGACATCAACCTTCCATTGAGAAACAGGGATGGGTTTTTGAATAGGAACCAGATCTTCATATAATAAATAAGGGACCAAAAAATTGCAGTAGTACCAAGGCTGGTACATAAGACTCTTCAATTCTTTGCAAGGGATCCAAAATGCTCAGATGCCACAGTTATGGGAGGAAAGAAATGGATGCAGACATAGTGTGATAACGTATAAACTGTTTACTAAAATATACAAAATCCAAATGGTTGCACTCACATTTCAGCAGGAAAATCAGAAGCATAAAAACACATCTAGCAGTAAATCAGCAACGGACCCGACGCGTTTCGATCAAACGATCATCATCTGGGGTGCTGACTGACTGCTGTACTAGAACGATATATATAGCTATGCCCCCCTACCTTAATCACGGCTCCAGCTTCAGAAAATCATTGATAACCAATGACTTCCGGGTATGGCGATAGCGTGTAACCGGCGTGCGTTCCAAATCTCGCTCTGAGAGAGCTAGCTGGAGGGCAACGCCGGACGTACACGCGAAGTGACGTCAGGACGCACAGACGTAACGGCGTCTATCCATCCAACGTGGGCGGGCGCTGAGCTGGCATCACAGCGCTTCCGCCCTCACAAAGCACACCAATGACTGGATGCGCTCCAAGCCTCGCACACAAACAGAAGGCGATGGAGCGCATCACCAGGTGATCACGTGAACCAATAAGGCATATAGGCGTGCAAAGCTGGTAAACTCGCTGTTAATCCCACAATATGTCGGTCAAGCCAAAAAAGGCTAAGACTACATAAGTGGAAAAAGTGGTAAGGAAGTAAAAACCAGGGGGGAGTATATAAATAGCAGTGACAGGCAAAAATTAAGTCACCTATTTAAGGGTGACAGTTAGTACCGGTCACTCAGGAAAAACAGGGAAAAAGAGTATAAACCTGTAAACTAATTATTATATACAGTCACAGGATTTAACTCCATAGTGAGTGCATGTGTGACAACTAAAATCTAATAAAACTTATGTACCAGCCTTGGTACTACTGCAATTTTTTGGTCCCTTATTTATTATATGAAGATCTGGTTCCTATTCAAAAACCCATCCCTGTTTCTCAATGGAAGGTTGATGTCCGGATACCATTACATTAAGCCCTAGCGACTCATTAGGTGTAAACTTAGTTGAGTC
Source organism: Rana kukunoris (assembly GCA_029574335.1). Classification (NCBI taxonomy): domain Eukaryota; kingdom Metazoa; phylum Chordata; class Amphibia; order Anura; family Ranidae; genus Rana; species Rana kukunoris. Next base: position 282,739,923 of record CM056059.1, read on the forward strand.
CACGCTTTCCGGTAAGCCTCCTGTTTACTCTTTGGTGGTGGATCTGCTATCAAAAATCTCCTTCACTCATCATTTCGTTTGTTTGGACACTTTGAGTCAATTATTATATTCATATCTATTGATATGACTGTTTGAACACTTGGTGATTAATTTATGTGACGGTTCACTTATCACATGGGTTATTTCACTTCATGTTTTGTATGATGCTTTACAGTGTTATATGTTTATTCCTCACATTTTTAGCGCTACACTTTTTGCGTTCTATTTGATTTCTTCTACAGAATTGATCCAATTCTGTTGTGTTGGCAGCTTTATTTGTGTTTAGTTAGGTAGCGCGGTGTTATATATGCACTTGTATATATTTTCTTTTAACCAGCCATTCATCCCGACGGGCCCTCGAGCAAATAGAGAACCTGCTCTCTATTTGCTCGACGGGTTTCCCGACGGGCGGGGCTCGCCGAGAGCGTACACACGGCCGAGATTAGCGAGGTTCTCGCTTGTTTCTGCCGAGAACCTCGGCCGTGTGTACGGGGCTTAACTGTAACGTAATGCCCATCAACTCATTAAGCTCAGATGCAGACGCAGGCCCCTTTACTCTATTTCCCACAACACCCTGGGTTTTTGGATATTCCCAGGGAAGATCTGTATCTCTCTCCTCTCTCCCCCAAGAGTTAATCGCACTTGATGAGACGGAGGTAGCTGGGCAAGTGATCTGCAGCAAGGTGAGATGCCCTTTACTATCAGAACAAGCAGCCTAATAGCACAGCTTTTCTGGAAAACTCAGCTACTAGGGGACTATCTGCCTGATTGCTACCGAGACTGCAGTTCGAGTAGAGTGTCCCTCCTGCTCTTCACCTGTGTCACCAGATCTACCTTTGATGTAACTGTCTTTTGTTAGATTCTACAGTATGTTATGCAGCCACATGTTACCCTGATTGAGCCACAGAGACATTGCTCTGAAGCATATATGTTTACGCGGATTATTAATCTATTTTGTATTATTCTGAAGTGTAACCATGCTAATTGCTATCCTGAACCTGTTTTTCATTATTGCTTCTAACTTTACACCTCTTCCTTAAACTGCAAGCTACAGTTACTTTGTGTCTGATTATTTGATTGATTGCTGTAAATGTGGACAGGTGATGATCCAAGAGTCCTTGGAGGCAAGGTGCCAATTAAGAGCCCTTGGGCAATCATGCGAAGAAGCACCTTTAACCACTTAACACCCGCCCGCCGTCAAATGACGGTGGGCGGAATGGTCTATTGTTCTGACAGGACGTCATATGATGTCCTGTCATTTAAAGCCGCTAGGGGGTGCGCGTGCCAGTCGCGTTACTGGGAACACCGTGCACGTGCCCGGCACCCGCGATGGCCGCCGGGCACCCGCGATTGCCCAGTAACAAAGCAGGGACGTGGAGCTCTGTCAGGGAGAGAGGAGACCGATCTGTGTCCCTTGTACATAGGGACACAATCGGTCACCTCCCCCAGTCATCCCCCTCCCCCTACAGTTAGAACACTACTTAGGACACACATTTAACCCCTTCCCCATCCCCTAGTGGTTAACCCCTTCCCTGCCAGTCACATTTATACAGTAATCAATGCATATTTATAGCATTGTTCACTGTATAAATGTGAATGGTCCCAAAAATGTGTCAAGTGTCCGATGTGTCCGCTATAATGTCGCAATCCTGAAAAAAATCGCAGATCGCCGCCATTCCTAGTAAAAAATTAAATTTAAAAAAAATCATAATTATGTCCCCTATTTTCTAGGCAATATAACTTTTGCGCAAACCAGTCACTATATGGTTATTGCGATTTTTTTTTTTTTTTTACCAAAAATATGTAGAAGAATACGTATCGGCCTAAACTGAGATATTTATTATAGCAAAAAGCTAAAAATGTTGTGTTTTTTTTAAATGTACGCTGTTTTTTGTTTATAGCCCAACAATAAAAACCGCACGGCCGATCAAATACCACCAAAAGAAAGCTCTATTTGTGGGGAAAAAAGGACGCCAATTTTCTTTGGGAGTCGCGTCGTATGATCGCGCAATTGTCAGTTAAAGCGACGCAGTGCCGGAAGCTAAAATTTTGTCTGGGCAGGAAGGGGGTGTAGGTGCACAGTAGGCAAGTGGTTAAAGAAACCTGGAATGAGAAAACCATGTTAACTTGCATTACTGACCTCTTTCTAAAAACGGTCTACTGGCCTCCATACTTTGAGTCACTGACCTTGATTAATTATGAAACTATGGTCCTAATGTTCATATTTGTTCCAGATTCATGTTCAAGGCAACTAACATTTATAGTGCGGAAGGTCAGCAGCTGGAGCCTCTGTGCTTCTGTTATGACAAGATTCCTATTATTGACTTCATGCAGAACAATTTTAGTAACTTTTAATAGGAAGAAACCAAGTTTCAGAAACAAAATGTATACATAACTCTGTTAGCATGGAAATACTTTAAGAGGAACTGAACTCTAGAAGTCTGTACCGAGAATTGCCTGTAGTCTCCTTGCAGGTGATTTTTTACCCATTACTGACTTACCATGCTTTGTTTTGCACCATGTCTCTGTATGGAGATGGCCATCTTGAAAGAGACAAGATTTTGCTTCCTCGTGTCAAAACATCCAGCAAAGAGAACAGTGAGCAACACAGTAGTGATTATAAAATCTCATTCCAAATATTCTAGGACTAGGAATCATTTGCAGCACTGACATTGTGATTTGCAATGCAGATCTCTTTTTGGTGTAATTAACATGGCAGTCTAGTTCAGTTCCACTTTAAAATATCATTAAAAGAGTCTACAGTAGGCACAGTGAAGTGGTACGGCCTGCTTTCTGTATGGTATTCAAATACATGTTAGGAAAATGACAAATATTATAATTGCGTTACAGAAGAATTGTATTCACTCAAAATGGGATGCTTTTCTGATTTTGACACTGCCCAAAATTTGAGAAATGTCAGCTGGTGCAGAGCTGTAATCCAGCCAAACCTATTCATGGCTTGCATTCTTCACTATGTATGTTGTTGAATGTGCATCCGATAAAGCTTTTCATTCTTGAAAGTGCAATTGAAAAAGCATTGCATTCTCAAATGTACCACTGATAAGGTTTGCATTCTTAAACGTGTGGTTCATAAAGCTTGGCATTCCTAAAGTCGTATAGCATATTGTGTACTTGCAAGTTCTAAAACACAGATCTTGTGCTTCTTTCAACTTCTTTCCACTTTTTCCCTTTAGGGAAGGCAGCCAGGGACTCAGATTGACCCTTGGGAGGATGCAGACTTTGCTCTGTATAAAGTCACTGACAGATTTGGATTCTTACAGTAAGTTCAGTAAGCCTTTTTTGTTAAAGAAGAAACAGACTAGATGACCTTTAATTTTCTTGAATGTAGAATGATTATATTCATGCACAGAATAGCTTTGCACAATTCATTAAAATTCCCAAAACAAAAATACCAGCTCTAAAAACATTAGGGCATCAAAGCCTTTAGTTGTAGTCTAGTTAAATCCCAACTCCAGCCAAAACTGTTGACCTAGCTTTGACTAGAGAGGGAAAGGGAGGCTCTGTCTGGTTTGTATTGTTATGTGTGTACTTGTTGGGGTTACTTATGTCCTGTAAGGACTGGAAGTTGGGGGAGCTCTCCAATGGGGGACACAAAAGCAATTTTTTTCTAGCAAAGGAAGGGTTAAATCATCTGGCTTTATGTTTATTACTGTCTATGCCTTCCTGTCCTGCTGACAGTTGCTTAAGTGATTTCTTGTTCTGGTGTCACAAGTATAGACAGTGAGGGAAAGTCTACACAATGAAGTTGAATACCTAGATTAAAAACCTAGAATAAATGTAAGTGCTGATTTGTGCTTCTATTTATTACTTTGAGAGAAGCTTTTATTTCTTTTAGATATTAAAGCCCAAGTTCATCACTAATACGAGCATACATAAGAATTTCTATGCTGCAATGTGCTCCTATAATCATTCTGATAAACAAACGCCAGAAGAAGTCTGCCCCTGCATACATTTAGCTTAGCCCGGCATATTTCCAAATTACGTGCGATTCTAGACATCCAATTGTGAAAAGCTGACTTCTAGAGGGATCCCTGATGCTTCCTTTTCTCAGTCCTGGTCGGTTCACAAGTAATGGTAATAGGAGACATAGGGGTTGATTTTTTTTTTTTGATGTCACGATGTAGAGTATAAGATTTCCTATCATCTGTGCCCAGTCTTGCCACACAGAGTTAATCCAGCGCTGAGTAATCCTCTTTTAATGTTCAGTGCAAATTAACAGAATTCCAGATAAAAACTTGCCAAATTCTAAAGTCCGTTTCTCTCTTCTTGCTTTGAGTGACAGGTTATTTACATATCTAGCTTGGACATGTTTATCATATGCTATGTTATGTTTATCATAACATGAGGTGATCCAAGGTTCATTGTATATTACCAGGATGTGTTATGTGGGGGAGGGGTGGATTTCTCACTTTTTATACCTCATGTTATGATAAACATAACATAACATATGATAAACATGTCCAAGCTAGATATGTAAATAACCTGTCACTCAAAGCAAGAAGAGAGAAAACTGACTTTTTATTTAGGCAGGTTTTTATCTGGAAGGCTGTTCATTTTCACTGAACATTAAAAGAGAATTACTCAGATCTGGATTAACTCTGTGTGGCAAGACTGGGCACAGATGATAGAAAATCTTATACTCCACATTGTGACATAATTTTTTTTTTTTTTTGGGGGTTTACATCCACTTAAAGGCAAATATACTGTGCACTTTGCAAAGTGCAGTTGCACTCTGCAAGAGAAGTTGCTCCAGTGCTTAGTAAATGAGTAAAAGCTCCGCTGACTTCCATCATGGAGAAAAGAAAGGTTGCGCTAGGTGTGTGACAAAAAAATGATAAAGAAAAAGCCGTGAAGGATATCCTGCAGCTGAACACTATAGCCCAGATATGGGGCACAAAAAGGTATATATATAAAAAGAAATGCAGCGCTGAGTAATATAATTATGTGAAAAACATAAACATCATACAATATATAGTGTGTTCGTAGTGATCAAAATATATAAAAATATATGACCATAAAAACAACAATGGTTATATTGTGCCAAATAAATCCACAAAAGAATTACTCCATGTGTAATGAATGGTGCATATATGTAAAAAAACACAATTATAAAGTTCATAGATATAGATATCCAATAGATAATTTCCAGTGTAAATGTCCAATATGTGATTTCCAAAGTGAACATGCGGGTATAAACATTCACCACTTGTGCTGCCCGTCACCTTTAATAAAGTTGTATGCTTACGAGAAAGCCTCCAACCGCTCCTAATTCAGGGGGGTCAGAACAGGTTTAGAAGAATGACAAAATCGCCAATTAGATAGTAGGAACAGCCTTTCACGGGTGACCAGCTGGCATCTATGGATACAACCTCAAAGGCACATTTCCTGGAAGCTATCTGTACACACCCGGTGGATTATCCCTTCTGCAAATGAAGCCCAGGCACCGATGGGTTTTCAGGTGTTTGATAAAAAGAAAAAAAGAACTCCAATAGTGTATTTTAAAATTTTCCAAATAGGATCTAGTCCCAAATACATAAAAACGTTCCTTGCAAGAAACTATTCCAAGTTGGGACACTGTGTAAAATCTGCATAAAAAACAGAATGCAATGATTTGCAAATCTCATAAACCCATATTTTATTCACAATAGAAAATTTAAAACATACCAAATGTTTAAACTGAGAAAATGTAGCATTGTAAGAAAACATAAGGTCATTTTTAAATTGATGGCAGCAACATGTCTCAAAATAGTTGGAACAGTGTGGAAAAAAGCTACCAAAATAAGTGGTACTAACAAGGAGGAGCTGGAGGAACATTTTGCAACCAATGTGGTTAATGAGCAACAGGTCCTTAACATGATTGGATATAAAAAGAGCATCTTAGAGAGTTAGAAGTAAAGGTGGGCAGAGGTTCACCAATCTGTAAAAAAATGTTGAATTTCAGAATAATTTTCCTCAATGTAAAATTGCAAAGACTTTATCATCATCTACAGTACATAATATCATCAAAAGCTTCAGAGAATCTAGAGAAATCTCTGCCCAAGGAACAAGGCCTAAATGCAAAATGTGATCTTCGAGCTATTAAAAACATGATGGACATCACTGCATGGGCTTAGGAATACTTCCAAAAATCACTGTCTGTGAATGCAGTTCGCCGTACCATCCAAAAATACAAGTCAAAGCTCTATCATGCAAACAAGAAGTCTGATATCTGAACATGATCCAGAAATGCCACCATCTTCTCTGGACCAAATCTCATTTAAAGTGGTCTGTTGTAAAGTGGAAAACTGTTTTGTGGTGAGACGAATCAAAATTTGATACCCTTTTTTTTTTGGCAACCATGGGCGTCACTTCCTCTGGACTAAAGTGGAGAGGGACCAGCTTGTTATCAGTGCTCAATTCAAAAGCCTACCGAAAAAGTGTGTTGTTCAATGTCCCAGGTCACCCATGCCATTTTGTCATAAAAAGAGACAGAGCAGCAGTTTATACAATCGACAAACTTTTAGAGACATGCCAAACACACTTATCAGTACTTTGATACGATTAGCAGAATCTAACTCCAATACATATCTCTGCTCTCATAAAACCGCCAAGTGTCAAGCTTGAGTAACTAGAATTTTAACAGATACCTGTCCTGGTTTCAGATGTATCAGTCGTATATAGCTCAGCTGGTAGAATGGCTAATACACATTATTGACTGGTTATTAGCAAAGAATCGAAAAGTTCAGTTTATTTTATAACTCCTGAGATAATAACTGTACAGCCAAAATAAGGACATAATTACCTATATCCGTTAATTATCAGCATTTTAAGGCCAAACACCACTATACTAGGAGGTATGGGAACCAAATTCAGACCATTACCTCTCCTAGATGGAGTAGACATCTGACACCCTTCATATTAATATTCATTCAAAAGGTAATTTCACTCTGAACAATGATATACAAGTAAGAAGATTGCAACCTGGAGTTATTCAAACATAATACCTATAGAAAATGTACCTGTGGCATGGTGCTAAGCACATCCCAACAATCACACCTTAGACCTGGTGATTGTCCAAATCAAAAAGAGGGGCTGCCCCTGGAGTTGACAACGATCCTTTATCATCAAAGCAGGGAACAACTATCAAGCTTTATGAGAGGCATTGCATCTTGCTTATTGATTGGACTCTGCTGAACCAGGATTTGATAAGTATTTTTCACTCTTCAACCCTTTGTGTCTTCTGTTGCATTATTGTCTCTTTGCTTCCTTGTAGTACCTTTTTTCTGTAAATATTTTATTTGCATTGTTTTTTGATTTTTTTTTTTGTTTAACGGTCTTTTCTTTCTTTTTTTTTAAACAATATTTCCAAAATCGTTAATATTGCCACTTATGCACTAAGACAGAACTTAAAGTATCCCTGTCTATTTGAAGAGTGCTACTACATAGTAAATCTGTAGATATACCTGTCTGTGGTGACAATGTGTTACAGACGTTTATTTTTAAGTCATAATTGCTATTTCTAATATTGTGAACATTTGAATTTGTCACTAGTTGGTGGTCTGCCGCTCTATCTGTAACACCTGTAGTCCAGACCTTTCACCAATTGAAAATATATGGCACATTTTGAAATGAAAAGTAGGACAAAGAAAACCTAGGACTGTTGAGCAGTTAGAATCCTACTTCAGGCAAGAATGGGGCATCATTCCTCTTCCAAAACTCCAGAAACTGATGTCCTTAGTTCCCAGATGTTTACAGAGTGTTGATTAAAGAGAAGGGGATGCTACACCGTGGTAAACATGCCCCTGTCCAAACTTTTTTTTAGATACATTGTTGGCATCAATTTGAAAACTGCCATACCTTTTTCTTAAAAAGGTACTTTTTCTCAGTTAAAACATATTTCTATGTTTCTATTTTCTAATGTGAATATAATATGTGTTTAGGAGATTTGCAAATCACTGCATTCTGTTTTTATGTAGACTTTACACAGCATCCCAACTTCTCATTGTATATGAGAAGTGTCAATACTTTTTCTCAATAGTCGTAATAAAACGTTTACCAGTTAACAGAAAAAAAAAATGGCAGATGTTTAATCTATTTAAAATTAGTTGGTGCACAGTTGGAGGTTATGCACCACACACACGGTACAAGACAAAGATCCCTGATGCTAGCCTTAATAACCAGCAAATAGGATGGGTATAATCTTCCTTTAAAAAAAAAAGAGTTTTCAATTGCAAACTTTTGCAATTATATTTGAAAGTTGTGCATCATACCTCTGTGAGATGAAAATGATATGCTCCTGATGACATCATCTTTGACACAACTAGTAAAGCACTAGTAATTACACATGTGTGATCCCACCACGGCCAGCTTGGATTCTGGAATATGAGTTGTTTACAGTGCATTTAAAAAAGTATTCACACCCCTTGAAATTTTCCACATTTTGTCATGTTACACCAAAAACTTAAATGTATGTGATAGACCAACACAAAGTGTCACATAATTGTAAAGTAGAAGGAAAATTATAAATGGTTTTCAATTTGTTTCTTACAAATAAATATCTGAAAAGTGTGGCATGCATTTGTATTCAGCTCTACTTTATAGAATCACCTTTCGCTGCAATTATAGCTGCAAGTCTTTTTAGGAATGTCTCTACCAGCTTTGCACATATAGAGAGTGCCATTTTTGCCAATTCTTCTCTGCAAAACATCTCAAGCTGTCAGATTGTTTGGACGGCATCCGTGAACAGCAATTTTTAAGTCTTGCCACAGAATTGGATTTAGGTCTGGACTGGGCCATTCTAATGCCGCGTACACACGATCGGACCCTCAAAACCTTGATTTTTTTTTTCGACTGATGTTTGCTCAAACTTGTCTTGCACACAAATGTCTGAAATTGTGAATGTCAAGAATGCAGTGATGTACAACCCTACGATGAGCCGAGAAAAATTAAGTTCAATGATTCCGAGCATGCGTAGGATTTTTGTGCGTTGAATTGTTTACACACCGTCGGACTTTCCAACAAGAACTTTTGTTGTCGGAAAATTTGAGAACCAGCTCTCAAACATTTGTTGTCGGAATGTCCGGAATCACGGTCTGATTTTCCGACCAACAAGCTCACATCGAACATTTTGTGTGTATGCGGCATAACACATAAATATGCTTTGATCTAAATCATGGATATTTAATTAGCGGACCTCCAGTTGTTGCAGAACTACAAGTCCCATTAGGCATGGCAAGACTCTGACAGCCACAAGCATGACACCCAGAGACAGAGGCATGATGGGACGTGTAGTTATGCAACAGCTGGAGGTCCGCTAATTGCATATCCCTGATCTAAATCATTCTATTGTAGCCTTTGGCTGTATGTTTAGGGTCGTTGTCTTGCCAGAAGGTGAACCTCCGCCCCAGTCTCAAGTCTTTTGCAGACTCTGACAGGTTTTCTTCTAAGATTGCCCTGCTTTTGAGTCCATCTATCGTCCCATCAACTCTGACCAGCTTCCCTGTCCCTGCTGAAGAAATGGTGTGTTCAGGGTGATGTGCAATGTTTGTTTTTCGTCACACATAGCATTTAGGCCAGAAAGTACAATTTTGGTCTTATCTGACCAGAGAACTTTCTTCCACATGTTTGCTGTATCCCCCACATGGCTTCTTGCAAACTGCAGACATGACTTATTATGGCTTGCCACTCTTCCATAGAGGCCAGATTTGTGGAGTGCATAACTAATGCCTTGTACACATTATCGGAATATTTTGGAAATTCCGATCGTCTGTGTCGAACTCCGACAGAGAAAAAAGCATGCATGCTCAGAATCAAGTCGACGCATGCTCGTAAGTATTGAACTTCATTTTTCTCGGCTCATCGTAGTGTTTTACGTCACCGCGTTTTGGACGGTCGAAATTTGCTCTGACAGTGTGTATGCAAGACAGCTTAAACGGAATTTCCGACGGAGAATTCCATCGGATTTTATCCCACCAGGAATTCCGATCGTGTGTACAAGGCATAATAGTTGTCCTGTCAACAGATTCTCCCATCTGAGCTGTGGATCTCTGCAGCTCCCCCAGAGGTACCATGGGTCTCTTGGCTGCTTCTTTGATTATTGCTCTTCTTGCCTGGGCTTTTAGTTTAAGTGAATAGCCCTATCTTGGTAGATTTGCAGTTGTGCCATACTCTTTCCATTTTTTGTTGATGGATTGAACATTGCTCCATTAGTTGTTCAAAGCTTGTGATATTTTTTTTATAAATCACAATAAAAAAACGCAATTAGCGGGGTCCTGATGAACAATACCGTTGGTCAATTCAGGTTACCGACTCACCTAATAGGGTGGTGTTCCTTATCAAAACAGGAGAAGTAGTCAAAATAAAAGGGGAGTGGGAATAGGTGTCCTTGCCTTCAATGAAGGAAAAGGAACAAACTGTGGTTTAACCTGATATAACTATATTAGAACAATTAGAACAATATAATATGAAAGGAAAGCATAACAAATTTCACAAGGTAAAAAGTGACAACGTTGTCACTTAAAAACACATGCCTATGAGCTCAGCCATATCCAAATAATCCACACGTGTCAATCACCTCAAGTTATTTAGTGTGACTTAACATATGATACATTAGGCAAGGTGAGTTCTGGGAAACCTTGGTAGCACAGACCGATATCCGTATTGTGCTTAACCATGGACCTCCAGACTCCCTATATGCCTATAGAGCTGCTGCATTAGGTATTTACAGTATTGAAAAAAGGCATTAATCATCACAGACAAATGAATTCAATTTTGACTGGAAGGTATCCCTGCTAGTTAGTGAACAAGGCAGGTTTAGCTTCTTATGCCCCACGCACACGATCAGTTTTCCTATTGGAAAGTCTGGAAAAAGATAGAAAGCAGGTTCTCTTTTTTTCCCGTCAGCAAAAAATCCGATCGGAATTTCTTATTTGTACGAATTCCGACGCGCAAAATTCCGATGCATGCTCGGAAACAAATCGACGCATGCTCAGAAGCATAGAACTTAATTTTCTCTGCTTTTTAGATCCAGTTTGGCAGGTCCTCTATACTGGCTAGTAGAGATTTTGTATTTTGTTGAAGTTGGTTGTGGCATTGAGGATCAGAATTAGCAATCAGGTATTTTTAATGACAACCTATCAATAACCATAACGAGCCTGTAGGATGTATCAAGCCTATCTGATTCTCCAGTTTTAACCTGACTACTTGTAAATAATTGAAAGTATTACAAAAAAAATAAAAAATTCTTAAGAGTAAGTTCCCCATTGCCTTAGCAGGAAGGAGGCTGTGAAGAGTAGCAGATAATTAATGCCGCAAGGGTCTATTTGTGGAGCCTAAGATGTATTGGAATCCAGACACAAAGTCACACACACATACTGTATGTGTTTGTTTATGATGAGCTAACCATTTATAAAGCCAAAGCCTGTTAAACCTGGCTATATAAAATAATATATGTAAGAATTATCATAAAACATTACTTGTTTGTGTCTCTAAGCACTGCATTAAAAAAAAAGAATTTTAGAAGAGCGCTGCAATGCAATGGTTCTGTTCAGCAATAATTTATGTGCCTAATATTATTGTCTCTTGGTCTCTGTTTTTGTCAGTGAAAATGAACTGCCTTCACAGACAGCAGCGGAGGAAAAGGTAAACTACTGTTTTTATTGATTTTTTTTTAATGCAAATAATTTACATTGATTACTGTAATTCTTGCTCCCTTATGATAATATAAATCCACTTCTTTTACTTATCGTATACTGTATGTTCCTTTTGGGGCGTCTCTCAAGGCAGATTGTGCATGTAGTTGAGCTGTTATCCATGCCATTCATTCAATGATTTTCTCCAAACAGCAAAAGCAGCAGGAAATTGAACGTGTGGACAAATGGTTGAAGATGCTGAAGAAATGGGCAAAATACAGGAACAGTGAGAAGGTGATGGCAATATTAATGTTAATGGCATATCCTAAGAATTTTTTTTTTTAAATTAATCACATTTTGGTTCAGTAGCACCAAAACGTTTCTGAAAAATGTCTCGTCTGCAATCCCAGTGTGAAAGCCTGAGTGCTTTCACACAGGGGCGCTGCGCTGGCAGAACGTCCAAAAAAGTCCTGCAAGCAGCTTCTTTGAGGCCATGCCCCTGAAGACAAAACTAGTAGGGAGGAGCCCGTAACGGTATCGTAGGAGGATTGGCACTCCTCCAGTGGGTATGTACACATTGATTGGCTGCATTAATGAGGTTCAGGATGAGGGATTTGTTGTAACGTGAATGAGACAAGGACGTGTGGTGGAGTAAGTATTGTGCTGGGGTAAAGTCTGGGGTGTATGTTGTGATCAAAGCAATTAAGCGGTGAATTTCCACCCAGAATGGTTGTATGAGCGGGCAATCCCACCATATTATGGATCCGGTCAGGCATCCTGTACTATCTGGAATAGATTTTATATCTATTTTCTTGAGTAGAGGAGTTCATGGATTCCTTTGTGGATATGGGTGTGTATGCGTTCCCAGTCTTCTTTGGTAAGGTCTATATTCAGGTCATTTTCCCAACGTCTTATGATTTTATCTTGTTTTGGGTTAAAGTCCTGGAATGGAAGCGCATACACAGCCGAGAGTAAATACCTCTGGGGTTCTGTAGTGTTGCATAACGCCTTAAATGGTGTGTGGTCACGGTGTCATTGAGCGTTTGGCGTGATACTAAGAAAGAAATGTCTAAGTTGTAGGAACTTAAAAAAAGGGGATGTGTCGATCAGGGAATTTAGAGGAAATCGCTGAATAGGGCAGGAGATTGCCATTGTAAAAAAGAATTTTTGAGTTCTGGTCGGGGGGGTCATTAGATTTGTCACCTGGGTTATGTAGGAATAGGCCAGGGGGGAAGTCTGGGTTTCGGTCCAGCGGGATCATGGGGCCGCGCAAGGGGGCCAGTCAGAGTTTTGCAAGCCGATCTAAGAGTCAGCATGGTAGGTTCTATTAACGGGCGAGTAGTGTATTCCTTAGGGAAGGATTTATGATTGATCAATGGTAAGTGAGAGACCGGTATCTTCGCAAAGTAGTGTTCAAGTCGAGCCCAATCCTTGCTGCGTCTATGTATGTGCCAGTCAACAATTCTGGTGAAGTGGCATGCCCAATAGTGTTTTTGGAGATCGGGGAGTCCCAGTCCCCCTTACAGTTTAGGAAGCACCAGTCTGGCCCAGCTTTGTCAGGGTTTTTTTTAATTCCAAATGAAATTTCTGCACATCCTCTTATACGATGTGAAGAAAGAAGGGGGGAGAGCCTAAAATAGATAGGAGTCTGGGGAGAACATTCATTTTTAAGATGGTGTTTCTGCCAATCCACGAGAATGGGCCTTTATACCATTTATGAAGGTCTCCCTGAATATTCTGGAGGACGGGTAGAACGTTTACGGTATAAAGGTCATTCAATTTGGTAAGGATTTGTGTGCCCAGGTATGTGATTGCGTGCGGTTTCCAGCCTGAAGGGGAAATTTGCTTGGCATTGCGCAATTAACTCTGTCGGGAGTGTAATGTTTAGGGCTTTCGATTTCGTAACGTTTATTTGGAGATTCGATAGAGATTTAAAAAGCAAGAAGTCTTTGAGAAGGTTGGGGATAGTGGTAATGGGGTCGCAGAGAAAAAGCAGAATAGCATCAGCATAAGCTCCTATTTTATACTGTTTGCGGTGAATAGCAATAACCTTAATTTCCCAAGGCGTCTTCCAGGACAGCCCTTGAGAGATGGAGCTCCTCCCTGGACAGGAAACACATCACCTCCAGCTCTTTAAAAGGCGGTCCCTCAGGCATCTGATCAGTTTTTTGTGTTTCCTTAGTCGGAGGAGACATGTCACCTGGGAACCGTCTTTTTTCAGAGGGATGGATCCAGGAGGGGGTCCATCTCCAAGGGCTGGGGAAGACAGCTGGGCTGTGCTTACCTGAACGATCCCTCCTCTTTTGGCCGCGGGTTCCCTCCGACTGGGTCTGGAGTTCCCCGTTTCCTCCTTCCCCCGGTGCCCGGCGAGGGAGTTGGCGGTGATAGCTTGCATTAGGCGGCGGTGTCAGCAGCGAGGGAATGCGCTCCTCGCAGTGGACGCGGTGACCCGGAAGTCACTGGGCGTAACTTCCAGGCCAGGATGCGCGTCATCACTGAGCGCCGGAAGCTGTGGTTCCGGTTTCTGGCGCGGGAAGGTTGGAAGGCCGAGCCTGCATTTAAAAGGCAGCAAGCGTGGGCGTGGGCTGAACGCTGCCTGTATACAGACACAAGATGGACACTGTACACGCGTCAGGGGAGTCTAGCGCTGGCTCTTCACAGGTAGGCTGGCTGTGCCAGAGCTCTTTTTTCCTGTGCATTTCACCTGTTTTAGAAGGGGAGCTAGATAGGAATGTTTGCCTCATGTTTAGCTCAGTGGGCACCTTAGGATGGCATGCTAGGGATACCTTTTCTTAAAAGAGGACATCTCTCTTTTGTTTCCTACCAGAAAGATCCAAAAGACCACAGTGTTAAAGTCCCTTCTAGTAAAAAGAAGTGTGCCACATGTAATGCAAGACTAGCATCAGGTTATACCAAAAACCTATGTGGACCCTGTATTTCAACTGTGATAAGCAGTGAAGAGTATTCCCCACATAACAAATTTTTGGGTTCTTTTAAAGAGGAGATGAAAGCAACTTTTCAGTCCTTTAGGAAACTTATTGCTGACCCGCAAATCCCAACGCCAGCCACCACACAGCAAGAGGTGCCCACCTCTCCCACTCCGGTAGCGTCAGGAGCAGGTGATCCTGTGGAGAATGAGGAGATTTCCCTTAGAAATCCTGATTCGGATTCCTCCCATTCAGATTCTGGGCAGGAAGATGATCAGAATGACTCCCGCACACCCACTAGATTCAAGCTCTCCCAGGAGGAGGTAGATTAATTAATTGGGGCTATTCATGAAACGTTAGAGATGAAGGAAGAAAAAACTTATCTCTCACGACATGATAAAATGTATCAGGGGTTAAGCAGGAGAAAACAAAAAGTTTTTCCACTGCACAAGCTGATGTCAGACCTGGTGCTTAGGGAATGGGAGGAACCTGACAAGAGGCCGTTCTTTTCTAGCGATTTCCTTTTGAGGAAGACCCTAAGGCGGTCTGGAACCAGTCCCCTAAACTGGATGCCCCCCTGTCTAAAGTCTCAAAGCACTCAGACATAGTGTTTGAGGACATGGGACATTTAGCAGATCCCATGGACAAAAGGGGAGATGTTATCCTCAAAAGATCCTGGGACGCAGCCATGGCTAATCTTAAACCAGCCCTGGCAACTACGTGTGTAGCGCGTAATTTAGAATTTTGGCTCAAACAGCTACAGGAACACCTGACAGCAGGTACTCCTAGAGAAGATTTATTGAAATCTCTTCCAATGCTGTTTAAGGCAGTTGGTTTTATCGCTGATGCTTCGGCAGAATAGGTAAAGCTTTCAGCCAGGTCAGCTTCACTGTCAGTAGCAGCGAGGAGAACTCTTTGGCTCAAGACTTGGCCAGGAGATACATCATCTAAATTATGTCTTTGTAGCTTTCCTTTCTCAGGTAACCTTTTGTTTGGTACTCCGCTAGATGAAGCGTTAGAACGCACGGCGGATAAAAAGAGGACCTTTCCTGAAAAGAAAAAGCCTTTTAACAGGAAGTTTTTTCATTCCTTTAAGGGGCAAAAGAAAACACAAGAGAAAGGAAAGCCAAATAGACCCTGGGGGGCGCAAGGAGGGAAACACAAAGCAAAAGTGCTCTTTAACCCTCCTGACAAAAATCCCAAATCTCAATGAGGCCAGGATCCAGGTGGGAGGAAGACTGGGGGATTTCCTTCCACAATGGATAAAGTTGACCTCCAACAACTTTGTCAGGGGAGTCATAGGAAAGGGCTATGCCCTGGAGTTCAGTCAGTTGCCACCAACAAGATTATTGGTTACACAGCTGGCAAAGGACCCGGTAAAAGCGCAGGCACTACAACTTCTCATAGGAGAATTTGTAGATCAAAAAATCCTAATACCAGTTCCCAAACAGGAAGAAGGTCGGGGTTTTTACTCGCACGTCTTTCTGGTACGAAAGCCATCAGGGAAGTATCGCCTGATTTTCAACCTAAAACTGTTGAATGCAGTCATTCGGTACAAAAAATTCCGGATGGAATCTATTTATTCTGTCAAGAATTTGCTTCAGAAAGACTGCTTTATGGCAAGGATAAATCTGAAGGATGCCTACCTCCACATTCCTATCAGAGTAAGCTCCCAAAGGTTCCTTCGCATAGCTGTTCGGATAGGGGAAAAGATTTTCCACTATCAGAGCCAAGCCCTCCCCTTTGGCCTCTCCTCGTCTCCGAGGATCTTTACCAAAATCCTTGCGGAGACGTTGGCCCCTCTAAGACTCCAAGGAATAACAGTTGTCCCATACTTGGACGACCTGTTGTTCCTGGCACCCACAAAACAAAAGCTACTAGAGGACCTAGTGGTCGTCCAGCAGTGGTTGACTCAGTTAGGCTGGATAGTCAACAGGGAAAAGTCAATCCTCATTCCCACACAGGAAATCCTGTTCTTGGGATACATAGTAAGTTCTACAGAGCAAAGGACCTTTCTCCCACAAGAAAAAAATCGATCACCTAAGTCAGCGAGTAGCTCAGTTGCAGACAAATCTCCCTGTCACAGTAAGGGAGATAATGTCAGTCCTAGGCCTCATGACAGCCTCCATCCCAGCAGTCAGATGGGCCAGGTTCCACCAAAGGCCACTCCAGTCTTTTCTCCTTCAAAATCTCGCAGGAAAAGACTTGGAGGAGAAGATATACCTGCCAGAAAAAACAAAGCAGGCTCTCTGGTGGTGGAGAAACCAAAACCACCTGAACAAAGGTCTGCTGTGGAACCCACCTGTGACACGCATCTTGACTACAGACGCCAGCAACCAAGGTTGGGGAGCCCACCTAGAAGATCAGTGGGTACAAGGCACCTGGAGTCATCTAGAAAAGAAACGCTCTTCAAATTACCGGGAGTTAAAGGCCGTAGCCAAAGGGATCGCAGCGTTCCAGGGTCAGCTCAAGCATCAACATCTACAGATCAGGTCGGACAATACAACTACTGTAGCGTATTTAAACAAACAAGGGGGGACCAGGAATCCCACCCTGATGGGCATAGCAAAATAAGTTTTTGTATGGGCAGAAGAGAATCTCGAGTCACTTTCAGCCGTCCATCTCAAGGGTACGCAAAACAGTCTAGCCGATTTCTTGAGCAGACAATTAGTCTCTCAAGAAGAATGGTCTCTGGATCCGACGGTCTTTGCCAAGATAGT
Organism: Rana kukunoris; assembly: GCA_029574335.1. Lineage (NCBI taxonomy): Eukaryota > Metazoa > Chordata > Amphibia > Anura > Ranidae > Rana > Rana kukunoris. The sequence goes on from CM056059.1 coordinate 282,757,239, forward strand.
GTCCAAATGGGGTCTTCCAGAGATAGACTTGTTCGCCAACAGGAGAAATACCAAGCTTCCAGAATTTTTCTCACTGAACCCCAGGGATCAACCGGTAGCAGTCGATGCCCTTCAGAACGCATGGTCATTCTCCCTGACATATGCTTTCCCACTGCTGCATCTCTTACCGAGAGTCATTTCCAAATTCAGGATGGAGAAGACTTCCCTTATTCTGATAGCCCCCTTTTGGCCAAAGAGGGCGTGGTTTTCGCTTCTACTAGCGTTAGCAGATCATCCACCGTGGATGTTGCCGTGCAGTCAAGATCTGTTGACTCAAGGTCCAGTGCGGCACCCCAATCCAGCTTTTCTGAATCTAGCAGCCTGGTTTCTGAAATAGACATCCTGAAGTCTAAGGCCTCGTACACACGAGGGGATATGTCCGCTGAAAACGGTCCGATGGACCGTTTCAGCAGACATCTCCGCTCGTGTGTATGGGCTAGCGGACAGATTTTTCCACCCGACAGATTTCAAAGCATGCTTTGAAATCTATCCGGTGGGAATCTGTCCGCCCGACATGTCTGCTGGTTAGTACACTTACCAGCAGACATGTCGTCCCGCACCGCCGCCGCGCCGCTGCCGAATGGATTCGGCGCATGCGTGTAAGTGTTTTACTTCCTGGTGCGGTGACGTAGCGGTGACGTGGCGGCGTCAACGTCACCGCCGCGTCACCGCCACGTCACCGCGCCGTCCGGCGGCGGGGAATTTGATCCGATGGTGTGTACACGCCATCGGATCAAACTCCCGATCGGACATATCCGATGGAAATGGTCCGCGGACCGTTTTCATCGGATAAGTCCGATCGTGTGTACGAGGCCTTAGGGTCTATCAGATAGAGTAATCAAAACTCTATTACAGAGTCGCAAACCAGTTACCAGAGCGATTTATCTGAAACACTGGAAAAAATTTAATCTCTGGCTTAAAGAGAATGGAAAGAGGAAACATGATTCCCCAACGATTTTGGAATTCTTACAGGAGGGCATCGACAAGAAGTTGGCCTTAAGCACGATTAAGGTTCAAATTGCTGCCCTTTCAGTTTATGTTCAGCGCTCCCTACAAGAGGACCCGCTTATCAGTAGATTTTGCAAAGCAATTGCCAAACAACGCCCGGCCCCATGCCGTAAGGTCCCGACGTGGGACCTATCTCTTATGTTGAAAGCGATCATTAAAGAGCCCTTTGAGCCGATATCAGAGGCATCCTTAAAATTAGTTACTTTGAAGACAATTTTTTTGGTCGCTATGACTTCTGCCCGCAGAATCAGCGAACTTCAGGCTCTCTCAATTAGAGATCCATATATGCAAATTTTGGAGGATAAAGTTATTCTAAAGACAGATCAGTCCTTTGTGCCAAAAGTCGCCTCTGCTTTCCACAAGAGTCAGGACATTATACTTCCTTCCTTTTGCAATAAACCAAGAAATAGCAAAGAAGAACAATTACACCGGCTAGATGTCAGGAGATGCCTTTTAGTTTATCTGGAAGCAACTAAAAGCTTTAGAGAATCAGATGCACTGTTTATTCTTTTTTCCGGGAATCGAAAGGGAAAACAGGCTTCAAAAGGGACACTAGCCAGGTGGATTAAATTGGCCATCTTGGAAGGGTACAAAGCTCTACACTTGGATCCTCCGCAGGGTTTGAAGGCACACTCTACAAGGGCGTTAGCCACGTCCTGGGCAGAAAGAGTCGGCGCTACCCCGGAGCAGATATGTAAGGCCGCTACGTGGTCAAGCATGTCCACGTTCATTCGACATTACCGACTGGACGTCCTAAGTAGTCAAGATCAGGCCTTTGGGAGGAAAGTCCTGCAAGCAGTAGTCCCACCCTAATCTGAAGTGCTTGCTCATCCTCTCAAGGGCTGTCCTGGAAGACGCCTTGGGAAAATCAGAGTTCATCTTACCGGAAACTCTGTTTCCAGGAGTCTTCCAGGACAGCACGTTCCCACCCTATGCTTTGAGGTAGGTATATATGTGTGTATGTATATATGCATGGATAATATGTATGTATGTCATTAACTGTTTTTCAGCTCCTACCTTCGGTTCTTGGATTAAAACTGACCAGATGCCTGAGGGACCGCCTTTTAAAGAGCTGGAGGTGATGTGTTTTCTGTCCAGGGAGGAGCTCCATCTCTCAAGGGCTGTCCTGGAAGACTCCTGGAAACAGAGTTTCCGGTAAGACTAACTCTGATTATCTGGGTTCTCTCTCAATTTATGGAGCATGGGTTCCATGGTGAGGGCAAAGATAAGGGGGGATAGGGGTCATGCCTGACGAGTTCCGATCGAAATGGAGAAGGCGTTTGACAGGCTTCCCGTAGGGGACAAGTATAATGCGAGTATCATTTGAATGAAGTGGTTTGGAAAGCCCATTGCTTGTAGTGTAGCTAACATGTAGTCCCAGGCCACTCTGTCGAACGCCTTCTCCGTGTCAAGGGAAAGGAAAAAGCCCTTAGTGGAAGATGTAGAGAGCAAGTGATGTATGTTAACCACTTCAGCCCCGGAAGGATTTACCCCCTTCCTGACCAGAGCACTTTTTGTGATTCGGCACTGCGTCGCTTTAACTGACAATTGCGCGGTCGTGCGATGTGGCTCCCAAGCAAAATTGGCGTCCTTTTTTTCCCACAAATAGAGATTTCTTTTGGTGGTATTTGATCATCTCAGCGGTTTTTATTTTTTGCGCTATAAACAAAAATAGAGCGACTATTTTGAAAAAAATGCAATATTTTTGACATTTTGCTATAATAAATATCCCCAAAAAATATCTAAAAAAACATTTTTTCCCCAGTTTAGGCCGATACATATTCTTCTACATATTGTTCGTAAAAAAAAAACGCAATTAGCGTTTATTGATTGGTTTGCGCAAAATTTATAGCGTTTACAAAAAAAGGGGGTAGTTTTATGGCATTTTTATTAATATTTTTTTTTTACTAGTAATGGCGGCGATCAGCGTTTTTTTTCGGTACTGCGATATTATGGCGGACACATCGGACAATTTTGACACATTTTTGGGACCATTGGCATTTTTATAGCAATCAATGCTATAAAAATGCATTGTATTACTATAAAAATGCCATTGGCAGTGAAGGGGTTAACACTAGGGGGCAGGGAAGGGGTTAAGTATGTTCCTGGTGTGTTCTAACTGTATGGGGGGGGTGGACTCATTAGGGGAAATCACTGATCTTCTGTTCATACATTGTATGAACGGGAGATCAGCGTTTCCCCGCTGACAGGAACGAGAGGTTTGTGTTTACACACATACCTCCCATTCCCCGCTCTGTAACGAACGAGCGCGCGTGCACGGCGGCGCGCGCGCGCCCTCTAGCGGCCGAAAAAGATAGGACGTAGAGCTACATGCTCTCGCCTAGCAGTGCCGACCTGCCGCAGTAATATGACGGCGGCTGGTCGGCAAGCAGTTAATGGCCTTTATGGTATTATCCCTGGCTTCCCTGCCAGGGATGAATCCAACTTGGTCCAGCGAGATTAGACTGGGTAGTAGGGGAAGAATGCGGTTTGCTAGGATCTTGGCATAAAGTTTGAGATCTACATTAAGTAGTGAAATTGGACGGTAGTTTGATACCATTGTAGCATCCTTACCTGGTTTAGGAATGAGGGTAATGCGGGCTTCTGGAATGTCTTTATGGGTATTGGGAGAGGATGGGAGGTCATTGAATGCCCGAACATACTGAGGGATGAGAGTGTCAGCGAATGATTTGTAATAACTGACCGTTGGGCTGTCTGGGCCTGGGCGTTTACATGTTTTCAGTTGTTTCAGGGCAGTCAATGTCTCCTCTACTGAGATTGGAAGGTCTAGGTCTGTCGATTCAGTCACGGTAGGGGATGGGCAGTATTGTTATAGAAATTCGGTAATCTTCTGTATTCGATCTGGGTTTGTACCTGATGGCGATGGGGGGGTAGATTGTACAATCGTGAAAAATAACCTACAAATTGGTCAGCAATGTCTTTAGAGGTGGTTTTTATGTTGCCGGGGGGATCTTTAATGGTAGGAAGGGTATGCGCTGTTTTTTTGACTTAAAGGGCTCTTGCCAGCAAATATATCGTACTTCTTACCGAATTTGTAGAACAGTTTTTGGGTTAGGGCGTATTTTCATTTTAGGGTTTTGTGTAATTCCTCTAGTAGTTCTTCCCTAGCTTGTAGTAGTTTGTTGAGTGAGGATGTGGCTAGTGATAGTTTATGTGCTTGTTCAAGCGACCAAATGCGTACTGTCAATCTAAGTTTTTGTCTTTTGGGTGCCAAGGAAATTAGTTCTCCCCTGATCACACATTTATGGGTAGCCCAGATAGGTAAAGGTTTTTTAACCACTTCTCGACGGCCGTACGACTTTGTACGGCCGCAGGGTGGTTCTAATTCTCCGGCAGGCCGTCCATTTATGGCCTCCGCTCCTCCAGGCCACTGGGGGGCGCGCCCGGGCCCGCCGCATCACTGAGATGCCGATGCACGTGCCTTGCGGCCGCGATGTCTGCCAGGCACTCGCGATCGGCGGTTACAGGACAAGGACGTGGATCTGTGTGTGTAAACACACAGATCCATGTCCTGTCAGGGAGAGAGGAGACCGATCTGTGTCCCTTGTACATAGGGACATAGATCGGTCACCTCTCCCAGTCACCCTCCTCCCCCCACAGTTAGAACACAATGCAGCATAAACAATTAAACCCTTCCTCACGCCTTAGTGTTAACCCCTTCAATGCCAGTCACATTTATACAGTAATTAGTGCATATTTATAGCACTGATCGCTGTATAAATTTGAATGGCGCCAAAAATGTGTCAAAAGTGTCCAATGTGTCCGCCATAATGTTGCAGTCCCAATAAAAATCGCAGATCGCCGCCATTACTAGTAAAAAAAAATAATAAAAAATAATTCTGTTCCTTATTTTGTAAGCGCTATAACTTTTGCGCAAACCAGTCGCTTATTGCGATTTTTATTTTATTTTTTACCAAAAATATGTAGAATACGTATCGGCCTAAACTGAGAAAAAATGTTTTTTCAAAAAAAATTGGGCTATTTATTATAGCAACAAGTAAAAAATATTTTTTTTTTTCAAAATTGTCGCTCTTTTTTTGTTTATAGCGCAAAAAATAGAATCCGCAGAGGTGATCAAATACCACCAAAAGACAGCTCTATTTGTGGGGAAAAAGACGTAAATTTTGTTTGGGAGCCACGTCGCACGACCACGCAATTGTCAGTTAAAGTGACGCAGTGCCGGAAGCTGAAATTTCACCTGGTCAGGAAGGGGGTATATGTGCCCAGTAAGCAAGTGGTTAAATAACAAACATTTTATACTTACCTGTTTTGTGCAAGTGTTTTGCACATAGCGGTCCTGATCCTCCTCTTCTGGGGTCCCCCAGTGGCGCTCTTGGCTCCTCCTCTTCTCGAGTGCCCCAATGGAGAGCCGCAGCCCATGGGGGCACTCGTGCACTCGTGCAAGCATGCTCCCAAGTCCTGCTGCAGTGTCCATTGACACAGACCGCACCAATTGGCCCCGCCCCCTGCTCTGGTATCACTGGATTTGATTGACAGCAGCGGGAGCCAATGGCTCCTGCTGCTATAAATCTATCCAATGAGGACCCTAAACAACAGCTGCAGCTGCTGTGCTTGTCCCTGTCACTGGAATGATCGGGTTCAGGTGCTGCACTACAGAAGGTTTTTTACCCTAATTAAGGTGAAAAAGCTTGAGGGTTTACAACCCCTTCAATTCTTACCCTTGCCTACAATATGCAGAACTACATACAAATGGTATGGCTTTAACCACTTAAGACCCGGACCAAAATGCAGGCAAAGGACCTTGCCCCTTTTTGCGATTCGGCACTGCGTCGCTTTAACTGACAATTGCGCGGTCGTGCGACGTGGCTCCCAAACAAAATTGGCGTCCTTTTTTCCCCACAAATAGAGCTTTCTTTTGGTGGTATTTGATCACCTCTGCGGTTTTTATTTTTTGCGCTATAAACAAAAATAGAGCGACAATTTGAAAAAAAATTCAATATTTTTTACTTTTTGCTATAATAAAAATCCCCCAAAAATATATAAAAAACATTTTTTTTCCTCAGTTTAGGCCGATACGTATTCTTCTACCTATTTTTGGTAAAAAAAATCACAATAAGCGTTTATCGGTTGGTTTTCGCAAAATTTATAGCGTTTACAAAATAAGGAATAGTTTTATTGCATTTTTATTATTATTTTTTTTTTTACTACTAATAGCGGCGATCAGCGATTTTTTTCGTGACTGCGACATTATGGCGGACACTTCGGACAATTTTGACACATTTTTGGGACAATTGTCATTTTCACAGAAAAAAATGCATTTAAATTTGCATTGTTTACTGTGGAAATGACAGTTGCAGTTTGGGAGTTAACCACAGGTGGCGCTGTAGGGGATGTGTGCCTATGTGTGTTGTTTACTACTGTAGGGGGGTGTGGCTGTAGGTGTGACGTCATCGATCGCGTCCCCCTATCACAGGGATGACGCGATCGATGCTGCAGCCACAGAGAAGCACGGGGAAGCCGTGTGTACACACGGCTCTCCCCGTTCTTCCGCTCCAGGGACGGATCGCCGCACTGCAGCGGCGATCGGGTCCGCGAATCCCGCGGTCCCGGTCCTGGAGCTTCGGACCGGGTCGCGGGAGCGCGCCCGCGGGCGCGCGCCCGCGACCCACGGCTGGGTACTAAAATCAACGTATATATACGTTGATGTGCCCAGCCGTGCCATTCTGCCGACGTAAATGTGCAGTAGGCGGTCCTTAAGTGGTTAAAGAGAAACATGGCTTCAACAGAGGTCTAAATATCCAGTGTTATAGAAAAAGCCGTTAAGATCTGCTGGCACATAAGTATAAGAAAGTATATGCCAACTCCTGGATCTCTCTTTTGTTGCTATATTCCACCCTCTGAGAGGAAAGATATGACTCTCCTACACAATAGCCATTCTTCCCACCGCGTGTATGCAAGGCAGGCGTTTTTTCTAGCACATTAAAACATTTGTTTTTTCTAGGACATTAAAAATGGTCGTGTGTACGTGGCTTCAGACTTCAGGTCTCCTCTGACCTCCTGGCATAAGGCCCCTTTCACACGGGGCAGTGGAGGTGCGGTGGCCGTATAGCGATACCGTCGGAATTGCCGTGGGATTCGGCCCCTAGCATTGCGAGCAGTATTACCGCGGTTTCCCATTGTTTTAAATGCGAAGGAGCGGTATACACACTGCTCCTCTCACCGCTCCAAAGATGCTGCTTGCAGGAGATTTTTTTCAGGCGGTATTTAGGCGCTATTTTTAGCGCTGTACCACCTGAAAAACTCCTCAGTGTGAAAGGGGCTTAAAACTGTAATAAACCTACAAAGGTCTTATGCCGCGTACACACGATCATTTTTCGGCATAAAAAAAAATGTTGTTTTTAAAAAATGTCATTTAAAATGATCGTATGTGGGCTTCACATCACTTTTCGGGTTCTGAAAAACAAAAATGTTTTTTTTCGAACATGCTGAATTTTTTTAACGTCGTTTTAAACTGTCGTTTTTCGGGTTGTAAAAAATGATCATGTGTGGGCTAAAACAACGTTAAAAACCCTTGTATGCTCAGAAGCAAGTTATTAGACGGGAGCTCTCGTTCTGGTAAAACTACCATTCATAATGGAGTAAGCACATTCATCACGCTGTAACAGACAGAAAAGCGCAAATCGTCTTTTTACTAACACGGAATCAGCTAAATCAGCCCAAAGGCGAATGGAACTTCCCCTTTATATTGCCGTCGTACGTGTTGTACGTCACCGCGCTTTGCTAGATAATTTTTTTTAAATGATGGTGTGTGGGCCAGATTCACAGAGCCATTACTCCGGTCTATCTCCTGTTAGACCGGAGTACTTTCAAATTATGCGCGTCGTATCATTAGTTTAAATCCTCAAACCATGATTCAACGGCTTTGGGCTTCGATCTGACAGGCTTACACCTTCGTATGCCTTCGGATCTACGCTGCAATCTTTTTGCGGCCGCTGGGTGGAGTCCGGGTCATTTTCCACGTTGGGGTATGCAAGTGAGCTTTTTCCGGCGATCCACGAAGTTACGATCGTCCTTCGCAATCTCTTACGGCATCTGTAGTCATCTTTTTGCTGCGTAAAGTTATACCAGCTATTAGCTGGTCAGATTTTTTTGAGTAGCGTCGTTTACGTACATTCCTATTCCCAGACGACTTACGCAAAAAAAAAAAAAAATGACATTCGACGCGGGAACGACGGCCCATGGCCGTCGTTCCCGCGTCGAATGTCATTTTTTTTTTTTTTTGCGTAAGTCGTCCGGGAATAGGAATGTACGTAAACGAAGCTACTCAAAAAAATCTGACGTAACGGCGTTATTTCGCGCAATGCACGGCGGGAAATTTCTGAACGGAGCATGTGCAGTTCGATCGCCGCGGGGACGCGCCTAATTTAAATGCTTCACGCCCCCTAATCGCGTATTTCGATTCCGCCGCGAGAAATACACTACGCCGCCGTACCTTACGGGCCGAAATCTACCTGAATTCGTCTTAGAGCCAGGTAAAATACGGCGGCGTAGTGTATCTCTGATACTCTGCGCCAGGGCAATTGTACCTGAATCTGGCCCTTTGTTTTATTTTCTACATGCTGAAAACAATGTTTTTTTTCATGCTGAAAAATGATCGTGTGTACGTGGCATAAAGATCCAAGACAGAACCTTCAGATTTTTTTCATAATCTTCCTAACTGAACTGATTCTTTTTCATAGTGGAAATGGAGGACATTCACAATAGGGGGGACGGGGGACAAATGCTGAATCTTGGCAGTTTGCGAACTTCATCTAAACACAACATTTTGCAAATTGTGTATTACACAAAATATAAAGCCAGATGCATTTATGTATTATAAATAGTTATTTTCAAAAACAATATTTGTATAGGAAGCAGCAATTGCAATCTTTAGCCTACACAAGTTTAAAAACATTTCCTGATGTGGGAAATGCAAATTCACTATTTTGGATTGACGGATTCTCATATTTTGTGTTAAGAGTTTTCCATTCTGTGCCTAATTTCCGTTGTATTGATGTGTGTATGGCGATGGCTGCCGGGCAATCTGTATTCCAGAACACTTGGTATTAAAATTGAATAATGAGCCCTAAAAGTCTGTTCTGTAAATTGATCCCCTGTTCAAGACAAAGGATGTCTTTTGTTTTATGGTTGCAAAAACAGTCTGCCTAGTTCGATTTTGAAATAAAGAAAACAAAAAACAAAAAGCAACCTGAATATGCAATGTCTTGGCGTTTTGCATGCTCCTAAAATCAGACCTCGTTTTTCCTTTTTATTAAAATAAACCGTCTCAAACATTACAACTTTTCTTAAGGTTCTGTACCACATATTTAAAATGTGAATAGATGCATTGTTTTTCCTGTGCCAGTTTAAAATTCAAGTGCCCTGAGGCTGAGAAGTAAGCAACTACAGTATGTTCTGTGTTCAGATTCTTTGTCCATTCAAGAAATTTGTTCAGCTTTAGCACCCTCTGCTGCTCATTGCACCACAGCTTTCTCTTTTCTAGCTTGGTAATCAAATACAACTGATTTAAAGTCTAACTCCACTTACTGCATGGACACAATATGACATCTGTGCAGGTACACAACATGGACGTTATATTGAGAGCTGTGTCTGCGTACATGCAGCCGCTGCTTCCCAATAAACCGCAATGGGACTGACAGCAAGGGGATTCACACAAAACCTTACATTCTCTGTGCCGATAAAACGCAGCATGGAGTATGGATTAAATTGCACCATGTGAACAAGGCCTAGTAAGAATTTGTAACCATCAGAAACATTTTCCCTTTTTCAAATGTTGGAATATCTCTGTCCTAGAGCACACAAATTGTTGCTTCTTCTATAAGGAAATAAGCGCATGGTCTTGTGTGCAATAATCACCCTGGCCGAGCAAATGTCTCACCAACTTTACTGTAAAAAAAACCGAGGCCTTGAGCTATTCTGTATAGCAGTGGTCATCAACCCTGTCCCACTAACAGGCCAGGTTTTATGTATTACCTTGGGGAGATGCAGACTAGAATACTGCAATCACATAGCTGCCAACTGTCCCATTTTTAACGGGACAGTCCCGTCAAATAGGACCTAGTCCCGGCTAATTTAGCCTGCCGGGACTTGTCCCGGCTAGTGGGGAAAGAGGGCGTGTCCTAGGCTAGCAGAGTTTGGGACTGGGCTCGGTTGCTCAGCAACCAGTGTACGGGCGGATGACGTGTATCCCGCGTGTGCCGGAAGGCTCAGCCCTGTCACTTCCTGGTTCACCCTCACCAACTGCGGGCTCTTCACCATCATGTCTCACCAGACTGGCATTCAGGGTGAGTGCGGGGATAGAGAGAGAGGGGGGGGCTCTACCTGTGCGTGACTCCATTGTGATGTATGAAGAGGATACACGCTGCTCCTTATCTGCACTTCCTTGTTATTATCTAGGGCTCTGTATAGGAGTAGTGGGGAAAGGAATGTGTGGAGGGAACTCTGATGATACACATGAATGCCACGCCCCCTAATTATAGCAAGTCTCCTTCTACATGCAAAAAAGTGTCCCAGATTATTTTTTTTGCAATGTTGGCAACTATGCAATCACTGAGCAGCAAATGATATCACCTGTGATGTATTTCAGTTATCTTAAGTAAACCTGGCCCGTTTGGTGGGCCCTGATGACAGGGTTGATGACCACTGCTGTATTGTATGCACAGAGCAAGTGCTGGCTCAATCTGCACAGATGTGCTAATTTTACTATGCATATTCTATTACCTGTGTTTGGAGCTGTTGCCATTTAGAGGTAAATCATGTGGATGTCATCTGCCTTTCTTTCACTCCATTTTTTAAAAAAAAAGTAAATGATAAAAGGTACATGGAATATTGTGTAGAATTTACAAAGACTATGGGCCAGATTCGTAGCGTTATGCCGTATCCCCAAAACGATATACGCCATAAATCTAGAGTTTTTAGACCGACGTAATTTCGTTAGACCGGCGCATCGTGCGTGCAAAAAAATGCGCTAGACACACCATTGATTTGCTAGGCAAATATGCAAATGAGGGAGTTACGGCGATCCACAAAAGTAAGTTTGTGCAGCGCAGGCTACGCGCTGTGCACATCAGCTGCACGTCCTGTCTAATATTAGGCAATATAAAAGCTTGCTTAAAATTAGACAATCTGTCTACATGTCAGCTAAAGCAACACCATTAGGGACGAGCTGAGCAGCCACACTTGCAGGACAACAATCTGTATGCCACCATGCCAGGGGCATCCATGCTCATAGCTATACTGCTGACTTTAGAGGAGCGCAGAAGGAGGAGGGCACGGGAGAGGATATATCGCACACGCATAGACATCTTTGGCATGAGTGATTCTGAGGTGTCTCGCATCTTCAGATTCACCCCTCATGCCATCATGGAATTAACCACAACCATGCAGGAGGACATCATCAGCCCAACACATGACACCACCCATGACAGCTACATATAAAATCATAGCCCCATCCCAATGGAATTCGAACAGAACATGTATGGGGACAGCTGGCTGGTTGGTGAGTGACATGGGTGGCAGGCATGACTGCCCCCCCCCTCCATGATGCAGAAATCACAAGGGGCACATGCACTACTAACATCCTCCTGTCTTTTCCCTTCAAGGTGACTCTGCATATGCACTGGGACCCCATCTCATGACTTCTATGCGGAACCCCCCATGGTACCCTGTTGTATTCCCCAAACTTTGTATGCCAGATTATCGGTGCTGCACAACTTCGGAGTGAGAAAGGGCCTGGAGATTGACATAAGTGATGACCTGACCCCCGAACCAGACAATCCCCCCCCCTAACCGAGGCTACCCCGTCTTCTGAGGGAAGAGCAGCCAGGAGACAGCTCACATTAGGCTTCTTTGCACGTTAAATACACACATTAATCATGGCACAATGAGAATGCATGCATGCACACCACTGTGGTCCCTAGATCACACACACCACATCCTCATCTAATTGGATTAGCACAAGCCCACCATGCAGGACTTGTGAGCAGCAACGCCACGCCATGGCTCTAATCTGGGGAAGGAGGAGCATCCCCTGGTCTCTGCCCACCCGGCGGCCTCCTCTAACTCAAACTCCTCAACCTCCTCCGAGGACTCCGGCCTTGTCTGGGGGTCTCCATCAGGCTGTTGTCCCGGGGATGGTGCGGTCAGGCCAGATGGCCCAGCACCCTCCTGCACATCTGTGGATGACACAAAACATTCACAGGTTGGAGGATCCACACACTTGCCACATATTCCCTCCCCCCCCCCCCACACATGCTACACACCAGATAGTAAAAAAAAACTTACCCGTCCTCACGGCCTCCTGACTGGACTCAAAGCCAGGCAGCCCCTCCACTTGCTGCCTGTTGAAGGTCTGGGCCACCGCACGCTCCTCCTCAGTCAGCCTAACAGGGCATGATGGGCCCCCTCCAGTGCCCCTGGCATGGGCGGCAATCTTGGCCAGCTTCCCACAGACCACACGCCGGAGGTCATTAATCTTCTTGGCGATCCCCTGGCGTGTCAGGGTCTCCCCCCCCAACGTGTTTACCTGGTCGGTAATTTCCTGCAATATCTGTGCCTTCCTGGCCAGGGTGGTGTTGGCACTCTCGGGGCCGTGCAGAAAACGGCCATATTGTGTAATGGCCCTGGCAAGAATGCCCTTCTCCCGCAAAGAAAAATTTAGCTTTCGTTTCCTTTCATGTTCTCACAAACTGGAACCAAACAATCAACAAAAATCAGTCACCGAAAATCAGTCACCGAAAATCAGACAGCGAAAATGTATCAAAAACAGTCACCAAACAACACTCAGCAAACCACTATCAAAAACACTATACTAAACAGTCAAGAAATATATCAAACACAAGTCACAAACCGAAAAACGCGAACACACAACAGAACAAAAGCACCTTGCTGTATAGGGAGGGATACAAAGGGATGTACTTTTGCAAAGGAAGGGCATTTGTCTCTGTCTATTTAAGCTCTCTGCGTAGCTCACTAAGTTGACCGGGCCTAGTTCCAATTTCACTGATTGCGCCGTTCCCGAGTTGTGAGCATGTGCAGAGAGGTGCTGACCATGGTCTGCTTCCTGTGCGCATTCGTAATCTGGCCGGCCCTTCATTTGCATGGGGTCACGGCTCATTTCAATGGAACACGCCCACGTCCTTCCCAATTTGAATTACTCCGCCTTACGCCTCGGAAATTTCTGCGCAAATACTACGAGGATACGGTAATTGCGCCTCTACATTGCGCCGGTCTAACGTAAAGGAGGTGCACTACTCCGATCAAAATATGCGCCAATGTACCTGAATCTGGCCCTATGTTCCTAGTTTTGAACTCCACATGTCCAAAAACAAAATAAAAGCCTTGAAATTTAGATAATGGTCCCAGAAATCACTTGATCTCCTTGATATATAATTTACTGGGAGAGCAAAGGAGATCCTAAGCCTACGTTTAAATAGAGATGAGAGCATGTTCTGAACATACCCATTTTCCAGTCCAGTGGAAGTCTGCTCTTTAACTTGCAGCCTTTTCTAAATTCATTAGATAATTGATAGGGATCATGAGGAAAGTTAATCACACTTCTGATCTGGTAAACATGCCACAGTATATGCTTTTAAAATCCAGAATCTCTAATTCAATTACCCAATTATAGATTGCATTATACCCTTTTTTCTGTGAACCCATTTAATTCCCATTAAAGAGTGTTAAAAAAAAATCACTTGGTCCATTTGACTAAAGAATTTCTGCACATTTTATCTCAATAGTGCTGGTAAATAGTGTCCCTATTTATATATTACAGTGACAACACTAAATTTGCTTTGGTGCACAGTCACTAAGCCAAATGTAGCGCTTTACCCGCCAAAGGAGCTGCTTGTTGGGTCCCCTATTGCTGTGCTCACAACTCTGCAAATGGCATCACATACTCTGACACACCTGGCTGGGTGGGGGTATTTAATGCAGATGTACAGATGGTAAGAGATAAGAGATCAAAGCCATAACACAGCAAGGCGTGTGTATGTATGTGTACATACATACATATATATATATATATATATACACACACACACACTTGTGCTCATAAGTTCACACACCCTGGCAGAATTTATGATTTCTTGGCCATTTTTCAGAGAATATGAATGATAACACAAAAACATATTTTTTTCACTCATGCTTAATGTTGGTTATTATTATTAATCAACTGTTTTTACTTTTTTTTTTTATCATAATGGCAACAGAAACTACCCAATACTGTGTATTGCCCCCTTTAACATCAATGACAGCTTGAATTCTTTTGTGGTATTTGTGGATGAGGTTCTTTATCTTCTCAGATGGCAAAGCTGCCTATTCCTCTTGGCAAAATGCCACCAGTTCCTGTTAATTCTTGATCTGTTTTGCATGAACTGCACGTTTGGGATCTCCCCAGAGTGGCTCAATGATATTGAGGTCAGGAGACTGAAACGGCCACTCCAGAGCCTTCACTTTAGTCTCCTGTAGCCAATGACAGGTCGACATTGCCTTGTGTTTTGGATTATTGTCATGTTGGAATGTCCAAGTATGCCCCATGCCCACCTTCCTGGCTGCTGAATGCAAATGTTCCTCCAGTATTTTTTGATAACATACTGCATTCATCTTGCCAACATTTTTGACCAAATTTCCTGTGCCTTTCCCAAAAACATCAGCGATCCATCTCCGTGTTTCACAATAGGAATGGTGTACCTATCATTATAGGCCTTGTTGTCTCCTCTCCAAATGTAGCATTTATGGTTGTGGCCAAAAAGCAAAATTTTGGTCTCATCACTCCAAATGACTTTGTACCAGAAGGTTTGAGGCTTGTCTCTGTGCTGTTTGGCATATTGTAAGCAGGATACTTTAAGGCATTTGCGTAGTAATGGCTTTCTCGACCATGCAGCCCATCTTTCTTCAAGTGCTTCCTTATTGTGTATCTTGAAACAGCCACACTACATGTTTTCAGAGAGTCCTGTATTTCACCTGAAGTTATTTGTGGGTTTTTCTTTGCATCCCAAACAATTTTCCTGGCAGTTGTGGCTAAAATCTTAGTTGGTCTACCTGACCGTGGTTTGGTTTCAACAGAACCCCTCATTTTCCACTTCATGATTAGAGTTTGAACACTGCTGATTGGCATTCCTTATTCCTTGGATATCTTTTTATATCCCTTTCCTGTTTTATACAGTTCAACTACCTTTACCCGCAGATCCTTTGACAATTCTTTTGCTTTCGCCATGACTCATAATCCAGAAAAGTCAGTGTAACACTGGATAAAAGATTCAAGGGTTCAGAAACGCATTGACCTTTTATACACACACAATAATTACAAGCAAACAGATCACAGATGAGGATGGTTACTTTTTAACCGCT
The DNA here is from genome assembly GCA_029574335.1 of Rana kukunoris. Classification (NCBI taxonomy): domain Eukaryota; kingdom Metazoa; phylum Chordata; class Amphibia; order Anura; family Ranidae; genus Rana; species Rana kukunoris. The sequence goes on from CM056059.1 coordinate 282,772,680, forward strand.
TTAGGAGCGCTGCATGCAGATTTACACCGACAGAATGGCACAGGGGAAAATGGACGTACAGGCACGTCCCCTTTAATTTGCAGCTGTGTGGTCGCACGTGCAGAGCTGAAGAACGGGGAGATGTCAGTGTAAACACAACCCCTCCCTTTGGAGACTGGGCTGCAGGGAAATATTCCAACATAATGACCCGAGACACACCTCCAAGACAACCACTGCCTTGCTAAAGAAGCTGAGGGTAAAGGTGAAGGACTGGCCAAGCATGTCTCCACACCTAAACTCTATTAAGCATCTGTGGAGCATCCTCAAATTGAAGGTGGAAGAGTGCAAGGTCTCTAACATCCACCAGCTCTGTGATGTGGATGGAGTGGAAGATGACTCCAGTGGCAACCTGTGAAGCTCTGGTGAACTTCATGCCCAAGAGGGTTAAGGCAGTGCTGGAAAATAATGGTGGCCACTCAAAATATTGACAATTTGGGCCGAATTTGGAAATTTTCACTCAGGGGTGTTCGCACTTTTGTTGCCAGCGGTTTTAGACATTAATGGCTGTGTGAGTTATTTTGAGGGGGAAGCAAATTTACACGGTTATACAAGCTGTACACACACTACTTTACATTGTAAATTTGAAAAACAAGAAAAATACTGCACTTGTGTGAATATAAAACCAAAAAGCAGCAACAGTAATGTGAGAGATAAACACAACAAACAATGAAAAAATAAAAAAAGTTGCTCTACATAAGCATAAATGTGAACACAGTCCAACACATAATTGTAAACAAGAACAGCAGTCTAGTAGATTGATCAATAAATACAACTATTATAGAGGGTCCACCCTGTGTGGTAAGAGTACATCCGTACTTTATGTTGGTGTCGCACTTGGTGGAAGATATCATTGGAGCCTATTTGCACTAAGCACCTTATACAGCATTTGTTCTGAATAGTTGGATTTATGGACAATCTACTGGACTGCTGTTATTTACATTTTATTATTATTATTATTATTTACTTCACATTATTGCCTATTTTAGCACATCTTTTTTGCCTATTTAGCACAAATTTTGTTTTGAGTGTTTGTACAGGCATTCTTGCAGGTGTCTGAAGGTTAATCATGTCTCTTTTTAACAGATTTCTAATCTACAGAAAGCTAGTTATTAGGGGAATAAATTAGCAATATGTATTCGTATGGTTTTTGGGTGATCACATTGAAGTCTATTTGAAACAAAAATGCTTGAAGCTTGTAGCTCAGAAAAGCTCATATATATTTTTTAAGCTACAAGCTTTATTTAATACTATGTAAGGGGTTTCTGATTGGCCAGTTGTTTGCACCAAATAACCCAATTTTCCACCCTGCTTCTACTTGGAAAGGACTAAAACTCTCTGCTGATAGTTCTTAAACTTTGCCTCTTAGGCCCCTTTCACACACTTGGACCGTTCAGGTTTGCCTGTCAGTTTTTTTAGGCGGACTTGATGAGACGATCAATGCAGGTCTATGGAGCGACAGATGTCACCGGTGACATGTCCACCTACATTCGCTCCGATCCTCTGAATCCAGATGGATGGAAACCCTATTTTCAATCTATCGGATCGGATGAAAATGGACAGGAGGATCCGCTTTCATCCGATCCCCCCAGAGGAGAGCGGCGCTCTGACAGGTCCGTCCTTGCACAGTGAGCGGAGACGGACCTGTGATCTGCCGGCTCAGCAGGGATCAACAAACAGATCCACACTGAGCAGGCGGGAGTCCGTGAAATTGGACGTGTGTGTGTGTGTGAAAGGGGCCTTAGATTGTAAGAGCTAACGAGCAGGGCCCTCTGATTCCTCCTGTGTTAAATTGTATTGTCATTTTACTGTCTACCCTAATGTTGTAAAGCGCTGCGCAAACTGTTGGTGCTATATAAATCCTGTATAATAATATTATTGTTCCCACTACTTGCCATAGACATGGACATTGCTATAATCTTTTTATATGTACTATATACTGAAGGACTTATGAATAAATGGTTGTGGAATGAATCATCTGAGTTTCCATTATTTCTTTAGGGGGAAATTTGCTTTCATATACAAGTGCTTTGGATTACAGGCATTTTTTTTCCGAAACTAATTATGCTTGCAGCCCAAGGTTTTACTGTATTTATTTTGTGGTAAGACCTATTCTTATTAAAAGGTAATCAGCAATGACAGGCTTCATGTTTGTTACCTGACAAGTTTTGCTTTAACTTTATATTTTGTGAACTGTGAATTGATATCCTTTCATTTTCTGTATACCTCACAGATGTATCGCAGAGTGTACAAAGGAATTCCTTTACAAGTCAGGGGGCAGGTCTGGTCACTGCTTTTGGATGTTGACACAATGAAGTCTGAAAATGGGGGGAAATATGAGGTATGTTTGTTTTTTTTTAATTTTAACATGTCCTAAATTAAAACTTTTTTTTTTTTTGTGGTCAAACATTCATTCTTTTTCTATTGGCAAATGATATCAAGTACTTTTAAATAATTAAATATTAATTTACATAATGAATAGGTTCCTTTATTGTACAAGTGAATTACACCCATTCACCATAACTGAACAACTTTTGTATGTAGTCCAGTATTGAAGATGAAAGGGTTACATTATTTACATCTGGTCAGTGTCCTGGCAAATACTCAGTACAGATTATATGTAGAAGACTGCCCCCCTGTGGTAAAGTATGGGTTTCCATTCTCTACAGCATAAATAAAAACAGCAACCCTTTATGTGGCTGCCACAGTTCTATACTACAAATACAACCATCTACATATGTGTGTGTGTGTGTGTGTGTGTGTGTGTGTGTGTGTGTGTGTGTGTGTGTGTGTGTGTGTGTGTGTGTGTGTGTGTGTGTGTGTATGTATGTATGTATATATATATATATATATATATATATATATATTATATATATAAAAAATCCAGAAAGCATAGCCAACATAAATGTATATGGACTGCTGTGTGGATTGTAAACGTTTCACTTCACTGCAACCATAGCAAATTATTAAAGAAAATCTGCTAGTTTACAAATATTTACATGTATGCCACCTGCTGGATGGCTACCTGGGATTTACAGTTTACAGTTTACACTTTCGCTGAGCGCCGACAGTATAGGTTTTGAGATGGACTGCTCAAACAAATTAAAGCAACACTTTTTATTTAGGCTGCATTCACACCTAGGCGTAGGCGGAATGCAGCGTATTTCGGCGACATGAAATAGGCGTTTTGTCCCGCGATTTGCGGCGACAAAACGCGCCTTGTTTTTTGCTGGAGGGGTGATCTTTACATTGTCGGCTATTGCCGAACACCTGATACGCCTGAAAAAAGGGTCCGGGACTTGTTTCAAGCTTCAGGCGTACGGCGTTCGGCGTAGAGATGTGAACCATCTCCATAGCCGACAATGTAAATTCACCCCTCCAGCGTATTTCAGGCTGCTACAGCGTCGGGCGTGGGGCGACAAAACGCCCAGGTGTGAATGCAGAATGGTCCTTTAGAGTATAGCATCAAGCCAATTAAACTTCTGGGATATTAATCTGGTCAGTTAAACCACTTCAGGTCCGCGCTATTAACAGAATACGTGAACAGCGCGGACCTGAGGCGCGGGGGGGGTCACGTCTTTGAAAAACAGTCCCTCCGACGCATTACCGAGGATCCGATGCGTGTACCCGGCGGCCGCGATGTCCGTCAGGTACACGCGATCGTCGGTGAGAGAGCAGGGACGTGGAGCTCTGAGTGTAAACACAGAGCTTCAAGTCCTGTCAGTGAGGTGACAGATGCTGTTTCCCTTGTACATAGGGAGACAGCATCGATCACCTCCCCCAGTCACCCCCCTCCCCCCACACAGTCAGAACACACCCAGGCAATACATTTAACCCCTTCCTCACCCCTAGTGTTAACCCCTTCAATGCCAGTCACATTTATACAGTAATTAGTGCATTTTTATAGTACTGGTCGCTGTATAAATGTGAATGGCGCCAAAAAAGGGTCAAAAGTGTCCGATGTGTCCGTCGCAATATCGCAGTCCCAATAAAAATCGCAGATCGCCGCCATTACTAGTAAAAAAAAAATATAAAAAAAAAAATCATAATTATGTCCCCTATTTTGTAGGTGCTATAACTTTTGCGCAAAGCAGTCACTTATTGTGATTTTTTTTACAAAAATACGTAGAAGAATACGTATCGGCCTTAACTGAGAAAAAAAAAATAAAAAAAAAAAAAATGGGATATTTATTATAGCAACAAGTAAAAAATATATATATATTTTTAAATTGTCGCTCTTTTTTTCATTATAACGCAAAAAACTAAAACCGCACGGGCGATCAAATACCACCAAAAGAAAGCTCTATTTGTGGGGGAAAAAAAGGATGCCAATTTTGTTTGGGTGCCACGTCGTACGACCGCGCAATTGTCAGTTAAAGCAACGCAGTGCCGGAAGCTGAAATTTTGCCTGGGCACGAAGGGGGTTTATGTGCCCAGTAAGCAAGTGGTTAAGTAGCAGAGGGGGTTGTTAATCAGTTTCAGCTGCTTTGGTGTTAATGAAATTAACAACAGGTGCACCAGATTGGCAACAATGAGACGACTTACAAACAGGAATGGTTTTAGGCTGGATTCACACCTATGCAGTTTTAGTGCTTTTTGCATTTTGCAGATTTGCACTATAGTCCCTTTAACATGGGTTTCCTATGGAACACGTTCTGTAGTGCAAATCTGCAGAATGCGAGGCGAAAGCACTTAAAATGCATAGGTGTGAATCCAGCCTTACAGACCACTGACAATTTTTTTTCCCTACTTCTCTTTTCTGACTGTTTTTCATTCGTTTTGCATTTGGCTGGGGTCAGTGTCAATAATAGTAGCATGGGGCGATACTTGGACCCTATAGAGGTTTCACAGGCAGTACAACCCATCCAGGACGACACATGAATACATGCCATTGCCAGAAGGTTTGCTGTGTCTCCCAGCACAGTCTCAAGAGCATGGAGGAGATTCCAGGAGACAGGCAGTTACTCGAGCTGGACAGGGCCGTAGAAGGTCCTTAACCCATCAGCACCAACTGTTATCTGCTTCTTTGTGCAAGGAGGAACAGGCTGAGCACTACCAGAGCACTTCAAAATGACCTCCAGAAGGCCACTGGTGTGAATGTCACTGACCAAACAGTCAAACAGACTTCATAAGGGTGGCCTGAGGGCCCGACGTCCTTTAGTGGGTTCTGTGCTCACTGCTCAGCGCATGAAGCTCGATTGGCATTTGCCACCAGAATTGGCAGGTCCACCACTGGTGCCCTGTGCTTTTCACAGATAAGAGTAGGTTCACCCTAAGCACATGTGACAGACATGAAAGGCTCTGGAGTAGCCGTGGAGAATGTTATTCTGCCTGTAACATCATTCAGCATGACCGGTTTGGTGGTGGGTCAGTGATTGTCTGGGGAGGCATATCCATGGAGGGATGCACAGACCTCTACAGGCTACACAATGGCACCCTGCCTGCCATTAGGTATTGAGATGAAATCCTTGGACCCATTGTCAGACCCTACGCTGGTGCAGTGAGTCCTGGGTTCCTCCCGGTGCATGATAATGTCCGGCCTCATGTGGCAAAAGAATGCAGCCAGTTCCTGGGGGATGAAGGAATTGATACCATTGAATGGCCCCCACGCTTGCCTGACCTATATACAATAGAACACCTCTGAGACAGGTTGCAGGTTGCACATTATTCTGTTCAGGAGCTCATGATGCTCTGGTCCAGATCTTGGAGGAAATATCCCAGGAGACCATCCGTCATCTCATTAGGAGCTTGCCCCGACATTGTCAGGCATGCATTCAAGCAGGTGTAGGCCATAAAAACTACGGAATACTATTTTGAGTTGCTGCAATAACATTTCTGCAAAATGGACTAGCTTGCTCCATCATTTGTCTTTGAATTCAGTCCTCTGTAAGTACATTTTTTTTTCATTTCCATCAAACAATGTGGCATCCATTCAGTATAGATATCCAGCATGATATTTTTCCCCATTGAGATCTGATGTGTTTTTAAATTGTTCCTTTAATTATTTTGAGCAGTGTACTTTTGGCACACCAACGGAAGACTAGCAGCTGTCCTATCATTTTTCTTTCCCTTCTTTCCTCTTGTTCAGACGCAGATGCTTTGTGTTCTATAAACCATTCACAAAATACAAAGTGTTCTACAGTGGGTATAGAAAAATAATCACCCCCCCCCCCCCCCCCCTTAAAGTAATCACATTTTGTTGCTTTGCAGCCTGAAATATAGACAGTTTTTTTTTTTTTTTAAACAGCTGTTTTTATTAGTGCAACTTATAACATCCAAATGAAAGATATAACACCAACACCAGAAAAATAAAATTAAATCCAAAAAAGAATCACTGAGTTGGAAAAAGGATCACCCTCTTATGTCTGTATTTTGTTGGACCACCTTTTGCTTTAATTACAGCCTTTAGTCTGTTGAGATAGGTCTCTACTAACTTTGCACATCTAGACTTTGCATACTCTTCTGCTCAAGTTCAGTTAAATTTGATAGTGACTGTTTGTGTCTGGGCTCTGATTAAGCCATGCAAAGACAACCAACTTAGTGATTCAGTTCGTAAAAAAAAAAAAAAAAAAATGGCTGACATGTTGGTGTTATATCTTTCACTTGGATGTTATAAGTTAGCACTAGTAAAAATAGCTGGATAAAACAAAAACTGTGTCTGTCTTCATTACAGGCTGCAAAGAAACAAAATGTGATTATTTTGAAGGGGGTGATTCTTCTTCATGCCCACTGTGTATTTGGATGGGGGGACGCTTGCGGTAAAGTGTGTTTGGCAACAATGCCATTGATTAAATCAAAATAAGCCATACTTCTGTACCTTGTTTTTTTTTTTTTTTTTTTTTTTTTTATACATGGCAATAGAAGATTAAAAGAATATGAGCAAGTAGCTCTAAAATATATTTTTTTATGTTTTTAGACGTTTGTGGGAGAATAAAGTACATTTTATAAACCCAGCATTTTTTTGTATATATATTTGTTTTTGATAGTTATCTTTGTAATACAGAACTGTGAGAGCCGGTTCACACAGGGCAACATGACTCTGGCCGCGACTTTGCGGGGCGACCTGGACACGACCTGAGTGCGCACCACAGCGCAACTTGGGGCAACTTACAAGGCGACTTCAAGTCGCCTCCAGGACAGGCGACTTTCCAGTGGCCAATCAAACAACAATCAGCTCTGTGGGAGGGAGGGGTTTGCCTGAGAAAACAATTTTCTCTTCCTGTATTGTTGCTTCAGTTAAGACACGATCCGACTTTGGAGGCGACTTCCATTGAAATCAATGGGAACAAGTCGCCTAGAAGTCGGATTGAATTAGTACAGGAACCTTTTCTGAAGTCGGAGCAACTTCAGTAGTGTACATTAAGACGGCTCCATTCACTTCCATTTATTTTCTCAACAGCGTGACTTCAAGTCGGATCCCAAGTCGCCCCTGTATGAACCGGCTCTTGAAGTCGCATATAGTGTTTGTTTGTTTTTATGCTGTAAGGCAATATCTGCTTACTTCAGTTCATATCTTTTAATTTTTTGAATAGGCATTGAGTGAATAAGTATAATGCATTTATTTTTCTTTACTGCAGTTTTTTTTTTGTATCATGCATTGCAAGATGTAGCATACCGTTGTTATTCACTTTTAGTTTGTTCATTTACATGAACTTCTTTAACCACTTAAGGACCGCCTACTGCACATTTACGTCGGCAGAATGGCACGGCTGGGCACATCAACGTATATATACCTTGATTTTAGTACCCAGCCGTGGGTCGCGGGCGCGCGACTCGGTCCGAAGCTCCGGGACCGCGGGATTCGCGGACCCGATCGCCGCTGCAGTGCGGCGATCCGTCCCTGGAGAGGAAGAACGGGGAGAGCCGTGTGTACACACGGCTTCCCCGTGCTTCTCTGTGGCCGTAGCATCGATCGCGTCATCCCTGTAATAGGGGGTCGCGATCGATGACGTCACACCTACAGCCACACCCCCCCTACAACACATAGGTCACACATCCCCTACAGCGCCACCTGTGGTTAACTCCCAAACTGCAACTGTCATTTCCACAGTAAACAATGCAATTTAAATGCATTTTTTGCTGTGAAAATGACAATTGTCCCAAAAATGTGTCAAAATTGTCCGAAGTGTCCGCCATATTGTCGCAGTCATGAAAAAAATCGCTGATCGCCGCTATTAGTAGTAAAAAAAAAAAAATTATAAAAATGCAATAAAACTATCCCTTATTTTGTAAACGCTATAAATTTTGCGAAAACCAACCGATAAACGCTTATTGCGATTTTTACCAAAAACACGTAGAAGAATACGTATCGGCCTAAACTGAGGAAAAAAAATGTTTTTTTATATATTTTTGGGGGATATTTATTATAGCAAAAAGTAAAAAATATTGAATTTTTTTTTAAATTGTCGCTCTATTTTTGTTTATAGCGCAAAAAATAAAAACCGCAGAGGTGATCAAATACCACCAAAAGAAAGCTCTATTTGTGGGGAAAAAAGGACGTCAATTTTGTTTGGGAGCCACGTCGCACGACCGCGCAATTGTCAGTTAAAACGACGCAGCAGTGCCGAATCGCAAAAAGGGGCAAGGTCCTTTACCTGCATTTTGGTCCGGGTCTTAAGTGGTTAAAAAATGGGTTTTGCATCATTTACTAATGTTTTTTGCTGTAATTAATTTAATATTGTGATATTGTATTCTTTTAACATCTCTGCTGTTCTGCAACAGAAAATGAAAGATCTGGCCAAGATGTATTCAACGGAGATCAAGCAGATTGATTTAGATGTGAATCGTACTTTCCGCAATCACATTATGTTTCGAGAGCGTTATGGAGTCAAGTGAGTAGTGAAGGCTTTGATGCACAGTATTCTTTTATTCTGATAGATCTGCATTTGAATTATGTCTGTTACTTCAACTTGCTTCCATCTGCTTTTGTGTTCTCATTTTAAAGATGGGGAGAGGAGCCGTTCTGATGCTAATAAAAGTTACTCAATAGCTAACACCTTTGTCTGATCCTACCTTCACAAAAAAAGCTTCAATAAAATAGCTCCTGTAGGAACTACATGGCAACCTGCAATTATTGAGACAATAAACACCATGGTGAGGAGTTTGTAACTATACAGCACAACTTACAGAGTGCAAGGAACTAAATAACCTAAATCGCAGTGTTTACAGAGCAGCATTCATGAGTATATAAGAAGAATATTGCTAATAGAGTGCACACAGCACAAAATACAGAGAGAAAATGTCTGGTGTATGTAACACAGTTCTACCTGAAAACAAAAAGTCACAGGGTTGGCAGTCACAAAAAAAAAAAAATGCAAGACCTTGGTAGTCCATGGAAGGTAAAATGACTGTGTTCAGTGGGGTAACTGGTGTTCAGTGGATTGACCCCACTTCTCCCCTTCCCAGAGATTGGGGACACATTCTCCTGTTATGTGTATTGGTGCACTGCGGTGTTATTCACTGTGAGTTGCACCCCACATACTTTCCCAACACAACTGCTGGGCAGTAGACAACAATGCAGGATAACGCACTGCTGCGCAATTCAGTAGCCTGCACTCACAAAACTTGGTGTATGTCAGATTTTGGTCAATGCACTGCAGCAGTCCATGGTGTGAATGAGCCCTGAATGTTCCCATCATCCTGTACAGGCATTGGGGGTGAGTGATGTTTTCCCCCAATGGCATTGGTGATCAGTAGTGTTTACTTCCATCCTCCTAATAGCATTGGTGCTCAGTGATGTTTTCTCTTCTAATGGCATTAGTGGTCAATGATAACACTTGACTTCCCTATCTCCTGTGCTGTGTCCTGCACTGCTGCCTGTGCAGTAAAATCATTATGCTCATTTCTTCAGGCAAGAGATCACTTTGCCTGTAGTACTGTATATGCATAGGTGTGGTGCTGAATGCCAGAATGAGCATTCTGGCACTTGGCTCCAGGACTAAGCCCAGATGTGTGGGATGTTTAGATTTTTTTAAATCCCAGGATAAAAACAAGAATGGGTGGGGGTATGCCTTATTAAGGTGCTGGTCTCTTATCTTTGAAAACGTACACTTAGGTAGCCCATAAGGTAAGCAGCTGTGTTGCGTTTTATTGTTTCTAGCATTTCACTATGTCTGTAAAGCTAGGGCTGCAGAAATTGTCCAGGGTGTTTTAAACAGCCAGCAGTGTTGTAACTAACGGCGTTAAAATAAACGCTGTTAGGTAACAATACCCCTTTTGAGGGTAACGAGTAATCTACCTGATTACTCTTCCCCTCTTGGCAACGTCGTTCCCATTACTGGGACGGCGTTACCGCAATTGCATACCTGTGTCAGCAGCAGCCGTCGGCCATCCATTATCAAAAGCCACGCCTCTCCTCTGACTGTTCCGTGATAGGCAGAACAGTAATTTTCCCAGAAGAGCCTCTGTTTAGTGTTCAGCCTATCATGGATGCCTTCTCATCCTCGGCCTCGGACGAGAGGACATCTATGATAGGCGGAACACTGAACAGAGGCTCTGCTGGGAAAATTAACTGTTCCGCCTATCACGATCACACACCTGAGGAGGAGGCACGGATTTTGAATAATGGAGGATGGCCGCCGACGTCTGGGGTCTGACATATGGAGAACAGGAGAAGGTAGAGAGATTGTCGTCGAGGCATTTTACAGGCACAGTGAGGCATGTATGATGGCACAGTGACTCACTGTGCCATCATACATGCCTCACTGTGCCTGTAACATGCCTCACTCACTGTGCCTGTAACATGCCTCACTCACTGTGCCTGTAACATGCCTCACTCACTGTGCCTGTAACATGCCTCACTCACTGTGCCTGTAAAATGCCTCACTCACTGTGCCTGTAACACATGCCTCACTGTGCCTGTAACATGCCTCACTGTGCCTGTAACATGCCTCACATGCCTCACACTGTGCCTGTAACATGCCTCACATGCCTCACTGTGCCTGTAACATGCCTCACAGTGCCTGTAACATGCCTCACTTCATGTTGCCTCCAGGACAGTACAAGGCAACTTCAAGTCGCCTCCAGGACAGGAGGCTTTCTAGTGGCCAATCGAACAACAATCAGCTCTGTGGGAGGGAGGGGGGAGGGAGGGGGTTTGCCTGAGAAATGTATGTTATCCTCCTGTATTGTTGCTTCAGTTAAGACAGTGATCCGAATTCTGAGGTGACTTCCATTGAAATCAATGGGTACAAGTTGCCTACAGGTTGGATTGAAGTAGTACAGGAACCTTTTCTAAAATCAGAGGGACTTCAGTAGTGTACATTAAGACGGCTCCCATTCACTTCCATTCATTTTCTCGACCGTCGCGACTTGGGGCGACTTAGACGAATCCCAGGTCGCCCCAGTGTGAACCGGCTTACGTGCCCCAAGTTGGGCGACATGAGAAATTCCATTGAAGTGAATGAGAGCCGTCTTAATGTACACTACTGAAGTTGCTACGACTTCAGAAAAGGTTCCTGTACTACTTCACAAGGCAACTTCTAGGTAACTTGTAGGAAACTTGTACCCATTGATTTCAATGGAAGTTGCCTCCAAAGTCGGATCACTGTCTTAATTGAAGCAACTTTACAGGAAAAGAAAATGGTTTACTCCGGCAAACCCCTCCCTCCCACAGAGCTGATTATTCTGTGATTGGCCACAGCCAAAGTTGTGTGTCCTGGAGGCAACTTTAAGTCACGTTGTAAGTTGCTCAAAGTCGCGCTGAAAGTCGCCGTGCAAAGTCACGTTGAAAGTCGGGTTGCCCCTGTGTGAACTGGCACTACCTGTGCTGAAGCTAGCCATCTATTATTGAAGTAGCATTATACCCTGTGCTAGTACTTAGTGAATTGTGTTGTCAACCGCTGTATGATGTGTTTATTACATTTATTGCATTTCTTTACAGGCAGAGGGCATTGTTTGATGTTTTATCAGCTTATTCTGTTTACAATACGGTAAGACATTATGTATATAAGTGCTTAATATCTTGCTAACTACACTGTAAATAACTTAACCACTTTAAGGCTTCATGTACATGAGACGTTGTTTAACCTCACCTAAACGATTTACCTTGACAGCTAAAATCCGACATTTAAAAAATGTCCGTTTAGCCATGTTTACATGCCACGTTTTGCCACGTTTGCATTTAGGAGCATTTAAAAAATATATATATATTTTATTTTTTTATGAAAATGTCTGTAAACGAAACGCTGCTAAACACGATTTTCTGCATTTACAAGCTGTTAAAGACATTTGGCCTTTCAAATGCCTCTGAACATCGCTCCTGAACAGAGTTTTTTGCGTTTCAAAAAATGCTTCTTAAAGCAACTGCCTACAAAATGACTATAAACGACCCTATGTTTTTAAAAACTTTCGTTTTTTTTCAGGAGCATTTGATTTTAATAATGCTTAACGTGAAACAATAAAAGTGAAATATTCCTTTAAATTTCGTTAGCTGGGGGGTGTCCCCTCCTGAACCGTACAGGCCACATGCCCTTAACATGGGGAGGATGCCTGGTGGTTGTGGGGGGTCTACAGGCGGGGAGCTTATAAGAAACTGGAAGCCACCTTAAACAAGGGGACCCCCAGATGCGGGCCCACCCTATGTGAATTGGTAATGGGGTACATTGTACTCCTACCATTTCACCCAAAAAGTGACAAAAAAAGGTAAAAAAAAAACACACACACACACACAGCTTGGGACAAGTCCTTTAATAAAAAATCAAAAAATAATTCCACTGCTGTAATCCTTCTACAACCTGGACTGGGTTTACTTACATCTTATACTTAAATCTCTAAAACTGGTGTATTTACACCCTGCAATAAGGGAAGCATAATAAACCTTTACCAACCCTAACTTTTAAAACCTTTAGCAACTATGTTTGGGTTATACCATTTCATGTTTTATGCCTCTTATAAGGGATATCTATATATGTTGTTTGTTTTACTCCATGTTGAAACAACCCGTTTCCTTTTCGATGGCATTTTAACACTTTATCTCATCCCCTATGGGACAAGTCAATCATGGTTTGTTTCCATTTCCCTAACCGGCTGTCTGGTTATTCGACTGAACCCCCTGGTCAAGGTTTTAATCCTGACCTATGGGAGGTTATTTAAACACAATGCTTCTCTCACTAAATATGAAGCTTCCAATTTTTTTCTACTTGACCACCTTCTTTCTGCTTATACCTATAAATCCCTCCCCTCCACTTTTTTTTTTCTTTTCTTTATTTTACCCCACATTCCTAACCCTTTCCCTTTTTTTTTTCTCCATTCCTTTACCTACTTCACTATTTGCCTTTATTATGTTTTTGAGCTTTGGTTCAATCATGCTGATGTTGAATGTGTCCAGGAAACTGCTTGGCTGCCTTCTTCCTACCTCAGTTTTACATGCTTGTTACCTGCAATTCTATACCCAAAGCAGGGTACGACAATCGAGTGTACATAAACCCGTCAATGAGTCCTATTGTTTTGCACTTGCAAAATAAAATATCTTGAGTGTGAGATTATTTATTCCTAATGGGGCAACATTTAAGATGTGACTGTCACTATAGTAACATATTATGATTTCAATTTTGACCAGCTAATCTTTTTATTTCACCCGCTTAAAGTGACCTTTTAAGCACACCATCACACATTGGGGGTCAATTCACAAAGCTTTATTTTCAGATTGCGGGTGTTATTTTAACGATTTTGCACGTTATTGAAGCTAGTTCAATTCACTAAACGATTTAACACTTTGAAAAATCATCAAATAACGTTTTTACTACACGGAAACCGATATTTTAAGGTGTGGATCCTATTAAAGAGTCAAATCGTTATTTTAAAGAGTCAAATCGTTATTTTAAAGAGTCAAATCGTTAAATATGTACAGAAGTGCAATTCACAAAGATTTTTTTGACAGCTATCGATCGTTAAGCAATCATTAAATTAACACCTGCCTCAGGGTGGCGTTATGATTTTTGTAGTGTAGTGAAGTTTTTAGTAGTGTTGGGCAAGATGGAACCTACTGAACTTAAAATTATCCTGAGGCGAAGAAGAACATTTAGAGTTAGAATGTTGTACAGATTTATAAACGTGTATTCCGTTCACATACTATTTTGGATGACTTTTCTGAAACCCAGGTGATCGCTAAATTCCGATTATCATCTCCCATGATTTATTCTCTGTATGAGGAAATACACATGGCTTTAGAAAAGCACACACTAGAAGTTTTGCACATCACATGCTCAATCTCCATGTGTATTGCTTGTGTCTCTCTCTCTCTCTCTCTCTCTCTCTCTCTGTATCTGCTCTTTTCCATATGCAGCTGTTCTCCTCCCCTTCTGCTCCCAGAATGCATCTCTCCAGCATTATTTAACGATCTTAAGGCCTCGTACACACGATCGGACATATCCGATGAAAACGGTCCGCGGACCATTTCCATCGGATATGTCCGATCGGGGGTTTGATCCGATGGTGTGTACACACCATCGGATCAAATTCCCCGCCGCCGGACGGCGCGGTGACGCGGCGGTGACGCAGCGGTGACATTGACGCCGCCACGTCACCCCCACGTCACCGCACCAGGAAGTTAAACACTTCCGCGCATGCGCCAAATCCATTCGGCGGCGGCGCGGCGGCGGTGGGGGACGACATGTCTGCTGGTAAGTGTACTAACCAGCAGACATGTCGGGCGGACAGATTCCACCGGATAGATTTCAAAGCATGCTTTGAAATCTGTCGGGTGGAGAAATCTGTCAGCTAGCCCATACACACGAGCGGAGATGTCTGCTGAAACGGTCCATCGGACCGTTTTCAGCGGACATATCCCCTCGTGTGTACAAGGCCTAAGAGTTATTTTAATGTCCCAAATCATTAATTAATTAATAATAACGTCTGAGTAGTTAGCATAACGATTGGATAAAGAGTCAGTTGAAAACCATAACGACTATGTTGAATAATGATTATAGCTTTCGTGAATACCATGTTTGCTAGCGTTAAATAAGGAGTGCCAATTTAACAACTGAACATAGGTGTGCGCAGCCTTTGGCATTAGGGTGTGCACCCCAAAGCTCAAACACACTGTACCGATCACTCACAAGGTTCATTTAGAAAAGGAAGGGGCCGGTAAATGGCATATTTACTGGCCCCTTTCCCCACTCATCCTAAAACATCCACAGCAACAACAGGTGGGAGAGGAGGGAACCTGGCAGTGCTGTGGGGGGAAGGAGGGGGAGCCAGGTCAGTAGGGGGAATCTGTTTCGCACAGGGGGATTAGGGTGTGCCTGGGCACACCTGGCACACCCTGTGCGCACGCCTATGCAACTGAAGAAAACCAATAACGTTTCTCTTTGTGAATTGACCCCTTTGTGTGTATTTAAATCTAACTTTGTTCCCAATTTTAACACCAAAAACTATGCAATCCTCATGTGGCAGAATCATTCTGCACAAAACTAGATTTTTATTGTTCACACCCCCACATGTACAGACTGACAACTCATGGGACCCCTAGACAATAGGAGATCATGGGGTGCCCCAGGCAATAAGAGATCATGAGGCCCCCCATCCCCCCACACTCAATCCACATCCACACAAAGCCCCATCTACATATTGCTCTGCCCAAATTACATATGTCTGTGACAGCCATCCTCCACATATTGCAGCTCAGCTGCACAGAAGGGCCCATCAGCAAACTGTGGAAGATGTCGGGCCCTCAGGTTCAAGAAATGGGCCAATGCCATTATTTGGTCTGCAGCTCAGGCTCACAGAGATTCCTGTTGGCATTGCTTGAAAGCCACCTAACACCTAATAGATTCGAAGATGGTGGTCGTCTGAGGACCTCTCGGGTGCCTGGTGGCTTCCCAACCATGCTTTCAGGGACCTCCATGAGCCTAATTATTTAGTTATTGCAGCTCAGTTGCATAGAGGGGGCATTTTAAATATCTACCCCAACATAGCCTGCATTAAAGTACCCAGATTCTTTCTGTAGAAGCCACAGAGAACACCCATGTTTAAAGATGGCTCCCGCACAGTAGCTAACTTTATGATGCAACCAAGGTGTTTTATGAAAGAAGTGGACCTGTGTGCAAGATCATAATTTGGGCCCCAATGCCAGAGAAGTATGTGCAGTGCAATGCACTGCAGCAAACAGTGGGAGTGGTTTTTGGCAGCTGAAGGTATAACCTGCTGGTTACATAGTACAGTAAAGGTGCCTGATTACCTGAGTGGCTAATTGCCTTGTGCAGCTGCAGCTTCCACTCCGCTTCTTCCTGACAGGGTTGCCACAACTTTTTTTTTTCCTCTTCCGTTCATGGACGGATACAGCAGCAATCTTGACTTGTGGGTATTAGCCTTCAATCAGGAGAGGACTAGGCAGAAAACATGTTAAAGTGTTAATCACATCAAAAACTGTATAGTACCGCCCAGGGGGCCGTCCCTCTGGGTACAACCCCCTCTCTCTGCATCTTGCAGCTCAGTTTTTTTTCTGCCTAGCATAGGAAAAGGACATGGCTCTCTTCCGGCACATGAGTCCTGGAGTAGTTTTTTCCTACTTTTCTTTTTGTTTCCTGAGATCTGCTATCAACTTCCGACTGGGCAACAGACTGGACATCAGATCCTTGTAGTCTCCCCAGTTTCGACCATCAAGTGTGTGGCGGTCTTTAGCTACGCGCTGGGCTGTCCATGACATGCCCTGTCACTCGAGGGTTGGCCTGTGAGCTACATATGATTGGGCTATATGTCCGAGTCACAGCGTGCCGGGCTTCATGCAAGTCCACGCAGGAAGGGTAAATAGCAGTACACCTGCTTTGGCAGGGGGATATAGCTGGACATTCCTGGGGAGGTTGATTAGGGGGGTTTCCACCCTTCCTTTCCTCTCTCCCCTCCTCCCTATGCTCTGGGTAGCTAGGCTAGCTGCATCTGACGTGGGTCCACCTGGGGGGGCTCCATCCGCTGGCAGGGGCTGTGCTGTGTGTGTCCCCTCTCCTGGGGGTGCTATTCACTGCCTGTGTGGGGGGGCCTCGGTGCGGGGGCTCCGGGTGTTCACTGCTAAGATGTATGTGTTTTGTAGCCGTGCACCTTTTTCTACAGGGCAGCCGCTCGGCGGCCATTTTGGGAGGGAGTTTGACCTATAGTGCCGGTCAGACACTTACTGAATGGGCAAAAATGTTACACCAAGGTTTAAAGGAGCGTCGGGCTCCCACAAAGTGTGTGGCTCTGGCTGACCAGTTGGTACAGGGCCTTAAGTTTGTCTGCGAGTCAGCCTTAAATACGATTCCCTTGCTGTTCAGAGCTTCAGTCTATACAGTGGTCTTACCTTTTAAGGGCTTTTCTGAGCCTCTCTGGAGGCCACAGGGGCTAAGAGCACTCTACTCCCACAATCCAAAGAAGTCAAGGAGCCACGCCGTAGGCAGGGGCCCTCCTTCACTGTGCACAAGCATTTTTTTCGTCCCGGTGCTGCAGGTAAATGCTCCCAGGCCTGCTGAGGGACAAAAGCGTCCCTGGTTTTGCAAACCCAACAAGCCTGTGGAAAGATCTGCGTCTGCATGAAGGTCTTCCCCCCCCCCCCCCGACAATTGGGGTGGGGGGCCGTCTTCGCAGATTCGCAGCTCGGTGGACGTGTCTGCTTTCGACCAGTGGGTTTGCAAAGTAGTTTCCTCAGGGTACAAGATAGTTTCTCTCTTGCCCCCCAAACAGATTTTTTTCCCTCCAGCTTCCCCAGACCCGTCGGGAAGCCCTGTTTGCAGCAGTTCGGGATCTGCTGGTACGCAGGGTGATCATACCTGTTCCATTGCAGGAACGGTTTCAGGGTTTTTACTCAATTCTGTTTGTGGTACGAAAGAAGGATGGGGTCCGTCCAATCCTGGATCTCAAGGCCCTCAATTGCTTTGTGAAAGTACAAAGGTTCCGGATGGAATCGGTTCGCTCTGTTGTCGCTGCACTCCATCCTGGGGATTTTCTGGCATCCTTGGACATCAAGGACACATACTTGCATGTCCCCATATGCGCCAGCCATCAGAGATTCCTACACTTTGCGGTCGGGGAGGATCACTATCAATTTGTGGCCCTCCCTTTTGGTCTTTTGTTCACCAAGGTGCTCTCCCCGATTCTGGCCCTGCTGAGACAGTGTGGCATCGCTATTGTGGGCTATTTGGACAATCTTCTTCTGAGAGCCACTTTAAGCTTAGACTTAGAGGAGGGTGTGTCTAGAACCTGTCAGACCCTCCGAGACTTTGGTTGGGTGCTGAACATTCAGAAGTCAGTATTGGTACCGACTCAACGCTTGGAATACTTGGGGTTGGTTCTGGATTCCTCAGAGGCGAGGATGTTTCTCCCAGTGAAAAGTTAGACTCTTCGGGCTGCGGGTGCGGCAGTTGACATCCCAAAGATGGTTGTCGCTCCGCTTTTAAATGTGAGTCCTGGGTCTCATGGTAACCTCCTATGAGGCAGTACTGTATGCTCAATTCCTTACTCGGGTGTTGCAGAGGGAAATTCTGTCCAGATGGGACAAATGAATGAATGAATGAATGAATGAAAAACTTATATAGCGCGGCACATGCGAACTGAATCGCCTCTGGGCGCTTGTTGTTTCTGTCTCTCTGGTCATCAAAAGAGCAGAGTTTTTATCTGTCTTCTGAAGGTCAGGTGGTTTTCCTCCAACCGAATGCTGGTTGGTAAAGCATTCTATAGTCTGGGACCTTGGAAAGCAAACCTTCTTTCTCCTTTGGACTTGTATCTGGCTTTGGGGTATTCTTGACCAGATTTTGATCGGTGGATCGCAGAATGCGACTGGGGTTGTGGACTTCTATCTTTTCGCATAGATATTGCGGAGCCTTCCCATGGATGCACTTATGTGTTAGACAGAGTGCTTTCTTTGAAGGCAATTCAGTCTTTTACTGGCAGTCAGTGAAGGGTTTCAGAGAAGGTGAGATTGATTCCCATGTTTTTTCCCAGTC